>CM034404.1:1442500-2642500 GCA_019925095.2 Dendrolimus kikuchii
TTAACCTTTACATGCATTAATGTCTCAACAATATTTTCCCCGCATCATATTGGATTTGGTCTTAACGGCATCAGTAGGTAGATTGGTAGACTTCGTATCAGGTCAGTCACCGCGTCTGTGCCCTGCACCTATACGCCGCAGACTGTGTGGGTGGGCAGGGAGCTAAGAAAATCGTTACTCCTATAAAATTGAAGGAGGCAATTTGAATTAAAATTCTATTTTAACCAACTTCGATTGTTTTTTTTTTAATGTTTGTAATGCTATTTTTTCGTCAGTTCTGAACCGACTTTTTTTTTATTCGTTAAAGGTTCTGCTTTAACGAATAGTTAAGACCTGATGAGTGGATATAAGGAAATCGAGAGCAGCCTTTCTCGAAGAGCGTCTACACACATCGAAATGCAACCTACGTGTGCCAGTAGTACAATATCTACAGGCGCTTAAAATACTATTTTTAAAGCTATTCAAGTATTCGGGCAACTAAAAAGTGGTTTTATTTTTTAACAAATCAAAACCGACTTGATACTAAAAAGAAAAATTTAAAATATTTTCTACAACTTGAAGTCGTGCGAAGTAAAAAACAAAAATTACTAAATATTTTGCAAATTTGTTTTTTTATTTTTTACTTTGACACAGAGTTGTGTCAGAGTGACATTGACAGATTGGTCATTGCCACTGTAAAAAAATGCAAGTGAACCAATGATCGACTAAAAATATCAACTTCGCCGAATTGCCTTTAAATTTATAGTTATCATCAACACAAACAAATATTTGTAAGTAAGTACCTACTTCTTGAATTGTAATTAACTAAATAATGATGTACAAATGTGGTACCTATCATAATGAAAACGTTGGTAATATTTTTTATTTTTTATTGCAGGCAGTTCAGCAGACAGACAGACGGTCCGCTTGATGGAAAGCGATTACCATCGCATATGGACATTTGCAACACCAAAGGTGCTACAAATGCGTTGTTACTATCTTAAAGGAGACTGGAACCTGGACATCAATGTCGGATCACAACTCAAGGTTCTTATGGCGACATAATTTAGACCAGGGGTGGTAGCCATCCATTCGGGAAAATGCCCTACCACTTGCCTGTGGGTTGTTTTGTCGCCCCTTACGACAGGCCGCCCGGCCGCAGGAAATTGTATTATTTCTCCGTTCCTGCACGGATAATAAAATAAACAAAACAATGCAATTACCTCCTCCAACCTTTTGTCGCAACTCCACAGAAGTGTCTCGCCGTTGATTCGTTGTGCATTTCGCAATGAATTCGTCTGCCTAAAGAGAAACGCAGATTGCAAAAACCTTCAGTGACAACTGTTTATATTTGCTGAATAGGGCTTTTAACTTCCATTAGATGCCGTCGCGACTGGCTTTATTCCCAGAATACTTCAAGAAAATGTCTCAAGCTACTCATAAAAATAACAAATATCAAAAATATATTTTAATAAATAAAGACATTCTAAGAGATAATTAGTAAAATGTTTTCAATTTATTTCATGAGCAGCTAACTCGATCCCATTTCGCTGGGCGTCATTAAAAAATTCAAATATATTGTTACGACCTGAATGCCGACAAAAGACAAAATCTCACCTGCGTCTGTAGAAACACATTTTATTACCTTTTTGGCATTTGGACCTCTTTTGTTTACTTTGTTTTTAAAATTATGTAATTAGAAAAACGGCCAATTGTGTATTGTAATCTTTTATGGTAGTCATTAGCCAGGTGTGATTCTAAATTAAGTCCACGCTGGCGAGAGACATATTGTATCGGTCCAGTATAAAGCAATGGCCCAATGGAGAGATGGGCAGTCGAGCGATAACCAGCCGCGAGGCAAGACTTGTGTACATTCGGTAATCTATTTAGTGACGTACTTTGCGCGTGTTATTGAATCGTGCATTACGTTTGTACTGGTTGTGTACAGTTATATTTGTACCTGTGTTATACGTGTTGTATAGTTCTAATAAATTCTATAGAAATTCTAACGGCATTTTAATTCGAGTCCTGCAACTCGTAACAATGTTATTAAACACAATCAAATATACTCTATGTCACTCAGAAATAATGAGGCTTTCCACAGGTGAAATAATTTTGAAAAACGGTTTAGTAGTTCAAGAGATACACCGTTTAATATGAAGTAATTAGACAGATTGTAAACTAATATAGGTAGTAATATTCTTATACAATAAAAGAGAACTTATTTGTATTGTATTCTACCCATAGTCTCTCAAGACTATAAGTAGAAGCTACTGAGCCTAGATCACCGTCTTCTATGGGTAAGGTGCCCAGAAGGCTGGCTACGCTTCCTCGCTGGATCGCCATACTGATCCATTGCCCGAGGTACGCCACCAGCCCTCTGATTACCTGAAGAGTCAAAATCGTTTTGACAAATTTTAGTAGAGGCTCATGGCCTCAGGACCCCATGGTCCAAGCGTCTGAATACCAAATGGATTCAAGAGATTACTTCCTACATAAAAACAAAAAAAAAATTGCAGCTAAATCTTCAGCACCATCTATGTCCAGATTGCTGTTTTATATTTCACACAGTGATTTAGTATTGCCAACCAGTGCAGCAATGCAACCAGCCTTCTGGGTATGCTTCTCTCTGTGGCAGCGATTTAGAACATAGATTTTAATTATCTTACAGTTTTACTTTTTTTCATTGCCTGAAGTAGGCAAAAGTCAGACGGCCCACCTGATGGAAAGTGGAAACACCAGGGGTGTCGCCAACGCGTTGCCGACCTCTAAGAAATTTTATAATGCCCTTCTTAAAAAACCCCATATCATAAGGCAAGGGGAAAACTGTGGCGGAAAGTTCCCTCCAAATCATCGTTGTACGCGGAATAAATGTTCTAGAGAACTGTTGCATAGTTGAGCATGGGAGCTCGTGGAAATGGAGCTGAATATCCCGTCGTTGGCGAGCTGTGCGGTTGTAGAAGTGAGGCGTTGGCACCAAACCAAACAATTCCTCGGAACACTCATCGTTATTTTTTTAATTTATTGCATGAGTTCAGCAGACAGGCAGACGGCCCACTTGATGGAAAGCGGTTACCATCGCCTATGGACATTTGCAACACCAAAGGTGCTACAATCGCGCTGCTGCTCTCTTAAGGGAGACTGGAACCTGGCCACTAATGCCGGAACACAACTCAAGGTTGTTATACAGCATACTCTAGACCAGGGGTGGTAGCCATCCAGTCGGGCAATTGCCCTACCACCTGGCTGTGGGTTGTTAAGTCGCCTCTTACGACAGGCCGCCCGGCCGCAAGAAATTGTATTCTTTCTCCGTTCCTGCACAGATAAAGTGCAGCACCGCTTTCCATCAAGTGGGCCTGCCTGTCTGCTGAACTGATGCAATAAAAAAAAGTTTGTTTTTCATCAATTTATCTTACAAACTCTATAGAAGCTTTTTTAAGATACTTGATTATTATCCAGCATTAAATTATTTACCAAAAACTTCACAGAATCAACTTTAGTAACCGTTGTAACCTTAATCATACAGTCACCAAAATACATATTTATTACCACGTCTTTACTTTCTGTTCATCTCTTATATATGTTTACTTACAATTATATATTACGGAAATTATACACAACTTTATTACGTTCTGTCCTTTAAAATATATAGAACAAAAATTCAACCTTATCACCTTGTATTAAGGTACTTACGGTGTTTTTTGCGGAGATGAGAGCTGAATTAAATTTGCGTGCCAGTTTTGGCTCGATTTCACTTCTGGCCTTGGAAATATTACAATTGCCAACTTTGCTGCTGTGGTTTTATGCGAAATTCATCTGTATCTAGTCAGGAATAAGGTTCAGGAGGACTGTGTAATGTAACTTGGCAGGAAGGGCTCGGCGTTAGTTTATGTTGACTGGTTTAATCTTATATGACATTGAATTAGTATTTTCTGTAATAATTATAAGAAATACAGGGAAAATATAAGTGTTTTTCCATTGTTATGAAAAAGCTTGTCTATACCGGTTTTTCTACGTTATTTTGCTCTTTGTTTTGGTGTGGAAATATATGCATATTAGCCTGTAGTACACTTAATATTTTCTTAAGTTTTCGCTACTTGTATACATAATAAATCTAGTTCTAGACCGCTCTCAGTCGGAAACGTCCCCAAAAGACTGGCCACATTGCCTCTCTGAATGGCAATGCTGATGCGCTGTGCGAGGTATAAACCAGTCTTTTGGTCACGTGAGACATCCACCAGACGTTTGACTATGTCCCGATAAAGCTTGTGCGCCTCAGGCCCCCATGGTCCCAGGGTCTCGACCCCAAAAGCCGCAAATATGTAGCCATTTCCGATGGCTGAGTATTTGCGGCGTTTTAGGGCCTCCTGTTGTGCAGCAGCTGTACCGGCAGACATGCTAGTAGCTGGAAGATGGGACGCTGCCAAAGTATCGACGCAAGACGCGTCCCATACTAAGGGGCGACCCATCTTCCAGGGCACCAATGACATACCATCGGGTCTCCTGCCATCGTCGCGGCACAGGCCGTTCGGTTCTAGGACGGCAGGTACCCCGGCGGTGACAAGAGCCCGACGGATTATGTCATTAAGTGTTGCATGACGTGAAATTCTGCCGGCACTCCTGCTACACGATAACCCATGGTGACCGAGGCGCTCGACCTTATCTCCGCACTGACAGCGGTGTGGAACAACACAGGCCGCCCCTAGGCGAATGCAAGCACTTATTCTAAACGCGTTATCGTCTAGAAAAGTGCCCAAATTCGCCGAGGGGAGTGCCTGCAGCCACAAGCCAGACTCCCAACGCGAGACAGCTAGGAGACGAGCACGCTCCGTCTCATTGGCACACGTATCAAAAGAATTTTATGCACCAATGAGCAAAGCGGGCCGTCCCATAGCTTCTGTGACTTTAAATTTATGGGTAAATAGAGTAAATAATAACCATAAACAAAATTAACAAGTTGGCGGTAGGCTAAATAAAACTTTAACAATACTCGTTGACACTTGACATGTTTGTCTTCCGTGATCACGGCCACTGAAAAGTGGCCGAAACGTCGGAAAAACCAAAATCAAATAAAATTACAGCGCTTAAAACCGTTAAAACTTAGTTTTACTGTGGTACACTTGTTGAAATGAGCAGAATAGAGGGTCTAAAGTGTTCTATAGACCATCAGGGAAGAGCCATCTAGTAAAGTTGAGGAGATCAAATGCAAAGGAGCTACTTCTCACTGAGATCCGGGCGGCTGTGGAACGGTTCTATGGGCTATTGTATTCTTCATAGGCCGATAGCCTGGGTCTCAAGGCGCTTGCCGTCGAGATGGGGGCGCGATGTATTCATTTGCGGGCGCTCACCTCGCCTCCCTACCTCCACCATCCCTTACAGACCGGCCCACGCAATGAGAGCATTAAGATGCCGGGGGATAAAAGTAGTTCCCCAGCAGTGGATGAGGCCGATGTGCCACCGCCTGCCAGGGCCAGTCGAATGGCTAGGCCATATACCCATAGCCCTGGTATTAGGGGTGAAAGATGAAAGATGCTAGAGCCATCCTGAACTGGCGATTCCTCTCGTAGAAATAAAAGGGACTGAAGAAGCTGATGGTCCCGTGGACAGTGGTCTGGTGGTGGAGCTGATCCACAAATACTATATTGCTCAAGGGGTCATTGCTGGAGCTATGTTATTTTTGACTGCAAAACTGGCAAACACGCAGACATCCCATCTAATGGAAAGTGGTTACTGTCACCCATAGACCGTGTGGAAAGAACACGTTGCCAGGAACGAATATCGACGGAGCAGGCGTATTCTCAAGTAAAGACCGAAAGAAAAAAAATACTTTTTTTGAAGATATAGCGACGTAATTACATCCCTTACACATTATCTTATCTTACACTAATATATAAAGCTGAAGAGTTTGTTTGTTTGCGTATTTTGTTAACTATTATTTATTTTTCATTTTTTAGTGATTATTTAGTGATTTAATTCCCTTCTCCTTGGAAACTTTGAAAAAATAATTAAATACATACATACATACATAACTTCACGCCAGTTCCCTTGCGGGGTAGGCACGAACAATAGATTGCCATTTAGGCTTATTCTTACACACCTCAATTGCCTCTTTGACATTCATAACTCTTGTCATGCAAGCTCGTCTGTTCTTAAGGCACCTGACATCACCTTCTGCTAGTACACGATCAATTTGATCATGGAAGGTGTGTCGTGGCCTTCCACGACTTCTGCATCCATCCATCCACTTTTGCATTGTATATCTGTTTAGTCATTCTTTCATCATGCATTCTTTCTACATGCCCGAACCACCGGAGCATTCCTTTCCTTACCTTCACCCCGACACTTAAAATTAATTAAATACACTCTTATGATAAAATGGAACGTTAAGTAAAAATAAGCTTTTTTAAAAAGGTTTTTAAATACAAGCTTTTGAGATCCTGCATATCATGTAGCAGCAGAGTGCTAGCCAAGACAAGTAAAACGAGCCCAAACACGACAGGTCTATCTTGTTTAGTACAGGAGTTCCTATGGCCAACTTCCGACTCCATCATAAGATCAGATTCATCGGAAACCGGGAAGTCGATCAAATTTAACATGAAAGATTCCGTTACAAACATACGTATGAAGCTAATATTAAAGCGTATTAAAAAACATTTAAAATTAATTAAAATCATGTCAAAATTGAAGACTGAAAATGAGTCAATACATGATGACTAACTGACCACCTGTCAAATGTGCACGACTGAAAGTATTGCGCAGTTAGTAATAAATCAAGACACTTTGACTGACTAATATAAGATTTTATGACTTGAATGTTCCGTATATTTGTATCTTTATAATGAAAAGAGAAACTTGTCTGATGCAAACAAAAAGACGAGAAATGGTCATCGTTGCGTATGACGTTTGCAACACCAGGCACGCTGCCAACGCGTTGCCGGATCCGTAGATGTTTACCTTGCTGAATTATAACAGATAGCCTGACGATCCACTTGATGGAAAGTGGTATTTCTAACCAGAAGCAGGTATGTAGAATTTCGTGCCTCTTATTTTGAAAATGACGCATTTTCATACAAAATTTCATCCCCTTAGAGGTAGAATTTAAAAAAATTTCGCGTTATAGTAGTGATGGTGGTAATTGGTACCGCAGCCCAACACAAGGCTGTTATGGCGGCATACTCTCAACCACGGATGGTAGCCATCCAGACGAGCAAACACCCTACCACCTGGCTGTGGGTTGTTTTGTCATCTCTTACCTCTTTACTCTTTCTCTATTTCGGCACGGTTAGAATTTACCTATTCATAGAGCTGAAGGGAGTGTCCCGTATAGATTAGAGGAGCGCGATGGAATGCTCCTCCGTCTCCAAGGAAGATCTTCTTCTTGCAGCTATTACTGTTGGAAATCTGTATATATTCTTCGTACATTTGGGAAACGTTTGCGACCTCAATTACTGCACAGCGCCATCTATTGGCTTATAAGTGTTCCACTACAGATCAGACCTACATGGCCATTTGTTAAATTCAAGAAACAAACTGCGGACCCCTAATTTGTCTGTCTGCTAACACAATAAAGCTCTAATTGGTGCACTATAATTAACCCTTATGAATCATACTGGACTTTTACCTTTGTGTTGTTTATACAATGTCCACATGAGTTTTGTTTGAACCTTTGTTCGTAAAATTTTCACACACACACACACACACAACTTCACGCCAGTTCCCTTGCGGGGTAGGCACGAACAACAGAGTGCCATTTAGACTTATTCTTACACACCTCACTTGCCTCCCCGACATTCATAACTCTTGTCATGCAAGCTCGTCTGTTCTTAAGGCTTCTGACATCACCTTCTGCTAGTACACGATCAATTTGATCATGGAAGGTGTATCGTGGCCTTCCACGACTTCTGCATCCATCCACTTTTGCATTGTATATCTGTTTAGTCATTCTTTCATCATGCATTCTTTCCACATGCCCGAACCACCGGAGCATTCCTTTCCTTACCTTCACCCCGACACTCTCTTTCTTACTTCGGTATTACGAACGCGGTCCGCAAGCGTCACTCCGCAGATTTTGCGCAGTCCTCGCATCTCGACCGCGTTTACTCTACTTTCATGCTCTTTCTTCCATACCCAACTCTCGCTTCCATACGTGAGCGTAGGTACCAGCACCGCGTTGTGTACGGCGAGCTGGGCCTTCTGGCTGAGGTTCTTAGCGCCTAGAAGTTTACCTAACGCTCCGTTCAAACTATTCCCCAAATTCACTCTTCTTTCTATATCAGCGGTGTACCTTCCATCCCTGCTAAAAGCACATCCAAGATATACAAACTCATTCACTTGCTCCAGCATAACATCATCGACCATTATCCTTGCATTCGTTCTGGTTTCTTCTCTTTCAAACACCATAACCTTTGTTTTCTTCGCATTCAAGTGTAAGCCTCTCGCCTGACAGTCATCTTTCATCATTGTGACTAGTGTTTGCAGTTCTGATGGCGATTCGGCTAAAAGCACGGCATCATCCGCATAAAGCAAGGTGCGTAAAATTTTCATCCCTTCTTAATTTTTTTCTAATTGCCTTCTTCCTCCTTATGTCATGAAAAATGGTCATCATCATCATCATCATCCGAGCGTTAAATCCCGGTTGCGTTCAGAGGGTTCACTCCGACGCCCAGGGCTACAGGCTACTCCACTTCGCGCGGTCTTCAGCATCCCCCGCTTTGAGACAATTGCTACGCATGTTATCCTTCACAACGTCAAGTTAACATTTCTTTTTGTTTTGATTTGTGTTTGTTTCGTTTTGTCTATCCGTAAGTCACTTGAACGGCCCTAACGGAAGACCAGCGCTGGTTGAGCCAACCAGCATCATGCTGAGTTAGGAC
Organism: Dendrolimus kikuchii; assembly: GCA_019925095.2. Taxonomy (NCBI): domain Eukaryota; kingdom Metazoa; phylum Arthropoda; class Insecta; order Lepidoptera; family Lasiocampidae; genus Dendrolimus; species Dendrolimus kikuchii. Next base: position 1,451,353 of record CM034404.1, read on the forward strand.
CGATTCAGAACTTCATTTCAATTGTATTGTCTTATTTATAAGTACGTTTCTGTGTGTATGTAGTTCTGAATAAATTCCTTCACCGTTTTTAGCACATGGTAATTGTAACAATATGCACATTAGATTAGCGTCCGAAAACTGCCTAAGTGGTGAATGCGTTCCGGCCAGGATCGAACCCGCGCCCTTTGAGTTCGGGACGCGTGCGCTAGCCAACCGCTTTTCATCAAGTGGGCCGTCTGCCTGTCTGCTGAACTCCTGCAATAAAAAAAAAGACAGGCAAATGCCATACCAGCTGGCTGTGGGTTGTTTTATCGCCGCTCACGACAAGCCTCCGGGTCGCAAGAAATTGTATTCTTTCTCCGTTCCTGCGCGGAGTGGATCCTGAAAGGTAATCCCTATTAATATTATAAATGCGAAAGTAACTCTGTCTGTCTGTTCCGTTTTCACGGAAAAACTACTGGACCGATTTGGCTGAAACTCAGTATATATACATTTTTGATGCCGAGAATGAACATAGGATATTTTTTATCCCGAAAAATGGGATAGTTTCCGGGATAAAAATATATTTGTCTTTCTGTTTGTTATCCTTTTATGGAAAGACTATTGGACCGATTTGGCTGAAACTCGGTACGTATATAATTTGAATACCGATAGTGGCCAAGGGATACTTTTTATCCCGGATAATGGTATACATTTCGGGAATTTTTTGTGTAAAGTTTATCCCGGGAACTAAGACTGGTTTTGTGATTTTGTCCATTTCGTCCACTGGGTCTACTGGGTCCGTTGGGTCCACTGGGTCCACTTTGTCCACTGGATCCACTGGGTCCAGTTGGTCCACTGGGTCCATTGGGTCCACTTGGTCCATGTTATCTATTTTGTCAAGTTTTGTCATTTATGTAGTTTACATATAGACGGGGGTTGTATAGTTTGCGATATAAAATGAAGTGAATCTTTCGGGGGCAAATACATAAAAAAATAATAGAATGTAACCTGTACTACTTGCTCTTTAAACAAGAGACACGCACTAGAGGTTGACCCGCGGCGCAGCCGCGGGGTAAACTCTAGTAATAAATATAGTAGTAATAATTAATGAATCAATTATCCCAAATTGATTGGAATCCAGAGCGCTGAAAGAGCTCGGGCCCAACTCCTCCGGGCACCGGGCGAAACTCTTTAAACCAAACCAAGTTTCGACTGCTTGCGAATTCATTTGTCTGTCTGGAAGTTTTGGCCGGGGTGAAAGGTACGGAGGCACACTGCCACGTTGTTCGGCGGTTTTTCGCAAGTCTACGTCTGGCAACGTGTTTATTTTATTACTAGCTGTGTCGCAACTTTGTCCGCGTGAATTTTTATTTTGCGGAACCCTAAAAAAGGTAGCCTATTTCTTATAAAATATGCTATCTGCCAGTAATATTCCTGTCAAAATCGGTCCAACTGTTTCAGAGATAAGTCGGAGCAGCCAGAGAGACAGATAAAATTCTAAACAGCGCATGTTCATCATGTCATTTAAATTTTACAAATTTACAATGGCTTGGCAACTAGCGCTTTTTTTTATTTTTTATAATTATTAACATCTCTACGGACTCGAGTTCCATACCCTTTTTTACTACTTAATTTCTATGAAAGATTTTAGAGTCCATACACGCTTATTGTTTATTTTTGTTACTGTGTGTGACATTAATTTAGTGATTTTTATGTTGTGGTGTACCTTAAGAATAACTTATTATATTAATTTATTCTAATTTTAATACTAAACTTTTACTAATGTAGAGTGTACATGCTGATGTTGTGAGGAAGTGCATGTGCAGTGTTGGCCTTATATCTATACTTATATATAGTCCTATCTAGTGCCATGTGTGTTTTTTTCTTTTCTGTGCCTGGGTTATTAATTTTTAGGCTCTTTGTGTGTCTAGACTAGCGGTCTTATTGATATTGAGTTGCGTAAGTTTGAACTCTTCTTTAAAGCTCTTAAAGAAACGTGACTAAGATGTTAGCCCTTAAGCCCGATGTTAGTTTACACATTATCGAATGAGGCATTCTCGTTTAGAAAACAGATTTTAAATTTTGAGTAAGGTACTTAAAATTTGTTCGTAAGCCTATTTATTTGTATTCGTCATTCGTGCAAGTCGTGTGTGAGACGGGTGTGAGTGACCTGCCCGTCTGCGCCTATTCAACACTAGCCGTTCACCCCGGCGCTGTCCAGACGACCTGTTACACACCTCACTTGCCTCTGTTTATTGATGCTTTATTGTTTACTTAATAGTCTGATACGTACTTGACAAGGGACGATGAACATCGAAGCATTAACTTGCATCCAGCGTAACAAATTCAATTGATTCCTGTGCCGTGATAATATTGTTACGAGTGCGAAACTCGAATTAAAATGCCGTTAGAATTACTATAGAGTTTATTAGAACTATACAAACACGTATAACACAGGTACAAATATAAACAAGAGTTATGAATGTCAAAGAAGCAAGTGAGGTGTGTAAGAATATGCCTAAATGGCGCTCTGTTGTTCGTGCCTACCCCGCAAGGGAACTGGCGTGAAGTTATGTATGTATGTACAAATATAACCGAACACAACAAGTCCAAACGTAATGCAGAAGGTCGTAATTCAATAAAACGCGCAAAGTCACGTCACTTATTAGATTCCCGATTGTAGTACACACGTCTCGCTTCGCTCAGGGTTCTCGTACGACTGCCTCCATCAGGTCATCGGTTTATACTGCGCAAATACAATGTCCCCGTATCTAATTCGACTTAATCCGCCGCACCTGGCTAATGACTCGGCCGAAAACTGCCATAAAAGAGTACGATAAAACAATGGGCTGTTTTCTGTCACAAATTGTAAACACAAAGTAAACAAAAGAAGACGATCATAAAAGAGTTTTTATTATTATTATTAACATCTCTAGGGACTCGAGTTCTGTACCCTTTTTTACAACTTAATTTCTAGTTTTTTTTTTTTACACGCTTATTAGTTATTTTGGTTCTTGTGTTTTTTTTTTTTTTTTTTTTTTTTTTTTTATTGCAGGAGTTCAGCAGACAGGCAGACGGCCCACTGGATGGAAAGCGGATACCATCGCCTATGGACATTTGCAACACCAAAGGTGCTACAAATACGCTGCTGCTCTCTTAAGTGAGTCTGGAACCTGGTCACTAATGCCGGAACACAACTCAAGGTTGTTATGGCGACATATTTTAGACCAGGGGTGGTAGCCATCCAGTCGGGCAAATGCCCTACCACCTGGCTGTGGGTTGTTTAGTCGCCTCCTACGACAAGCCGCCCGGCCGCAGGAAATTGTATTCTTTCTCCGTTCCTGCACGGATAAAACCTCTTGTGTGTAAAAATCTTGTGTGTAATTTATTGATTTTTGTGCTGAGGTGTATGTGTCTTACGAAAAACTTATTATGTTAATTTATTCTAGTTTTAATAATAAACTTATACTAATGTAGAGTGTATCTGTTACACGCTGATGTTGTGAGGAAGTGCATGCGCAGTGTGGGCCTTATATCATAAAAGAGTTACAATTAGTTTAAATGCCGGCAGGGAATAAAATGTGTTTTGTTTCAGATATGCAGGTGGATTTTGTTTTTGTCAATAGGTTATTACTAGCTCTTGTCTAGGAGTTCGCTCGCGTAAATTAAAAATCGCTCTCTATCACTTTAGAGGTATCATTTCCAACAACGTAATTCCAGTATAGCTCTACCATTGCATTACATTTTCTCCGGGCGGCCTGTCGTAAGAGGCGACGAAACAACCCACAGCCAGGTGGTAGGGCATTTGCCCGACTGGATGGCTACCATCCCTGGTCTAGAGTATGCCCTCATAACAACTTTGAGTCGCGTTCCGCGGCATCAGTGGCCAGAATCCAGTTTCTCCTTCAAGGCCGGCAGCACATTGCCATATTGTTGCTTATGTCCATAGACGATGGTAACCACTTTCCATCACAGTTGGGCCGCCAGCCTGTCTGCTGTGCTTCAGCAATTAAGAAAAAAACCATATACATCAATTTTATGAAGTTAGCTTATTTTCGAAGGATCCAGTTAGGATAATTGTTTTTTGTATTTTTTTTATTGGATGAGTTCAGAAGACAGGCAGACGGCCTACTTGATGGAAAGCAGTTACCATCGCCTATGGACATTTGCAACAGCAATGGTGCTACAAATGCGCTGCTGATCTCTTAAGGGAGACTGGAACCTGGTCACTAATTCCGGAACACAACTGAAGGTTATTATGGCGGCATACTCTAGACCAGGGGGTGGTAGGGTTGTTTTGTCGCCTCTTACGACAGACCGCCCGGCAGCAGAAAAATGTATTCTTTCTCTAATTTATGACAAATTTGATTTTAAGGTATAGGTTTTAAATAATAAGACCTTGATTCAAAGTCCTAACTGAGATCTATACTGTAATAAATCTGTAAGAGTGCCCGGTATACCACCAGCCTAGGTGTGACCTCGAGACCATTACAAAAACCAGGATCACAGAAGTTATAATTAAACTACGTTTTAACGGTTTTAAGGGCGGTAATTTATTTGATTTTTATTATTCCGACGTTTCGGCCACTTTTCACAACAACTTGATTGATATTTTCTTTTATTTTTCCTTTCCTTTTTTCACCCATTTTAATATTATATAAAACTAGCGACCCGGCAGAGGTTGTCCTGCTCTGAAAAAATAAAAATCTAGGAACCGATCCCAGCGCCACCTACCGGTTCCAACGGGATAAAAAGTATCCTATGTCCGTCTCCTGTTTCTAAGCTACCTCCCCACCAATTTTCAGCCAAATCGGTACAGCCGTTCTTGTGTTATAAACAGTGTAGCTAACACGACTTTCTTTTATATATAATATAGATTATTAGAGCTAGGCATGTTTGCTAAAGAGTCTCTTGCGCCGCTTCTTCTCTTCAAGCCACAACATGTTGCGAAGCGGTGGTAACCTAGATTAGGCTCCCATAGAGTAAATAAACACCATAAACAAAATCAAAACGAACAAGGTCGCGGTAGGCTAAATAAAACTTTAATAAAAATCATTGACACTTGACATCTTTGTCTTCCGCAATCACGGCTACTGAAAAGTGGCCGAAACGTCGGAATAATAAAAAACTTAAGAAAATATTATCACAGAGGTTACTATTTTTGATTTGAGGTCAGGTGAGGACTCGAGGCCGCACCTGGGGCGGTTTTGCTTTCGGCTGGTAGACTGTGAAGCGCAACAGCACGAGGTGATGAAGGGTTCCGTCACCTCTGACGTCATATATGTAATAGAGAATATATAGTGTTACATGCCGTCAAATGAATGCGCACACCTGCATGTCGTAAAACGCAGTTTATTACTTTTTCTTCATTCAGAGTTCTTTTGTTTACTTCGTGTTTAAAATTTGTAATTAAGAAAAACATCCTATTGTTATCGTACTTGTTTTATGGCCGTCATTAGTGTTGAACTAATCCTTGTTGTTATTGATTGCATTGCGTCGAAGCTTGCCAGGTGTGCGGATAAACTAAGTGAACGCGGTCTTTTGTCGGTATTATATAGTTTAGTATAAAACAATGCCCAAACGGAGGAGTGGGGCAGTCGAGCGAGGATTACGATACGAGTAAGACGTACATTCGACAAGCGATATAGTGACGGACTTTGCGCGTGTTATTGAATCACGCAGTTTGTACTAGTAGTGTCTAGTTATATTTGTACCTATGTTATACGTGTTTGTATAGTTGTAATAAATTCTATAGTTCTATAGTTCCAACGGCATTTTAATTTCGTGTCCCACACTCGTAACAATATAATGGTGGAAAGGTCTGACTTGGAATGGGTCTGGAGGAATGGAATGGAAATGGTTCGAGTTTGTACAATACGTTTAAAAATGTGAAAAAAATCAGGGGAGACAATTCAGACCAGCACATTCGGAACGGAGCTAACTTATATCACGGGGCGTAACTTAGGATACTTTTTATCCTAATAAATGACGTTATTTCCTTGGGATAGACGAGAATGGAGAAAACATATGAATGAAACTCGACATAAGGCTGGCTTATAACCCGAGTCAACACTTAGGATACGTTTGATCCCGATAAAATACATAGTTAAATAAAAATAAAAGAACATATCTAGTGAAATATTTTTTTTTTTTAAATCTTACAGAAAATTATGTATGCACTAAGGAAGAGAATAGGCATCCAGTGTGCATATATTAAGAGCAATTACTGCTGTAGGCATATAAATAGATAATTAAATTAACACACCAGATGGAATGGCTTCTTTGAGAAAATACAAGGATGTATAAATCATACTAGAATTACCTGATTGAAACAAACTATATGTACATTTTGTTCCGTGCAGGAACGGGGAAAGAATACAATTTCCTGCGGCCGGGCGGCCTGTCGTCAGATGCGGAGGTAGTAGGGTATCTGTTCGTTTGGATGGCTACCACCCCTAGTATAGAGTATGCCGCCATAACAACCTTGAGTTGTGTTCCGGCATTAGTGGCTAGGTTCCGGTCTCCCTCAAGAGAGCAGCAGCGTTTTTGTATTGCAAATGTTCATAGGCGATGGTAACCGCTTACCATTAGGTGGGCCGTCTACCTGTCTGCTGAACTCAAGCAAAAAACAATACTGTTTTATATGTTTTTTAAAACAAGGCATTAAAAGTCGTGGTAGCATATCAAAGGGCCCGGGTTCGAATCTTGACGGTCTCAGTGACCTAATGTGCATATTGTTGTTACCACGGTGAAGGAAAAATATCGTGATGAAACCTGCACATCGAGCTAACCGATGTTTTAAACCATGCCGCCTTGGATAAGCGTAGCGGGTATATTGTCCGTTCTCGAGTACTCCGAGCCCAGCAGTGGGATGTTTATGGGCAATTATTTATTTAAGGTAAATTTAAAAAAAAAAACTAACTCAATTAGCACACAAACTAACGTTAACTATTATTACAGTCCTCAATCCCAATTTGAATAAGAATGTTTGATATAGTTCAAGTTTTTTCCGTTTAGGGAAATTCAATGCAACAATGATCTGGAGGGAACTTCTTCAAGAAAGGCGTCTATAACGCCCTTCTTGATTCAGCCCTTCTTAATGCCTCCTACTTGGCAAGCACGATATGCTTGCACAAGAAGAAGACGGCGCCCCGTCTGTTGGAGCTCACGACCATGGAATGAACTCCGCCTGGGAGCAAGAGGTCACGTCTGGTTGAGGCGATGAATTCCGGGCGCTGCTTTTCCCAAGCTAGGTATACCTGAAGGGTATGCAGCGCCGTGCTCTCGTCGATTGTCTGGCAATGGCTCACGGCCGAAGCCACTGTGCCCTGAGAGGAACTGCGTCAGCCGGCACGTCAGTATACCGTCTCAGTAAGGGTGACGAGCCAATGCTAATGAGGCTTATCTCAGCAAATTATACAAGTCATAGTATAAAACCAACCAAGACTCTATCCAAGTTATACCAGACCACGAATACTTGAGTTTGCACATGCATGAGTGAGACAATCTTTCGAGATGAGGAAGAAGCACTGAACTCGTGTGACCATTACGCTCTGATAGAAAGTTTATTTCACTTCTGACATGCAGTCCTGCGACTGACAGCTTTTTTCCGAATTTGTGTAACAGACATTTTGAAATTTGTTATCTGGTTTCGTTTGTCATGGAGTGAACAAGCATAAAAAATTGCAAGATTTCATCTACTAACTATCAAAAAAACTAACTATCAAAGAAACTAACTAACTAACAAACAAACTAACTAAATAACAAACTAAGAAACAAGCGATGCATGTTACATAAAAGCTTGTAAAGATCTAAACGTTTTGATTCAACAAGCAATAAATTAAGCAGTCACTTCCAGTTAAATATATCGCTAAGACCGTTTAATTTTACGATCGGAGTAAACATTCGCAAGTTTCCGGATTTAATGTGAAGAGTCCAAGGTTAGGCGTTGGCGCAGTTGCATCGCACGTCTTTATTAACCGCTATTAAAGTTATTGTTTGTTGATGGGAGGATAATCCTACAAAATATTGTTATTGTTCTGGGGTCAACTGTCGTTTCATATGTTTTGTATGAAGGCTATAACAATAGTGGGGTTAATGGCAGAACGTTCAAGGATGATATTTTACTGTGTATTTTTCAATTGCATTTAACCATTTTAGATCAGGTGGGCTTTTAGCCGGTCTGCTTTATTCCGTACAATGCAAAAGTGGATGGATGCAAAAGTCGAAGGCCACGACACACATTCCATGACCAAATTGATCGTGTACTAGCAGAAGGTGATGTCAGGAGCCTTAAGAACAGACGAGCGTGCATGACAAGAGTTATGAATGTCAAAGAAGCAAGTGAGGTGTGTAAGAATAAACCTGAATGGCGCTCTGTTGTGCGTGCCTACTCCGCAAGGGAACTGGCGTGAAGTTATGTATGTATGTATGCTTTATTCCAGTAAAGTGTTTGAGTGGGTCCCTGAATGGTTTAGATTCACAATCGGAACCGGTAGAGGGCACTAGAATCGGGTCCGAGATATTTATTTTTTTCAGGGCAGGACAACCTCTGCTAGTACCTCCAATAGTAGATACAATATTTTTTATAATTTGTTATATATAAATATATATATATATATATATATATATATATATATATATATATATATATATATATATATATATATATATATATATATATATATAACAAATAACTAAGTAGAAATAGAAAAATGTAAAAAAAAAATTTTTTGTAAACAAAGATTTTAAAAAAGCAAAAGAAAAGAAGTAACATAAAATAAATATAAGACAGCGAAGAAAAGAAGAAAAGGTGCCTTCGCCTGGGGTCCATGTCATGTACCACACCGCTGCCAGTGTGGAACTATGGTAGACCCATATGGACACCACGGATTATCATATTTACATAGTGTTGGCCGGAATCTCGCTATGCCAGCCTCAATGACATCATCTGCGGAGCTCTTGTCAGCGTCGGCGTACCAGCCATCCTAGTGTCAAATGGCTTAGTGCGCGACGATGGAAAGAGGCCGGATGGAATGTCACTTATTCCTTGGAAGATGGGAAGGCCGCTTGTATGGGAGGCAAGGGCTGGGAACGCTGTTTCAACAGCTGAAGATCTCAAACGGCGCAAATATGGAACCCTAGGAAGGGGTTACATATTTGTGCCGTTTGGAGTTGAAACTTTAGGTCCGTGGGGTCCATCGGCAAAGGGCACATATCCGTGCAGGAATGGAGAAAGAATATAATTTTCTTGCGACCGGGCGGCCTGTCGTAAGAGGCGACAAAACAACCCACAGCCAGGTGGTAGGGCATTTGCCCGACTGGATGGCTACCACCCCTGGTCTAAAGTATGTCGCCATAACAACTATGAGTTGTGTTCCGGCATTAGTGATCAAGTTCCAGTCTGCCTTAAGAGAGCAGCAGCGCATTTGTAGCACTTTTGGTGTTGCAAATGTCTATAGGCGATGGTAACCGCTTAACATCAAGTGGGCCGTCTGCCTGTCTGCTGAGCTCCTGCAATAAAAAAAAAAGAATCTGGTGGCAATGCAGCCAGCCTTCTGGGCACGCTTCCCTCTGGCAGCAATTTATTACATACTTTATATTAATTTATTTACAATTTAGTTTATTTTTAAGCATCTATGTATTAATACGTGAAGCAAAAACTTTGTACCACTTTTTACGAAAATTGCGCGGACGGAGGAGTATGAAATTTCGCACACTTATCTATACTAATATTATAAATAGGTAAAGTTTGTGAATTTGTGAGGTTTAGGGGGGTAATCTCTGGATCTACTAAACCGATTTTAAAAATTATTTTACTGTTCGAAAGCTACGTTAACAGGGAGTGTCATAGGCTATATAACATGACGCTATATACCACGGGAGCGGGACAGAGCGCGGGTGAAACCGCGCCGGGCCGCTAGTAGTTTATATAGAGAAGAAGCGACGAATGCTAATATTTTTTTTAAATTATACATAAAAAATACATTAAATCAATAAAAAAACATTACACACACTACCATGTATTTGACACACACACGCATATATACTCTTCTGTTTATTGTTAAAGTCAAATTAACAGTGTAGCCTTAGCGAAATCTGTGATTATAGAATATAGTCTTTGACATTAATTATTATGGCCGAATTTCGACCACGGGCAACCACTAGTTTAGTTTAATTTATAATTTGGTTAATTTGAATCAGATTATATAAATAATGTCTAAAAACAGCTTCTTTAAAAAAAGTTTTTAAATAGAAGTTTTTGAGATCCTGGATATCATGTAGCAGGCAGAGTGCTAGCCAAGACAAGTAAAACGAGCCCAAACACGATGGATCTATCTTGTTTATTACAGGAGTTCCTATGGCCACCTTCCGACTCCATCATCAGATCGGCTCCACGATACCATATTATTGCATTGTCACGCGATATACATATGCGTGCCAAATTTCAGCTCAATCGGAAACCGCGAAGTTGGTCAAATTTTACTTGCAAGATTCCACCCGAACTTACATACATACATAGGTACATCTATTGCAAGTGAAATAAAAGCTTGTAAAAAGAAAATACTGACCAACTAGTTCGTCTGGAGGGGGAGCAATAAAAAAATAACTTTCCATTGTAGGTATTATTTCAATATTTACTCGAGTAAACGGGGGGGATAATGGGGAAATTTTGTTTCCAAAAAATATTTAATTGGTTTTATATAATATAGAAAATAAAATTAAAGTATGAAAAAGAAACCTAAAATTAAAAACTAAATACGACGGCCTCTATAGTTGAGCGGGCTAAGCCTTTGCCGGCCTATCTCACTGCAACGCAGAGGCTCCGGGTTCGATTCCAGGTATAGTAAATTTCGGAAACGTATTTCTCCGTTATTTACTATGGTCTGGGTGTCTCGGATTGGCTCCAGAGTAGTCCGTTGCATATTACCCATAACACAAGCGTAACTTGCTTAATTTGGGGATATACAATATGTGTGTTTGTCTGCTGATTATTATTAATGTAATAATGTATGTCTTTGAAGACCACGGGCTATAAAAATGGCCCGGACATTTGGAGGGCTTGCGTGGAGCCATTGGAAGCCCAAGACGTAGAGGGCCCTTGACAAATTTATTGTAAATGTGGCGTAACACTGACCGGCGATTATCCCGGTCTACACCATATAGTAATGCACCCAAAGATAAGCCCCGACCAGTGTAGGACTATTGTGGGAAATGAGGAGAAAAAAGTACTGGGATATTGAGGTGAACTGCTAGTGGCACTGGGGGGTCTGGGAATATAGGGACTATGGCGTCTGCCCGTCGCAATGTTCGGAGAACATGGAAAAATGGGCAGGCGGTGACTCGCCACTCCCTGCATGGGCCCCAAAAAATGCCATTATTATTATTATTATTAAATAATAAAAAAAACTTTGCATTTAATTGTTCTCGGCAACTATTAGTAACACTGTTTTTCTTTAATCTTCTATCTCTCAAACGTAGAAATCTATTATCACATAGCTTTAGAACTGGTCAAATACATTCAAATTGCCCTATCCCTTTTAAATTAGTTACGAATCTATTTCCGCTTAACCCTTCCATACATTACGAGTCAGTTTTCACTTAATACAATCTCCATAGCTCTTACACCAAAGGGATAAAGTTGAAAATAGCATAAGATTTCGTTTACAAAGTGACGTTGATAAAGTTGTCAGTCATACAAACGGTTTTGCAGAATGAAACCCTAATTTTATTCTGAAGGACAAATTGAATGGATATGCGATTGAAATTCTGTATGGGATGTATGAGAACTAGCAAACTAGTTCAAGAGCATAGATTTAAACCTAAATTTACGATTGTCTCAAAGGGATGGATGTGATTGAAGTTTAAAAATTGTGTTTTAAACTCAAAGAAAATAAGTGAAGCCGGGTGAAAGAAGCCAGTTTTGGAATAGTTCAAGATAAACATAAATTATCTGATATATATATAACGCAGTTTCAGTCGCGCTCTGTCCCGCTCCCGCGGTATATAGCGTCATGTTATATAATAGCCTATGATACTCCCTGTTAACGCCCAGCAGCTTGGGTCTAGTGGCGTGAGGTGACAGGTGTCATTTGTGACCCCAAAATGCCGATTAAATTAAAAGGACAGGTCTACAAATCCATTATTAGACCTGTTCTTTTTATATGGCAGCGAAGCGTGGCCTGTACTTGAGCGACACAAGCAGGAGCTGCGTGTCATGGAAATGAATATGCTTCGGTGGATGTGCGGAGTCACGCGGAAGGATCGCTTCAGGTACTTCCAAATCCGCGGCAGCCATCACTTCCGTGACATAGCAGACAAACTGCAGGAGAGTCGCTTACGCTGGTACGGCCGCGTTTTACGGAAACCGGCTAGTTACGTGGGGAACAAATGTCTAGCCATGCCGCCTTCGCCAGGTCCCGGTCGAAGGGGTAGGTCCAAGAAATGCTGGCTTAACGTTGTGAAGGATGATATGCGTACCAATGGTCCTAATACAAGGGATGCCGAAGATCGCGCGAAGTGGAGAAGAAAAAGTAGGAAAGCGGACCCTGGGCGTCGAAGTGATCGCTCCCCGAATGCAATCGGGATTTAACGCTCGGATGATGATGATGATGACTCCCTGTAGCTTTCTAGCAGTAAAATAATTTTTTAAATCGGTTTAATAGATCCAGAGATTACCCCCTACAACGTCACAAAATCACAAGCTTTACCCCTTTATAATCTTAATATATAGAAATCACGTGTCACGTTGTTTGTCCGCGATGGACTCCTAAACTACTTGACCGATTTTAATCAAATTTGCACACCGTGTGCTGTTTCATCCGACTTGAAAGATAGGATAGCTTACATTTGGACTCGGTAGGTGGCGCTGAAATCAGGTTCTAAATTTTATTTCGTCAGGGCAGAACAACGTATTAGTATATATTATAATTGCTGAATATGTGCTAAATATCATTTCATAGAGCCATAAGCTGGGATTATAATAATTATGCTGTGTATATAGACATTCACCTGCGATTAGTTATATATATATATTTAGGTTTATATAGTAAAAATATGTACATAAAAACTGCTGTGTGTACTAACTAGATCACCTTGTTTTCATTATTCATTCTTGTATATACATATAATGCCCTTATTTTTAGTAATAGAATCATCTTTATATATATAATTCTTCTGTACGTGTGTTGACAGTGAACTCCTCCTAAACGGCTGGACCGATTTGAATGAATTTTTTTGTGTGTGTTCAAGTGTATTCGAGGATGGTTTAGATTCACAATTGGACCCGATTGGTGGTGCTGCAATCGGGTTCTAAATTTTATTTCTTCAGGGCAGCACAACGTCTGCCGGGACAGCTAGTATATTATATAATTCCCGGGGATAAAGTATTACAGATTTTATGAAAGAGCTTTTCCTATTAATCAATGAAAATATTACATCGGAATTAGTTTTTTACTCAACCGCGCCACTTTAAACCGCTCCCAAGAAAATTTCTGCGGGATTCCCGGTATATAAAGTACCACAGATTTTAAGTTCCGGAATTTGCTATCGATCAGTGAAAACTGCATCAAACTCGGCCCAGTAGTGTTCACGTGAATCCCAAACAAACAAGATATCTAAAAAAAATTCAAATTCAAAAGTTTTTATTCAAAATAAGTTCCACTGGAGCACTTTTTGAAGGTCATACATGTAAGTTAAAATTTAATTTTTACTTCCTATTCTATGTACACCGCTTCGCAACGTTTTGATGCTGTAAAGGAGAAGAAGCAGCAAGAAACTCCCCAGCAACACGTCTAGCTAAATATTGTTTTTCTTTATATTTCATATTCTATTTATATCTCAAATCCTTTTTTTTTTAAGTTTTGTACAGAAGTATGTTACAGAATTACTTTTTGAAGAATTAATGGAGTTGTAGCAAACAATGCATACTCAATAATACCAAGACAATAAAAGGAAAGAAAAATAATGTTATAGTTATAATAATGACATGTCGTAATAAAATGTTATGCTGCAATATGTCTCCACAATAAAAGACTACATACACTTCTATAAAATATATAACAGCCCATAAGTGTCCCACTGCTGGGCTCGGGCCTCCTCTTATAAGGGGAACGGACAGTATACTTGTCACACTTGTCCAAGACGGCTTGGCAGGTTTGACACATCGGTTATCTCGATGTGCAGGTTGCATCACGATGTTTTCCTTCACCGTTGTTAGCACTGAAACTGTCAGAAAACTGCCTAAGTGGTACATGCGTTCCGGCCAGGATCGAACCCGCGCCCTTTGGGTCTGGGACGCGTGCGCTAGCTTTTACGCTACCACAACTAAATACACTACATACGCTTTTACAATTTTGTAATATTATAGACATATGTATGTAAATAAGAGGTTGGTTGAAAGAGTTTTTAGCATTCTTTCTCTATGATAATACTTAGATTAGATCTATTTTATAGGTAATATAATAATATCCATAAACTAAGACATCGAAACTAAAATACATTATGTAGGAGATCACTGCCAACGGGGAGCGTGCCCAGAAGGCTGGCTGCATTGCCGCGCTGTATGGCAATACTTACCTATTTGTTGTGCGAAATATGAGCCAGCCTTCCGATCATGGGTAGTGTCAAAGAGTTTCTTAGATACGTCTTTAAAGAAACTCTTTGCCGACGGACCCCACGAGCCTAATGTTTCAACCCCAAACGGCACAAATATGTAACCTTTTCCTAAGGCCCCATATTTGCGCCGTTTGACTTCTTCGGCTGAAGCGGCGACGTTGCCAGCCCCTGACTCGGTCATTGGAAGATGTGACGGGGCCAGTGTGTACTAATACTTAGCTTCTGCATAATATTACTTTTACAGCGTACTAAAAAGTATTACAAATCGATTTTAACTCAATAATTGAAATATTTTTAGTATTTTCGAAACGTACAGCAATCAGTCACGGTAACAGTAGCTTGTTAAAAAATTTCATCACCATATTATTTATGTACATTGAAAAAATTATGACATTTACCGCAATACATAATAAACAGTGCACTTTCGGACGCATATTGGCCGTGGACCAGTCGAAGTGAGTCAATATTGTGTGAGCAAATAAGTTCATAGAAGATCAACTTCATACCATCGTGGAAGGTTGCTATGAATTATTGGTAACAAAAAGAGAAAATTTCTGAAGCCTATATTTTGGCTGTTAAACAAAGGATATTTACAATTCCTTGACATGCTTCTTTCTCCTGTTTGTTGTAGAAAAAAATAGACATAAATATTGATATGTACAAAGTTATGGTAGCTAAAAACAAATTTCAGCTAAGAGGCAAATTCAATTTAACACACTATTTACCACCCAACGTGGAAATGGCGTCAGCATTTTGGTCACGCTCCCCGCCGACAGCGATTTGGAGTAAATTTTTTACTTATAGATTTATATTATTTTGTAAGTATAGTTTTATTTATATAGTTTAGTTTATATATTTAACACTTAAATGTCGAATCAAAAAATATCAAAAATTACATAGAACGAAATCTTTGTGTATAATACAAATACCAAAAAAAATCGAAACGATTTACAAATAAGTCTGAGCAACCACTGTAAGGTTTGCGTAAGTTTTAGAGGCAAAATTTGCTAGCGTAAGACCAGGTTTACAGTGACATATATACTCTCTTACTCATCGCGAATGTAAATTCAAATTATTTAACTGGCTAATAGAACTCTCTTATAACGACACCGATTACTAGTAGTATTTACTAAACTGACTATACTAGTCTAATAATTCTGTAACCGCACGCTCACTCGTTCACTTGTACACACATCACATATATACACACCACATACATATACACATAGATACATATAAACACACATTAACACACCTAT
This sequence comes from Dendrolimus kikuchii, assembly GCA_019925095.2. Taxonomy (NCBI): domain Eukaryota; kingdom Metazoa; phylum Arthropoda; class Insecta; order Lepidoptera; family Lasiocampidae; genus Dendrolimus; species Dendrolimus kikuchii. The sequence goes on from CM034404.1 coordinate 1,467,210, forward strand.
AAATTTCCACATACATTACCAATATTAACATGAAGTAATTTCCAAATGTATAACTTTAAGATAATTATGTTTTTATGAAGTATATACAAACGAGTTGTCTAGAAGTGGGCGCTAGCAACTGCAATACAGTATTGTTGTTTTTTCTATTTATGTTAACTTAGTTTTTGTCCTAAATAAAATATTTTCTTTCTATTTTCTTTCTTTCTTTCTTTATGAGTCGCGAGACTTGAATTAAAATGCCGTTGGAATTATTATAGAGTTTATTAGAACTATACAAACACGTATAACACAGGTACAAATATAACCGAACACAACAAGTCCAAACGTAATGCAGAAGGTCGTAATTCAATAAAACGCGCAAAGTCCGTCACTATGGTTCCCGATTACAGTACACACGTGTATCTTCGTTCGTGGTTCTCACTCGACTGACTCTTCTCTCAATTGGGACGCGCAAAGTCCAACACTATGGTTCCCGATTGCAGTACACACGTCTCGCTTCGTTCGTGGTTCTCGATCGGCTGACTCCTCCGTCAATTGGACCATTACTTTATACTGCACAAATCCGATATGTCCGCTCGGCAGCGTGGACCGAATTTCCTAGAATTGGCTTTTACTTTAAATCCGTGACACCTGGCTAATGATTGCAATACAACAATAGGCCGTATCCCAATAAGTAAACAAAAGAAGATGACCATAAAAGAATTCAATGTTATTAGTTCAAATGCCGACGGGTAATAAATGTGCTTTGTTTCAGATATGTAGGTGGATTTTGTGTTTGGCGGGACCCGAGTTATAACAGTATTATAATACAGCAGTTATTTGCGATACTAAATTGTATCTGTACACTTATATTAATGGTTTTTAATAAATTCTTAAAATTCTCTAAATTCTTTATTTTTATGAAAGATAGCCTACTTCCTCCTCCAATGCAATTTCTTCTATCTTCTATCTTATTCTCCCTCTATTCCGCCTATCCTATTCCATCCCCCTTTTCCCGTCTCTACTATTCCATCCCCCTGTCACCTAAAGGCTGGCAACACGTTGGCTTCGTCCTTGGTGTTGCAAATATCTATAGGCAACAGTAACCAGTTTCCAATAGATGGGCGGTCTGCCTAATTGCTAGTTTTGTAATTAAAAAATGAATAAAAAGAAAAATGATAAAAGAAATCAATTATATTTGGTAAGACGTGACCCCTCTCTCCTCTGCATTATCACCGCACGCATCGATACTGTTGCGAAACGCGCCGTCACAGCCTAAAAACCCATATTGTGTTTATGTCAAATGAGAAGACGTGCCCCAGTGCTTGTTTGTGCATACAAAATATAAAGGTGCATACACACTGGTGGTATAAAGCTAGATAGAGATCTAAGATATACACATAAAAGTCCAGTGGCGAATTTAGACATTTACCGTCAGTAGAATATTCAAATTTTATTTATTTGGAAAACTTACAAAATTAATACATATGTCAATTAGGTCTCCACTAAAAAATAATATATGTAATAACAACATTTTGACTCAAACAATTAATAACAAAAGAAAAATTTCAATTTATACCTATAATTGTAATTTTTTTAAATTACATAAAAATTTTATATAAATAAGGTCAATAAAAAAAAAATCACAAAAATACACTCATATGTTCAAATTTAAGAAAAGCCGCCTGTACCGACCTCTACAATTCGATTACTTATTTCACAATCATATTATAATTATAAAGAAAACTAGCGCGCCCGGTAGTGGTTGTCCTGCTCTGAAAAAAACAAAAATCTAAAATTGGCTTTCACCGCCACCTACTGGATCCCGTTGTCAATCTAAACCTTCCTTGGACCCACTCAAATACGCACAAAAAATTTCATCAAAATCAGCCACAAAATAGTGTGTAAGCTTAGAATCACCCCGAGCATTCAACTATAATGTAACATTTATGATTCGATTTTGAATGTCACGTTACAATAATGCCTCCGTGACTGACGAGCATTCGCCTGTAATGTAACATTTATGATTCGGTTTTGAGCATTTTGTTGATTTCACATTTTTTTTTTTTATTAATTTTTATAGGAGTTCAGCAGACAGCCAGACGACCCACTTGATGGAAAGCGGTTACTATCGCCTATAGACATTTGCAACACCAAAGTTGCTACAAATGCGCTGCTGCTCTCTTAAGGGAGACTGGAACCTGGTCACTAATGCCGGAACACAACTCAAGGTTGTTATGGCGACGTACTCTAGACCAGGGGCGGTAGCCATCCAGTCGGATAAATGCCCTACCACCTGGCTGTGGGTTGTTTTTTCGCCTCTTACGACAGACCGCCCGGCTGCAGGAAATTGTATTCTTTCTCCGTTCCTGCACGGATAAGAATTTTATCAAATAAATTAAATTTCTAGTTTACAAGGTGTACCTTGTGTTTCTGTAGAAAGAGGGATAAATAAAATGTCCTGATTTGTATTACAAACGTTTTAATAAGCCCGTTGTCTTAATAAACAACTTGCATTGCTCCGACTTTTGTCTCAAGACTACCCTCACATATTATAAATAATAAACTAAATTCATCAGAAAGCAAAACATTAATTCAATATTACAATAATAAATGGACAGATGCGTTAATAGGAGTAAATTTAAATTAAATGTAGTTATTTCTCTGTAAGTGAATTGAAAATTCTTTTGAGAAATAAATGTTTTAAACATTAAATAAACATTAAACTGTAAGCTTCAGTAAAAACCTACACAAATTATATTTTATATACGTAATACCAATGTGTTGTCGCCTTTATTAGAAATTTCCAGATGTCATCCGATTGGTTCCGTCTGGAAGCTGAGCGTAAATTTGTATGATAATACCTACAACTTACTTTTACTTATATAATAGTACTAGTGGCCCGGCGCGGTTTCACCCGCACTCTGTCCCGCTCCTATGGTATATAGCATAATGTTATATAGCCTATGACACTCCCTGTTAACGTAGCTTTCGAATAGTAAAAGAATTTTTAAAATCGGTTTAGTAGATCCATATTTTTTTTTAATTATTATTAACAACTCTACGGACTCGAGTTCCGTAACCTTTTTTACAACTGAATTTCTAAATTTAATTTTTTGAATTAAACACGCTTATTAGTTATTTTGGTTCTTGTGTGTGACATTAATTTATTGATTTTTGTGTTGAGGTGTATGTATCTTACGAATAACTTATTATATTATTTTTTTCTATTTTTAATACTAAACTTATACTAATGTAGAGTGTATCTGTTACATGCTGGTGTTGTGAGGAAGTGCATGTGCATTGTGGGCCTTATATCTATACTTATATATATTGTCCTATCTAGTGCCATGTGTGTTGATTAATGATCCAGAGATTACCCCCTACAACATCACAAACTCACAAACTTTACCTCTTTAAAATGTTAGTATAGATTTACTCACTAGGACATGCCCGAGACTTCGTTCACGCTTGATGTGAAATTTCTGCGAGATTCCCAGGACACAAATTAGGGCAGTTAATTGTTACGCACTCGATCAACTACAAATGGCTTCCGGGAAAATACCCATGGGACTCCTGTAAAAAAAATATCACACATTTTATCCGTGCAGGAACGGAGAAAGAATACAATTTCCTGCGGCCGGGCGGCCTGTCGTAAGAGGCGACTTAACAACCCACAGCCAGGTGGTAGGGCATTTGCCCGACTGGACGGCTACCACCCCTGGTCTAAAGCATGTCGCCATAACAACCTTGAGTTGTGTTCCGGCATTAGTGACCAGGTTTCAGTATCCCCTTAAGAGAGCAGCAGCGCATTTGTAGCAACTTTGTTGTTGCAAATGTCCATAGGCGATAGTAACCGTTTTCCATCAAGTGGACCGTCTGCCTGTCTGCTGATCTCCTGCAATAAAAAAAAAATTGCTTTCGATCTGAGAAAAAATCGCTTTGAAATTCGATTTTTTTCAATCTTACGATTTAAAATTATTCCCAGAAAAATTCCCGTGGCATTCCCGAGATAAAAAGTAGCACATGTTTTAAGTCTAAGAATTAGCTGACCAGCAAAAACCGCGTCGGAATCGGCTGTCTGCGATAAACAGAACTTTTTCAATCATTATAACCTCATTTCATTACTTAATAATATTATTATAAATCACACATGTCACTCGCCTTACATACGTCTATCATAAATACTATTAATAAATAATATATATAAATTATAAACATAAAAAGCTGTAAAACACGAAATATACAAGTGAAATCGACGCAGCCTTTTAAATTTACTATATTAACAAAACATCGGCCAAGTAGTTTTTACGTGAACCCCGAACAAACAGAATAAATCTAAAAAAATACATCGTGTTTTCCACTGTTTAAATAGTCTATACCAGTTGTTTCTTTTTTTTTAAGCTTTAATGTAGAAACACGGCTTGTTTAGAATTTTATAATACATAGATAGATAGATAACACTTTATTGCTCACCAAATATGCAATTTCAAAAATACACAATAACAATATTGTCATGGTAGAAACAATAGGCGGCCTTATCGCTTAAAGCAATCTCTTCCAGGCAACGTAACTTCAGGAATAGTTTAACCTAGTCTGGCGATGTAGGTGGTGCAGATTATCAGGTAGATCTTAAACAAACATACTTAAAGTATATTTTTTTTATAATATTACACATTAAAATGGTGGGCGGTGAAATAAAAAGAAAGTCTCAATCAAGTTGGCTGTGTTACAGTGCCCTCCTATCCTGTCGCGTCTGGTGTTGCAAACGTCTGTAGGCGACAGTAACCACTTTCCACCAGATAGGCCGTCTGCCAGTTTACCAACTTCGAGATAAAAAAACCCATATTTACAGTACTTTTTATTTATTGCAGGAGATCAGCAGACAGGCAGACGGCCCACTTGATGGAAAGTGGTTACCATCGCCTATGGACATTTGCAACATGAAAGGTGCTACAAATGCGCTGCTGCTCTCTTAAGGAAAACTGGAACCTGGACATACTTTAGATCAGGGGTGGTAGCCATCCAGTCAGGCAAATGCCCTACCACTTGGCTGTGGGTTGTTAAGTCGCCTATTACGACAGGCCGCCCCAACGCAGGAAATTGTATTCTTTCTCCGTTCCTGCACGGATAGGACTTTCTAGGCAATAAAAATTGCAGCTTTATCGCCTAAAGCGATATTTGAAGTGAAACTTCTTTAGAATCGTTGTGATTTGATTTAGTGTCACTTTTTTGTTTCATCGATTCTCAAATCACAACAATTCTAAACAAGTTTCACTTCAAAAAAGTAATGCCCGAAACCTTCTTTCTTGAAGTCGGTTCTAAAAATATTCAAAAGACAAACCACTAATTCACTAACAAACATATCTCCATCGGTACAAAAGCAAAGCAATCATACGAGGAAATAATGAATTAAACATGACGGCAACATTTCCGTCCGAAATAAATAAAAGTGTATATAAATAATACATAATGTTTTATTATCACGCCGAAGCAACTCTTGGGGCGAGCAGTGATAAATAATTCATTGGCCATAATCAGTTGAGATCAAAGTCGGTTTTGTTTTTACGCTATATTACATACTAAATAATTCCTGTGGATTTGTTTGCTATAATACAGGCTGGCCAAATAGAGTAGAAAATAATAGAGGCGCCACTTTCGCTATATCTTAACTCTTCTTTGTTCAAATTTGGCTTAGCACAATTTGAGTATCCAGTCAGTCACATAATCTTATCTATACTAATATTATAAAGCTGAAGAGTTTGTTTCTTTGTTTAAACGCGCTAATCTCAGGAACCGCTGGTCCGATTGGAAAAATTCTTTCAGTGTTGAATAGTACATTTATCGAGGAAAGCTATAGGCTATATTATATTTTCAAAAAAGTTAGGGATCCTTACTAAAAGTCCAATAATGTAACCCAAGGTGTAAAAAAATGACCCGAAAAAATCCTTACACGGCGTGCGCTGCGAAAACTATTGATTATAGAACAAAACAATGTACTACCACATTGCAGAACATATAATTATCTACAAAAAATATAGCGTAACCATATGTCTACCTATTGTAGTTATCTAACAATAAGTGTTTTCTTTTATTTTTTTAAATAATTAAAATGCTGTCGCTTCAAAAACTCTTTATTTTGTACCTTGGTATTAATCCTTATCAAAATAAATTACTCCATATTCAAGACGAATTCAATAACTTTCTAGAACTTTTTGAATTATTCAATTCGGACGTTTCATTCAAAAGATATCGCGATATTTAAAATGTAAGTATTAGTGTTGTAGCCAAATATACTAATATTGTTTGATTGAATGCGCTAATCTCAGGAACTACTGGTCTGATTTGAAAAATTATTTCAGTTTTAGATAGCCTAAGTATCGAGGAAGTCTATAGGCTATATATCATCACACTAAGATCAATAGGAGCGAAGCACCAATGAAGAATGTTTCAAAATCGGAGGGTTTTGAAAACAAATTCCACGCGGACGACGCAGCTAGTGGCTTTATAAAAAGCTGTGCCCACGACTTCATCCTCGTGGTTCTTTTTTCGCAGAACCCTGATTTTAAAACTAGCCTACGTAACTCCTTGTAACATCAGCTAATCTACCAGCGAAAATCCCATCAAAATCGATCCAGCCGTTTCAGAGATTAGCTAGAACAAATCGTTTTAATTTGTTTTCGCGAAACCCTGAAAAAAGTAACCTAAGTTACTCCTTATAACATTAGCTATCTGCCAGTAAAGTTTTGTCAAAATCAGTCCAGCCATTGCAGAGCTTAGAAGGAACATCCAGGCAGACAGATAGACAACAATTTTAAAAATTGCATTATTGGAATCTCCTGCTCCGAATTATCCTCCCAGATTTTTTTCGTATTTTTATTTTGACATTACAAACAGACAATTCAATTTCATTTATCTGTATAGATTTGTCGTGGTCGTCTTTCAAGTCGTGGTAGAATAATGGTTAGCATTCGCGTCCCAAACTCAAACGGCGCGGGTTCGAATCTTAGCCGGAACGTATGCACCATTTAGTACTTAGGCAGTTTTCTGACCTAATGTGCATATTGTTACAATTAGAAAGAAAGAAAGAAAAAAAATCATTTTATTCAGGAAAAAATTACATTGGTGTAGTGTAGGTATAATTGTTAACAAATTTAAAACTAACAACATAATCTTGTCCTGAAAGGGGGGGGGGGGGGAGGCATCAGACTCGGCATAATGCTGGTCTTTTAAAACCAGCGCTGATCTTCCGCTGAGCCCTTAAGGTAGTCTCACGGCAGACATTACATCATTGCAAAGCATGAAGGGAATCCTAAATAATATATATATATATATATATATATATATATATATATACATACACACATACATATATAATAAAATAATAATAATAATAATCGGCAGACAAACACACACATTGTATATCCCGAAATTAAGCAAGTTATGCTTGTGTTATGGGTAATAATACAACGGACTACCTCTGGGGCCGATCCCGGACACCCAGACCACAGTAAATAACGGAGAAAATACGTTTCCGAAATTTACTATACCAGGAATCGAACCCGGAGCCTCTGCGTTGCAGTGAGGTAGGCCGGCAAAGGCTTAGCCCGCTCAACCACAGAGGCCGTCAAAATAATAATAATGAATGTTTATGAAATATGAGTGTTTTATAATGTACTAGAGTTTACCCCGCGGCTGCGCCGCGGGTTAACCTCTAGTTCCTGCTTCTTGTTTAAAGAGCAGGCGTTAATACAGGTTACAATGTACACCATTTTTATGTTAGTGCCATTTGCACCCGAAAAATTCACTTCATTTTATATCGCAAACTCGATGCTTGATATATTCTCATGCCGATCTCCTGGCATGAGTATATATGTCCCTTTTCGGCATTAAAACTACATTTAAACAAAATTACAATAAAAACGATCCAGTATTCCCAGTGTTTTCCGAAAACTTAACAGAAAGACATATCGAGTTACTATCGCATTTTTATAGACGATGCATTTTTATATCTATGAACTTGAGAAATGATTGGTCTCATCCAAACTTTCATCCTCTATTACAAACAGTCCTAGTTTACCCGTCAATGAAAACTACAAAAATGACAAAAGGGACAACATCAGCAAAAAGGACAAAAGAGCAACATGGACAAAAAGGAGTCGAAGGGCAAAAGAGCAAAAGAGCAAAAGAGCAAAAGAGCAAAAGAGCAAAAGAGCAAAAGAGCAAAAGAGCAAAAGAGCAAAAGAGCAAAAGAGCAAAAGAGCAAAAGAGCAAAAGAGCAAAAGAGCAAAAGAGCAAAAGAGCAAAAGAGCAAAAGAGCAAAAGAGCAAAAGAGCAAAAGAGCAAAAGAGCAAAAGAGCAAAAGAGCAAAAGAGCAAAAGAGCAAAAGAGCAAAAGAGCAAAAGAGCAAAAGAGCAAAAGAGCAAAAGAGCAAAAGAGCAAAAGAGCAAAAGAGCAAAAGAGCAAAAGAGCAAAAGAGCAAAAGAGCAAAAGAGCAAAAGAGCAAAAGAGCAAAAGAGCAAAAGAGCAAAAGAGCAAAAGAGCAAAAGAGCAAAAGAGCAAAAGAGCAAAAGAGCAAAAGAGCAAAAGAGCAAAAGAGCAAAAGAGCAAAAGAGCAAAAGAGCAAAAGAGCAAAAGAGCAAAAGAGCAAAAGAGCAAAAGAGCGAAAGAGCGAAAGAGCGAAAGAGCGAAAGAGCGATAGAGCGATAGAGCGAAAGAGCGAAAGGGCGAAAGGGCGAAAGGGCGAAAGGGCGAAAGGGCGAAAGGGCGAAAGGGCGAAAGGGCGAAAGGGCGAAAGGGCGAAAGGGCGAAAGGGCGAAAGGGCGAAAGGGCGAAAGGGCGAAAGGGCGAAAGGGCGAAAGGGCGAAAGGGCGAAAGGGCGAAAGGGCGAAAGGGCGAAAGGGCGAAAGGGCGAAAGGGCGAAAGGGCGAAAGGGCGAAAGGGCGAAAGGGCGAAAGGGCGAAAGGGCGAAAGGGCGAAAGGGCGAAAGGGCGAAAGGGCGAAAGGGCGAAAGGGCGAAAGGGCGAAAGGGCGAAAGGGCGAAAGGGCGAAAGGGCGAAAGGGCGAAAGGGCGAAAGGGCGAAAGGGCGAAAGGGCGAAAGGGCGAAAGGGCGAAAGGGCGAAAGGGCGAAAGGGCGAAAGGGCGAAAGGGCGAAAGGGCGAAAGGGCGAAAGGGCGAAAGGGCGAAAGGGCGAAAGGGCGAAAGGGCGAAAGGGCGAAAGGGCGAAAGGGCGAAAGGGCGAAAGGGCGAAAGGGCGAAAGGGCGAAAGGGCGAAAGGGCGAAAGGGCGAAAGGGCGAAAGGGCGAAAGGGCGAAAGGGCGAAAGGGCGAAAGGGCGAAAGGGCGAAAGGGCGAAAGGGCGAAAGGGCGAAAGGGCGAAAGGGCGAAAGGGCGAAAGGGCGAAAGGGCGAAAGGGCGAAAGGGCGAAAGGGCGAAAGGGCGAAAGGGCGAAAGGGCGAAAGGGCGAAAGGGCGAAAGGGCGAAAGGGCGAAAGGGCGAAAGGGCGAAAGGGCGAAAGGGCGAAAGGGCGAAAGGGCAAAAGGGCAAAAGGGCAAAAGGACAAAAGGGCAAAAGGACAAAAAGGACAATATAACCAAAATGATGAAAATGGCAAATCACAAAACCAACCAAAGCCTGTCCCACTTTTGGGATAATCTTTACATAAATCTATCCCAAAATCTATACCATTATCCGGGATGAAAAATATCCCTTGTCCACCCTCGGTATTCAAATTACATATGTACCGAGTATCAGTCAAATCGGTCCAAAAGTCTTTCCGTAAAAGGATAACAAACAGAGAGACAAATATACTTTTATCCCGGAAACTATCCCATTTTCCGGGATAAAAAGTATCCTATGTTCATTCTCGGCATCGAAAATATATATATACTGAGTTTCAGCCAAATCGGTCCAGTAGTTTTTACGTGAAAACGGAACAGACAGACAGACAGACAGACAGACAGAGTTACTTTCGCATTTATAATATTAATAGGGATTGCAAAAATAAATTAAAACAATTGAATTAACAATTAAATTAAATACCACTTGTATCAAGTTTTAGGTGGTGTTGTGAAAGCTGGTGATCTTTTAAAAATATCATTAATTGAGTTCTTAACCCATTAATATTTTGTAGATTTCTAATGGGTGGTGGAACATTATTCCAGCACCCTGATGCTGCGTAACGAAAACTCCCGCGAAAGCCAGCTATTATTACACGCTAACAACGGTGAAGGAAAACATCATGATGCAACCTCCACATCGTGATAACCGATGTGTCAAACCTGCCAAGCCGCCTTGGACAAGCGTGGCGGGTATACTGTCCGTTCCTCTATAACGGCTGTTGAATTTCTTACATTAAATGTATTTATTGGATGTAGTCTTGAATTTTCTTTATTTCAATTGAAAAATTTATTAAAATATAAACATTCTAAAATATAAACTATTATTACGTAAGTCTGGTTATTTGTGCATTTTTTTTTAAGTTTATGGCTTGGCAGCTAGGCCTTTAAGCCAGATCTTAGTTTACAATATAGTTTCTTCATTTTCTTAGCCTATGTGTAGCACAGCTGAACTGTAGGTAATCAGCTAGTGCCATTCAACGGAGTTCTTGTGACGACTCAAAAGACCACATTTGACTATACAGTTCACATTTCTCACAAAACACGTAATTACTACTCAAAAACTATCAATATCCTACAACTATTGTTCATTTTAGAGTAATTTTATACATTTTTAGAAAATAAAATTGCACAGCACAACATCTCCTTTCAGTTCCCGCCAAAAGCTCCCGTTATTTGTTCATTTTTTGGTGAACCACAGAGTATAGAGTATTTGACACACAGTGATGTGCCGGCCTCGTAGTGATGCGATATCGATTCGATGAATCGATAACAGCGGGAAATCCGAGCCCAGCCGTGGGACGTTATTATACTTTTAAAACTGACAATACTTAATTTTTTTCAAAATCTAAATACAGAAATGAATCGTCTATATTTGGCATTAGCCGTCATAACGAGTTCAGAGTAAAAATATATATTTTTTTGATTGCGTACATTCTTAAGATGACACTTTATATTGTCATAATAACGTCATTCAAAAGGATTTAACGAAGTTTGATGAACTTGTTTCCGAGTTTATTAATCTTTTTTCCTTCGGTCATTGTCTTTGATGTTATGTGATATTGAACGGTATGTAAGTTATGTTTACGTCACTTTATAAGGTTAAGATACAATATTTTCTTAAGTTTTCGCGACTTGTATACATAATAAAACTACGTTTTAACGGTTTTAAGCGCGGTAAAATTATTTGATTCTGGTTTAGGCAAGTACCACCTGTTTGGGATCGAATCATCAAAACTATTAAGACCCAAACCCAGCAAAAACCAGCTGCCAGACCTCAAGACACTGTGAGCTCTTTCTGCGTACAACGGAACACAAACCAACTTGACTGATAATTACTTTTATTTTTCCTTCCACCCATTTTAATATTATATAAAATTATTAGAGCTAGGCATGTTTGCTGAAGAGTTTCTTGCGCCGCTTCTTCTCTTCAAGCCATAACATGTTGCGAAGCGGTAGTAAATTAGATTAGGCTCCCATAGAGTAAATAATAACCATAAACAAAATTAAAATTAAATAATTAAAATTAATAAGTTGGCGGTAGGCTAAATAAAACTTTAACAATACTCGTTGACACTTGACATCTTTGTCTTCCGTGATCACGGCCACTGAAAAGTGGCCGAAACGTCGGAAAAACCAAAATCAAATAAAATTACTGCGCTTAAAACCGTTAAAACGTAGTTTTATTAGGTTAAGATACTTTTTATTTCGTAAATAATTTATTCGGGCGCAGTCTGTGTGTCATGGAGATGAATATTTTGCGATGGATGTATGGAGTCACGCAGAAAGACCGCGTCAGGAATTCCCGCATCTGCGGCAATCTTCATGTCCCTGACATAACAGATAAACCTTCGCCATTTTACCACCGCACTGCTCGCCGGCGACTGGGAGTTCATCCACAGACAAAACAACTCATAGCCAGATGGTGGGCCATTTGCCCGACTGGATGGCTACCATCCCTGGTCTAGAGTATGCCGCCATAACCACTTTGAGTTGCTTTTTTTTTTTTTTAATTGGACTTGACTTTATGTTGTTGGTCCGAAGACCTTACAACTTTACCGGGGTCTTCGGGGCGAGTGCCTTTGCGAAGCGAAGGCGCTCGAGCCCGGGGGGGCAACTTGCTCGAGGGAGCTCCCTAAGGAGGTTTACCTCGGCTGGACTGTTGCCATGAATGGGGAATGAATTTAATGATGCCCACCATAGGGCGACACAAAATACTAATTGAGAACGGGCGACGGGTAATATAAAGCCCGAAGGGAAGGATCACGGCGGGCCGGGATCGGTGGTTTGCGGTGGCCTACGCTATCTTACTGCCGTTTCGCAATGTGTTATGGCTGGGAGAGAAGAAACGGCGAAAGAAACTTCCCAGCAACACGCCTAGTCTATCCTGTGGGGTGAGCTATGTCTCCTAGCGTCCCTCGCGGGGACGTGGAGAGATCTTGATTGGCGGCGTCTGAGACGCCGCCGTCTGTGTCTGTCTGTCGGTGCCTGCCAGCCTACTGTTCTAACCGTGGGCGGACTGATCCGGGCCAGCCGTTTGGTAATAACGTCGACTCTGTCCGTCAGGACGTTACGCGGTCGTCGCACAAGAGCCTTTCGACGAGGCTTATAATCGGACGCGGACACGACGAGCGGATTTCGATGGTGCGGCGCGAGATCGAAATACTTACGCGAGAGCGACGTAATGTAGTTTTTGATGGAGGGAAGCTCCAGATCGCGGTGGAGGTCGACGTTACGCATATAGAGGGGAGCACCGACGGCTCTGCGCATGAATTACTTTGCCCAGGGGATTTGTTGGTCATAGAGCGAAATGGTTTTTAGGCGAAGGCTAGCGCGTTTGGGGGAGCGAAGCGTGCCCGGGGAAAAGAACATTGCTGCGCTTTTCTCCGGGTTTACCTCTATCCTCCATTTGCGAAACCATTCGCCTAGTTCTGTGACAGCTGTCTGCAGCCGGATGGCACCTGTTGGACGCATGAGTGTCTGGCACGGAAGCCAAATTGCTCATCGGGTATTAGATGTTTGCTGAAGGCAAAATCTCTAAGTCGAGAAAGGATGACCCTCTCGTAAAGCTTGCTGAGTGCGCTCAGTAGGCTGATTGGACGGTAGCTAGACGGTTTATTAGCCGGTTTTCCCGGCTTGTGAATACCGATGACATCTGCTTCCTTCCAGATCGCGGGAAACTTTGAGTTGCGTTCCGCGGCATCAGTGGCCAGAATCCAGTTTCTCCTTCAAGGCCGGCAGCACATTGGCATATTGTTGCTTATGTCCATAGACGACGGTAACCGCTTTCCGTCAAGTGGGCCGTCTGCCTGTCTTATCCTCATGGACATTTCCAACAGCAAAGTTGCTACAAATGCGCTGCTGCTCTCTTAAGGGAAACTGGAACCTGGTCACTAATGCCGGAACACAACTCAAGGTTGTTATGGCGACATACTTTAGACCAGGGATGGTAGCCATCCAGTCGGGCAAATGCCCTACCACCTGGCTGTGGGTTGTTAAGTCGCATTTTACGACAAGCCGCTCGGCCGCAGGAAATTGTATTCTTTCTCCGTTCCTGCACGGATATTATGGATGAGCTCCTCCTGCAGTTTTCCCAGAGCGCTACAATATGGGGCTCTTCAAATTGGGCGTAAACAGATATTTAGAGTCTCAACGAGGTTGGCAACGCATCGGCTCCCTTAGTGTTGCAGATGTCCATGGGCGACGGTAGCCATTTGACATCAAGCGGACCCGTCTGCCAGTTTGCCTATAAGCAAACAAAAAAAAACTGGGGCCTAATTCTGCTATACCAATGTCTTGGCGTTGCAAACAGATTCAATGTACGATTTCATTGCGATAGTATACAAAATTCGTATTCTAGTAAATCCACTATATCTTATTATTTATTAATATTATTATTTTATTATATGAGTTCAGCAGACAGGCAGATGGTCCGTTTGATGGAAAGCGGTTACCATTGCCTATGGACATTTGCAACACCAAAGGGTACAAATGCGCTGCTGCTCTCTTAAAGGAGACTGGCACTTGGCCACTAATGCCGGAACACAACTCAAGGTTGCTATAGCGGTATAGTCTAGACCAGGTGTGCTAGCCATCCAGACGGGCAAATAGCCTACCACCATATATATACATATATATATATATATGTATATATATATATGTGTGTATATATATATATGTATATATATATAAATATATATGTGTATATATATATATATATATATATATATATATATATATCTGTTGTTCGTGCCTACCCCGCAAGGGAACTGGCGTGAAGTTATGTATGTATGTATGTATGTATATATATAAAACAAAGTCGTGTTAGTTACACTATCTATAACTCGAGAACGGCTGTACCGATTTGGCTGAAAACTGGTGGGGAAATACCACAGAACCAGGAGACGGACATAGGATACTTATATCCCGTTGGAACCGGTAGGTGGCGCTGAGATCGTGTTCTAGAACCCTCCTAATCACCTGGAGCGAATTTGGTGATTTTTTTTGTGTGTTTGAGTGGGTCCCCGGGTGGTTTAAATCCACAATTGGAACTGGTAGGTGGCGCTGGGATCGGGTCCTAGATTTTAATTTTTTCAGAGCAAGACAACGTCTGCCGGGGCCGCTAGTACATATATAAAAGAAATTCGTGTTAGTTACACTTTTTATAACTCAAGTACGGCTGTACCGATTTGGTTTAAAATTGGTGGGGAGGTAGCTTAGAACCAGGAGACGGACATAGGATACTTTTTATCCCGTTGGAACCGGTAGGTGGCGCTGAGATCGGGTTCTAGAATCCTCCTAATCACCTGGAGCGATTTTGGTGATTTTGTTTTTGTATGTTTGCGTGGGTTCCCGGATGGTTTAGATTCGCAATTAGAACTGGTAGGTGGCGCTGAGATCGGGTTCTAGAATCCTCCTAATCACCTGGCGCGATTTTGGTAATTTTGTTGATGGTTTTGCTTTTGTGTGTTTGAGTGGGTTCCCGGATGGTTTAAATGCACAATTGGAACCGGTAGGAGGCGCTGGGACTGGTTCCTAGATATTTATTTTTTCAGAGCAGGACAACGTCTGCCGGGGCCGCTAGTATATATATTTACTACTATATGTATATATTTGTTTGATGCTAAAATAAATGAATAACGTAATATTATAAAGTAAGTCACCTTTAGAGAAAATAACAAAGCTATTGTATTCCACTAACAAAGGTTCGAGTGAGTCAAAATATATATTATTATTCATAATTAAGATGGCGTGCATGATCATTATATCGTATAATATCCTTTGACACAGTTTCCCTTTGTTTGCACTGCATTTTTCCTCGAACGCAGCGACAAAGTGAAATGAGACGTACGGGACTAATTAGCGCTGATTGTATACAGACATGTGTTCGTATAGAAAACGCTGCTTTTATATCTATACAATCCGTGAAGGAACGGAGAAAGAATACAATTTCCTGCGTTCGTTACGCGTGGCGTGAACATCCTGGGGCCCGGGGAAAAGGTGACGGCTCCCATTTATAGTGCTGACTAAGTGCTGTTGTCGTCGAGGGGAAGACGAGCAATCTTTGTGACTGGTCTCGTTAAGCTGCCATCCTTGGTGCTGAGTTCTACGACTCGGACGACGTCATCCTTTCCGGGCAGAATCTTCTTTATTCTTCCCATCTTCCACTGGAGTCTGGGAAGATTATCCTCCTTTATGAGTACCAGCTCACCAATCTTGGGTCGACTGGTTTCCGTAGTCCATTTAGATCGGGATTGGAGAGTGTGCAGGTAGGATTTCGACCACAAGGTCCAAAATCGCTGAGCCAACGCTTGCACTAAGCGAAAACGTCGTAGGGTTGATGGAGGAGAGGATTCATGGGAATGTTCGGGTAATGCGGTAAGTGGGCGACCTATAAGGAAATGACCAGCGGTTAGGACTTCGAAGTCTGTAGGGTCTGAAGACAGAGGGCAGAGTGGTCGAGAGTTGAGAACGGCCTCAATACGGGCTAAGAGTGTAGAAAATTCTTCAAAGGTCAGATGCTGCTCACCTAATACGCGATAGAGTAATTGCTTAGTAGATTTCACGGCTGCCTCGTGCAGACCGCCAAAAGAAGGAGCTGAGGGCGGATTGAGCAACCATGTGATCTGCTGTGTGGCTAGCTTGTGCGTAATTCTATCATCATTGGCCTTTAAGAAGTTTTGTACTTCTATGAGCTGATTTCTTGCGCCGACATAGTTTGTACCGCAATCAGAGCGAATTAGGGTAGGGATTCCGCGCCGACTAACGAACCTTTGCAGTGCCGCAAAAAAGGCGTCCGTAGAAAGTTCCGAGACAGCCTCTAAGTGCACTGCCTTGGTGGCGAGACAAACGAAAACACAAAAGTAGCCTTTGAGAAGTTTGGCATTGCGTAGAGTACTTGATTTAATTAGGAATGGTCCGGCAAAATCCGTGGACACTTGACTAAACACCGGTTGTGGGCTGACTCGATCAGCCGGTAGGTCGGCCATAAAAGGGGGATTCGGCTGAGCTCGATGCCTAAAACAGCGTACACATTTAAAGACACGGTGACGAATGACTCGCCTTCCAGATAAAATCCAGTATTGTTGACGGAGTAGTGCGTGTAGTGTATCTGCGCCCGGGTGGCAGTGTATAGTGTGGAAATGATCTATAATTAGGTCCACAAGGGGGCTTGAACTGGGTAAGATGAGGGGATGTTGTGTGTCATATCTAAGGGCTGAGTTGGACAAGCGCCCTCCTACTCTAAGAAGACCATCCTTGAGAAAGGGCGAGAGGCGTTGTATTCGCACTGTACATAATTTGTTAGTTTGCAGTCGGTGGATGTCTTCAGCGAACATATTTTGTTGGACTGAGCGTACCCAGTGTAAGAGCGCTTTCTTACGTTCGTCTACGGTAATGGGACCAACGATGCGAGAGTGAGAAGATACCAAGCAATTGTGTGCAAAACGTTTAATACATGCGGTTACGCCTACAAGTGTGTCTAAGGAGCTGAATCTCGTGAGTAAATCCGTGTCTAGATCAGGAACCGCGATGTGAGCTACCATTTTTCTTGGTTTTAGACCAGGCAGTACGTGATGACCCAAAGCAGGGGGCATCGTGGGCCAGGTATCAGGTGGGGCCTTGAGCCAAGTAGGCGACCACCATAGGTCATAGGCTAAGAGTTCCTGTGCTGATATTCCCCTGCTAGCACAGTCGGCAGGGTTAAGAGCTGAGGGTACATGTCTCCAAGTAGGGTTACATGGATTGGCTGCAATGGCAGAGACTCGATTGGCCTCAAAGACCTGTAGGGATTGAGAAGGAGTTTTAAGCCAGGCGAGTACGATAGTACTGTCTGACCAACAAAAGTGTTGCTGAATGGTAATGTGGGCAGAAAGTTGAACAGAGACGCGAGAAATGAGCAGCGAAGTGAGGTGTGCAGCTGAAAGTTCCAGCTTTGGTATAGTCTGTCGGGTTTTAATGGGGGCTACCTTGGATTTAGAAACAAGTAGTCTGACGTGTACCTGACCCGTGATATTCGTTTCATGAAGATAGACTGCGGCTGCATATCCGGATTCGGATGCATCGGCAAAACCGTGTAGGGTGTAGGTGGAATCTTTGCTGGTGCAAATTGTTCTGGGGAGTCGAAGAGCAGAGAGTAGAGGTAAGTCTTCAAAAATGTGCTGAAATTGAAATGTGACATCATTGGGAGCCGATTCATCCCAGTCTAACTTTAGAGTCCATAGGTGCTGAATGAGCAGTTTTGCGCGGAAAATAACTGGGCTGATCCATCCACTAGGATCGTATAAACGAGCGATGGTACTGAGTATTGACCTTTTGGTAAATTTTTCCAGTGTAGGTACCGAAATGTGATATGTAAATTCGTCCGTTTGTGGTATCCATTGCATACCAAGTACCTTGATTGCATTGGAGTCGGGTACAACATCAAAATCCTTGGGTATGTCACATTGATCATCCGGGAAGCGTTCTAAAAGCTGACGAGAGTTTGAGGTCCACTTTCGCAAATGAAATCCCCCTAGGGCTAGTAACTCAATGAGTTCAGTCTGCAGAGCTATTGCCTTGTCAACTGAATCATGCCCAGTCAGAATGTCATCCACGAATATGGAGTGCGTAAGAACCTGTGCAGCCTGGGGAAAACGGTGACCTTCATCAGTGACCAGCTGTATAATAGATCGATTGGCGAGGAAGGGGCTGGGTCGTAGGCCATACGTGACAGTGGACAGGGCGTAAGTGAGCAGAGGTTGATCTGGAGAAGAGCGCCATAGAATGAGTTGGAACCGTCTGTGGTCTGGGTGAACTAGTATATTTCTAAACATCATCTGGATGTCTGTACTAAAGACCACTTTGTGAGTACGAAAATTTAGAATGATGTCAGTAATATCACGTTGGAGCGGTGGGCCAGTGTGCAGACAGTCATTAAGACTGACACCATTAGAGCTCTTACAGCTGCCATCAAAAACCGTGCGAAGTTTTTCAGAGTTGGCTTTGAAGATGCCATGATGCGGGACGTAAAAATGGTCTTTTCCTTTGAATGTGCTGGGGTGACAAAGAGCCATGTGGCCCATGTCAATGTATTCCTTCATGAAGTCGATATATTTTGAGCGGAGGGTAGGATCTCTTTGGAGTTTGCGCTCCAAATTAAGGAATCGTCGTAGTGCAATAGCGTGGGTTGCACCGAGCTTAGGTGCCTTTGTAAGAAAGGGAAGGGATACTATGTATCGCCCTGTGGGATCACGTGTGGTGGTAGAACGAAAGTTCTCCTCACACTCGTCAGAGGTTGAGTTGTCCTTTGATTGCACTTCTTCGACTTCCCAGAATCTCTCCAGAGCGGAGTGTATTTCTTTATTTGAGTGTTGGGGTTGTAAACAGTCAATATTTACTAGTGCTGAATTAACTTGAGGCTCAGGCTTTGTGTAGTTTGGATTGATAGGACCTAAAAGAGCGAAATTGAAGATCGTGCCGAAGGCTATTGGTCTGCCGGGGCCCAAAAAAATTTTGTTACCATCCAAAATTTGGCCCAAGACATCAGAACCTAAAATTAAGTCAATAGCGGCTGGAAAACGATAAGACGAGTCTGCTAGGGGAAGCTGTGTCGAGTCGAGGAGTGGAACAACGTCAGGTAACATTGTTAATGGTAAAAGACCTGTCAAATCTGGTAGAATGTATGCCTTTGCGCTAATTACTGGGACTTCGGTGTGAATAGGGCGGAATGTGATGGTAGTTGAAGAACTAGAGTTTTGAGTCTGCTGATTACCGACTCCTGTAATTTTTAGTTCTGTGTGCTCGACAGGCAAACGTAATTTTTGTGTCATAGTTTTAGTTAACAAGGTTAGCATGGAACCGCTGTCTAATAATGCTCTTGCCTTATGAAATTCTCCAGCGTTGTCTGCTAGTTCTAGGGACACAGTGGGTAATAAAACTGGTGGATCGTGTACTGTAATGTGCTGAGTATGTGCTGAAATATGACTGTCATTTTGGTTAGCTTTATCAGAGGAAGTAACAGGGCTGCCGGGCAAGTGATTATTATGATAAACTTTATTATCATAGTGCTGAGTATGAAACTGGGATTTATTTTGTTTACGTGATGTAGTGGATGGTGTATATTGTAGCGATGGTATGGGTGGGTGTAGTGTAGTATTGTGTAAGTGAGTAGCAGGTAGTCATTGTTGTGAATTAATAGGTGAATTACGACGAGAAGAGTTTCTTGATTCCGTGGTTGGGCGGGTGTGTTCTTGTCCTCTTAGTTGTGGGGGCAAGAGGTGAGAATTGTCATATGTGGGTGATTCAAAGCCACTGCGATGTAAGGTGGTATGGTGTTTCTCGCTATCACATTCTCTACACCGTCCTGTGGATCTGCACTCGTCAGAGTAATGGGGTCCTAGACACTTACGGCACCGTTCATGAGCTTGGATAAAATCCCAGCGCCCTTGCGTAGGCTGTCTTAGGTATTCACCGCAGTTCAGCAACCTGTGTCCTCTAACGTGACACCAAGGGCAGTAATAATTATTGGTCGGTGCTGGTGGGTGGGCGGAATCTTGTGCTATGGGCTCGAAATATTGTGTAGACTGTGGGTATCCTTGAGCGTACTGTACAGGGTACGCTTGACTTTGTAGAGGATATGCAGGGCGCGTTAAAGGTGGGCGGACGGAAGTAGTGGGCTGAAAACGAACGTGCCGAATTTCTGGTCTGGGTGCAGAAGCGCGTGGTTGGTACCGTGCTGAGGGAGAAGCACGTTCAGTTTGTCTGTATGTCGGGCTGAGGGGAGGGGGGGGGTGGGTTATATGTCTCAGTTTCTGTGCAACGTGCATGGTCTTCTAAGAATGTGATTACATCCTTTAAGGTGGGCAGAGTGTCTGAAGACCCATGCGTTCGTTCAAATAATGTGCGAAGCTCGCCCTTTAACTTCCGCACTACTATTGACACTAGGACGTAGTCTGAGTCATGTAGTGGTAAGTTTAGGTTTTTAAGCGCCGATTGGGTTGAAATAAGAGGGGCTAAAAATAACTGTCTGATTTGTGAGCGGGTGGTGATGTGGGGTAACTCTAGTATCATATCTATAAACCTATCAATGAGAACTCGGCGATTTTCGTAGCGATTGGCAAGTGTTGTCATCGCTACATCGTAGTTCTCATCGGTAACCTTGAGGTGTGATACCATACTGAGAGCTTCTCCGGAGAGGCAAGAAAATAAATAGTGTAATTTAACTGCACCTGACAAATTACCGGCAGTGTCCGTAAGGCTTTTGAAAATTGTTATGAAAGGCACAATAAGAAAAGGAAAAGCAAACGAAAAAAAAAAAAATTTTTTTTTTTTTTTTTACTAATGCTAATAAAGAACACGCAAGAAAGCAGCCAGAGAAACGTAAGAAATACGAAATAAATAAAAATGATTAGGAAAAAAAAAATATATCAAACTGTCGTGTGCGCTGAGTCTTAATAAACACGAAGCTATATATAAGCTATAAAAGTTGCACGGCAAGCTAACCACACCGAGTGAAACGAATATAATATTCAATATTATTATATCGATCCGATATCACGTTTAGTGCAAGTATTCGAGAATAGGTGTGCTGAATAAAGTACAGAATACGTACTCGAGGTTATATTAACCTACCTACGTACCAAAAAATAGTTATCGTGTAGCAATTTGCGTAATTATCTGAGGAATGTGGAATGGGTATTCAAATATATAAGGGCAGAAGTAATATGTTTATAAGAAAACAAAAAAGAAAAAACAAGGGCAGAAAACGGGTAAATGGGCAGATTGATAATGATTGTTTATTTAACTTTTTAGGTATGCGAAAATTTACAATTTGGTTTGAATTAACCATAAAATGGCAAAATACGGTTGTTGCAGACTGTATAAATAGGTCGCCAGTTGGAATATTCGGTTCGAAAGACCATATGATCTGGCCGATTGCCAGATTTCAAGGGTGCAAGGGTAAGAGGGAATGGAGATAAATGGACTCACCCGTAATAATATGAGCTGGCGTACTCATGGGCCTTCTAAAACTAAACTAAATAACAAAACTATATTATTATTTTCAGCGGCTGCTGTGCACGGAATATCCAGGTTTTTTTAGCTTTGGATCCGCGCATACACCGCTAGTGATTAAAATTAATTATAAGAGTATATATTTATTTGCATGCCTGAGAGAGAGGCATTTTCTTTCACCATTTCCCAATTAATTGGGGTCGGCACAATATGTCTTCTCCTTCCACACTCTTCTACTATGACATACATCTTCTGTCACACCACAAATCATCATATCATCCTTCACGCAGTCCATTCATCTTTTTTTTGGTCTACCTTTACATCTGTACCCATCCATCTTGTAGTTTAACATTCTTTTTGTCACGTGACTTTCATCCCTCCTCATTATATGCCCATACTAACTTAGTCTTCTTCCTCTCAATTTTTCAGTCACGGGTGCAACTTTCAAAGATACCTTACGTACTCATTTCTCACCTTATCCGTTCTTGTAACACCACACATCCATCTCAACATTCTCATCTCAGCTGAGTGGAGACATTTGTGGTTATTCACTTTAGTGGCCCAATATTCGGACCCGTAAAACATGACATTTATTTGCATGCCTATCGACCGCATTTTCGTAGCGCTTTTGGACACAATTTAAATACGTATGTTTCGTTGACGGCTTTGATGCGATGAGATGACAATGTACTTCATATAAACTCCGCGGAATCAGTGAGTGGATCGTAAAATCAAAGATTTGTTTCGGTTTGCAATTAATATTTAATAAAACGCAATTTGTGGTATAATTATACTTATATTTCGGTTAAGGTATACCGTTGTAATAATGAGCAACGTATGATGAAATCTTGCACAGAGTTGTTATGTGGAGACTACGGCTGGCCTTGGTTTTGTATAATATTCTACTATACTATCATATAATTATTATCGAACCAATATTGAATTTTTAGGTTTAGTAATACTTCATACCCACTAGGTAGAATCAAATCGAGCAATGCTGATGGTACAAGGAGAGCTAGTACTGGCTATGACGCGACCGGTACAAATGGTGATGATGATGAGAGAGAATGATGATGATGGAATGTGGTGACGAATGATAATCACATGGTTAAATCAAATAATAATACTTATTGGTGGCAGTTGCTTTTTACAAGCTTTTATTTAACTCGCAATGGATGTACCTATGTATGTATGTAAGTTCAGGTGGAATCTTGCAAGTTAAATTTGACCAACATGCCGGTTTCCGATTGAGCTGAAATTTTGCACGCATATGTATATCGCGTGACAATGCAATGCAAGTCGGAAGGTGGCCATAGGAACTCCTTTTTTTTTTGATAACGCAGGGGGAATGTCTTTGGACACCATCCTCGGGTGCTTCGGGGGAAGGGCCAAAATGCAGGTATAAGAGCTGCATCGAGGGTGTGTGGGACCGGTCCTCCACGCTCGCTTTTAAAACGAAGTTGTCGCGAGAAACGGCCGCCAAACTACCCACTAAACCCAAACCTGCGCCCCATTTATAGCGCTTTTACGGGGCGTCATGGGATCTTGTATAGAGTAACTGCACCATGACACCCCTACGCCCTGTAACTGGGCCACCCCGGGGAGTAGTGTGACCCACTTCGTACAGCAGGGGGGGGAAGTCCGCTGTCACCCCCGTGATAGCGGCCCCCTGTGACGGTAACTATGGGAGGAGAAGATGCGCGTAGCGGCGCCTGCGACCGCCGGTTCGCTTCCTGCGGATGAGGTCCGCGTACGCGTCCTCCTCCTTCGCTCTTTCAGCGGTCTCCTTCTGCGAGATGAGGCCATAGGAACTCCTGTACTAAACAAGATAGACCCGCCCTGTTTGGGCTCGTTTTACTTGTCTTGATTAACACTCTGCTGCTATATGATATCCAGGATATCAAAAGCTTGTATTTAAAAAACTTTTAAAAAAAGATTATTCCAGATAAAATTCCATGTGGACTGTGTTATAACTTATTATTGGCGTTATTTACAATTAAACTAAAACTATTCATAGACGAGTTACAGAGAGAACGATGAATGGCAGAGAGTAAAGTGGTGCGTATTGGTGTCATATTTATGTGAGCAATGTGAACAAGTGAGTAATAATAATTTCGGACTACAAAGCCGCTTCTTATATGCCCCGTTCGGTCTAACGCCTAGCTGCTAACTGTGCGAGCTATGGGCGTCGGCGGTATGCGGGGCGTGGAGTCAGGGGGGTGCTCTCTGTCCGCAACAATGCTAATGATAAACTTATGAAACTAATGATAAATGTTAATGATTGAATAAATGACTGATATAAAATGATAGCATGATTAGTGTGCTGTACTTGACTGTTCGCTACTTGATTCGAACTCTGCTGTGTTCGGTTGACACGAACACTTATGAGTATGGGTTTTTTGTATGTACGTGGCCCCTTAAAGAGCTAGTGGTACCCTGAGATAATCTGCATGATTCGATAATAATTATAACAAATGTTTTCCGATGATCACCCTTCCCGGTTCCCACGACTGAGTAGTACTAAGAATTAGACGACCGCGGGTCACGGTTGTGGGACGCGGGAGAGGTTGTCATCGGCAAACCTTCTGTGCACGACTTATATATGCCTATAGAATAAGAGCTTACGCGAGCCAAATTTACGTCATAGTATTGTCATCGTCAGACAACCGTTGTCTACTGCTAGACTTAGGCTTCCTCAAGTTTGTGCCACATATCCTGGTTTCTCGGTCCTCCGTCTTCCTCATCCAGTGCTTACTGGTGATTTTACGCAGATCGTGAATCCATCAGGCTGGAGGGCGCGCTACGCTACGTTTACCGAGACGCGGTCTCCACTCCAGGACTGGGGCCTCTACGTGTTGGCCTTCCCATGGCCCCGCGCAAGCCTTCCAAATGTCCGGGCCATTTTTATGGCCCGTGGTCTCAAAAGACATACAAACATGAAATCAAAGTATTATCCGTGAATAAATGTGTGTTTTATGAAATGAAAAAATATAGCAACAATATATCCATAAATTAAATCACGAAGAAAACTCAGTATATCATCATGTGGTTGGCAGCGGTTTGCAAGTTTAAAGCCAAAAGCCAAAACATGCGAAAAATCAAACGCAGCTCCGCTCCCCGTGATGTATGTGTGCGGCTTATTATTTCTGGCCATTAAAATTACAAATGGCTGTATTTTTTGTGTGCACTGCTGATTTTTGGCAGGATGCCGATTGGTGTTGCTGTACGCAACAAGTAAGATTTACCCAAAAGTAATATATATTACTTAGTAGTAGTAAATAGTAGAATGTATTATCATCATCTGGAATTGTTGCTTCTATTAAGGCTCACTATTGTTTAGACTTGTGACAGGATTGATAATGAAAAACAGTGTTTTTCGGGGGCCGGTATGTTGAGTTTATATTTAACCGCTATTAAATTCTATTGGTAGTCAGTCGCAAAATACACCTTTATGAGTAAACACGTATTTCATTATCAATCCTGTCACAAGTCTAAACAATAGTGAACCTTAATAGAAGCAACATATGATCCGGCTCGAAGGACCATATGTTGCTTCTATTAAGGTTCACTATTGTTTAGACTTGTGACAGGATTGATAATGAAATACGTGTTTACTCATAAAGGTGTATTTTGCGACTGACTACCAATAGAATTTAATAGCGGTTAAATATAAACTCAACAGGAATTATTAAATAAAATAGGAAAATATATTAAAATATGCCTTTTACTTCCATACTCTTTTTCTCATACGTCCTCTGTCACACCACAAATCATCATATCATCCTTCACATAATCCATCCATCTTTTTTTTATTGCAGGAGTTCAACAGACAGGCAGACGGCCCACTTGATGGAAAGCGGTTACCATCGCCTATGGACATTTGCAACACCAAAGGTGCTACAAATGCGCTGCTGCTGTCTTAAAGGAGACTGGAACCTGGTCACTAATGCCGGAACACAACTCAAGGTTGCTATGGCGGCATGCTCTAGACCAGGGGTAGTAGCCATCCAGTCGGGCAATAATACATTGCTCGCCTACTTCTTTATTTTTATAATTCTCCCCAAAACTGAGCAAAATTTCATAGTGCGGTCACATTTACACCGATTTGTGTCCCGGCCATGGGATTTTATTTCACCTACCCGCACTCTGGTCTCATAAATCAATTTTTGCATTTAAGTAATTGAATTTATGAGCTGTTTATTGCATTGGGAAATTGTTGTTAAGCGATTATTATTGTTTTTTACGTTTATTTGAAATGGGGTTGGACATTTTATTAAGGGTTGATTATTTTAAACGACTTCAGAAAAATTATATGTATATTTTTTTTTGACAATTCTTTTTGCGTTGGATTCAGTAAAGCTTCACAATGGTCCTATATAAATTTTATTGCTAT
Organism: Dendrolimus kikuchii; assembly: GCA_019925095.2. NCBI lineage: Eukaryota > Metazoa > Arthropoda > Insecta > Lepidoptera > Lasiocampidae > Dendrolimus > Dendrolimus kikuchii. The sequence goes on from CM034404.1 coordinate 1,493,190, forward strand.
TGAACTTTGGGTTCCGAAGATACATACATATCGTCACGCTTGGTTCCTATTGGGGCAGGCAGAGACGGTAGACCTACTACGATCTTGATAAATACTTTTGCTTCATCAATACACGTTTCGAAGACAGCAGAAAATTTCTTAAAATCCGGTAAATATGAATACCAATTTTTGTTGTCTGGAAAAAATGGCCATGGGCGATTAAGCCACCGATTGTAATTTTTATATTTTTGTTACCATCGCCTATGGACATTTGCAACACCAAAGGTGCTACAAATGCGCAGCTGCTCTCTTAAAGGAGAATGGAACCTGGTCACTAATGTCGGAACACAACTGAAGGTTGTTATGGCAGCATACTCTAGACCAGGTGTGGTAGCCGTCCAGTCGAAAAAATGCCCTACCACCTGTAGGCTGTGAGTTGTTTTATCGCCTCTTACGACAGGACGTCCGGCCACAGGAAATTGTATTCTTTCTCCGTTCCTGCACGGATAAAAAAATTATATATTAATGTTCTTAAATTTATATAGCGTTTTTGTACAACAAAATATATTCTATTCTATTCTAAATATGTGTTTTGAGTTATTACATTCATTACTTTTATTGCTGGCAGTTGCTTCTTGTTTGGAAATTAAACTCGATATAATGGACTGTATGATTATTATTATTAAACTATTACATAAAGAGACAGAGAGTGGTAAATCGTCAATGAGTATTGTGAGTGAAGAATTAACAATTTTTGCCTCCAAGGCCGCTCCTATATCCCGGGTACCGTCCGACGCCTAGCTGCTAATTGTGCGAGCTATTGGCGTCGGCGGTATGCGAGGCGCGGAGAGTAGGTGTGCTCCGGTGGGCGGGTCAGGGGGGTGCTCTCTGTCCGCAACAACTTTTATGTTTCTGCACCGATTTTGATCATTCTTTTTGCGTTCAATCAATCAATCAAAAGCTTCAAGATAATTTCATTTATAATTCATTGTTATTGGATGCGTAACTTAAAAGCGAAAAATAATAATACTCTAGGAATGGTGGCGACTCAGACGGGCAAATCTCCTACCTCCTGTGCGTTGTTTTGTCGCCTCTTAAGACATGCCGACCAGCTGCAGAAATGAGTATTCTTTATCCAGTGTTGCCTGGATATTTTGTCAATAGCAATAAACAGTTAATCTGCCGAATTTGTACAAAACCACACAGCGAGCAAACCGCAAAAACTGGCAGGCAAATTGGAATGCTTTGACCACAATATTGTGTTTAAATCAGTCAGAAAATTTAACGTAATTTGATTGGTATTTAATTAAATACATTCTTCGTATTTTGTTACGCTATGTGGTTTATTTACCATGGAAAATATAAGCTACACCATTGTTGGCACCCTACCCTATTATTGGGAATCAGTCAACTTATTCAAGATAATAATAAAAAAAAATATCGAGACCTTCTAGGCGATTGAAAGAAGTATCGCATGTCTGATTTAGGGCAACAGATTAGCGTTGCCATATAACGTGGGAATGCGGACAGAATTTTGGGAACGCTCCCCAACGACAGCGATCTGGACTAAATTTTTTACTTGTAAATATGTTTATAATAGTATTTCTACAGTTTCTACAGGTATTCAGGCGTGAATTTGTCTTTGTCCGTCGTAATAATAGCTTCAATGTTTAGACGCGGCACGCTTAGAATTTTATAATATTATAGGTATAGATAATCACAGCATTTCGTTTTTTAAAAAAAAACAAATAAATATAAAAAAGACCTCCGTCAGCACTGGAGTCTAGAGCCCAAGCTACCGGTGACTAACGCTCTAGAGACAGGAACCTCCTCACAATACAATTGTTAAATATAGTAGAACCTTTTTAAGTCGAACTTGAAAGGAGACGCCAAAAAATTCGAGTTATAGGGTTTTCGACTTAAGCGACTTTTGTGAGGAAACATTCGACATCTACGGCTTTACTTATAATAATCTCGCTAAGAAATGATTAGGCATCTCTTAAGTAAGAGAATCAAAATCAGACCGTACATACATACATAACTTCACGCCAGTTCCCTTGCGGGGTAGGCACGAACAACAGAGCGCCATTTAGGCCCATTCTTACACACCTCACTTGCTTCTTTGACATTCATAACTCTAAGAGAGTAAGAGTAAGTAAGAGAATCAAAATCAGACCGTAATCTATGAATATCTTTTTTTTCACTTATAAACGTGTATTACCTGTTGTTTACCTATAAGGAGCACAGATAAACGAAATTTGAATGATTAACGTAGGTTGTACCCAAAATATTCGACTAAAGAGGAGTTTATGGGTAAGATTTTCACTAATCAGTTGCTGAGCAGTTTCTTTAAATTTAAGAAACGATTATAAATAAGTCCCCTAGAGATTAAGATTTATTCAAATAATCGAGTTGCTGTAAAAGCAAATATCGCCATGTTCGAGATACAGAGGTCCAATTTATTATTTGGACTTATAAAGGGTTCAGATTTTGGGCAACGGACGTTTTGAGGTTTGAGGGGAAGATAACACAATTTTTTTCAACTTTGGGAGGTTTTCGACTTATTGAGGCTCGACTTAAAAAGGTTTTGGACATAACATTCATGATGGCTGCCTGCATTCGTCTGGGGGCAAGTGTTATAGTGCCACATCGCTATCGGTGTGGAGATAGAGTTGATAAGTTAGGCCACCATGGTTTGTCATGCGCGAGGAGCGCCGGCAGAATATCACGGCACCCGACACTTAATGACATTATCCGTCGGTCTCTTGTCAGCGCCGGGGCACCAGCTGTTCTCGAACCAAATGGGCTGTGCCGCGAAGATGGCAAGAGACCAGATGGAATGTCGTTGGTGCCATGGAAGATTGGACGCAACTTGTGTTGATACTTTGGCGACTTCCCACAGCCGGGGCTGATGCCGCACACCAGGAGGCCCTGAAACGCTGCAAATATGTGTCCATTGGTAATGGGTACACAGTTGTGGCTTTCGGAGTTGAAACCCTGGGGCCGTGGGGGTCTGGAGCTCAACACCACTATCGAGATATCTTAACGCGTCTAATTGAGGTTGCACCTAGGGCAACGCATCAGTGTTGCTATCCAACGTGGAAATGCGGCCAGCATTTTGAACACGCTCCCCGTCGACAGTGACCTGGAGTCTATTTTTTAATTATAGATTCTTATTTTGAATGTATAAGTTATATTTATAGTATAGTTTTAATTTATATTAATTTATTTAATTTCATATAACTTTTCACTGTAATAAATTACTATCTAAAAGGTTCTACTGTATTTTGTTTTGTGTATTATTTTGATGTTGTCGTTGAAATGTACTAACAAGCGTATAATTATGGGAACAGGAACGAAATTTCACTGGCACTACTACGAGTATGGAATAAAGGTAAACACTAGTATTTACGGTATGAAATGTTAAACACAGTGTTTATAGTTGGAAACGGTAGCTAACCGTAATTACCCATGCTGTTTATTTACCTTCACTCAAAGGGTTTTTTGCTTACAATATGAATGCATCGTACACATTTGGTTTCATTTTATGAAATGAATTGAGTAGATTCATGGAATATGTTTCTGTGCACTATTTATGAATATTACATTTTTTTTTTTTTTTTTATGTAAGTATAGGTTTGCGTTTGACCACTGTCTCACCTGATGTTGAGTGATGACGCAGTCTAGGATGGAGCACGCTTACCTAGAAAATACCTATTCACTCGTGACTTGAAGACTTTAAGATTGTATTTGTCAGGAAAAACAGACTCCGGCAAATTATTCCACTCTTCGGCAGTGCGCACCAGAAAAGATGAAGCGAAACGCTTCGTTCTGACTGGTGGTATTTCCACCATGTATCGGTGGCGCAAACCGGTGCGTCTGGTTGTCCGATGGTAGAATGGGGATGGAGGAATCAGCTCGTGCAATTCTAAGGAACACTCCCCGAAATGTATCCGGTAGAAGACAGTCAGCCGCGCGACTTTACGTCTATGCTCTAGACTCTGAAGTCGAGCATAAAAAAGACGACATGATTTTTGATTACGATTTCTTTCATATCTTTAAACGTTAAAATTGTGTCGATTTTTAATATACTTTTGCTTACTTCACACACGCATTTATTAGCTTTTAGACGAATAAAGTGAAGTTAGTAGGAAGTCGATTTTGGAATAGGAAGACTTTAAACAAATGTCCTTTAGAGGCTTCCTTATTTCTTTTTTTAAATATATTATATCTGTAACGGATCAAGTGTGCAAAGGATAATGAAAACAAGGTTTTTGAGGGTTTAAAAGTTAGTCGTTGAGTGCTTTGAAAGAATCGAATGCAGGGCAAGTATTGCACGGTCGGTAGTCGCAGGCAACTGGTTCGGGCCAATCCCGAGTGAAGTTTGTGCATTCGATTACTCTGTATGCCTTCAATATATCCTTGTATTTATTAAAAAAAACCCACATAGATAAATACAGAAATATTTCATATATGTATATTTAAATTATATTTTTATATTATTTCGATTTAATTTTTTTATATATTTAATTTTACAGGCAACACCGAGCGAGCCGTTCATCCAACGATATCTACCGTTAACACTATCGTTATAATATACTAGCTGTGCCCGCGACGTCGTCCGCGTGTAATTTGTTTTCAAAACCCCCCAATTTTGAAACATTCTTCATTGGTGCTTCGCTCCTATTGGTCTTAGCGTGATGATATATATCCTATAGCCTTCCTCGGTAAATAGGCTATCTAACACTGAAATAATTTTTTTAATCAGACCAGTAGTTCCTGAGATTAGCGCGTTCAATCAATCAATCAAACAAACTCTTCAGCTTTATATATTAGTACAAGATTAAAGCTTTGAAATATGAAATTTGAATTATTAACGAAAACCTTTCAAACATTTCCAACTCTATTTATTACAACTCTAATGATTAAATATAATGTATTACATTTCATTGTCTCGCAGGCTAGTCCTATAGATTATGTCTCTATGTCTTTTATTGTCGCTTTTTCGTTTCATCGAGTTTCAAATCACAACTATTCTAAAGAAGTTTCACTTAATAAAACAACAATTTATTACAATACAGTATTTTTGTGCCTTACTCATAATCGTTTCTTAAATTTAAAGAAACTGCTCAGCAACTGATTAGTGAAAATCTTACCCATAAAATCCTTTTTAGTCGAATATTTTGGGTACAACCTTTTTTTTAATTTTTTTTATTGCAGGAGATCAGCAGACAGGCAGACGGCCCACTTGATGGAAAACGGTTACCATCGCCTATGGACATTTGCAACACTAAGTTGCTGCAAATGCGCTGCTGCTCTCTTAAGGGAAACTGGAACCTGGTCACTAATGCCGGAACACAACTCAAGGTTGTTATGGCGACATACTTTAGACCAGGGGTGGTAGCCATCCAGTCGGGCGAATGCCCTACCACCTGGCTGTGGGTTGTTTTGTCGCCTCTTACGACAGGCCGCCCGGCCGCAGGAAATTGTATTCTTTCTCCGTTCCTGCACGGATAGAACCTACGTTAATCATTCAAATTTTGTTTATCTGTGCTGCTTTTAGGTAAACAACAGGTAATACACGTTTATAAGTGGAAAAAAAGATATTCATTGATTAGGGGCTGATTCTGATTCTTTTACTTAAGAGATGGCTAATCGTTTCTTAACGCGATTGCTATAAGTAAGGCCGTTTGTGTTTTATTTCGCACCAACTTCAAGATGTTGTAGAAAGAAGTCGGTTACATGTTTATTATCTGCTATTTAGTTTGAAGTCGGTTATCTATTGTCAAGATTGTCAAGTTCCGTGAATACTGATCACGGCTACTGAAAAGTGGCCGGAACGTCGGAATAAAAATAACGTAGTTTTAATTTTCTTTACTTTGTTTATAATATTTTTATATTTTCTTGAATTTTCGCGTCTAGTAGTAGTATAATAAAACTACTGATATCACGGAAGACAAAGATGTCAAGTGTCAATGAGTATTGTTAAAGTTTTATTGAGCCTACCGTCAATTTGTCAATTTTTGTTTAGTATATTATTTACTCTATGGGAGCCTAATCTAAACAAAAAACAAACAACATTAAAACTCAATACAGTCGAAACCGGATATAACGACATTGAAGGGACCGTATACTTATGACGTTATATCCGATAGTTGTTATAAGCAATATACACAAGTACATAGTCATATGTCTGTTTGTATTATGAGGTTATGTTACATAGGTATAGTTTTAAAATCAACCTGTAATTCACGCGGTCAACTATCAGAGCGGGAAAGAGATTCGGGTAAGGTAGGAGAGTAATAATCCTTGTAAGGTTCAACACACACTGGCGCAGAGACGAAGCGACGCGACGCGTCATGTTTTGTAAGGAGACGCGCGCGTTCGCGCGGCGATGCGCGTCTGTGCGCGACGGCGCGTCAGTGCCGGAACCAGTTCAGAGACTTTCAAACATTCGTGAATGTTGCTCGCTCGACAGTATATGATGGTTGATATCTGACGCGTCACTGCGCCCAAGTACACGCGGCGACTCGCGAATCCACTCGACTCCAGCCGAGCGTCGAGGCGCGCATGCGCGCGTCAACGCGCGTCGACGCGCGCTTCCATATTTACATACCACAAATTTGTACTTAAATAATAGAACAATAAAGATGAATATGCTTTAGGCTTAATAATAAGCCTATAGCAAAATATTCCTTCATATTATTAGTATAAAGGTGAAACTTGTTCGCAATGTTTTGTTTTGCTGGAATAGGTAAACGGTTGGTCGTTATAGCCGATGAATATCGATAAAGTTTCGTCGTTTTAACCGATATTTCGCTGTATCCGATGTCGTTATAACCGGTATGTGTACTTATTAGTTTATATAGAGATTCGGCCGGGACCTTGCCATTTGGTTGTTATAACCGATCCGTCGTTATATTCGGTTTCGACTGTAATTAAAATGAACAAGTTGGCGGTAGGCTAAATAAAACTAATAATACCTACTCATTGACACTTGACATATTTGTTTTCAATGATCACGGCTACTGAAAAGTGGCCGAAACGTCGGAATAACAAAAATCAAATAATTACCGCGCTTAAAACCGTTAAAACGTAGTTTTATTATATAATATTTTAATTGAATAATAATGTTGCCAGGTGGTAGGGCATTTGCCCGACTGGATGGCTACCACCCCTGGTCTAAAGTATGTCGCCATAACAGCCTTGAGTTGTGTTCCGGCATTAGTGACCAGGTTCCAGTCTCCCTTAAGAGAGCAGCAGCGCATTTGTAGCAACTTTGCTGTTGCAAATGTCCATAAGCGATTGTAACCGCTTTCCACCAAGTGGACCGTCTGCGTGTCTGCTAATCTCCTGCAATAAAAAAAATATAATTTAAAAAAAAAATCAGTATCAAGAAAACAACGTACAATTACTAACAGAACGTATTAATTTGATAGTCTTTAACAGTCATTAAATAAAAAATAACTCAGGTTATAGGAACTCTTCAATTAGAAAATAATTATACATACATACATAACTTCACGCCAGTTCCCTTGCGGGGTAGGCACGAACAACAGAGCGCCATTTAGACTTATTCTTACACACCTCACTTGCTTCTTTGACATTCATAACTCTTGTCATGCACGCTCGTCTGTCCTTAAGGCTCCTGACATCACCTTCTGCTAGTACACGATCAATTTGATCATGAAAGGTGTGTCGTGGCCTTCCACGACTTCTGCATCCATCCACTTTTGCATTGTATATCTGTTTAGTCATTCTTTCATCATGCATTCTTTCGACATAATAATTGTAGTTCTAATAAATGCTTGTGAGGACATTTTTACATTCTATAGGATATTTTAATGGCTTCGATGCCTAAAGTGAAAACAGACTAGTGGGCCTGTCTATCAAATTTCTCCCATAGCAGACTTGCAGTAGCTTCCGAGAGAAATGACTATAATAGTGTTACGAGTTAGCAGGACTCGAATTAAAATGCCGTTAGAATTATTATAGAGTTTATTAAAACTATACAAACACGTATTTCTTTTTTTTTATTGCAGTAGATCAGCAGACAGGCAGACGGCCCACTTGATGGAAAGCGGTTACCATCGCCTATGGACATTTGCAACACCAAAGATGCTACAAATGCGCTGCTGCTCTCTTAAGGGAAAGTGGAACCTGGTCACTAATGCCGGAACACAGCTCAAGGTTGTTATGGCGACATACTTTACACCAGGAGTGGTAGCCATCCAGTCGGGCAAGTGCCCTACCACCTGGCTGTGGGTTGTTAAGTCGCCTCTTACGACAGGCCGCCCCAACGCAGGAAATTGTATTCTTTCTCCGTTCCTGCATGGATAGAAATATAACGTATAACACAGGTACAAATATAACCAAACACAACAAATCCAAACGTAATGCAGAAGGTCGTAACTCAATAAAACGGAAAAAGTCCGTCACTATTAGATTCCCCAATGTACACACGTCACGCTCGTATCGTAACCGTCACTCAACTGCCATCTCTCTCCATCAGGCCATCGTTTTATACCTCACAAATACAAATGTTCCCGTCGACGTAATCCGCAACACCTGGCAAATGATTCAGCCGCAAGGAGCCGTAAACGAGTACAATAGAACAATAGACTGTTCTCTAGAAACGTATGCCAATAAATAGGTGAACAAAAGAAGACGATCATAAAAGAATTACAATCAGTTCAAATGCCGACAGGTAATAAAATGTGCTTCTACAGATCCGTACGTGGAATTTTTCTATGTCGGCGCCTAGGTTGTAACAATAGTATGCCATTGGGCATATTCAGTACATCCTATTTCGGCCTGAAAACAAATCCAGTATTATTCGTTTTGAATAGAAAAGCTTTTGTCAGCCAACAGACACACAAAAACACAGTGCTGCCAACTGAAAAACTTTTAAAGTAATTTACGTATAGCTCGCGTGACGACCACCGTTTCAGTGCTAAATAATAAATTAGCGCGGGCATAAAGCGTTGTATGAATCGCCAGTTATGGTTGTAGTCCACCATCAATCCTATATCAGTTTTGCATCAGACTTTGGCCCAACTTACAATATATATGTATTTATTCTATCTATTTATTTTCAACCTGGAATTTTAAATCAATATTTATAAATTGTTTATCAAACTTACATCCATCTTTATATAATAACTAGCTGTCCCGGCAGACGTTGTTCTGCCCTGAAGAAATAAAGTTTAGACCCGATTGCAGCGCCACCTACCGGGTCCAAATGTAAGCTATCCTATCTTTCAAGTCGGATCAAACTGCACACGGTGTGCAAATTTGATTAAAATCGGTCAAGTAGTTTAGGAGTCCATCGCGGACAAACAACGTGACACGTAATTTATTTTTTTTTTTTTTTTTTTTATTGCAGGAGTTCAGCAAACAGGCAGACGGCCCGCTTGATGGAAAGCGGTAATATATTAAGAAGATATATATATTAAAGTAACTTTGGATTATCCATATACTATTTAATGTTGTTTCTTTGTTATATCTTCGACACATTCTCATTATCATGAAATATGGTATATATTTGCATATTTTTAGTAATTGCGATGAAGGGAGTGACCCTAACGGTTGGAGGAGCGAGATGGAATGCTCCTCCGTCTCAAAGGAACATCTTCCAGCGAGGCTAGTGTTGTTCCTTGCAGGCCTAGGCCCATCTGTTATAGTTGAAACTTTGTATGTTTCGGGAAACGTTTGTGACATCAATTATTGCACAGCGCCATCTGTTGGCTTATAAGTATTCCACTACAGCGATGTGCGTAATATTTTATCCCAAAACAAGTAAAATATCAAGCAAAAAACAAATCCTAAGGATACGCAAACGAAGTTGTATTGAAAATCAAATTTAAATGATACTAAAACTATTTATCTTATGTATTGAATGACTAATATATAAATGTAAATAGTAGTTTCTCAATTTATGATAATAAGGTTTCTCTGAATAGCAAAGGATGAGTATAAAAAAATTCATATAAATATCTTCATCAGAAATATTGTTACAACCTAGACGCCCACGAAGACAGGTTCCACGTACAGATTTGTAGAAGCACATTTATTACTCGTCGGCATTTCAACTAATAACATTGAAACTATTGTAATTCTTTTATGATCGTCTTCTTTTGTTTACTTATTTATTAGCATACATTTCTAGAGAGCGGACTATTGTTCTATTATAATCATTTACAGCCGCTTGCGGCTGTGGTCATTAGCCAGGTGTTATGGATTTTAAAGTACAAGTTGATTCCAGGAAGTTCGGTCCACGTTGCCGGGCGGGCACATTGCATTTGTGCAGTGTAAAACGATGGCCTGACTGAGGGAGGGGAGTCGAGCGAGAACCACGATCAAAGCGAGACGTGTGTACTACAATCGAGAATCTATTAGTGACGGACTTTGCGCGTTTTATTGAATTACGACCTTTTGTATTACCTATAGGCCGTGATCACAGCCACTGAAAAGTGGCCGAAACGTCGGATAAACCAAAATCAAATAAAATTACCGCGTTTAAAACCGTTAAAACGTAGTTTTATTATGTATACAAGTCGCGAAAACTTAAAAAAAATATTTTGTATTACGTTTGGATTTGTTGTGTTCGGTTATATCTGTACCTGTGTTATACGTGTTTGTATAGTTCTAATAAACTCTATAATAATTCCAACGGCATTTTAATTCGAGTCCCGCAACTCGTAACAATATATAATTATGGATTCAAAACAAATTTCGAGTATATTTTCTAAGAAGTTTTGGGGCTATCATATCATCTTTCTATCTTTTGTTAAGTACATAAATTCATTAATATAAACCATACATCTGATTTTGTTGAAATTAATTTCACGTTCTAATGCTTACCATAATTGATTGAGATTGTAATTGAAACTTTAATATCGATTAACATTCCCACAGTCATGAATTTGAAGTAATATTGATGGTATAACCATCCTTTATGAATCGCCAGTTCTATGCAAACACATGAAAGGTCCGTATTTCGTGTAAAAAGTGCAAAAAAACTAAGGGAAAGCAAAAGGTTTTATGAACTTTTATGTGAATTTCGCGCGACGTCCGTGGGTTTTGTTTTGGATAGGGCTGCGACGACGTACAGGCGATGTTTAATCCAAGATAGTGATGGGAAATATGTAATTTAATTAAAATGTAACTTAATTAAAATGTAATTTAATTTATGTGTAACATTTATTTAGTTGCATAGTTGTTTTTGTCGCGTTTTCTTTCTAAGGTTAATGATTAATTTTGTTATGTACCCTCTTATTTCTAAACGATACAATCGGCCATTTCCTTAATAGAATAATAATGTTATATTTTTATTTATTCTGTGTTTAGCGCCTGTTTTATATAGAGGAGTTGTCTCTAATTTACAATAATTTTGTTACAATATTTATCTTTTGTATAATGTGATAATTGTGTAGATTATAATTCAAAGTGTCTTAACGGCCTCTGTGGTTGAGCGGGCTAAGCCTTTGCCGGCGTACCTCACTGCAACGCAGAGGTTCCGGGTTCGATTCCTGGTATAGTAAATTTCGGAAACGTATTTTCTCCGTTATTTACTATGGTCTGGGTGTCTGGGATCGGCCCCAGAGTAGTCCGTTGTATATTACCCATAACACAAGCGTAACTTGCTTAATTTGGGAATATACAAATGTGTGTGTTTGTCTGCCGATTAAAAAAAAAAAAAAATTGTATATAGACGGTATTCACTACATTTGGTTTTCATGTTGGCAGACGCGATAGATTTATACTGTGTTCGGCTTATTTTATTGCATATAAAACTTTAATTATAATATTTTATACAATATCTTATATAAAATATTACCTGAAATATCCAAACAATAATGTATTAAATTCTTGTCATGCATAACCCTTTAATTCAAATAGTTTATCAATGACTTCAATCCGCTATCGGTTGTTCCAATATGCTAAGTTTCTTATACTGTTAAATTGTTGGAGGGATGGCGAGGTCTTCTAATAATGCTCGACGACTGTTAAGATTAGTGTCTGTAATGTGTTAAAATCGTAAGGTTCTTTGATTATAACTATGTGACCAGTTGCTGGTCTTTTATTACCATAAACTCTTCTTAGTTGTTGCAAGTATATGTTTCTATTGGGTTTCACATACTGGTAATTTCAAGTTTTAAGCTTTCTTACGATGTTTTCTTTTATCCTATTTCAATAATAAGCATAAAAGATAGTGATGCTTAATGATGTGCTCTGTACTGTTCGCCAGGTGGTAGGGCATTTGCCCGACTGGATGGCTACCACCCCTGGTCCAAAGTATGTCGCCATAACAACCTTGAGTTGTGTTCCGGCATTAGTGACCAGGTTCCAGTTTCCCTTAAAAGAGCAGCAGCGCATTTGTAGCACCTTTGGTGTTGCAAATGTCCATAGGCGATGGTAACTGCTTTCCATCAAGTGGACTGTCTGCCTGTCTGCTGATCTCCTGCAATAAAAAATAAAATAAAAATAAACTACAATTCGAACCTACGTCACTTGAAAAATACGCGGATGCCTTAGCCACAGCGCCTTGTAATATACGATAATAGCCACAAAATAGGAACTTGAATGCGTTAAAATATTTTTTTTAAGTTAATTTTATCGATAAATCTGCTCAAACTAATATATGATATTTATAAAAATATCGACTAATAGGAATAATGCAAACAGCACGTAACTATTATGCTACGTTTACTACTCACACAAACTCTCCAATTTATTTCGTGCTGTGTTTACACTACTAGCATGAAATAGATCATTTAATTCTTATTAATATTATAAATGCGAAAGTAACTCTGTCTGTTCCATTTTCACGGAAAAACTACTCAACCGATTTGGCTGAAACTCAGTATATATATATTTTCGATGCCGTGAGTGAACATAGGATACTTTTTTATGTTAACAACCATCTCGCCAAAACAAAGAGACACACTAGAAAAATGAACTCTATTCTAAATGTGATTAGTGTCAAATCGAGATGATTTCATACTAAATCAAAATTCCAATAGTATTATTACTGTTATAAAAATCTTTTTCATTTTTATAACGTAACTAGTATTTGCCTTCGACTTCATTTTCATTACTTAGATAGCAAAGATTAAAGTTATTTTATCAATATGTAAAATTGAATAAATATTTAATATGACAATACATGAATCCTGGATATATTCATAAACTCCCGATATTTGTAATTTACTAAAGACTTATTCAACTACAGATGTTTCTTCACTAAGGATTTCTAATAATTACAGACAGTGTCTTGTGATTTGCGAACATTGCGTCAAAGTTGATCTAGTGGTTTGGAAGTGGAAGGAAATCCCGGGAAATCTCAAGAGTCCCAATATGGTCATGTATAAAAATGTCATAAAGTATTAAACTATGCTGTAATAAGAGTAACACGAATAGTTTTCATGCTATATCTAGGCGCATTATTCCCAAGAAAATTTTGGAACTTTCCGTCACTAAAGTATAGGAGTAAAAACATGAAAAAGTGAATCCGGTTTCCTGAAAAATTACACTAGAATTCCCATGATATTAGCTTTTTCAGCATTTAAGTAAAAAATGTCTGTATAATAGTGAAAACCTCATAGAAATTAACATATTTATGAAAAAAAAAACATTAATTGTTTCAATTTTCCATCAATCAAACAATTGGATCCCAATTGGTTTTTTTAATAGCTTCAATGTACAGACAAAGCTATTTTACAATATTAACTTAATTTTAACATTTCATTTGACATAATACACTATGTATATGTGAGTATATTTTCTATGTATATGTGAGTTTGTTGAAATATCTACTAAAGAGTTTCAATACATAAGAAATTTAGAATTCGAGATAAACCTTTTTTTATCAGCAATGAATAATTGATGTTTCTTGGATACTATTTTAATGTCTAATACGTATATGAATTCTCATGATCTATACTGAGATCATACTATACATATATATAATATACCCCAGTCATTGAAAAAAGCTTAATCTAACGTTCTGGTGAAATCGTATCGGAATCAGCCAATTTTTATGCAGTATAACGACTTTAAACCACTCCAAGGAAGTTTTCGCGGGGTTCCCGGAATATAAACTAACAAAGCATTCGGAAAAGAACGTAAACCATCGTTTTAGTATCAATTGAATCTGAATCAACTAATTGTTATGCAAATAAATAATTTATACTTTTTCTATTTTTACTTATTTGAAAAAGAAAGTGCATTGTGTTTTAGTATAAGCTAATTTATATGCATACTAACCACTAGAAACCACCCTCGGGAAAATTTCCGTGAGATGCCCAGGACACAAAGTATTGCTGTATTTAAAAAATAATGTATCGTGTCTAAAATCGTGTAAGAATAAATAAACTAATTTGTAAGCGTCCTAACAACTTTAACCAGCTCCTGAGAAAATTCGCGGGATCCCCAGGATAAAAAGTATCACAGATTTAATTTCAGAAAATTTGCTATCAATGAGTAAAAACATCGCATCGAAATAAGAAAGCTTTTTTTTATTCTGGCCTCTTTAAACCGTTCCCGGAAAATTTCCCGTGCGATTCCGGAATAAAAGGTAGCGCAGAATTTAAGTGTGAGAATTTGCTCACGATCAGCGAAAATCGAATCGCAATCGGCCTAGTAGTTTTTACGTAAATCCCGAACAAACAGAAAAACCGACTAACAGACAAGAAATCTAAAAAAAATCATCGTGTCTCCATCGTTTATATAGTCTATTCCAATTGTGTTTTTTTTTAATAACTTCAATGTAGAGAGACGACATATTTAGCATATTATAATATTATAGACTATCGTCTGCCCGCGAAACTTCCTTCGCGTTTCCATGATGATGATACATTTGATAGTCAAGTATGTTTGAACAGTTCTTTATGGTGGTTAAAGAAGCGTTCAAACTTACTCTAACTCTCTATGAATAAGACAGTTAGTATTTAGTAAAAACGAAAACTCAAAGCTGAAAAGCAGTGTCATCAAGTATTAAAGAATGTAAACAAAAGTATGAAAAACCTGATTTAATTAAGAGAACTGAAATATCTGGTTAGAAACAGGAACTTGAGACTATTTATAAAATTTGTAGGTTAATAATATATCTTTAGTTAGCTGGGCTCGGCTAATATCTCTGTTCCATCTGAAATAATATTATAGTTAGGTACTGTGGCCAAATGCAACTTAGTTATAAAGTTAAAATGAACGCCGTTATTAATTGGCTATATTAGAGTATATATGTCATGGTTAAATTGTACAGACCGTTAGATTATAATCTATCTCGAGAGCTATTGAAATATTGTGAACCGGAACAAACTGCTTACAATTTAACGCATTATTTCCCGATAGATTATAATCTATCGACGTGAAATCGTTCTGTGTCCATAGAGTTAGTAATAAAACATAGGTGGGTCAGTCAAAAATACTAAAGATTCGATCTCTGCCCTTATGGGTTAGAAGTTTTAACAATGTTTGTAAGTAGTCAATAAGTGATACTTCCAATCCCAGTGTTTACCCTCGATTAAACGTAATAAATATTATTATGCACATATCATCCTCTTCGTCAATCACACTGCTGTGATCAGGAGTTTTTTTTAAGTTTCAAACGTCTTCAGAATTGATTTCATTAATTTCACATTAGGAAAGAAAGGTGCTTTTCATTCAATGCAAATTTAGCAATAAGTAATTCAATTTGAAATACATAATTCGAAATACAATTTTGGTTTAGTATGAAATCATCTCGATTTGACACTAATCACATTTAGAATAGAGTTCATTTTTCTAGTGTGTCTCTTTGTTTTGGCGAGATGGTTGTTAACATAATATGCAGAAGTCGTGGAAGGCCACGACACACCTTCCATGATCAAATTGATCGTGTACTAGCAGAAGGTGATGTCAGGAGCCTTAAGAACAGACGAGTGTGCATGACAAGAGTTATGAATGTCAAAGAGGCAAGTGAGGTGTGTAAGAATAAGCCTAAATGGCACTCTGTTGTTCGTGCCTACCCCGCAAGGGAACTGGCGTGAAGTTATGTATGTATGTATGTATGTATGTACTTGGCTAATCTCGGGGTTTTCGGGTTTGCCACAAACAGGTTTAGTTTGCACTCCGTTGTCCATTGCGAGTTGACAATGACCTTGCTTAGATTATATTAATAGCATTTATTATATATCAACAAAAAAACAAACCTTTGATACGCG
This sequence comes from Dendrolimus kikuchii, assembly GCA_019925095.2. Taxonomy (NCBI): domain Eukaryota; kingdom Metazoa; phylum Arthropoda; class Insecta; order Lepidoptera; family Lasiocampidae; genus Dendrolimus; species Dendrolimus kikuchii. The sequence goes on from CM034404.1 coordinate 1,509,374, forward strand.
TACGATACGTACTACATAGGTATAATATATTTGTCGTAGAACTTAGAAAGGATTTCCCCGCTTATAATAGTCTATTGTCTATTCCTCCAACCAGTGTAGAACCTGAACGAGCGTTATCAGCTGCTGCTTATGTTGGCAATAAACTACGAAGCAGGCTTGGAAGTCAAACCTTGGATGCATTGATATTTCTACGACTGTATTTTCGAAATTCTAAATCAGTCTTTTTGTCTCGTTATTTCTCACTTACAAAGTATAGTGTCTTTGTTTTGTCTTTTTTATTTTCTTACCATAATTGTGATTTGTGTCGCGGACTCGTGGAATAAAACTATAAAACATTTTTCTAGAAATTACTCGTTTTTTTACATTTGAGCCCAATTAGAAACCACATAGTCTAATCCCGGGTTGGCCCCGGGATCCCGGGATTACGCATCAAGAATCCCGTAATCCCGGGATCGAAATACATGCTCGGGATTGTTTTCTCTACTCACAACGCGACAAGTAACGCGTTGCTAGCCTCTAGGGCAAAAGGGGATAAAGCATTAGTCATACGGGAATAGAGGGGATGAATTAATGAATTAATATTTATTTGTAAAAATACAGGTAATAGTTATACACAAGATGGTAACAAATTCAAATTTTCTCACTTATTTGACCTACACACCACGTCAATCTAAAAACAAAAAATCACAACAATTCTAATAATAGGTTGGGGAAAAGGTCTTTTCGCATATAGTATGTATGAACTTGTAATAAGATCACTTTGGCTATGCCATTTGTATCTGGCTGGTTTTGGTATCATTAAAATGTTTTAATTTTAAAGAAGACAATTCCAAATTCAAATTTGGAAAATGTGTGATTTGCATTTGTTTTTCTTATTATTAAAATGAGTGAATCTAATGACGAAATTCGATACATTTTAAAATTTTACTACAAAAAAGGTAAAAATGCTACACAAGCCGCGAAAAAATTTTGTGATGTTTATGGACCTAATGCAGTGAGAGTAGCGCAAATTTGGTTTAAGCGTTTTCAATCCGGAAATTTTTATATCAAAGATGCACGTCGCTCTGGTCGCCCTGTTACGGACAAAATTGATGCCATTTTTGAAAAAGTGGAGCAAGATCGGCGTATTAGTAGTTACGATGTAGCTGGAGAACTGGGAATTGCCCACAAAACGGTTTTGGTGCGTTTGAAAAAAGCTGGGTACCCAAAAAAGCTCGATATTTGGGTGCCTCATGTGCTCACTGAAAGAAACCTAATGAACCGTGTACTCATTTGTGATTCTTTATTACGACGTAATGAAACCGAACCATTTTTGAAGAAGTTGATAACTGGTGATGAAAAGTGGATCACGTACGACAAGAATGTGCGAAAAATATCGTGGTTAAAGGCCGATCAGGCTTCACAGACTGTGACGAAACCCGGGTTAACTCGCAACAAGGTGATGCTGTGTGTATGCTGGGATTGGAAGGACATTATTCATTATGAGCTGTTATCGCCAGGCAGGACCATCGATTCGGAACTGTACTGCGAACAACTGATGATATTAAAGCAAAAAGTTGAGAGAAAGCGGCCGGAATTAATCAACAGAAGGGGTGTGGTTCTTCACCATGATAACGCTAGACCTCACACATCTTTACGAACATCTCATATATAAAATTACGAGAGTTTGGCGGGGAGGTGTTAATGCATCCGCCGTTTAGTCCTGACCTTCAGATTTTCACCTGTTTCGGGCTCTGCAGAATTCCTTAGGCAGTGTCAGGTTATCATCACGAGAGGACTGAGAATCGGACAACATTTATTTTTCATCCCCCTAAATATTAAGGGTAGTCCACCCCTAAATTTTTTTAAGTATTTTTAGATTAATTTTTTATTTTTTTAGGATACAGCATTAAAAAATACATACAACCCTAAATTTACACCCCTCTACCTCTTTTTATTTGTTAATTATAAACTTCATTTTTTTGGCAAGTTTTTAATCTTATTTTGTCATGTCTTAGAATAAAAAAAATTATATTACTCTTAATTTTCCACCTGTCTACTATCTACCCCTAATTTTACCATCGCGATTTTTTTTTTAACTATCAATCGATCAGTTATTCCCGCTAGATGTCTACCGTTGTCACCTCTTATCCAGCAAACATCACGGAGTAGGGATGAGTGGGTTCCCGGATGGTTTCGATTCACAATTAGAACCGCCTATACGGGCTGGCAACAGCCGTACTATGTCAGCAATTTATGCCGACACGTGCATTTTAACATATGATTTGCATCAGTACTCGTTTAGCACTGTACTTGGTCAGTCGGCGAATGAGCCTCTGATCCCAGCAGAATCATTTCATTAGCATAACTTTAGCATTAAACAATTGTAATCCACAGTTCCAAGGTTCGCAATTGAAAAGCAACTATATAATATTTACGAAAATAATTATCTATTTCCTTTACCATAATATGTAATAAAACACTTAATAATTAGCATGGCTTTTACTTACACTTTAATAAGCGGTTCATAATTTAAATCCTACAACTTAGTCATGGACTCTTTATCTATCTTGTATTATAGGAGTTGCATACGTCTTGTCATCGCAGCGGACAATGCACTACTGGCTAGCGCAACGCAGGAGCGCATATTAATAATTGCTCTATCTCGCTCGCACGTCAACCGTCTCGCTCACACACTGTGCTATACATTGTACTAGCAATACAACTTGTTAATATTTGTACTTAAGGTTACCGTTTCCAAAGTAAATTAGTTCACATCAGCACTCGACAGTGAATGCTACTCTCTGCCATTTCAAGTATCCTTTAATCTCTACCTCTCATTGCTACAGTATTTTAATTCCTCCTTATCTAATTTGACTGATACGTAATTATTAGGACACTTACCTACTTCAGCATTCCGAATAGGATAATGGCTCTTTTGAGGTTTTCAAGTAGAAACACAAATGACAAAATGTAACTCACGGTATCGGTTGAATTTTTTTTTGCTACCCTCTATTAAAAATAAAAACAGGGTTACCAGACGTCACACACAGGCTATTATTTACTGATGTGCGCAGCTCGTCCCACATTTTTTTTATTGCAGGAGTTCAGCAGACAGGCATACGGCCCACTTGATGGAAAGCGGTTACCATCGCCTATGGACATGTGCAACACCAAAAGTGCTACAAATGCGCTGCTGCTCTTTTAAAGGAGACTGGAACCTGGTCACTAATGCCGGAACACAACACAAGTTTGTTATGGCGCCATACTCTAGAAGTCTAGACCAGGGGTGGTCGCCATCCAGTCGAGCAAATACCCTACCACCTGACAGAGGGTTGTTTAGTCGCCTCGTACGACAGGCCGCCTGGCCGCAGGAAATTGTATTCTTTCTCCGTTCTTGCACGGATAATACATATATATTTCGTTCTACGCTGATGATGTGTGCCTAGGATATCCTGGTCGATGTAGGTGTAGAAATTAAAGACTGTTTGTGGTGAAAACTTATAATAAATCACTTTTATATAAGGAATGCGTCTGCACCTGTTTACAACCAAATCGGAAGAAGCCAGAAAAACAACAACAGTGTTGCCAGTTTAAAATAAAATTATTTTATGTTGGTGTTGCCAACAACTCTTGTTGGATGTAAGCTAACATAATTTACATCTGGCAACTCTATCATTAAGATCCTATGTAGGTATTCTCCTGCACAGCCATTACTTGCATCAAATTTACTTTTTACCTAAAATATCAGCGCACATTAGTTCCGTATTACTGAACTTTAAATTTTAATACCCTCAAAAACATAATAAAAAATTATTCCAACAAAATTAAAAGCGGTGAGATTGCGTGTATCAATCACACCACACGAAATATTTGCATAGATATCATTTAGTCGCGGTACAGTGGGTTTTTGTACGAAATTTTCAACCAAATACAATCACGGACAAAAGCCATTAATTAAATGAAAAAAACCATGAGACGATGTTTTTTAAAGTATTTTCCGTAAGTACTAAGTACTTCTTTAAAGCATATACGAAGGTTGAAAATTTGTTGATTTTAAGCTACATTTTCAAAATGTGTCAGAAGAATTTCAAGTTTCAAATGACCCAAAAAAAGCATAATTAACAAACTATGTACCATATAACATAAAAATGGAACGGAGAGAGAATATTAATTGCTGCGGTCTGTTGTAAGAGACGAAAAAATAACCCATAGCCAAGTGGCAGGGTATTTGCCTCTCTGGATGGCTACCACCACTAATGTAGAGTATGACTTAAGTTTGAGCAGTATTCCGGCAATAGTGGCCAGGTTGCAGTCCCGCTTTAAGGCCTATGGATATTTGTAAAATCAAAAGTGTTACAAATGTATTACCTGTGGATATTTTTAATACCGTTGGTGTTACAAATGTGTTTTATGTGGATATTTGTAATACCTTTGATGCTATTAATTTGTTGCCTATGGATATTTATAACATAGTTCGTGTTATAAATGTGTTGCCTATTGACATTTGTAACATCGTTGGTGTTATACATGTGTTGCCTGTGGACATTTGTAATACTGTTGGTTTTATAAATGTATTTACTGTAGATGTTTGTAATACATTTGGTGCTATAAATTTGTTGACTGTGGATATATACAACATCGTTGGTGTTATAAATGTGTTGCCTATTGACACTTGTAACATCGTTGGTGTTATACATGTGTTGCCTGTGGACATTTGTAATACTGTTGGTGTTATAAATGTGTTGCCTGTAGACATTTGTAACACCTTTTATGTTGTAAGTGTGTTGCCTATGGAAATTTATAACACCGTCGGTGTTATAAACGTGTATAAGCGACAATAACCACCTTCCATTAGGTGGATCGTCTGGTGGTGGATGAATCAAAAAGAAGAATATCTAGAGAATTCAACTGGAAACCAAGTCTTTTATATTTCCTTCTGTAAGAAACAGAGACGTGGAATTGGAAGGGGAGGGTGATGTCAGGAGCCTTAAGAACAGACGAGTGTGCATGACAAGAGTTACGAATCTCAAAGAAGCAAGTGAGGTGTGTAAGAATGGGCCTAAATGGCGCTCTGTTGTTCGTGCCTTCCCCGCAAGGGAACTGGCGTGAAGTTATGCATGTATGTATGTATTTAAGAAACAGAGACATATTAGCGAGGCGACATCTGATGACGCAGCATGGAAAATACTCAAATATGATGAATTAATATTTATGAGTAATTGACTTACAAGTAAATATTGCCGAGGCAATTCTACCTTTACCGCCCACTCGTCAGATGAATTGCCATCTTAATCATCTCATTAGACGGCTCCTTTGATATTCCCGTACCGAGGAACCAATTTCATAGTACCATAAATAAATTATTTTGATTGTTCATAATGAAACCTTTCGTAATTGAAATCCATACTAATATTATACAGCAACCAACGCGTGCGACTTTGTCTGCGTTTTGAAATTTCGCAAAATGAATACAATGGTCAATTTTTTTTTTTAATTTATTTACTGCATGAGTTCAGTAGACAGGCAGACGGCCACTCGATGGAAAGTGGTTACCATCGCCTATGGACATTCGCAACGCCGAAGCTGCTACAAATGCGCTGCTGCTCTCTAAAGGGAGACTGGATAAAAATACAATTTCCTGCGTTGGGGCGGCCTATCGTAAGAGGCGACAAAACAACCCACAGCCAGGTGGTAGGTCATATGCCCGACTGGATGGCTACCACCCCTGTTCTAGAGTATGTCGCCAGAGAGCAGCAGCGCATTTATAGCACCTTTGGTGTGGCAAATATCCATAGGCGATGGTAACCGCTTTCCATCAAGTGGGCCTGTCTGCTGATCTCCTGCAATAAAAAAAGAATTTCTTACTTGAACTTTATACTTCAAAACTCCTACCCCTGAGGTATGAAGGTTTAGGTATAAGGCCGAAAATGTTTGGCGCATACTTAAATGTCCTTCTTATTACAATATCCACCTGTACCAGTCGTACGCGATAATTACTACAGTCTACATGTCAAAAGACGAAGATGCGTGCGTAAAATTCGTCGGTTCCAATGGATGAGTGCGCGGCGGACCGTAGGGATTTTTGAGAATCTACAGCTCGACTAAAGAAGCGTTCATGGTGCGCAAATACAATGGCAATTGTTACGTCACGAGAGTGTCGGGGTGAAGGTAAGGAAAGGAATGCTCCGGTGGTTCGGGCATGTGGAAAGAATGCATGATGAAAGAATGACTAAACAGATATACAATGCAAAAGTGGATGGATGCAGAAGTCGTGGAAGGCCACGACACACCTTCCATGATCAAATTGATCGTGTACTAGCGGACGGTGATGTCAGGAGCCTTAAGAACAGACGAGTGTGCATGACAAGAGTTATGAATGTCAAAGAAGCAAGTGAGGTGTGTAAGAATGGGCCTAAATGGCGCTCTGTTGTTCGTGCCTACCCCGCAAGGGAACTGGTGTGAAGTTATGTATGTATGTATGTATGTTACGTCACGTACGTGGAATAATTTATTGCTATGTAATTAGTAGACATCGGATTATATGCATTATCTCACTACTCCCTTCCATCATCGGACAACCAGACGAACCGGCATGCGGCATCGGTATATGGTGGATATTCCACCTATTAGAACGAAGCGCTTTGCATCTAGCTTCATCATACGCGCCGCAAAGGAGTGGAACTCATTGCCGGAGTCTGTCTTTCCGGATACATATAACCTGGGTGTCTTCAAGTCACGTGTGAATAGGTACCTTCTAGGCAAGCGTGTTACATCCTAGACCATATCTTCGCCCCACATAAGGCAAGATTGTGGTCAAACGCGAACCTATACTGCAATAAAAAAAAAAAAAAACTATCAAAATGGCAAAATATGCACTAACAAGGGGCGAAATATGCACAAAATATGCAAAGTCAAAGTCAAAGTCAAAGTCATTTATTTTGTGTATACAGGTTTGAATATGATGTCCATAATGATAACAAATAGGTATCGCTGTATCCTGCCACATATGTAGCTTACAAAAAAATATAATTTAAAACTAATAATGTCTAGATTTATACAATTTATAGTGCTAATGCTGAATAATAATTACGATTCCTCATGTCACAAAATCAAACTCCTGTATCAGTATTTGGGTCAGATAGATAGATACTCTTTTATTGTGTAATATGCTTTTTTTATTAGTAATTGTCTTAATTTTAATTTAAAGCTTTTGGTGTCGAGTTACTTAATTTTCAGTGGTAATTTATTAAAAATTTTAGTCGCTATACAGAAAAGACTGTTTTGCAACAAAGTGGTTTTCGAATGAAGTGTAAGAAGGTAGCTGTTATGGCGTTTACTGTTGCATTTAGTGTATAAATGTAGATTATTTTTAACAAATAAAGCAACTTCATAAATGTATAATGATGGTAATGTCAGTAATTTTAGGGATACAAAATATGGTTTACAAGAATCTGTTTTCCTTATATGACATATAGCACGTATACAGCGTTTTTGCGCTATAAACACGCGTTCTTTACCAGTGCTGTTGCCCCAAAATATAAGACCGTATCGGACGAAAAAGGAAAATCACAAAAAACCTATCCCACTTTTTGGGATAACCTTTACATCAATCTATCCCAAAATCTATCCCATTATCCGGTATAAAAGGTATCCCTTGTCCACCTTCGGTATTAAAATTATATATATACCGAATTTCAACTGAATCGGTCCAGTACTTTTCCTGTAAAAGCATAACAAACAGAAAGACAAATATATTTTTATCCCGGAAACTATCCCATTTTTCGGGATAAAAAGTATCCTATGTTCATTCTCGGCATCGAAAATATATATATACTGAGTTTCAGCCAAATCGGTCCAGTAGTTTTTACGTGAAAACGGAACAGACAGACAGACAGACAGACAGACAGACAGACAGACAGACAGACAGACAGACAGAGTTACTTTCGCATTTATAATATTAATAGGGATTAAACATATCCTAATATTAGTTATAAATGATTATTATAATAACTTACTTATTATAATTCTTGTGACAGTAAACAATAACATATTTTCCAGGTTTTCTGCAGCAAACTTGTGACGCTTGTCACTTAATATTAATTTATAGTCTGAAAATGACCTTTCGACGTCAACTAACGTCACCGGACAGGACTTGAAATTTGGCCCCATTTCTGCAGAGACTTCTTCAGGTAGAGTTTCTTCGGTGCCGTTGATAAATGCGTCAATTTTCTTTATTCTTTTAAGACCGAGGTTTTTATACAAAACTGCGTTTAATTTGCCACAAACCTTTCGCGATAGTGAACTCGGAAGGGCGTTACTCTGTTCAGTCATTTTTTCGTCGTGTCGTCGGCATAATACAAGACGCCTAACACGTATAACTACCGAAATAAGCACTGTCAATGAAAAAGTACCAAAATATGCAATAACGCTATAAAAATAGATTTATATGCATTGGCATATGCAAACATGCAAATGCATATAATCCGATGTCTAGTAATTAGTAAAAATAAGTAAGTAGTCCATGTAAGTGCCAAAATCTGTCAATAGAGAAAACAGAAAACCTTTGGATATGCAACGACGAATATATTTGGTTTTTACATATTTGCAATAATTATATAGAGTAAAACTAAAAATTATAAAATTACTTATTTCTAAAGCTATTATTATTAATATATATTATCTGAAACATCTTAAAGTCGGTGCTTAGTAATTTTCAAAATATAGTTTTTTTTATGTTTTACTTTGCACCGACTTCAAGATGTTTTAGATAATATGTATTAATAATAATAGCTTTAGAAATAGAAAGAAAGAAAGAAAATATTTTATTTAGGACAAAAACTAAATTAATGTAAATAGAAAAAGAAAAAACAAAATAAGTCCTAAATTGGACCCAGTCTCAGCATAATGCTAGCCAACAAGGACTAGCGCTGTTCTTCCGTCTGGGACCAAAAAGTGAAGTCACGGTGGATAATACAACACATAACAACAAATAAATATATGGAATAATGCAGTTTGTTAAAGTTGAATAAACTGTAGACTAAATATATATAATAAGTATAAATAAGTAAATAAATAAGTTATTTTATACTTTTTAGTTTTTTGAAGTGGGTTTTTTTAAACGAAGTTTATTTTATTTTATTTCTTACTTTTTAGTGTCTAGCTATGTATGGGTAGACCTACGAAAGGTGCCGCGCTCCTTAGAAAATATAGGTCCCAAGAAACGGGAACAAAAAAATGTTCGTAAAATGAAAACTACTAGGCCAAACTATGTCAATTTTTTAGGGAACCAAATGGCATCTATTCCGCGTCGAACAAAAAAAGAATCACGTAAATCGGATCATAAATCTCGGAGTAATCGGTGAACATACATAAAAAAAAGATTCCGACGAATTGAGAACCTCCTCCTTTTTTTGAAGTCGGTTAAAAACACACGTCTTATTTTGTACTCCCCTCCAGCGGTTGAGCCTAGCTTCTGCGGCGATGGAGCCATGAGCTCTCACCAGTGGTGCATCACCCTCATCCAACGGGGTAACATCATCGACGCACCATACACATAATAATAAATTGTGAAGCGTAGAATTGTATGTACGCTGATAACTTACATATATGGCGAAAACCTGTGTCTGATCTTTAGATTTTTTGAGAAAAGTGCCGTATGCAAAAAACTAAAAGAGGGGTAATTTTAATTTCTGTGACATTTATAATGGGATCCTACAAAGTGTATCGCAACATGACGAAGGGAGGGGGGGGGGGGGTCTAAAAATGCAAAGCTAAATCGGTAGATAACACACACAGTGTATATATTTCTAAAGTAAGCAAGTTATGCTTGTGTTATGGGTAGCATAATTATATATAACACACTACTATAGGGCTGATCTTAGTCACCAGGAGAGCTAGCTTACGAAATTTACTATGCTAGGAATCGAACCCGAAACCTCTATGTTCCAGTGATCTTGGCCGGCAAAGGCTTAGTACGCTCAACTACAGAGGACATCGGCTTATGGCCGGCCCCTTAAGAAAAAGTTACAGTTTTATTTTTATTTTTAACCGACTTCAAAAAAAAGGAGGAGGTTCTCAATTCGTCGGAATCTTTTTTCTGTTTTTTTTTTATGTATGTTCATGTAGTTTTCATTTTACGAACATTTTTTTGTTCGCGTTTCTTGGGACCTATATTTTGTAAGGAGCGCGGCACCTTTCGTAGGTCTACCCATACATAGCTAAAAAGTAACAAAAAAAATAAAAAAAACTTCCTTTAAAAAAACCGACCTCAAAAATGTTTTAGATAATATATATATATATATATATATATATATATATATATATATATATATATATATATATATATATATATATATTAATAATAATAGCTTTAGAAATAAGTTATTTTATACTTTTTAGTTTTTGAAGTCGGTTTTTTTAAACGAAGTTTTTTTAAGATGTCTATTATGAACAGCGCCTAAACATTTGAGACCAAAACAATGAAACCACTGCAATATAAATTTTATAAAAATGTGTAGATGCAAAAATTTGATTCCCTCGAGGATGTGGAGCGTGACAGAGCATCAACTGGTTTCCAAGAAAATTAAGTAAACTGTTTTTTTATTGCCTGAGTTTAGCAGACAGGCAGACGGCCCACCTGAAATAAAATGATTACCATCGCCTATGGACATTGTGACACCAAAGATGCTATCAATGTGCTACCACTGTAAAGGGAGGCTGGAATCGGAGCACTAATGCCAGGAGTATCCGGAACACAACCTAAGGTTGTTATAGCGGCATACTCTAAGGCCAGGGTGTGGGTTGTTTTATCGCCTTTTACGACAGGCCGCCCGGCCGCAGGAAATTATATTCTTTCTCCGTTCCTGCACTGATTCTAATGATGATGACTGATGTCTTTTCTCTGTGCAGGAACGGAAAAAAATACTTATTCCTGCGGCCGGGCGACCTGTCGTAAGAGGCAACAAAACAACCAACGGCCAGGTGTAGGGCATTAGCCCCTCTGCATGGCTACCACCCCTGGTCTAAAGTATGCCGCCATAACAACCTTGAATTGTATTCCGGCATCAGTGGCCAGGTTCCAGTTTCTCCTTCAAGGCCGACAGCATATAGGCAGCACCTCTGGTATTGCTAATGTCCATAGGCGACGGTAACCACTTTCTATCACAGTTGGGCTGTCAGCCTGTCTGCTGTGCTTCTGCAACAAAAAAAATTAAAAAACTGATATAAAAAAATTCGCCCGTCAGCCTACCTGCTTCTGACATTGCAAAATTTTCATAAAACCCCAAAACAGAGTCAATCAACAAAATGAATGACCAAAATGACTGTGCAAATTGTATAGAGTTATCTTTATACAATATAAGCCTTTAGACCTTGAGCTGTACAGACTGAATGACAGACAATAGGCGATAAGGGAGGCCTACGGTCTGCTGTGGTTGGGGAAACCGGCATTGTTAATACACCACACACGCATACAACTTATATTAACACGAAGGTAAAAATTTTTGGACATGGTATTTAAATTAAAATTCCTCTATATTAGAGCGTCTGCTTGGTAACTTTTTAATCTGTTTTGATAGTCACGTATCGGCTCTTTAAGAGCCGAAGAGTATTGCACGTAACGATGGTAGGCCTCTTGACGGAATTACTCTAATTCCTCGGTAACGTGGTAAACCTCTGGTATCGGATGCGATCTGCGTGGACACGTCGACCGCATCCGCGCCGCATCGTGAATCTGAATCACTCGAGCGGTGCAAATATGCAACCCTCGGTGAGATTTATACGTTTGCGCCATTTGCTGTTGAAACGCTTGGATCGTGACGTCCTGAGACCATGAGCCTATACAAAGATATTTAAAAATAAATTATTGACTCTTCGGGACATCAGAAGGCTGGTTCCTACCTCCGACAACGGATCAGTATGGCAATTTAGCGAGGTAACGTAGCCAGCCTTCTAGAAATAAAAATAGAAATAGAAAACCCTTTATTGTGCACAACATACACTTAAAATAAACAATTTCCAGTAGTTACATTATACAGTAATAGTAGGAGTAATGGGCGGCCTTATCGCTTTAGAGTGATTTCTTCCAGACAACCCGGAACTTCTAGGAGCCTTACTAATGGACTTCGATGACCTAGGCTCAGTATTCTACTTACAATCTTAAGGGATTATAAGTAGAATACAATATAAGTTAAGTTTCCTTCACTGTACTAATTTATAGTTATAATGTATCTGTTCTTAAAAGAACCGAGGCTTACAGATTCTTTTATGTTAATTGGCAGTGACTAAAGTGTTCATCACATATACCGTCTTGCTCATCTTTGATAGCGAGCATGATTTGACTGAAAGGTTCCGCCTGCTCTACATTCGTCCTGTGTCGTATGGAATGTATTAATTGTTCGAATATTTACCTTGGATATAATATCGGGTCATAAACAAACCACTGTTAGGATCACGCTTCCTCAATTTTAAGGGAAAGGAGAGTATATCCGCTACGCTTGTTGCGACGTCACGTACATGGAATAATTTATTGCTACATAATTAGCAAGGTTAAAACTGAGCAGTCTATGCACGTGCCAAAATTTGAGACAAAACCTTCGGAGATGCATCCACAAACATTTTCAGAATATACATAGGTTATAAATGTTATCACGTAGCACTTAAGATTTTTGTATATATAGGTAGTCTTAAGTTTAATGTTAAATTAATTGAGCAAGTAAATACATCTACAGTACAACAACTCGTCTTATTTTGTACTCCCCTCTTGGGCAATTGAGCCATGGGATCTCGCCAGTCGTGCGTCACCCTATCCAACGGAGTAACCATCATAGACGCACCATACAACATTAATCAACCCCCACACTAGTCTTAAGAAGATTGGCGACTTGCACCATGTTAGGTCTGTTACCGTGTTGTATGTTACCATCATATTCTATAGCATTTCGAGGATCAATACTATCGATGACTAATTCTTATCTATCACCGTCTCCCAATTAATTAGGATCGGCACAATATGTCTTTTCCTTCCATACTCCTCTATTCTGACATACATCCTCTGTTCTACTACAAATTATCTTCACATCATCCTTCACACAATCCGTCCATCTCTTTTTGGGTCTACCTTTATATTTGTACCTGTCAATTTTCTAGTTTAACATTCTCTTTGTCACGTTATTTTCATCCTTCTTTATTGCTTGCCGATACACCAATTGAGAGGAAAAGGACTATTCCTTCCTTTCAATTTTTCAGTCATGGGTGCAACATTCAAAGATCTACTTATGTACTTATTCCTCACCTTGTCCATTCTTGTAACACCACATATTGATCTCAACATTCCCATCTCAGCAGAGTGGAAAGGTTTGTGGTCTATCACTTTAGTCCAATATTCGAACCCGTATAATACGACCAGTTTTATGACAAAATTATATATCTCACCTTTTAGTTTAAGTGGCATTAGTTTACTTGTCTCCACTATAAATTAAAATTTAATAGCTCTTATTCAATAGAAGTTCTACTGGAGAACATTTTTTTTAAGTTATACATAAAAGTTAAAATTAAAATCTTATTCTTATTCTATAATATGTACAAATGAGCACTGCTTAGCAACGTGTTATCGTTGTTGAAGAAGTAGTGGCCAGAAACTCCCCAGCAACACCTCTAGCTAAACAATCTTTTTCTTCATATTTATTTATCTCAGGCTCATTTTTTAGATTTATCCTTCTCTATCCCACAATTACTCTGCAGTAGTGAACATCGATGTCTTATTCAAGTGTACATTATGATGTGCTGTCAATTACTAATCTCCCGTTGGCACTACGCCAGACGGATTCAAAACCAACCAACACTTAAATGTTATTTGCATTCGACGGGCGACCAAATTCAACGGCGTACGTGACATGGGTTGATAAATGTCCATTTATTGTAATATTATTTTTATTTAAATTCCACAGGTCAGATCAAGACTGGACTAGTGTTGGCTTTAATGACCTAAGGTTTTTGGAAGGGCGAGGTTCAGATCATTTATATGGTATACGATCCTGACAGTCTGACATAAACTTCGCGGATTTGTTATATCAAATTGTAGTATGAATGTTTCAAACTTTTTTACAGTTTTCGGAATGAAACGATTTGTTTTGTAGGTATTGTCACTAGCAGATTTCATGAGTGGTACAACCATGCTGAAATCATTATCTTGATTACAAAAGCTCTTAAAATCATCTCGAACGGTGTGATAAGCCAACTGAATTACAACTATGTATACTGCATTATATTTATAGGTATCATGATACAATATTATAGTTAATGTTTGAGTGTCTAGTGTTTTAATCAGGTTTTCTACATAATTTCCAAGTCTTGTTTTGAAAACATTTATTGATAGAGATACTCTTATGTCTAAAGGTAAATCATTATAGAGCTGTGCACCTTGAAATGTTATTCTTTTGCCTTATTTGGTTCTTGATGCTGGTAAAATCAGCTTTTGTTTATTTTTAGTCCGGGTGCTATATTAGGTTGTTTTATGTTTAATTGTCATTTGGGAATGTGTATTAGACAAAATTTTATCGATAAACATGGATGTGTGATACATAAATAATTGCTTTATATTATAAATTTGTGTTTCAGTGTATTTTGTTTGTTACATCTCTTGTCATTAAAAATAATCTTACATTTATCTTTCTTCTGTAATATGTTCTATTAATTATTTTTATATCCTTATGTTTACGTATTGTTAATATTTTTGTACCTCTTGTATTTCTTTTGTGTGTTTATGACGTGGATAGTTAAAAATGATTTTAATCAATTTATTTTATGCATGCAGGAACGGAGAAAGAATACAACTTCCTGCGGCCGGGTGGCCTGTCGTAAGAGGTGACCAAAAAACCCACAGCCAGGTGCTAGGGTATTTGCCCAACTGGATGGCTACCACCCCTGGTCTAGAGTATGCCGCCATAACAGCCTTGTGTTATGTTCCAGCATTAGTGACCAGGCTCCAGTCTCCCTTAAGAGAGCAGCAGCGCATTTGTAGCACCTTTGATGTTACAAATGTCCATAGGCGACGGTAACCGCTTTCCATCAAGTGGGCCGTCTGCCTGTCTGCTGATCTCCAGCAATAAAAAAAAGGGTAATTTGGAGGGCTTTTATATTCGTAAAGTAGCCAAATGCTTTCCACTGGATACACACATACATACATACATAACTTCACGCCAGTTCCCTTGCGGAGTAGACACGAACAACAGAGCGCCATTCAGGCTTATTCTTACACACCTCACTTGCTTCTTTGACATTCATAACTCTTGTCATGCACGCTCGTCCGTTCTTAAGGCTCCTGACATCACCTTCCGCTAGTACAGGATCAATTTGATCATTGAAGGTATGTCGTGGCCTTCCACGACTTCTGCATCCATCCACTTTTCCATTGTATAATATATCTGTTTAGTCATTCTTTCATCATGCATTCTTTCCACTGGATATACGTAAATTTATTAACAACACATTGATAAAACCACGTTTAGAATATTTAATACAGGTTTGGGGGAAAAAATGTCGCTCCAACGAGCTAATCTTGTTTCTTAAGAACAGAGAGGGTTCTGAGAGAGATAGGATAGGAATAGGGAGAAGTAGGTCTCCCTACCTACTCCCATCCCCCCAATCAATTCGTCAATTCTATTCCCTGTATCTCATTCGCCTTATCCCATCTCCCTATCTCATTGCTTCAATCCCATCCAATCTGTCTTCCTTTCTATCACATCCCCTCTATCCCTATTGCATTTCTGGCATGTTTTCTTGCCAAATTTTAAAATTCCATTTTACTTCTATTAACTGATTTTCATAGTATACTCGAGCTGGAATAAAAAAAAATCAATAATTTTTTTCTAACTTTGTTACATCTCTTTTCATTAAGAATAAGCTTACATTTATCTTTCTTCTGTAATATGTTCTATGAATTATTTTTATATACTTATTTTTACGTATTGTTAATATTTTTCCGTAGGCGTCCCGACGGAATCACTCTAATTCCCTGGCAGCGAGGCAAGCCTTTGGTGTGGGATGCGACTTGCGTAGACACGTTGGCCGCATCCCATTTACCAAACACGTCTAAATCAGCCGGTTCAGCGGCGGAAACAGCCGGATCACTCAAGCGGCGCGAATATGCAACCCTCTGAGAGAGTTACATGTTTGTGCCGATTGCTGTCGAGACGCTTGGACCGTGGGGTCCTGAGGCCTTGAGCCTCTACTAAAATTTATCGAAACGACTCATTGACTCTTCGGGTGATCAGAGGGCTGGTGCTTACCTCGGCCAACGGATCAGTATGGCGATCCAGCGAGGAAACGTAGCCAGCCTTCTGGGCACCTTACCCATAGAAGACGGTGATCTAGGCTCAGTATTCTACTTATAGTCTTGAGGGACTATGAGTAGAATACAATACAAATAAGTTAAGTTTTCTTGGATTGTATTTCGATTATATGTTATAATATTTTATATAATATTTAAAATTGAAAATTTAAATTAAAGATCACATATTTTTGTACCTCTTGTATTTCTATTAATAATCTTGTAATTTTTTTATGTGGACAACCTTGTTGGCTTCAATATCATTATCTGATCTTGTTGTAACTTTTTATTTCGTATGTTATATTGTAGCTCTTTGTTGTTCTTTTAAATAAATAAAATAACATAAAAATATAAATTCCATCCTAAAGATTGGCAACGCTTGGCTTCAACCCTAGTGTTGCAAACGTTGATAGGCGACGGTTACCAATTCCCATTCCAATTACCATTAGGTGGGCTTTGCAATAAAACAACCTAACGAGTCGATTAAGTGTTTTGAAAGCTCTATATAGATCCTCATGGCCCAGGATTTCACAGGCGTCTTATCAGAAATCGGGACAAGTACCTGTCACTAAGGTTTTTTTTTATTCCCCTCCTCATTCCTGACAAACAAGACCTGTCAGGGTTTTTATGCGTTCTTGTTTTTTTTTTATCTTTTTATTCTTTTTTACTTTCTTATTTTCTTTATTCTTTCTTTATGCTTTCTATTTATTTACAACTTATAGCTATTACATTTTTTGCTTATATTCTGTTACATATCATCGGCCAGGTGGTAGGGCATTTGCCCGACTGGATGGCTACCACCCCTGGTCTAAAGTATGTCGCCATAACAACCTTGAGTTGTGTTCCGACATCAGTGACCAGGTTCCAGTCTCCTTTAAGAGAGCAGCAGCGCATTTGTAGCACCTTTGGTGTTGCAAATGTCCATAGGCGATGGTAACCGCTTTCCATCAAGTGGGCCGTCTGCCTGTCTGCTGAACTCCGGCAATAAAAAAAAATAAAAAAATATGTTCTTTCTTGCATTTATCTACTTATGTTTACAGTATTTTTATTTCTAAGTTATTTCCTTTTCTACTTTATTATCGGCTAAGTTTTCCAATATTACTTATTATATTACTATTTTATATGTGCACTGTCTCGTTTCTACTTTACTTTTTCTTATTTCTATCTTGATTTTTTACTATTTTATACACTTTTATGGCTTCTTATATATATATTAAATTTAATATTACTGTTGTTGTAATAATATTCTGCGCAAAATCTGCGGAGTGACGCTCGCGAACCGCGTTCGTAATACCGAAGTAAGAAAGAGAGTTGGTCTGAAAGAGAGTGTCGGGGTGAAGGTAAGGAAAGGAATGCTCCGGTGGTTCGGGCATGCGGAGAGAATGCATGATGAAAGAATGACTAAACAGATATACAATGCAAAAGTGGATGGATGCAGAAGTCGTGGAAGGCCACGATACACCTTCCATGATCAAATTGATCGTGTACTAGCAGAAGGTGATGTCAGGAGCCTTAAGAACAGACGAGCGTGCATGACAAGAGCTATGAATGTCAAAGAAGCAAGTGAGGTGTGTAAGAATAAGCCTGAATGGCGCTCTGTTGTCCATGCCTACCCCGCAAGGGAACTGGCGTGAAGTTATCTATGTATATATGTATGTAGATATATTCAACTTGTATCTTATTAATCTTGATTCAGATTTTTGATTCTAAATTTAAACTAGAAACTGTAAGCCGGCAAGCCTTTGGCCTATACTCGGTGGAGTGCGAATCGGCAGAGCTGTTTTTACGAGGGGCGCACTTGCGGGTCTTGAATTATCGCGCGCTCGCTTTGATGGCGCATAAACTGGACGCAGCTGCGTCTGTCGATATATAGCGCGACAGTAGATAAATGATACTTGATAAATATTTACAGACAATCAATTCGTTTTATATTTATTTACATCAAAATACAGATAAACTATAGACTAAGACAATAAATAAATTACAAATAGTCGGCAGACAAACATACAAATTTTATATCCCCAAATTAAGCAAGTTTATGCTTGTGTTATGGGTAAAATACAACGATCTATTTTGAGGCCGATCCCAGACACCCAGACCATAGTAAATAACAGAGAAAATACGTTTCCGAAATTTACTGTACAAGGAATCGAACCCGGAGCCTCTTTAAGTTTTAGACTAATATACATAATAAAACTACGTTTTAACGGTTTTAAGCACGGTAATTTATTTGATTTTTATTATTCGGACGTTTCGGCCATTTTTCAGTAGCCGTGATCATGAAAGACAAAAATGTCAAGTGTCAATGATTATTGTTAAAGTTTTATTTAGCCTACTGCCAACTTGTTCATTTTAATTATTTAGTTTTAATTTTGTTTATGCTTATTATTTACTCTATGGGAGTCTAATATAATTTATAATATATTTTGTCTTCCGTGATCACGACTACTGAAAAGTGACCGAAACGTCGGAATAATAAAAAACAAAAAAAATTACCGCGCTTAAAACCGTTGAAACGTAGTCTTATAATGTCTATAATGTTATATTCTTCCTATAACCTCTTAAGACAATAAGTAGAATACTGAGCCTAGACCATAGAAGTTAATTAATAAGGCGCGCCCAGAAGACTGGCCTCGCTGGATCGGCATACTGATCCATTGTCCGAGGTAGAAACCAGCCCTCTGTTCAAATAAAGAGTAAATTTAGGGATTAGATACAGAAAACATAAAAATAAATAATAATAAAAAAAATACGATTTGTGTTTGCAAAAAAAAGGAATTATAATGTGCGAACTATTAAATAATTTGATATGATCGTCTAATTGAGGTCTCGCGTGACCAAAAGGCTGGCTTGCACCTAGGGCAACGAATTAGCGTTGCCATCCAACGCGGAAATGCGGCCAGCATTTTGGGCACGCTCCCCGCCGACAGCGATTTAGAGTCAATTTTTTATTTATAGATTTGATTAGTATTTTGAAGTTCATTTAATTAATACATAACAATAATACTCTAAATTTTGTGAGTAGGTAACTTAAAACTCAACTAACAGCGGCTATTGTCGAAAATGAACAAAAAAAAATAATTATTATGAAATCAATCATTCAACACATGTATGACATTGTATTCTATGTATTTACATGAGAGTATTAATTTAATAATTTCTTGTAGCAAAGTATTTCAAGGAATAGTGACTGTAATTTTTTTTAACAAATCTTAAAAATGATATACGTTATTATTTTTATACATACATACATATATACATAACTTCACGCCAGTTCCCTTGCGGGGTAGGCACGGACAACAGAGCGCCATTTAGGCCCATTCTTACACATCTCACTTGCTTCTTTGACATTCATAACTCTTGTCATGCACACTCGTATATATATATACACATATATATATATACAATGTAAACTCGATGTAACGTCACTCGATTTAACGATAAACTCCCTTAAGCGTCGAAATCACTTGGCTTTGGTTGGTTTTGCACGAGTACGTGAAACAAAAACACAGCAAAAACTTTGTACCCCCTTTTATGAAAATTGCGCGGACGGAGGAGTATGAAATTTTGCACACTTTATCCATAAAAATACATTAAATCAATAAAAAAAATTTACACACATACATACATATACACATAACTTCACGCCCGTTCCCTTGCGGAGTAGGCATGAACAACAGAGCGCCATTTAGGCTTATTCTGACACACCTCACTTGCTTCTTTGACATTCATAACTCTTGTCATGCACGCTCGTCTGTTCTTAAGGCTCCTGACATCACCCTCCGCTAGTACACGATCAATTTGATCATGGAAGGTGTGTCGTGGCCTTCCACGACTTCTGCATCCATCCACTTTTGCATTGCATTATTTTTATAACTTTATATATATACTATTATCATAAAGTATCCTGCGAAATTCTCTAACTAAACCGAAATTTAGTACAATTATTAGTTGCTCTACATTAACAGTTCCTTAAATCTAAATACTGATTATTACTTGTGTTCATTACTTATATTTATCAAAATTGAGTAATGATTTGATAAGTTATTTACAAATGTTTAAAAGGCAAATAATCCTATTTAACTTATTCGTCATTTAAGTCCTCTGAATGTAGCTGTAAACTTTACACAAAGTTTATTATTTCAATTTGAAAACCAATCACAGCAATTACGATAAACTTTACATGATTTTGATTGCTCTTAACTACTAAATCGATTTTCATGTTGGAAATTTCACGGATACAATTAACTCGATCCAAATTGCCAATAGTTACCGATTAATTGGGACGCGTAACCGTGGGAGGTGAGAGATGTGTTACTAATCTTGTAAAGACATCATTTATTGCTCTTTCGCGTGCTATTGGAGCACAAAACCTGACCAGGTGTCGTGAACCATTTAAAGACATGTAAATTTTATTAGATAAAACTGTACTCATTATTTGCTTCTTTATTGTTATTACATGCAATTTTATCCGTGCAGGAACGGAGAAAGAATAAAATTTCCTGCGGCCGGGCGGCCAGTCGTAAGAGGCGACTTAATAACCCACAGCCTGGTGGTAGGGCATTTGCCCGACTGGATGAATACCACCCCTGGTCTAAAGTATGTCGCCATAACAACCTTGAGTTGTGTTCTGGCATGAGTGACCAGGTTCCAGTCTCCCTTAAGAGAGCAGCAGCGCGTTTGTAGCAACTTTGGTGTTGCAAATGTCCATAGGCGATGGTAACCGCTTTATGTATTGTATTTTACCCATAGTCCCTCAAGATTATAAGTAGAATACTGAGCCTAGATCTACGTCTTCTATGGGTAAGGTGCCCAGAAGGCTGGCTACGTTTCCTCGCTGGAGCTCCATACTGATTCGTTGGCCGAGGTAAGCACCAGCCTTCTGATCACCTGAAGAGTCAATGAGTCGTTTTGATAAATTTTGGTAATCTCATGGCTTTAAGACACCACGGTCCAAGCGTCTCGACAGCAAACGGTACAAACATATAACTCTCACTGAGGGTTCCATATTTGCGCCGCTTGAGTGATTCAGCTGTTTCCGCCGCCGAACCGGCTGATCTACGCAAGTCGTGTCTTGCCACGCTGGCAGGGAATTAGAATTTCTTATTCATTCTTTATTGTACACAAAATAGTTACATTTAAGAGTTTTCCTCCAGCAAACTTATGTATCTAGCAAGAAGGAAAACTGGAAGCAGGGTTGTGTACACCAAAGTTTTTTGTATTAGTATGTATATAGGTACTTATACCTAAATGTTTATTTATATATTTATAAGTATATATGTGTTAATATATTTTTGCTTTATTATATTTTGCTAATGTATTTTTCTTATTGCAACAGTACAGTAAACAGGCTGACGGCCCAACTGATGGAAAGCGATTACCGTCGCCTATGGACGTTTGCAACACCAAAGATGTCACCACGCGCTGCCGGTCTCGAAGAAATTTATTGACACCTTTTTTATCGTAACGCCGTGGCAAAACATTGTTTGGAATTTAAAATTTTTGACTGTTTGTTAGGCACGTTTTTGTTAATGAACCTATTGTTATAAAAATACGAATATAATAATTTTTATTTTCAATACAGAGGACAGTAGGATACCTTAAACTCCAACAAATGGGATAGTTTACACAGGATATTTATTTAAATATGAGAGTGTCTTTAGAAGTTTGTTCTCTCGTCACTGCTATGTCTATGAATTTACTGTCATAAATTTTCATAAATAACTATGTAGGTTTTAGAGGCTAAAAGATAATATAAAATATTATTTTCACCCAAATATGCAGTAGTTTATCTAGATATTTGATTAGCTCTCAAATTAAAATGATAAAATTGTGTTTAATTATGAGTTTAAAATAAAAATAATTGTAGGTCAAAAAACATGATTGTCTTTCTGCGTGATATAGAGAAAAAGTCAAGTTTGTTTAGTCACGACTTTAAAAAGTCATGTAAATGTTATTTTTATTATTTCATAAGTAATTTTCTTATAAAATATCAATGTTTTAGTCATTACCTTAATTTCAGAAAAAAGATATTTCTTCTAATTTGCATTATGCACATTGTACATCATTTTATATGGTCGTAGGTATAATAGGATATTAAGGAATACAAATTTTGCTGTAGTGCAAAAATAGTTAGTGATAAGATTTGAATTTAAATAAATATTTTGATGATTTCATTAACTTAACGTCAAAATTATATATTATGCTGTTGATAGACGCGAAAATAAACATGCGTATTGGTGACCCGATGATTTTTTCGCCCGTATGTCATGGTAAGTAGGCGAACTTTTACAGGCAAAAAAGGTTCCAGTGCCATAAGTTCACATACATATATCCAGACGTCACAGATGGTCACCCAAACCCCGAGATGGCCATCGGATACCGCAAACTGGGCAGTGAGGGCCGTTGAGAGAGCACCGTTATGCGCGTAGGCTCCAACGGCTCCAAACCCCGCCACCAACGGATTGCCCATGAGTATAAGACGAGGCAAAGAGGTTTTCCTCAAGGCTCCAACCCCCTCGACGCCTCTTATGGCCAAAGAGGAAGAAGACCACAACAACATACATATTTGTTTTGTGCAAATGTGATTTTCCATCTGAAGGTTGCATAAAAGAAATAGCTCTTAGCTATAAGACTGCCAATTGCCCTCTTGTTGTTATATTGCTACTATAGTTTTAATTGTAAATTGTATGCAATAAAGTATATAATAAATAAATATAATAATATATAAAAAACTAATGAGGTGTCTTTGGGACACATGTTTGGAACGAAGTTCTCCTAAAATGTCTTAAAAATTCTCAAAACGTCTCAAAAAGTGTGTCGATAAGCATCGAAAACCATCGAAATTTTATCAAAAACCTATGTATAGAAAGAAATACATAAACAAACAAATAGTATCAAAAACAGCGTATATTATTACACTAATTGATATTTTAGATTTTATTTCATTGCATTAAAGTTGAAATTGTATAATAGCTTACTATAGCAAAAAGTGTCGTGACAACTTTTCGTAAGAATTTTTTCCGTCTAGCCCCCTTTCACAACGCGCGATAAGGAACTTCGTTCCAATAAATGCATACTGGCTCACACGTTTTACGTCTACGTACTGCTTTGTATAAAATTTAGTAATCTATATATATAAAAATCAATTGCTGTTCGTTAGTCTCGCTAAAACTCGAGAACGGCTGAACTGATTTGGCTTATTTTGGTTTTGAATTATTTGTGGAAGTCCAGGGAAAGTTTAAAAGTGAATAAATATAAAAAAAGGCTTGGAATATAGTAAAAACAACAATTGTGCTTTCCCTTAGAAACTATTCCTACCTGTCAAACATTTGATGTTTGTCCCGTCGTTCAGAAATAACGTTTTGTATTTATTGATTCTGAGGCGGTACGAAGTTTGCCAGGCCAGCTAATTTATAGAATAAAATTATAATATTCTAGAGCGTGACGCAAGCTCCAGAAGTTAGTGAGCCCTGTTTCAAGGGATATAAAAACAAAGGCTCTTCTTCAATTTCAATCACCAGTAGTTATGGTAGCAATTATTCATATTCAATTACATCTATTTTCGAATCAAACAAAGAGTATACCGTTGAATATGTACCATGAAATGGGATTTTAAAATTTCCAAAATTGTAAATGGAAAGCAGCGCAAAAATATTTGGAGCAACTATCCTTTGTCTAAAATTCCAGTTATCATTGCCCAATTAGGGAGAAAGAACGGTGGTCGTTGACACTGTGACGGATGCTTAATTATCTTCATGTCGGTAGCGCACGTACTTTACAATATTTCTAATGAAATTTGGTATCTCTTTCTTCTTTAATTATAATAGCTTATGGGAGCACTTCACGTGTAACCAACCACTAAAAAAGTTGAAGTTTACGATTTCAATAGTATTGTAGTATGTTATATCTGTACATACCCACGACACAGATACGAAATATTTTTAATTAGAAAGCCTTGTTCATAAGATATTCGTCTGTCAAGATTAGAGAAACCCTGGGTATGTACTACTTCGAAGGTCATTTACTCAGGTTTAAACGGGTATATGAAAATAAATAAACCATTGCATTTTACACTTAGCTTAATAATATTTTAAGTCACTAAAAAATAATTAAATAATATTTTATTATTTTATTACTAAGTTCGGCACAATTAATTTTCAATGTAAAAAACACCAAGTT
The DNA here is from genome assembly GCA_019925095.2 of Dendrolimus kikuchii. NCBI lineage: Eukaryota > Metazoa > Arthropoda > Insecta > Lepidoptera > Lasiocampidae > Dendrolimus > Dendrolimus kikuchii. The sequence continues at coordinate 1,533,864 of CM034404.1, forward strand.
AAATATTGTGCTTTATTTTGAGGGTTATAGAGCATACAATCAAATCATCAAAATTCAATATTTACATGATAAGTAAACTAAATTATAAATAAATTAAACTATACAATAAATTAAACTAAAAATAAACTATATATACAAACTAAAATCTAATATATAAAATTCTCGTGTCACAGTTTTCGTTGCCATACTCCTCCGAAACGGCTTGACCGATTTTGATGAAATTTTTTGTGCTTATCCGGTATCTATGAGAATCGGCCAACATCTATTTTTCATCCCCCTAAATGTTAGGGGTAGTCCACCCCTAATTTTTTTATTTTATTTTTTAAACAACATTTTTAATTTCTATTTTTTTATGATTTAGTATTAAAAAATACATACAACCCTAAATTTTCATCCTTCTACCACCAACCCCTATTTTTTAATAGCGATATAAGTACTCTAATAATTTTCTACTCTGTTTGTTCAAGTTGTTTCGAGTTTAGATTAACATTTGGTCCCGGTAGATGACGCTGCAATCGGGTCCTAGAATTTTATTTTTTAAAGCCAGGACAACGTCTGCCGGGTACAGCTAGTTATAGTATAAAATCTAGTTCTAGACCACTGTCAGTCGGAAACGTGCCCAAAAGACTGGCCACATTTTCAATTAAATCGAATTAAAAATAGTTTTATATTTCGTTTAAACTCCATGCTAATTTTTTAATGGAAAAATAATAATAGATTAACTGAATAGGTGACGGCAGTCTCATTATTTTGTCTAGTCATGTAGCACGACTTACATATACGTTCATTTTAATAATCGACAAATAATGCTGTAACAGTTTATAGGAAAAGGACCAAGAATACTCGGTCGCAGTACAAAATATTGTAAGGAAGGCGTAATTCTTATATTTGCACGTTAGTTTTACAACCATCCAACGTTCGATATCGAAATACGCCGCGTCAAATATTCACTTCGTTGATATAAAAAAAGTCACCAGAAACACCATATAACGATTTAATTCAATTACAAGCCTCTCGTTGAAGACCATAGGCGTTGGTTATTCAGTATTTTTATGACGTAGTTCGCGCCAAACTTTATGGCGTGCCTTGATTATAAAACAACCCATAAACGTCCAATTGCTAGGCTCGGGCCTCCCACTATAGGGAGAACGGTATACCCGCCACGCTTGTCTAAGGCAGCTTGACAGGTTTGACACATCGGCTATGTCGATGTGCAGGTTTCATCGCGATGTTGTCCTTCACCGTTGTTAACATGCGGTGATTGTAACAATATGGAGTATCATTAGCCAGGTGTTGCGGATTACAATTACAAGCTAATTCTAAGAAATTTTGCATTTCTGAAGTATAAAGTGACGGCCTGATTGAGAGAGGGGTCAGTTGAGCTAAAACTACGATGCGGGTGTGACGTGTGTACATTCGGGATTTTAATAGTGACGGACTTTGCGCGTTTTATTGAATTACGACCTTCTACATTACGTTTGGATTTGTTGTTTCGGTTATGTTTGTACCTGCGTTATACGTGTTTGTATAGTTCTAATAAAGTCTATAATCATTCTAACTGTATTTCAATTCGAGTCCCGCTAACTCGTAACAACATCTTCAATAAATTGACAGAATGCCAATCACTAGAGGTGCCAACAATAGGATATTTTACCACATAAGGGCTCCGTTATTGCTCTAAGAGAGTTTTTGGCGGGAACTGAAAGGAGATGTTGTGCTGTGCAGTTTTATTTTCTAAATATGTGTAAAATTACTCTTAAATGAACAACAGTTGTAGGATATTGCCAATTTTTGAGTAGTAATTATGTGTTTTGTGAGAAATGTGAACTGTAAAGTCAAATGTGGCCTTTTGAGTTGTCACAAGAACCCCGTTGAATGGCACCAGCTGATAACCTACAGTTCAGCTGTGCTACACATAGGTTTAGGAAAATAAAGAAACTACATTGAATCTAAGATCTGGCTTAATATAGGCCTAGGTGCCAAGCCATAAAATCCAAAAAAAAATGCTCTAAGAAACCTTAAAGAAGACGAGGTGTATCAGTTAGCTGTTTGCAAGAGATTAAAACGGTAGGTATTATCATCTCATTAGCGGTAGCAAATGCACGCCCTTGACTGGGCTCGGTGCGCTGACTTGTAAACAAATCCGCTAATAATATGCGCGTGCGCATTTGTAATTTTAACGGACACTGAAATGCGGCTTTCATTGGCTATTTCACGAGTATAATATACTATACATAAATTGACGACGAAAGTAAACCGAAGTGCCGAGTTTGTAAATTAGTGGCACTGGCAATGATGTTTGTTTGTATGTTTGTTCCATGGTCTTTTGTTATAATAAGCATTAATAAATTGGCAGGTTAACTACTGTACAAGTATTTTATTTGCCCTTTATCCTTGCAGGAATGTAGCAAGAATACAATTTCCTGCGGCCGGGCGGCCTGTCATAAGAGACGATAAAACAACCCACAGCCAGGTACGGCATTTGCCCGCCTGGATGTCTATCACACCTGGTCTAGAGTATGCCGCCATAACAGCTTTGAGTTGTGTTCCAGCATCAGTGGCCAGGTTCTAGTTTCTCCTTCAAGGCCGGCAGCACATTGGCAGCACCTCTGGTATTGCTAATGTCCATAGGCGACGGTAACCACTTTCCATCACATTTGGGCTGTCAGCGTGTCTGCTGTGCTTGAGCAATAAAATAAAGTCTAGGCCGGCGATACTCTTGGTTTTGCAAATCTTTATAGATGACAGTAACCACTTTCCATCAGGTGGACCGACAAATTTGTGCTGTACTCCAACATTTGAATAAAATTAAACATTTTTAATTTTCCTTAACTTTTCCCTCAGCTTTTTAGAATATTCTGACCACCAAAAATTATAAATATAAGGAACACTATAGGTCTTATTCATATTGAGTTAGAGGAAGTTTATAGGCTTGTTTAAGGACTTTAAAGAAGTCTTTAAAGATCGTAAGAAAACTAAACATGTATGTAGATTAACAAAACCTACAGTGGATCTAGCCGCTTTAGTATTGACTGCACTTCAAAACTGACAAAAGACCAAATCTTGCAAATGATCATCAAATCATAACAAACAAATTAATATGCTATTACTACCGAAATAAAACACTTTAAATGGGGTTTTAATTTTGGTGATCATTTTCTATTCTATTCTATTCTTGGTCGGCGATGGCTCTGTAGCCGCAATCGTCCGATCACCACGGTGGCCGTTCTCAAATGATCGGCAAGCGCGCCGCTTCTAATCGGGGCCCCCGTGTTCCCTCCGCGCATACCTCGCCTCACCTCACTGCGACACGTGTAACCGTTCCAATACGCTTATTATTATTAAGTGTTATATTTTGTTTAGCAGCTAAATGTGTGATGTAATATAAAATATTAATCGGTATTTTTACCCAATAAACATGCGATTAGCATAGGCGTGTTGCTGGAGAGTTTCTTCCGCCGCTTCTTCTCCTCCAGCTATAACACGTTGCGAAGCGGTAGTAATGATAAACTAGGATCGGCTCCGCCGGCGGAGTCGATAATTGGTCCCCAAACAATCACTTCAGCCTGTTGGCTTAGCTCTTTCAGCCTTTAACGGCTAATTCTCAATATAGAGTCAATCCCCCGCAGCGGTCGAGCCGAGGTCGAACCTCACAGGAGGTGCCGCCTCGAGCGTGCTGCTTCCGGGCTGAACGCCTCCGCTCCCACGGAGTCGGGAAGCCCCCAAAGTCTGAAACTGCCAGCTGCCAGCTGAAACAGCCATCTGCGGCTATTCAGCTGGGTCCAGCTCCAAAAAAAAATAAAATAAAATAAACATGCATTCCTGAACTGCAATTCAAACACACAACAGTATTTATTTTCCACCTGAAGACCTCCAAAGGCTCCAACGCCTTATGCGGGGTTGATTTTGCCAATGTCGGAGTAATTATGTAAAAATGACAGGTGTAGGGCGATCAGATTATTAAATTATAATAGTAGTAGTAGGGGAGCCCAAAATGCTAAATATGGAGTTACTCGAGCGTCGCAAGGACCGTTTGGATTGTGGAGATTAGATGCTAAAAAGAAAAAAGGTCATATAATGTATGCCCTTTCGCTGGTGGGGAGCGTATACGGGTTTAAAAAAAAAGAGTCACACAGAAATACTCAAGCGCGTCAGATATTCAAAAGGGATTGTTAGCGACGCAATATATTATTTATTTAATGTTTAATATTTTAAAATAAATGGCGAAGAGGGGCGGCAGAGGGCGCGTGTAGGACACCAGAGGGGGTTGAGCGGGATGCGGGGGTGAACTGGCGTCGGTTGTCGCCCGCGCATCCCAAAACAGTCTTCGGTCCGCGTCGCGCCGTGTTATGTGTTCTTGTTGCCTACGTACATCCGCGTGCCGCTTCTTTCGATTTTAAAATATTCTCTTTCTTTGTTTGCTGGAGTTTACAGGGATGTTAAGTAAACCCTAAAGGAATTCCTATTCAAAAGACTGACGATTTGGATGCGATCAAATTCGTGGCCGATTTTTGAAAATGCAAAAACAAGGAACATTGAAATACTCGAGCGCGTCAGATTAATATACAGACGGTTCAGCTTGATGTCCTTGTAGTGCTGACCCATAATCTGACAATTATGTGGAGGAATTTCGTTAAACTGACGGTTTGAAAAAAAATTTGAAGAATAAATAATACCCCACCCTATATGAAGGGTTCATATATGGTGGTGGTACATAATAGGGTGGGTTTCTCCCCTTATGTTATTCTGCCACGCTCGAGTAAATCCCAAAATCCCCGCTTGGCCTTACTATAATAGCTTTGAGCAGTGAGGAACGTTATCTGATAACCTGAGAACAACACAAAACAATAATTGTATTAAACTAACTACATTAATAAATATTATTAATATATAGAAACTTACGTATATACAAAAGTGGATAGATGCAGAAGTCGTGGAAGGCCACGACACACCTTCCATGATCAAATTGATCGTGTACTAGCAGAAGGTGATGTCAGGAGTCTTAAGAACAGACGAGCTTGCATGACAAGAGTTATGAATGTCAAAGAGGCAAGTGAGGTGTGTAAGAATAAGCCTAAATGGCACTCTGTTGTTCGTGCCTACCCCGCAAGGGAACTGGCGTGAAGTTATGTATGTATGTATGTATGTATGTACGTATATACAAATTTAGTATGAACATGAGTTAACAGGTAATTGTGAACTATTTTTGGCAGTATTAAGCATTTTTTGACGTTATAGTCTACTTTATCTGGTGGTAAGTTAAACATAAGCCTTGAAAAATGCATCCTGTATGCAATTTCATAAAGGCACTTTGTGTTAACCTAAATATACCTACCTATAGTTACTGTATAACTAATATACAGATTTTAATTAACTAACGTCCAAGAGATGTGGTTTCCCTTTGACAGTTTAGTTTCGAAGGCACTTCAATCTGAACCCGGGACCTTTTGAAAGAGACGACAACTTGCACTGGATCTACTGAATACTGTACTGTTTTGCGGCTTTACACTTTCATGCCATAGTTAATAGTAATGCAGTAAAACAACTGACGTATTTCACTAGAATTAGTACACGGTGATGCTTGCATTTCTTTGACATTCTAACCAAACCTGTGATTATGTTGTTAGTAATTTAAAACAATTAATTTTACATATAGAATTGAATATATTATGCTTTATTGCGTAAAATTAAGATGCAGTTCAAGAAACATCTTATACTAATATATAAAGCTGAAGAGTTTATTTGTTTGAACGCGCTAATCTCAGGAACTACTCGTCTGATTTGAAAAATTCTCTCAGTTTTAAATAGCCCATTTATCGAGAAAGGCTATAGGCTATATATCATCACGCTAAGACCAATAGTAGCGGAGAACCAATTAAGAATGTTTCAAAATCGGGGGGTTTTTAAAACAAAGTCCACGCGGACGACGTCGTGGGCACAGCTATAAGTAATATATACGTAAATATGTTTTGTTTCCACGTGACTAATGTAGAGAATTGTATAAAAGTACTTATAATAAATTTAAAAAAGTCACTAGAATTTTTTGCACATGCACCCGTATACCAATCGCATTTGTATGACAAGCATAATTGTGACATTCCATATCCTGGTCCTATATCTAAAGGTAATAAAAGAATTCCTTAGATCGTACTTCGGGGTATACTGTCTGTGTGTCACAGTTGATTATCTTTTGTATGTTGCTTGTAGGCAAACTAGCAAACAGTTCCACTTGATGGCAAGTGGCTATTGTCGCCCATGAATACTAAGGGACCCAATGTGTTGCCTACCTCGTTGAGACTTTAAATATCTGCTTACGCCCTTTTTGAAGAGTCCCATATTATAGAGCTCTGGGAATAGCAGGAGGGAGTTCATCCCATAGCCTGCTCACGTATGGGATAAAGGAGCGAGCGCCACGTACAATGGATGATTTCCAGGTGTCAAGGAAGTGTGGGTGAACTCCGAGTCCGAGGCACCAACTCAAATAGCTTATCAGGACATTTCCTATTGTATAGACGGTAGAACACGCTTAGAGCGCTAACGTCTCTTCTGACACTTAATTTAAGACTCCCCCCCTAAATCTATTCCGTCCCCTTTATGCTCTCCCTCCTATCCCATACCGTTTATCGTGTCCTTTCAATACCATCCAGCTATCCTATCCTAAAGGCTGGAAGTTACAAAAGTCTATAGGCAAAGTGTAATACTTGCAACAACTCAGAAGGGTTCATGGTAATAAAAGAACAGGAACTGGTCACTATACTTATAATCAGAAAACCTTCCAGCTTAAATACATTTCATACACTGAACTGACAAATTTGATAGACATTTTTAGCAAACCTCGCCAACCCTTCAACAATTTTACAGTATAAGAAACTTACCAAATCGGCACAACTGATAGCGGATTAGGTCATTCATAAACTATTTTAATTAAAACGGTTATGAATTACCTTTTTATCCGTGCAGGAACGGAGAAAGAATACAATTTCCTACGGACGGGCGGTTTGTCGTAAGAGGCGACTTAACAACACACAGCCAGGTGGTAGGGCATTTGCCCGACTGGATGGCTACCACCCCTGGTCTAAAGTATGTCGCCATAACAACCTTGAGTTGTGTTCCGGTATTAGTGACTAGGTTCCAGTGACCCTTAAGAGAGCAGCAGCGCATTTGTAGCACCTTCGGTGTTGCAAATGTCCATAGGCGATGGTAACCGCTTTCCATCAAGTGGGCCGTCTACCTGTCTGCTAAACTCCTGCAATAAATAACAAAAAAGGACAAAAAAAATTACATTATCGTTCGGAAATTTTAGATAATATTTTATATAACATGTTATACAAAATATTATATTTAAAGTTCTACATGTAATAAAATAAATCGAATATAATAAAAAAGCTATCACATCTGTCAAAATTAACCAAAAATGTAGTGAATACCGTCTATATACTAAGATTTTAAATTATAATCTACACAATTACCATATCATACTAGACATAAATATTGTTACATATAATTATAGTAAAATATAGAAAACTATTCTATACAAAACAGGCGCTAATCACAGAATAAATAAAAATATAACAAAACTATTATTCAATTAAGGAAATGGCCAATTGTATCGTTTAGAAATAAGAGGGTACATTAGAAAATTAATAATTACTCTTAAAAGGAAACACGACAAAAACAACCATACAAGTAACTAAATGTATTGTTACGAGTTGCAGGAGTCGAATTAAAATGTAGTTGGAATTACTATAGAATTTATTACAACTGTAGTGGAACACTTACAAGCCAATAGATGGCGCTGTGCAATAATTGATGTCACAAACGTTTCCCGAAACATACAAAGAATATATACAAAATTTCAATTATAACTGCGAGCGAGGAACAACATTAACCTCGCTGGAAGATCTTCCTTTAAGATGGAGGAGCTTTCCATCTCGCTCCTCCACCCTATCGGGGCTCACACTACACTATAATTTACTGTTGTTAAAAATGTAATTGATAATAATTATAGTGATTTAAAAAAAAAGATACTTACAAAGCCCTATCGGGGCTCACTCCAGAACTATACAAACACGTATACTACAGGTACAAATATAACTGAACACAACCAGTCCAAACGTAAAGCACGACTCAATAACACGCGCAAAGTCCGTCACTAACGTCTTGCTTCGCTTGTGGCTATCGCTAGACTGCCGTTCTCTCCATTGGGCCATTGCTTTATGCTGCACCGATACAATATGTCTGCCCGACCGCATGGACCGAATTTATTAGAATCAGTTCGACACACCCGACTAATGACTGCCATAAAAGATTACAACACACAAAGTAAACAAAAGAAGTCCAAATGCGGAAAGGTAATAAAGTGTGCTTTTATGGTATGCAGGTGTGAATCCACTTTTGTCGGCTTGTAGATCGTATCAGTATGTATGTCTGCTTCTGTGCCAGTTTTGCAATAAACAAAATAAGTAAGCTGACTGGGCTTAGATCTCAGGCCGAGACGGACCAAACCCTGCGCCTGTATATTAAACGTTACACCCAGACTTGTTTTACTGTTTAATCATTTTACCTTGGCATCTAGAGCGTGAATAAGTTTATTAAATGCCAAGACCACTGTTGCTGGTTTGGATATAAACCTAAATCAAGTAATTATAGCGAATGTATTACTCTTATATGTACCTAGACACTCCTAAGCTAGTACAGTAGAATTCGTTTATATTTTATAACTAGCTGTACCCAGCAGACGTTGTCCTACCTTTAAAAAATAAAATTCTAGAACCCGATCCCAGAGCCACGTACCGGTTCTAATTGCGAATCTAAACCATCCGGGTACCCACTCAAACACACAAAAACAAAATCATCAAAATCGCTCCAGGTGATTAGGAGGATTCCAGAACCCGAACCCGCAGCGCCACCTACCGGGTCTAATTGTGAATCTAAAAGAGTAATATAATTTTTTTTTAATTCTAAGTCGTGACAAAATAAGATTAAAAATCTTGCCAAAAAATTAAAGTTTATGATTAACATATAAAAAATAGGGGTTGATCGTAGAGGGGTGAAAATTTAGGATTGTATGTATTTTTGTATGTTGTATCATAAAAAAATAGAAATTAAAAAATTTGTCTAAAAAATAAAAAATAAAATTTCGGGGTGGACTACCCCTAACATTTAGGGGGATGAAAAATAGATGTTGGCCGATTCTCATAGATACCGGATAAGCACAAAAAATTTCATCAAAATCGGTCAAGCCGTTTCGGAGGAGTATGGCAACGAAAACTGTGACACGAGAATTTTATATATTAGATAACTAGCTGTACCCGGCAGACGTTGTCTTGCCCTTAAAAAATAAAAACCTACAATCCGATTGCAGCGCCATACCGGGCCCAATTTAAACCATCCCGAGACCCACTCAAACACACACAAAGTAGTAGTAGTAATGATAGTAATAGTAGTTTTTTTTATTATTAAAAAGTATCCAACAGTATATCCATAAATTTAAGGCCTAAGAATGCATAACAATGAATCTAAACCGAAACTAGAATAATTAAAATAAAATTGTTGTAGTGCTGTTAACGATTACCTGTTACTTGTACAACTTCAGGCATTAATACCTTTACGGTGCAATATGGGGCGATAAAAGATGCCGCCGCATCTCTAGTACCGCACTTTCACACTGACGTTAAGAAAACGCTTTGAATGTACTAATATTTCTTTCTCGATTTGAATTGTGTAAGGCTCAACTTTTTTACTGCATGATATGTATAATTTTAGAATGAATTTATTGATTAAACTCGATATAATGGACTGTATGATTATTATTATTGAACTATTTACATAAATTGAATTATGCATAGAATAAGTAATTGCGCGAGAGAGTCGAGTGAGAATGGTGTAGTCGCAAGTAGCAAGTAAGAACTTCGGCCTTCAAAGCCGCGCCTATATCCCGCATTCCGTCTAACGCCTAGCTGCTAATTGCGCGAGCTATGAGCGTCGGCGGTATGCGGGGCGCGGAGAGTAGGTATGCTCTGGCGAGCGGGTCAGGGGGGTGCTCTCTGTCCGCAACACTTATAAATAAGTGTAAGTATGTATATTTTAAATTGTCGTATATTATGTTTTGTTCCATCTACATCGCCAGATTAATTAGGAATTTAAGCAATAAAGTGTTATTTATCTACCTTTAGTAATGCAAAGGTCCATAGGCGATGGTAACCCCTTTCCACTAAGTGGGCCGTACGCTTTACTTATACAATAAAAAACATAAAAAAATCTTTTTAGGATTTTATACGTAATGTTTTGGCATGTTCATTTCTTAACAATGCATTAGAGAGATAGCTTGGAACATTAATAAGAGACTGAATTATTTTTCTCGTGAAAATAGTTTTGACATATATTTTACATATTAAATTATAAAAGTGTCGCTCTTTAAGAAATGAGAATTTCCATTTAAATAAAACCTACTTAAATATTAAATATCTATTTATTTTTTAATTCTTACGCAGACTGTGCCATGCTATTCAACTACAGACAAATTATAGCAAAATATTACTTGATCAGATCCAAATCGAAGGACTAATGTTTAAAATGTATGTGTATAAATTAAATGAAAAGTAATTTATCGTATAATTATACGTGTTATTTTTAAGATGATATTTTTGACATGAGCAAAACACATAAGAAAAACAAAAAATAAATTAAAGAAAGAATAGATCCAATGAGGTTTAGACATTTTGTATTCCTAGAACACAAAAATAAATTTCCAAAAAAAATTAAAAAAAGTGTTCTGTACTTCTTTCCATTTTTTAGTTCATGCTTAAAACTACGAAAAGATGCTAAATTGAATTTAATGCAGAATGCGTATAAAGAAAAAGTAATTGTCTATACTACATGTACTTTACACATGCACTGCCGTTTCTATGACATGCATCTAGCCTGTCGGCGTTTAGTAGGGGTGGTGATTCTTTCCGAAAAATATCGATTTTTAAATCGATTCGTATCACAACCTTATGAATCGATTCCCAAAAATATCAAGGTCTAATAGATCGATTTTTTAAAAAATCTATTTTTTTCAAGTCTGCGTTTAAAATGTAAATATAAATCCATTTTATGAAAAACAAGAAAGATACCATAACACCTAATAACACCAACAGGGTACTTGGTATTAACTCGTCGTGTTGATTTCCACAGAGGTATGCTTTCGTCTGAGCTTTCGTTTGAGTTCATACGAAATTCAGTTCATGAAATATTTATATAAAAATTAAAAAATTAAACAAATTTAAAAATGTTGTAATTTAGAATCACCCAATGACTTTTAGAATAATGACATAAACTTTTTTTTAATACTTATTTTTTAATCGCTATTTTGTTAGTAATTATTGTGACATATTTTTTTCAATTTTATTCAATATTGACCTAATCTAAATTAAATTGACATTTTATTTATGTAATATTTCGTATACATACATACATACATAACTTCACGCCAGTTCCCTCGCGGGGTAGGCACGAACAACAGAGTGCCATTTAGGCTTATTCTTACATACCTCACTTGCCTCTTTGACATTCATAACTCTTGTCATGCAAGCTCGTCTGTTGTTAAGGCTCCTGACATCACCTTCTGCTAGTACACGATCAATTTGATCATGGAAGGTGTGTCGTGGCCTTCCACGACTTCTGCATCCATCCACTTTTGCATTGTATATCTGTTTAGTCATTCTTTCATCATGCATTCTTTCCACATGCCCGAACCACCGGAGCATTCCTTTCCTTACCTTCACCCCGACACTCTCTTTCAGACCAACTCTCTTTCTTACTTCGGTATTACGAACGCGGTCCGCGAGCGTCACTCCGCAGATTTTGCGCAGTGCTCGCATCTCGACCGCGTTTACTCTACTTTTATCCGTGCAGGAACGGAGAAAGAATACAATTTCCTGCGGCCCGGCGGCCTGTCGTAAGAGGCGACTAAACAACCCACAGCCAGGTGGTAGAGTATTTACTCGACTGGATGGCGACCACCCCTGGTTTAGAGTATGCCGCCATAACAACCTTGTGTTGTGTTCCGGCATTAATGACCAGGTTCCAGTCTCCTTTAAGAGAGCAGCAGCGCATTTGTAGTACCTTTGGTGTTGCAAATGTCCATAGGCGATGGTAACCGCTTTCCACCAAGTGGGCCGTCAGCCTGTCTGCTGAACTGCTGCAATAAAAAAAAAAAAAAAAAAAAAAAACTTTCATGCTCTTTCTTCCATACCCAACTCTCGCTTCCATAAGTGAGCGTAGGTACCAGCACCGCGTTGTGTACGGCGAGCTGGGCCTTCTGGCTGAGGTTCTTAGCGCCTAGAAGTTTACCTAACGCTCCATTCACATTTCGTATAATTGTATATATTTTTTTTTTGTAATTAACTATTTGAGCCAATTTTTTATTTTTATTATATAAATGATTTTTTAGTGGAAACTTGATTCATATATGTATTAATTTTGTGTTTTATATTTAAGAATATTAATTATTGTATGTTTCGCAAACAAATTAAATAAATAAATAAATATCCATTCATCGAATCGATTTGATGCTACATATCGATTTAAAATATTTTTTGGCCCGAAAAATCGATTCTTTGATTTATCCATTTTAGATCGCCATCCCTAACGTTTAGGAGACGACAGTGTGAAAGCGGTTCAACAGGATTAAGCAAACAGTTGTTTCACGGTAGCGAAGTTCGATTACATAGGTGAGAACAAAAATAAATTCAGTTTACTACCTTTGTTCACCCCATTGCAACAGTTTGCCCACTTTTACACGATTAAAATGTACTACAGTCTGTTTTATAAGGTTCAACTAAAAGGCACGAGATTTGTGGCCGGTTCCTATATCTCAACCACCGTTCATTTGCCTTACTGTCGGTTTAAATCTATCTATACTTAATATAGAAGAGTGAATTTGGGGAATAGTTTAAATGGAGCGTTAGGTAAACTTCTAAGCGCTAAGAACCTCAGCCAGAAGGCCCAGCTCGCCGTACACAACGCGGTACTAGTACCTACGCTCACGTATGGAAGCGAGAGTTGGGTATGGAAGAGAGAGCATGAAAGTAGAGTAAACGCGGTTGAGATGCGAGCACTGCGCAAAATCTGGGGAGTGACGCTCGCGGACCGCGTTCCTAATACCGAAGTAAGAAAGAGAGTCGGTCTGAAAGAGAGTGTCGGGTTGAAGGTAAGGAAAGGAATGCTCCGGTGGTTCGGGCATGTGGAAAGAATGACTAAATAGATATACAATGCAAAAGTCGATGGATGCAGAAGTCGTGGAAGGCCACGACACACCTTCCATGATCAAATTGATCGTCTACTAGCGGAGGGTGATGTCAGAAGCCTTAAGAACAGACGAGTGTGCATGACAAGAGTTATGGATGTCAAAGAAGCAAGTGAGGTGTGTAAGAATGGGCCTAAATGGCGCTCTGTTGTTCGTGCCTACCCCGCAAGGGAACTGGCGTGAAGTTATGTATGTATGTATGTATGTATACTTAATATTATACAATTTTTACTTATATCTTAATAAACGGTTCACACTGTGATTCCCGCAATAAGTTAGTCATGGACTCTTTATCCACTTTCTATTTTAATTCTGAAAGAATGCATGATGCAAGAATGACTAAACAGATATACAATGCAAAAGTGGATGGGTGCAGAAGTCGTGGAAGGCCACGACACACCTTCCATGATCAAATTGATCGTGTACTAGCAGAAGGTGATGTCAGAAGCCTTAAGAACAGACGAGCGTGCATGACAAGAGTTATGAATGTCAAAGAAGCAAGTGAGGTGTGTAAGAATAAGCCTGAATGGCGCTCTGTTGTTCGTGCCTACCCCGCAAGGGAACTGGCGTGAAGTTCTCTATGTATTTTAATTCTTTATTATCCACGTAACAGCTACGTAATTAGAGCTGCGTCGGAGAAGTACTAGCCAGTACATTTGTCCCGTACAAAATCCATTTGTACTGATACAGTCCGTAATCTAAAAAAGTAATGCTTCTAATATTTTGTCGCGCTGCTACTTAATGTACTACTCGCGCCTCAAATGTAAGTCTAATATTTTGTCGCGCTATTTACTCAATGTACTTACTACTCGTGCATTAAATGTAAGAGGAAGGGCGGAACGAGGACAATAGTACAATAACGCCTCTATGGATATTCATATGACTAAGAGGGAATACATGACATGTACTAGTGCTAGTAAAATGAGGTGACCGATACCGATTCTCAACGAACATTTCCGAATTAGAAGTTTTGTACGGGACAAATGAGGGAATGACGCTCATCGCCTCACCGGCCGCATCGCTTCGAATGTACGGCCGCGGTACAAATAATAAAAATCTCCTCGCCTCATTTGAACTGGTACATTCTATTGGTTCAGTACAAAATGTCATTTTCCTCGTACAAACACATTTTAATATCATGTCCTACCCAACTCTTTACGTAATCTTAGGACACTTACTACTTCAGCGTTCCGAGCAGGATAATGGCTCTTTTGTGGTTTTTTAAGTTGTATGTATAACTGACGGCATCAGATGAAATATATTTTTGCTACCCTCTGATAAGACTAAAAACAGGGTTACCAGCCAGACAAAGGCTATTGCCGCTTCTTCTCCTTTACAGCATCAACACGTTGCGAAGCGGTGTACATAGAATAGGAAGTAAAAATTAAATTTTAACTTACACTATACATACATACATAAGTTCACGCCAGTTCCCTTGCGGGGTAGGTACGAACGACAGAGCGCCATTCATGCTTATTCTTACACACCTCACTTGCTTCTTTGACATTCATAGCTCGTGTCATGCACGCTCGTCTGTTCTTAAGGCACCTGACATCACCTTCTGCTAGTACACGATCAATTTGATCATGGAAGGTGTGTGGTGACCTTCCACGACTTCTGCATCCATCCACTTTTGCATTGTATATCTGTTTAGTCATTCTTTCATCATGCATTCTTTCCACATGCCCGAACCACCGGAGCAGTCCTTTCCTTGCCTTCACCCCGACCTTCAATTTACATGCATGACCTTCAAAAAGTGTTCTCCAGTGGAACTTATTTTGAATAAAAACTTTTGAATTTGAACATTATTTAGTAATAAAAGAAAATATAGGCTGTTGTTGAATGCAAATGAACAGTTAGTATTTTTTATAATTGTAGTGTGTTTAGTTATTTATTTCTTGCTTTTTAAATACTTTTGAAGATGTAATAAAACTACGTTTTAATGGTTTTAAGCGCGGTAATTTTATTTGATTTTGGTTTTTCTGACGTTTCGGCCACTTATCAGTGGCCGTGATCACGGAAGACAAAGATGTCAAGTGTCAACGAGTATTGTTAAAGTTTTATTTAGCCTACCGCCAACTTGTTAATTTTAATTATTTAATTTTAATTTTGTTTATGGTTATTATTTACTCTATGGGAGCCTAATCTAATTTACTACATTTATTTACATTTGAATATTATATAAAATTATTAGAGCTAGGCATGTTTGCTGAAGAGTTTCTTGCGCCGCTTTTTCTCTTCAAGCCATAACATGTTGCGAAGCGGTAATAAATTAGATTAGGCTCCCATAGAGTAAATAATAACCATAAACAAAATTAAAATTAACAAGTTGGCGTTAGGCTAAATAAAACTTTAACAATACTCGTTGACACTGGACATCTTTGTCTTCCGTTATCACGGCCACTGAAAAGTGGCCGAAACGTCGGAAAAACCAAAATCAAATAAAATTACCGCGCTTAAAACCGTTAAAACGTAGTTTTATAATGTATACAAGTCGCGAAAACTTAAGAAAATATTACTTTTGAAGATAGTTTTTTTTTTGTTTTTTTTTTTTTTGATTTATCTATCTGCAATTTTGTTTGTATAGATAGATAGAAGAAGATAGACGAGTACTAGTCGGTTCTGATACTCGTCGGCATCGCAAGCCTATACATATTACCCTACATTATTTGTGAACCTCACTGGAAATACCTTATTTATTAACAAGGCCATGCTGAGGCCTTGAACAGTGAATGTCAATGTAATAGCTTATTGTCTATGTCAAGTGCGCATTTCAAATGCATAGATAATAGAGCTAATAGAATAAGATAACGCTTGTAACTACGCAGCTATCTATTATTTTATCTAGCAAAGACAAATACCTATTGAAATTTATTTCTATATGTTTTCAAATGTTAATACTTAAACTGCTAGAATCAAGTCAGGGACTACTCAGGCTCTCCATAAATAATCGACTTTCATATCTGTCCTTACAAAACATTTCTAATTTTATGGGGGGTTAAAATATTTAATAATATGCAAACTGACATGAAAATTAATATTTTGAATTTATTTAAAATCAGTCTGCACAATTGGTTATTAAAGAAATGTTTTTACTCGGTGCATGATTATTTTAATTGGAACAATACATAAATTATATTGAAATAGCGGCCCGGCGCGGTTTCACCCGCGCTCTGTCCCTCTCCCGTGGTATATAGCGTCATATTATATAGCCAATGACACTTCCTGTTAACGTAGCTTTCTAACGGTAAAAGAATTTTTAAAATCGGTTTAGTAGATCCAGAGATTACCCCCTACAACGTCACAAACTTTACCTCTTTATAATATTATTAAGTATAGATTTAATTATTATCTTTTGACATACATTTTAATTGCGTTTTTTTATTACCGCCTTTGAAGTTCACTAACGAACACGGCAACGCGAACGAAGTTTCTCAGACACTACCAGTTAATTAAATAAAATATATATAAACCTAAGTTACGAAAATGATTTGTGTTTTATGGTTGGTGGTCTTCAGCAAACATGCCTAGCTCTAATTATTTTATATAATATTAAAATAGGTGGAAGGAAAAATAAAAGAAATTATCAGTCAAGTTGGTTTGTGTTCCGTTGTACGCAGAAAGAGCACACAGTGTACTACTTACTACTATAATAACCATAAACAAAATTAAAACGAAATAATTAAAATTAACAAGTTGGCGGTAGGCTAAATAAAACTTTAACAATACTCATTGACAGTTGACATCTTTGTGTTCCGTCATCACGGCCACTGAAAAGTCGCCGAAACGTCGGAAAAACAAAAATCAAAAAAATTACCGCGCTTTTACCATCGCCTATGGACATTTGCAACACCAAAGGTGCTACAAATGCGCTGCTGCTCTCTTAAGGGAGACTGGAACCTGGTCACTAATGCCGGAACACAAATCAAGGTTGTCATGGCGGGATACCCTAGACCAGGGGTGGTAGCCATCGAGACAGGTAAATAAACAAAGTGTAGTGGAACACTTACAAGCCAATAGATGGCGCTGTGCAATAATTGATGTCACAAACGTTTCCCGAAACATACAAAGAATATATACAAATTTTCAACTATAACAAATGGGCCTAGGTCTGCGAAGAACAACATTAGCCTCGCTGGAAGATCTTCCTCTGAGACGGAGGAGCATTCCATCTCGCTCCTCTAACCGGTAGGGTCACTCCCTTCAAAAGCAACCCACAGCCAGGTAGTAGGGTCGCCTGGCTGTGGGTTGTTTTGTCGCCTCTCACGACAGGCGACCCGGCCGCAGGAAATTGTATTCTTTCTCTGTTCCTGCACGTATATTGTGTGAAAATCTAGTAACATTGTAATCATTTTGTGACATGGTAACCCACAAGCTAGTGTAGTATAATCTGATCATGCAGATCAGTGGTTCTGTTCACTATAATATAAAACCACCAACTGTGGAAGCCCGGCTTTTATCTGAACTGGGTCATTTTGGTCTTACACCTAAAGGAAGGTTTGCACTGAAAATCAGCGTTGTGTCGGATATTGTTCCGACACAGCAATATGCTGAGTGCAAACCTTGTTTGCTGAAAATGCGGCGTACAAATTCTCAAAATATGCTTTGTGTATAAAAATGTATAAGGAATGTAATTGCGTCACAATTTCTTCAAATATAGTTTTTCTTTCTTTCTTTCTTTCCTTCTAATGTGCTGCCGCTCTCTAAAGGGAGACTGGAGCCTGGCCCCTAATACTTCCTTTTGGTCTACGCCAAGTGAAGGCGCGGCCACACCTAGTATGAGAATTTATTTTTTTTGTGTCTTTGTATTTCTTTTTTTTTTAATGCATGAGTTCAGCAGACAGGCAGAGAGCCCACTTGATGGAAAGCGGTTACCATCGCCTATGGACATTTGCAACAGCAAAGGTGCTACAAATGCGCTGCTGCTCTCTTAAGGGAGACTGGATCCTGGTCACTAATGCCGGAACACAACACAAGGTTGTTATGGCGGCATATTCTAGACCAGGGGTGGTCGCCATCCAGTCGAGTAAATACCCTTCCACCTGGCTATGGGTTGTTTTATCGCCTCCTGCACGGATACTTGGATTGGTTTAGCACACCAAGCTTTTTAGAGGCAAGTTTGGCCTTGCCTTCTAGATGACGCCGAAATTGTACGTCGTTCGTTATGTCGACCCCAAGGATCCCAATACTGTTAGAGATCGTGAGGGGTGTTCCTCGGAATTGTGGCGCAGTGATAAGTGAGGTTTTTTTGGCTGAGAATGCGCAGACTTGTGTCTTCATGGGGTTAAAATGGACAAGATTTTGTCGTCCCCATTCAGAGACTCGCTCCAAGGAGTTCTCTACTTGGGACACGAGTCTGACCCGACTGTCTTTTATCAGCGACCGAGGGACATTGGCTCGACTGGTGGATCTGGCATATTCTATTTCTTCTTTCTTTCTTCTTGCGATTGTAAGAAAAGCTGCATCAGACAATAAAGCGGAAGATGCAAAACACATCCCTGCCTTAATTTTCCATGAATGCGGCGCGCAGACGGGCGCGCGATAACCGCCTTTATTGCCTACGTCATAACAGTCTACGTAATGCAATTTGACGCGAGACGTCAGTTTACGCGGCGAAACATATTTTATTAAAATTTTCCATCTCCCGGCTTGTGTTTGAACGTGGTAAAAGATTACACAGCAGAGACTGGACTTTTGTTGTATTATAGTGAAAATTTAAAAATTAATTACGATATTTTTTTCTTTTGCAGGAGATCAGCAGACAGGCAGACGGCCCACTTGATGGAAAACGGTTACCATCGCCTATGGACATTTGCAACACCAAAGTTGCTACAAATGCGCTGCTGCTGTCATAAGGGAGACTGGAGCCTGGTCACTAATATCGGAACACAACACTCAAGGTTGTTATGGCGACATACTTTAGACCAGGGGTGGTAGTCATCCAGTCGGGCCAATTTTTTTTTATTTTATTGCAGGAGATCAGCAGACAGGCAGACGGCCCACTTGATGGAAAACGGTTACCATCGCCTATGGACATTTGCAACACCAAAGTTGCTACAAATGCGCTGCTGCTGTCTTAAGGGAGACTGGAACCTGGTCACTAATGTCGGAACACAACACTCAAGGTTGTTATGGCGACATATTTTAGACCAGGGGTGGTAGCCATCCAGTCGGGCAAATGCCCTACCACCTGGCTGTGGGTTGTTAAGTCGCCTCTTACGACAAGCCGCCCGGCCGCAGGAAATTGTGTTCTTTCTCCGTTCCTGCACGGATAACGGATAGCAATATAACTAACTAACTGTTGCGTCTCAACGAACCACAATGAGTCCTGGCCTCTGAAATGAGAATACTCCACTCCATCCTGTTCGGTGTCTCCTGCCAGTCATAGGCATGAAATTCGCGCAGAACAGCCTCCACTACGTCACTCCAGCGATATCTGGGCCGACCAACTGGTCACCGTCCCGTTGGTTTGCCCAGATAGGCTCTTTTCACTGATCCTCCCACATTCTATGTAGGTGGCCAAGTCAGCTAAAGGGATGTGCTTTGCTCTCGCCTATTATATTGGGCTCGTCTACCAGTTCACGATAGCAATATATTATATATTTATTCAGATAAGTGTTTACATCCGTTCAGTTTTGTGTTTGTGTCTGTATGTACCAATTTTGAATTGCAATCCAAATTTTTATGTTACTAATTTAATCTTAAAATTTCTTTTGGTTGTTATTTCGTTTGTGCATCAATAAGTAAAAAAATATTTTACAATTGTCATCTTCGTATCGGAATAAACAGAATATTGACGTAAAGCGGCCAAGCTTCAGTTAATCGCGTTTAGTACGATGAGTTTGAGTTCTGATAACCCAATTCCTGGTCCCCATATCCCATTATCTCAATCCATCTTGAAGGTTGGTAGCGTGTTGACTTCACCTCTGGTGTTGCAAACTTCTATAGGTGACGGTAACCACTTATCATTAAGTGGATTGTCTCCCGGCTTACCAGCTTCCCAATAATAAACAAGAAAAAAAATCGAAAGACCGAAGTAAGAAAGAGAGTTGATCTGAAAGAGAGTGTCGGGGTGAAGGTAAGGAAAGGAATGTTCCGGTGGTTCGGACATGTGGAAAGAATGCACGATGAAAGAATGACTAAACAGATATACAATGGAAAAGTGGATGAATGCAGAAGTCGTGGAAGGCCACGACACACCTTCCATGATCAAATTCATCGTGTACTAGCAGAAGGTGATGTCAGGAGCCTTAAGAACAGACGAGCGTGCATGACAAGAGTTATGAATGTCAAAAAAGCAAGTGAGGTGTGTAAGAATAAGCCTGAATGGCGCTCTGTTGTTCGTGCCTACCCCGCAAGGCAACTAGCATGAAGTTATGTATGTAAAAAAATTTGAACCATTTTTCGCGACAGTAACAACAACTCTATAGTGTTTATACTTGTTTTTTACGTTTGCTCGTAGCCAAACTGGCAACCAGTCCACTGGTTACTATTTCGTGAACACTTACGTTATGTTTAGAGGTATCTACACATTTTAAAAATATAAATAAACTAGCTGTGCCCGCGACGTCGTCTGCGGAACTTGTTTTGAAAACTCCCCGATTTTCATTGGTGCTCCGCTCCTAAATGTCTTAACGTGATGATATATAGTCTATAGCCTTCCTCGATAAATGGGCTATCTAACACTGAAAGAATTTTTCAGCCAACGAATAATTAAACCTTAAAAAAAAAACATTACGATCTTTCCGGAATTGAGTTTAGTTCTATGAAAACAAAAATTGAATTTGGAGCCATAAACAAATCATCCATCTCCGATACTTTTTGACAGAATGTACAACGCATGTACATTTCACCTAGATTTTATACATCGGAAATCAAGAAATCATAGATTTGTAGCTCATGGAAATACTTTGTAGCAAGTAAATTTCCAAGTTGCATAGCTTATAAAGAGATAAATATTTTTTTGCTAGGGATTAGACCATAGTCGATCATGGAGGCATTCCACTGAGGGCAATCCAAACAGTAATCGACCGGCTTGTCTGGAGACTCGAGTACTCAATACTCCACTAAAACCACCCTCCTCCCGTGTGCCCCGCGCTTATGGCAGGAAGAGCGTGAGACTTAGTACGTAGTTACGCTCACGCTGATCCTAGCGCATCAGTGCTTGAGAATGCCCCGGGAAGCAGTGCAAACTCACTTCGTCAACAGGGGTGAAGACTCCTCTGCTCCCTAGATGCTAGAGGGCCCCTGCAACGGTAATTCAAATAAAGAGATCACTGCGTTAATTACGTTTACGCTCCGTCAACTTACAAACAAGTAGGCATAAAATGTTATAGAGCGTAACTCTCTGATTACTTTTTCTACTCTATGACTTAAACACGTAGCCCGTCGGCGAAAGTTAATGAGTGCGCTTTGTCATCCCGCCTTGCGGCAGACAATCCAAGACTTTGACACTATGTATACCATTTGTTAGCTTTAAAGCCAGGTTTTCTTAATAAGACTATAATTATGAGAAATATATTGTTACGAGTGCGGGTCTCGAATTAAAAATTACTGTATAATTTATTAGAACTATACAAACACGTATAACACAGGTACAAATATAACTGGATAGAACCAATACAAACTGCACGATTCAATAATACGCGCAAAGTCCGTCACTATATAGCTCATCAAATGTACACACGTCTTTCTCTTATCGTAATCGTCGCTAGACTGCCTCACCCCTCCGTTCGGGCATTGCTTTATACTCATCTATAGAAATATAATATGTCTACCTGCCAAGCGTCGACGCAATTTCCCAGAAAACGTAATCCGCACACCTGCTTAATTATTCCTGCGAATGGCCATAAACTAGTACAATACACAATAGACTGTTTTTCTAAGTAAACAAAAGAAGTCCAACTCCAAATTCGTGAACCTAATAAACTGTGTTTTATGGCAGGCAGGTGTGCATTCACTTCTGTCGGTATGTAACAATATTTTTAAACAACAACAAGAACTCCTAAAGTTAACTAGGGCACAATAGTATAATTGACAAATACATACAAAGTCCACCTTAGTCAAGCATAGCCAGTATACTGCTTAAGCCTTAAGAGAATTATCGATATACCAAAAAGCCGCAAGCCTAACACTATCACCATCTCGTAATATACCATGAAAATATACCCATTTCATACAAGTCATACAACTCCTATATAAACAGAGTGAAACAACGCCACGTCACGCCCGTATCGTAGTCGTAGCTCAACTGACTCCTCTCTCAATCAGGCCATCGTTTTATAATTCACAAATGCGAATGTGCCCGCCCGGCAACACCGACATAATTTCCCAGAATTCGCCTGTAATTTTAATCCGCAACACCTGGCTAATAATGCAGCCTGCAAGCAGCCGTAAACGAGTACAATAGAACAACAGGCTGTTCTCAGCAATAACTAGAAACGCATGCCAATAAATAAGTGAACAAAAGAAGACGATCATAAAAGGATTACAATTAGTTCAAATACCGACAGGTAATAAAATGTGCTTTTACAGATCTGTACGTGGAATTTGTCTTTGTCAGGGCCTAAGTTGTAACAATACATTAAGCAAAGTAAGGAATTCAAAAGTATCTAAACTATGAACGTGGTAAGTGTATCCACTACAGTTTAAACAAGTGGTGGTGCGGCGGCAGCGCGATGGCGATGTCACTTACACGCGCGCTTAGGATTTTTTTTTTATTGCAGGAGTTCAACAGACAGGCAGACGGCCCACTTGATGGAAAGCGGCTACCACAGCCTATGGACATTTGCAACAGCAAAGTTGCTACAAATGCGCTGCTGCTCTCTTAAGGGAAACTGGAACCTGGTCACTATTGCCGGAACACAACTCAAGGCTGTTATGGCGACATACTTTATACCAGGGGTGGTAGCCATCCAGTCGGGCAAATGCCCTACCACCTGGCTGTGGGTTGTTAAGTCGCCTCTTACGACAGGCCGCCCGGCCGCAGGAAATTGTATTCTTTCTCTGTTCCTGCGCGGATTTACACGCTCCGTCTTTAAACATGACCCATAACCACCATCTTAGCATAACTAAAACCCACTTTAGATAAGAAACCCATATATAATTATATCGAGGAAATTGTCTTGTTCACACTAATCGATTCTCAGCCCTTTGTCGTCGTGTAAACAACCTTATCGATAACTAAAACGGGTGTAATGAGCCGTTCAAGTGTATTAAGGTGCCTTTTGTGTCCTATCTATATATTAGTACGTGAAACAAAAACACAGCAAAAACTTTGTACCCCCTTTTACGAAAATTGCGCGGACGGAGGAGTATGAAATTTTGCACACTTTATCCATAAAAATACATACATACATACATACATAACTTCACGCCAGTTCCCTTGCGGGGTAGGCACGAACAACAGAGTGCCATTTAGGCTTATTCTTACACACCTCACATGCCTCTTTGACATTCATAACTCTTGTCATGCAAGCTCGTCTGTTCTTAAGGCTCCTGACATCACCTTCTGCTAGTACACGATCAATTTGATCATGGAAGGTGTGTCGTGGCCTCCCACGACTTCTGCATCCATCCACTTTTGCATTGTATATCTGTTTAGTCATTCTTTCATCATGCATTCTTACCACATGCCCGAACCACCGAAGCATTCTTTTCTATACCTTCACCCCGACACTCTCTTTCTTACTTCGATTTTACGAACGCGGTCTGCGAGCGTCACTCCGCAGATTTTGCGCAGTGCTCGCATCTCGACTGCGTTTACTCTACTTTCATGCTCTTTCTTCCATACCCAACTCTCGCTTCCATACGTGAGCGTAGGTACCAGCACCGCGTTGTGTATAGCAAGCTGGGCCTTCGTTACACACACTACCATATATTTGACACACACACGCTCATAACACTCTTTTATTTATTGTTAAAGTCAAATTAACAGTAGCCTTAGCGAAATCTGTGATTATAGAAGTCTTTGACAACAGAACCTTAATAATGTTTAGACTTATAATTTAAATTAATTATTATGGTCGAATTTCGACCACGGGCGACCACTAGTATTTGTAACTAGACTTAAGCTGCCTCGTTTATAATTCAGCTCTTTATTTTGAAAGACATATTTAGATAGATAGATAACACTTTATTGTACAACATTACAGAAAACTTACGAGCTAGTATTATACTAATTGTGTAACAAAGGGCGGTCTTATCGCTTAAAAGCGATCTCTTCCAGACAACTCGTGGCAAGAATATTGCTGATTAGGAGTGGCGATGGTGGTATACATATAATTATTGTACGATTACTTACATTTTAATAATACATATATAACTATACTATATATACAAATATACACAAAGTTTTTTATTTTCTTAACATCTCTACGGACTCGAGTTCCGTACCCTTTTTTACTACTTAATTTCTATGAAAGATTTTAGAGTCCATACACGCTTATTGTTTATTATTGTTACTGTGTGTGACATTCATTTAGTGATTTATATGTTATGGTGTACCTTAAGATTAACTTATTATATTAATTTATCCTATTTTTAATACTAAACTTATACTAATGTAGAGTGTATCTGTCACATGCTGGTGTTGTGAGGAAGTGCATGTGCAGTGTTGGCCTTATATCCATACTTATATATAGTCCTATCTAGTGCCATGTGTGTTGGTTTTTTCTTTTCTGTGCCTGGGCTATTAATTTTTAGGCTCTTTGTGTGTCTTGGTTTGTTATACACATAAGTTAACGCGTCCGATTATAAGCCTCGTCGAAAGGCTCTTGTGCGACGACCGCGTAACGTCCTGACGACGGACTGAGTTCGACGTTATTACGAAACGGCTGGCCCGGATCAGTCCGCCCACGGTTAGAACAGTAGGCTGGCAGATACCGACAGACAGACACAGACGGCGGCGTCTGAGACGCCGCCAATCAAGATCTCTCCACGTCCCCGCGAGGGACGCTAGGAGACATAGCTCCCCCCACAGGATAGACTAGGCGTGTTGCAGGGAAGTTTCTTTCGCCGTTTCTTCTCTCCCAGCCATAACACGTTGCGAAACGGCAGTAAGATAGCGTAGACCGCCGCGAACCATCGATCCCGGCCCGCCGTGATCCTTCCCCTCGGGCTTTATATTACCCGTCGCCCGTTCTCAATTAGTGCTTTGTGTCGCCCTATGGTGGGCATCATTAAATTCATCCCCCTCTCATGGCAACAGTCCAGCCGAGGTAAAAATCCTTAGGGAGCTCCCTCGAGCAAGTTGCCCCCCCGGGCTCGAGCGCCTTCGCTTCGCGAAGGCACTCGCCCCAAAGACCCCGGTAAAGTTGGAAGGTCTTCGGACCAACAACATAAAGTCAAGTCCAATAAAAAAAAACATAAGTTAATATACATTTAATTTTGCGAAATAAATATCGTCGAGTAATTATAGTATGTTTTTGTTTAAATTAGTTTTTAATATAGTAGAAAGAAAATATTCAATATCCGGGATAGAATCATGAAGAAAGAATACTAAGGAATAACAAACAAAATGTTACTCGTATAATTTCCGGCACGGATCTTGGGTTATCAGTGGATTTTTTTTATCGCTTGAGTTCAGCAGACAGGCGATGGAAAGCGGTCACCATCGCCTATGCGGTCATAATCCCCCTCCTAAACCATCCATCATCATCAACACCAACTGGAAATTTTTCATGTCACAACAACTAAACAATAAATTATAACACCACACAAAGTCACAAAAACATAACTAACAATAAAACTTATACACATACTCAAACCAACGCGCACTACCATCGCATTGCATTACACGCACCCTCCACAAACAAACCAAGACACACAAAGAGCCTAAAAATGAATAACCCAGGCACAGAAAAGAAAAAAACAACACACATGGCATTAGATAGGACTATATATAAGTATAGATATAAGGCCAACACTGCACATGCACTTCCTCACAACACCAGCATGTAACAGATACACTCTACATTAGTATAAGTTTAGTATTAAAATTAGAATAAATTAATATAATAAGTTATTCTTAAGGTACACCAAAACAGAAAAATTACTACATATAATGTTACATACGCTAACAAAAACAAACAATAAGCGTGTACAGTCTCAAATTTTTCATAGAAATTAAGTATTAAAAAAGGGTACGGAACTCGAGTCCGTAGAGATATATATAATAAATAAAAAAAAATCGCCTATGGACATTTGCAACACCAAAGTTGCTACAAATGCGCGCTGCTGCTCTCTAAAGGGAGACTGGAACCTGGCCACTAATACCGGATCTAATGTTGTTATGGCGGCTGTTCATCTCCATCTTCCGACCTGATCGGACCTGTTTCTTGGACTCAAACTCTGTTCCAATTTCGGTTCATTTTCAAATGCGTGTTTAATTTTAATTCTGAGTTTTAATCAGAAGTGTATTAGTGTTTCTTCGGAAAGGTTTTTTTAAAACGCTCTCCGGAGCTTCCGATTCCGACGCGTGCGTCTGTGGTTCTTAACCTATGCCTACGCGTTCCTCGATTTTTTTTTATTGCAGGAGTTCAACAGACAGGCAGACGGCCCACTTGATGGAAAGCGGTTACCACCGCCTATGGACATTTATAACACCAAAGGTGCTACAAATGCGTTGCTGTTCTCTTAAGGGAGACTGGAACCTGGTCACTTATGCCGGAACAAAAGTAATTTATGTGCTTAAAGTACTTGACGTTTCAGTGGTCAAAGTGTTGTGTATTTGTCTAACTTAACTCTAACTTAGCTCAGCGACCCAAAATGTGTCTTGGCCTCCGAAACGAGAACACACAGCTTGTTTCTGTCCTGTACGATTTCTTTCCAGTTAAGGTCTTGAAGCTCGCACAGGTCAGCCTCCACTCTGTCCTTCCAGCGGCACTTGGGGCGACCGACCGGACATCCTCCATCCGATCGTCCCAAATAGGTCCCTCTTCACGCTTCGATCCCCTCCCATCCGTTCCACGTGACCGAGCCAACAGAGGCGATGAGATTTTATATCACCTTAGGCTCCTGTTATGTTAGGTATTTGTCTGCGAAGTTTCAATTGCACCTATATCCGGGGCTGCCGCTTTGTAGGTATTTCCACCATTCATCGGTATAGAACGTTATGCTAACATGCAATTCTGCTGTCTACTATAATAATATCCACCGAATTATAGATAGTTGGGCGAGATTTGGGTATGGAAGAGAGAGCATGAAAGTAGAGTAAACGCGGTCGAGATGCGAGCACTGCGCAAAATCTGCGGAGTGACGCTCGCGGACCGCGTTCGTAATACCGAAGTAAGAAAGAGAGTTGGTCTGAAAGAGAGTGTCGGAATGAAGGTAAGGAAAGGAATGCTCCGGTGGTTCGGGCATGTGGAAAGAATGCATTTTTTTTATTTATTTTTTATTGCAGAAGTGCAGCAGACAGGCAGACGGTCCACTTTATAGAAAGCGGTTACCATCGTCTATAGACATTTACAACACCAAATGTGGTACAAATACGCTGCTGCTCTCTTAAGGGTCACTGAAACCTGGTCATTAATGCCGGAACACAACTCAAGGTTGTTATGGCGACATACTTTAGACCAGAGGTGGTAGCCATCCAGTCGGACAAATGCCCTACCACCTGGCTGTGGGTTGTTTAGTCGCCTCTTACGACAGGCCGCCCGGCCGCAGGAAATTGTATTCTTTCTCCGTTCTTGCACGGATAAAAGAATGATGATGAAAGATAGACTAAACAGATATACAATGCAAAAGTGGATGGATGCAGAAGTCGTGGAAGGCCACGACACACCCTCCATGATCAATGATCAAATTGATCGTGTACTAGCAGAACTGTGTAAGAAAAAGCCTGAATGGCGCTCTGTTGTTCGTGCCTACCCCGCAAGGGAACTGGCGTGAAGTTATGTACGTATGAATTATAGATAAATGAAGAGGATAATTCACCAATCGCCGCGAGTTACTTCATTTACTCCCAGACAGTGGAGTATGGACAGAACATTCTCACATCGGCAGAGAGTTCCAGGGTTTTATCAATAATGGTAGCCTTGTCGTAATAGGATAGGACTGTCCGCTGTCTGCCAAAGCGTTGTTTATATTCGACACTTTTAATTTGGATTCCCTCGCCTTTCTGTCATTTTATATCTGAGAATATATTACGTGTGGCTTTTGATAGGAATCGAAAATATGAATATGAAAATATTTATTTCTTAAAAAAACACATTTTATCCGTGCAGGAACTAAGAAATACAATTTGCAAAGGCCTGTCGTAAGAGGCGACAAAACAACCCGCAGCTAGGTGTTAGGGTATTTGCTCGACTGGATGGCGACCACCCCAGGTCTAGAGTATGCCGCCATAACAACATTGTGTTGTGTTCCGGCATTAGTGACTAGGTTCCAGTCTTCTTTAAGAGAGCAGCAGCGCATTTGTAGCACCTTTGGTGTTGCAAATGTCCATAGGCGATGGTAACCGCTTTCCATCAAGTGGGCCGTCTGAATGTCTGCTGAACTCCTGCAATTAAAAAAAAAAGAAAAAACACATGCACAATTTGTAGACAATTGCTGGAATCTTCTTTTAAGCTAAATTTACTTGTGTCAGAAGAACCCGCTCTTCCATACCTTAAATATAATTGTATTTAAAAGTTTTTAAAATATTTACATGCTATAAATGACATAAAATTGATATTAAAAATTATTTTATTATAAATTCTATAATTGTGTTTATTGTAAATAAAGTTAGTGTGCTTAAGTACAGAACATAAAATTATAATAGTATTTAATAAAAGAAAAATAAGAATACTTGAGTTTGTGTGTGTGTCTGTGTGTGTGTGTGGAAGGAAGGAAGGAATTGCATGGAAGATTTGTGAAGGATGTATGGTGGTGCACCAGACAGCCCCAATTTAGTTATGAGCATATCATTTTCATTCTCTATAGAGCAATAAGCTGAAGGCAACCCTGCTGCAAGTACGGTTCTGCAGCACTCGAGCATCTGCACACCCACTCGCGTCGTTAACAACAAGCCAAGGAGTATAAAAGGGTGCCCACAGTCACAAAAGACTAGCTTAGGCGTGTTGTTGGTGAGTTTCTTCCGCCGCTTCTTCTCTACCAGCTATGATACGTTCCGAAACGATAGTAAAGATGGGTGGAGGCGATATCTTGTCCACATTTTTTCACTTCAGCCTGTTGGCTTAATCAGATAGGGTCATCCTCGCAGCGGTCGAACCTCACAGAAGATGCCTCCGCTTCTACGGAGTCGGGAAGCCTACCGGACCGGAATCGCTGGAACAGTCATCTGCAACAAAAAAACAGGAGAAAATAAAATTATAGCAATAGCGACAGAAGATTCTTTACTACCATATCGATACTTAATTAAGGCGTAGGTAAGCAGTGTTTACGGGAAACATTTAAAATTGCCGGTGTAATGGCTCCTGGTTGTTTAATTAAAACGCTTGTTGGGCTGAAGTGAATCACTTCAACTTCAATATAAGCCGATTCATTTATTTACACAGCAAAAGAGAAATACTAGACGGGGAAGATAATTTAAAACAAAAATAAGAGTTTTAAAGGTTACTAATAGACAAACGGAAGGATGTATTATTTATGTATAAAAAGCCGGCTTCAAAAACTAAAAAGTATAAGTTAAAGATTTTTGACTAAGAATTTAGAGACAAAATAATATAAAATTTTCTACATCTTGAAGTTGGTGCCGAGCAAGCCATAAAAATTACCATATATACTGTTATAACAACAAAATTTTGTAATTTTTATGGTTTACTTAGCACCGACTTCAAGGTGTAGAAAATTTTATATTATTTTGTGTCTTAATAAACTAATTAATTTTTTTGACAAAAATCTTTATCGAGTTATTTTATACTTTTTAGTGTCTAGCTATGGGTAGGCCTACGAAAGGTGCCGCGCGCCTTAAAAAATATAGGTCCCAAGAAATGGGAACGGAAAATTTTCATAATTTTTTTTTCATAAAATGAAAACTATGTTAAACTTTTAGGGGAGCAAGTGGCAACTATTCCGCGTAAAATTAAAAAAGAATGACGTAAATCGGATCATAAATATCAGCGTCATCGGTGATCGTCATCAAAAAACTTCTTTTTTGAAGTCGGTTAAAAAATACATTAAATCAATAATAAAAACATTACACACACTACCATGCATTTGACACACACGCATATATAGTCTTGTTTATTGTTCAAGTCAAATTAACAAGGTAGCCTTGTCGAAATCTGTGATTATAGAAGTATAGTCTGACATTAATTATTATGGTCGAATTTCGACCAACTGCACCACTTGTAGTTATAATAATGACAACGTCGTCATAATAACACGAATCTAGTTTCGCTGGCATGCTAGTATAATTTTTTCCATTTAAATTAACTGCACATTTCCCAAATACCAACCGGCCGAATACCAACATTGTGTATTACAAATGGGAACAATACTCAGGCCACTGGATGGTGGCGTTGCGTTCAGTTGGATGATCCGCGCGCCGAGCGGCGCGATCAAAGGGCGGCGTTCACAAAGCGTGTATCGGAATCCACTAATTAGTGTCGGGAGTGCTCTTGACAGTCTCGCGTGTCTATTACACACAGTTTATAGCCCAAACTGAGCTATCCGTTATTGTGTTTGTACTTAATATATTTCATGTATCTATGAAGGGATTGATCGACTCGTCTACGATTAGCGAAGATGAGAATATTGAGACGGGGAATTGTGGTATTACAAGAATGGGAGTACAGAACGGGATATTCGATTGCACCAGTGACTGAAAAATTGAGAGGAAGAAGGCTAAGATGATATGGATATGTAATACCTAAAGAGGTATGAAAGTCACGTGACAAATGGAATGTTAAACTGCAATATTGATGAGTGTAAATACATAAGGAGTACATAATATGTAAGGAAAGGAATGCTCCGGTGGTTCGGGCATGTGGAAAGAATGCATGATGAAAGAATGACTAAATAGATATACAATGCAAAAGTGGATGGATGCAGAAGTCGTGGAAGGCCACGACACACCTTCCATGATCAAATAGATCGTGTACTAGTAGAAGGTGATTTCAGGAGCTTTAAGAACAGACGAGCGTGCATGCCAAGAGTTATGAATGTCAAAGAAGCAAGTGAGGTGTGTAAGAATAAGCCTAAATAGCGCTCTGTTGTTCGTGCCTACCCCGCAAGGGAACTGGCGTGAAGTTATGTATGTATGTAAATACATAATCCGTCCCTCTCTTTTTTGGTAGACCTTTACCAAAAAAATAGATGCATGGATTGTGTGAAGAACGACTTGACCATTTGTGGTGTGACAGAGAACTTATGCCAGAATAGAGGAGAGTTATTGGGAGAAGGTAAAAGAAAATAGAGATCAGATATTGCTAGATGCTTTGGGATTTAGTTTATTGGACGTAGGTGATTTCTGTAAGCGTCATCGAAACTTCGCATAATAAATCAATAAACACATATATCGTAATCACAGAAACATGAGAAAGAACACCTCCATTCAAACTTTTCATAGCCACACATTGGCCTGGTGACCTCCAACCTTCCCATACAGTCACCCCGTTCCTTACAACTTCAATAACTCACTATTATAAAATCTTTATTATATCATAGATAATATACTATATATAAAATAGATGAGCCTCTCTGGAATAAAATATCAAAATATCATTTACCCCGTCCAATAGATGGCGCTACAGCTACAATACAATCGGTATTATATTCCTCTATATACCACTAGATGGAGCTATAATCGGTTTTTGGGGCGAGTGCCTTCGCGAAGCGAAGGCGCTCGAGCCCGGGGGGGCAACTTGCTCGAGGGAGCTCCCTAAGGAGTTTTACCTCGGCTGAACTGTTGCCATGAGAGGGGGATGAATTTAATGATGGCCACCATAGGGCGACACAAAGCACTAATTGAGAACGGGCGACGGGTAATATAAAGCCCGAGGGGAAGGATTCCGGCGGGCCGGGATCGGTGGTTTGCGGCGGCCTACGCTATCTTACTGCCGTTTCGCAACGTGTTATGGCTGGGAGAGAAGAAACGGCGAAAGAAACTTCCCAGCAACACGCCTAGTCTATCCTGTGGGGGGGCTATGTCTCCTAGCGTCCCTCGCAGGGACGTGGAGAGATCTTGATTGGCGGCGCCTGAGACGCCGCCGTCTGTGTCTGTCTGTCCGTGCCTGCCAGCCTGCCGTCCTAACCGCGGGCGGGCTGATCCGGGCCAGCCGTTTTGTGATAACGTCGACCCTGTCCGTGAGGACGTTACGCGGTCGTCGCACGAGAGCCTTTCGCCGAGGCTTATAATCGGACGCGGACACGACGAGTGGATTTCGATGGTGCGGCGCGAGATCGAAATACTTACGCGAGAGCGACGTAATGTAGTTTTTGATGGAGGGAAGCTCCAGATCGCGGTGGAGGTCGACGTTACGCATATAGAGGGGAGCACCGACGGCTCTGCGCATGAATTTGTTTTGCACGATTTGCAATTTATCTAAAAGGGCAGGCTTGGCATGGCCGAATACCACACTCGCGTATGTCACGATCGGGCGGATTAAATTACTAAATATGACCACAACTTGTGGTTTAATTTATGCTCTTAAGATGTCATCAGCGCGATGTATTTATTCAACGATATTGCACAGCGCCATCTTCAGTGAAGTTAAGTGGACTAAATAGAAACTAACTATAATTTTTGATGTTCCTGGACCACTTGATGGCGCTAGTTTCCACACATCAACATTAAAGATAACACACTTACCCAGCTTACTGAAGAACGCAGCGCCTGATGAATAGTGGAACAACTGTCTCTGCCTGACTTAATGCACCGCTTAAATACTATAAATTTTTTGAAAGTACCGTCAATTAAATGTTCGCAATCTAAAATATCCAGCAACTTGTTAATACCTGTTATAAATGCCACCAAAACGTTGAGTAAATATAACAATATCGTATTTAATAAAACTACGTTTTAACGGTTTTAAGCGCGGTAATTTTATTTGATTTTGGTTTTTCCGACGTTTCGGCCACTTTTCAGTGGCCGTGATCACGGAAGACCAATACGGCCACTGAAAAGTGGCCGAAACGTCGGAAAAACCAAAATCAAATAAAATTACCGCGCTTAAAACCGTTAAAACGTAGTTTTATTATGTATACAAGTCGCGAAAACTTAAGAAAATATCGTATTTATTAACCTTGTTATCCACTGCAACAGATCAATGAACAACTCCTTAAAATAGCTATTGTTTCGTGATATCTAATAACATTTATTAAATTATGACATTATTAAGTCGTGGTAGCGTAATGACTAGCGCACGCGTCCCAGACCCAAAGGGCGCGGGTTCGATCCTGGCTGGAACGCATACACCGCTTAGGCCATTTTCTGACCTAATGTGCATATTGCAATTACCACGTGCTAATACCGGTGAAGGAAAACATCGTGATGCAACCTGCACATCGAGATAACCGATGTGTCAAACCTGCCAAGCCGCCTTGGACAAGCGTTGCGGGTATACTGTCCGTGTTCCCCTATAGTGGGAGGCTTGAGCCCAGCAGTGGGACATTTATGAGCTGCTATTATTATTATATATATGACATTATAGGAGTAATTACTGCAACTGTAGCATGTATAAATATAAATTGCCAACATATGTAACTGTAAATAAGTCGACGTATTACTGTGGAAGCTTCCACAACAGAACCCTATGCATCGGGCGCAGCAGGTTCTGGCCGTGACCATACGGGGGTATCGCACAGTGTCGCGGACGGCGGCCACCCTCCTGGCAGGCGATGCCGCCGTCAGCGGATCTGCTATACTCCGTTAATAACAATAATAATGACAGCCGACACGGAGTGGAGATCGCTAGAGCTACGACTCAAGCTCCAGGGGTGGAAGTGATAAATGGCATAACGTCAGAAGTAGCTTCGGTGAACCTGCAACCCACCTCTCTACAGCCCTTAGCCACTCACAACCATGTTGCCTCTGTCTTCTATGGCATTTTTAGGGGCCCATGCAGGGAGTGGCGAGTCACCGTCTGCTCATTTTTCCATGTTCCCCGAACATTGCGACGGGCAGACGCCATAGTCCCTATATTCCCAGAACCCTAGTACCACTAGCAGTTCACCCCAATAGCCCGGTACTTTTTGTCCTCATTTCCCACAATAGTCCTACACTGGCCGGGGCTTGTCCTTGGGTGCATTACTATATGGTGTAGACAGGGATAATCGCTGGTCAGTGTCACGCCACATTTACATTTTATTTGTCATGGGGCCTCTACGTGTTAGCCTCCCCATGGCCCCACGCAAGTCGTCCAAATATCCGGGCCATTTTTATGGCCCGTGGTCTCGAAAGACATACAAAAATAATAATAATAATCGGCAGACAAACACACATATTGTATATCCCCAAATTAAGCAAGTTACGCTTGTGTTATGGATAATATACAACGGACTACTCTGGGGCCGATCCCCGACACCCAGACCATAGTAAATAACAGAAAAAATACGTTTCTGAAATTTAATGTGCCAGGAATCAAACCCGGAACCTCTACGTTGCAGTGGGGTACGCCGGCAAAGGCTTAGCCCGCTCAAACACAGAGGCCGTCGCCGTTAATAAAAACTTTTATTTAACTTGGAACGTTTGTTAGCTTCTTAGTTAGTTTGTTTGTTTGTTAGTTATTTAGTTACTTTGTTATTTATTTGGTTAGTTAGTTTGTTAGTTTAGATCAAATCTTGCAATCTGAATTAGAACTAGCTCGTTCAGACTTACCGACTTTCCAATTTGTCTTATGTAAAATCCTATAGTGCATAATAAACTGTTGTTCCACTCTGGTAGTCCATAATTCAAAATATAACTTTTGTTCATTCAAAGCTCCGCTAGTTATGTTTTTAATTGCCATTTAAATTATAACACTAATTCACATCAAATAATTTGTATTTTAAAAGTCTAATTTACGATATGTTGATATTTTCTTAAACGCCGCTCTATTTATGGCCCCATTAAAAGACAATTAATTCACTAATTTAAACCATTCTCTTGGAATTCCATCACATATGGTCCTTTGATGAACAAACCGACCCGTCTTCGCAGATATATAATTCTTTTTAACCGACTTCAAAAAAGGGTAGGTTCTCAAACTTTGTTTGTTGAAAATGCGGCGTACAAATTCTCAAAATGTGCTCTGTGTATATATACAATGTATAAGGTATGTAATTACGTCGCTATTATTTCAAATAAAGTTTATCTTTCTTTCTCAATTCGACTGTATGATTTTCTTTGTATGTTTGTTAGGCGATTTCTCCGTCAATTGTGAACCGATTTTCAAATAATTTTATTTTTTGATGGAAGGTGATTACCGTCGCGTATAGACGTTTGCAACACCAGGGGCATTGCCAACACGTTGTTGGCCTCTAAGAGATTTTATAACGCCCTTCTTAAACGACCTCATGTTGTAGCACAGTGCGAAAACCTCAGTGAGAAGTTCTCTCTAGCAAAAAATAAACTTAAAAATTAGGTACAATGTAACTTGTATTGCCTGCTCTTGTAACAAGAAGCATCATCCTTAGCGCTGGATCGGACTGGACGTAACTACGTTCTAAGTCTCAGCCTTTCCTACATAAAAAGCGCGGGGCACATGGGGGGAGGGTGGTTTTAGTGGGTAGTGGTTGTTGCCCGTGCAACTTCTCTGAGTCTCCACACAAGCCGGTTGACTACTGTTTGGATTGCCCCTTATTGAAGGGAAAAAAACCTCCATGATCAACTATGGTTTGAACCCTTGCAAAAAAAAGAAGCATCATCCCTAGCAAAGGACCCGGTACTGTGCGAAACGCATTTCCACCACCTTAAAAAAAAAAGTAGCACTCACATGAGATTCAGCTCAGTCGCAGGTTAAACTCTGGTAATATAATAAGGTAACTATAAATGCTGCATTGTGTATATGAACAGAGCTTTATTATATTGAATATAGACATAATCCCTGGGGACGAAAGGACGGCCAATGTTTAACCTCATACACTGCTTGTACTAACGAGCGTTTTATCATAGACTAATTAAATCAGACTAGACGTATCCTTACCGCCATTTGGAACTAAGTATATTTCATTTTAATACTTTCAGTTTTAATTAGATTAGACACTACTGAATCAAAGACTAAACAGATATACAATGCAAAAGTGGATGGACCCAGAAGTCGTGGAAGGCCACAACACACCTTCCATGATCAAATTGGTCGTGTACTAGCAGAAAGTGATGTCAGGAGCCTTAAGAACAGACGAGTGTGCATGACAAGAGTTATGAATGTCAAAGAAGCAAGTGAGGTGTGTAAGAATAAGCCTGAATGGCGCTCTGTTAATCGAGCCCACCCCGCAAGGGAACTGGCGTAAAGTTATGTATGTATGTATGTACTACTGAATCAAAAACTAAAAGTCTTAAAACAAAATAATAGTTTAAAATACCTCTTGCAACAAAAAATACACTTAAGTCGAAATGTCGCTTTTGATGAAATGGTGGAAAGACTCGACATGTCTTAAGCATTCGTCACAAATCAGATCCTGACATGGTGACTATGGGAAGATCTCGGGAGTAAAAAAATACAATTTGAAAATCGGTTCACAATTGATGGAGAAATCGAGTAACGAACATACAAAAAAACAACATACAGACGAATTGAAAACCTCCTCATTTTTGAAGTCGGTTAATAATACATGAAAAAAGATTGTTTTTTTGGATATATAATCTATACTAATATTATAAAGAGGTAAAGTTTGTGACGTTGTAGGGGATAATCTCTGGATCTACTAAACCGGTTTTAAAAATTCTATTACTGTTCGAAAGCTACCTTAACAGGGAGTGTCATAGGCTATATAACATGACGCTATATACCACGGGAGCGGGACAGGGCGCGGGTGAATTCGCGCCGGGCCGCTAGTCAACAATATACATGTAATTATTTTATAATTATTCAATTATTTTATATACATAAGATGTAGGTCACGTATAGATCTTATCCGTGCAGTAACGGAGAAAGAATACAATTCCCTGCGGCCAGGCGGCCTGTCGTAAGAGGCGACAAAACAACCCACAGGCAGGTGGTAGGGTATTTGCCCGACTGGATGGCTACCACCCCTGGTCTAAAGCATGTCGCCATAACAACCTTGAGTTGTGTTCCGGTATTAAGTGACCAGGTTCCAGTCTCCCTTAAGAGAGCAGCAGCGCATTTGTAGCACCTTTAGTGTTGCAAATCTCCATAGGTGATGGTAGCCGCTTTCCATCAAGTGGGCCGTCTGCCTGTCTGCTGAACTCCTGCAATAAAAAAATAAAAAAAAAAACCTTGTGTTGTGTTCCGGCATTAGTGACCAGGTTCCAGTCTCGCTTAAGAGAGCAGCAGCGCATTTGTAGCACCTTTGATGTTGCAAATGTCCATAAGCGATGGTAACAGGCAGGTGGTAGGGTATTTGCCCGTCAGGATGACTACCACTCCTGCCCTGGAGTATGCCGCCATAACAACCTTAAGTTGTATTCCAGTATTAGTGGCCAGGTTCCACTCTTCTTTTAGAGAGCAGCAGCGCATTTAAGTAGCACCTTTGGTGTTGCATGTATCCATAGGCGATGGTAACCTGCTTGCAAGCATCTTATGTTAATAAGTAATTATCTGGAAACCTAAAAAATCCTGCCAATGCTTATATTCATGAAGACACATACAAATACATACATAACTTCACGCCAGGTCCCTTGCGGGGTAGGCACGATCAACAGAGCGCCATTCAGGCTTATTCTTACACACCTCACTTGCTTCATTGACATTCATAGCTCTTGTCATGCACGCTCGTTTGTTCTTAAGGCTCCTGACATCACCTTCTGCTAGTACACGATCAATTTGATCATGGAAGGTGTGTCGTGGCCTTCCATGACTTCTGCATCCATCCACTTTTGCATTGTATATCTGTTTAGTCATTCTTTCATCATGCATTCTTTCCACATGCCCGAACCACCGGCGCAGTCCTTTCCTTACCTTCACCCCGACACTCTCTTTCAGACCAACTCTCTTTCTTACTTCGGTATTACGAACGCGGTCCGTATATTAAATATTTCAAAGAATAGGCATTAAAGTAGCACACTACGCTATATTGTATTCAACGTAAGATAATCTATGTTTAACTTAGATAATCTGGCTAGGATTTTAGAGTAAACGGAATCTACAAAAGGGAATTCATAAGTCCCTAATTTAAATCTCAATAGTAATTATTAAATTTTAATGTTTAATCAGGGCTGACGTGTGATTAACCGGTTATCATCAAGGAGATAACTCGGGTCAGTTGGCAAAAGTGCATTGCATCATATTGTAGGTATTAAATTGAATTTATTTTCACCTGAAAACTGTACTAGTGTTTTTAGAACCAAGTTCCTTATCGCACGTTACTCGGCGGATGCGAGCTAGACCGAAAAGAAAAATGCTGACCGCCGCGGTATAGTGTATGCCTTTTTACGCTATCTATGGCTTCTGTGCGATACTGCGATGGTATTCGATAGTCTTTGATGGTGTCCGATGATTTCTGATGGTCTCTGATGGTCTTCAATGATTTTCGGTAATATTTTTGTATTTTAATTATTGTGTTTGTAGACAACGGGCCATAAAAATGGCCCGGACTTTTGGAGGGCTTGCGTGGGGTCATGGGAAGGCCAACACGTAGAGGCCCTTTGACAAATTTAATGTAAATGTGGCGTAACACTGACCGGCGGTTATCCCTGTCTACACCATATAGTAATCACCCAAGGACAAGCCCCGGTCAGTGTAGGACTATTATGGGAAATGAGGACAAAAAGTACCGGGCTATTGGGGTGAACTGCTAGTGGTACTGGGGGTCTGGGAATATGAGGACTATGGCGTCTGCCCGTCGCAATGTTCGGAGAACATGGAAAAATGGGCAGACGGTGACTCGCCACTCCCGTATTTTAATTATTCTTTATTGTTGCATATTCTGTGGCAGAAGTTTTAGTGCGTACTTAAAGAGCGATACGCAGCAGTGTCATTTTAAACGTATGGTTGAATGTGAACAAAATAATATCAATTAATTTTAATGAATAATTATTCTGTGCTTATATTGAATATCTCAAGTGTTAAGTGAAATGTGTCTTTTCGAGCTGTCAAACGAAATTTTAAAACTTAAATTTTCTTAGTATTTTCTTTATTTTTTGCAACTATTACACATACAAGTTTTAAAGAAAGAAAGAAAATATTTATTTCTAAAAATGCGACACTTTAACAATGATTTATATTAATAATGATTTACATTAAAAAAAATGTATTTTATAAATATTTGTTTATTATTTCAGGAGTTCAGCAGACAGGCAGACGGCCCACTTGATGAAAAGCGGTTACCGTCGCCTATGAAAATTTGCAACAGCAAAGGTGCTACAAATACGCTGCTGCTCTACTTAAGGGAAACTGAAACCTGCTCACTAATGCCGGAACATCACTCAAGGTTGTTATGGCGACATACTCTAGACCAAGGGTGGTAGCCATCCAGTCTGGCAAATGCCCTACCACCTGGCAATTCATTTACAGTTGAGTTAAACCCGCAAAAACGCTTTGAACATGCTGTCCATTCCCTTATAAATAGCCCAGCAGTGAGATGTTTATGGACTTTTATTATTATATTTAAAACTAGGATATGCCCGTGACTTCGTCCACGCTTGACTTGAAATTCCCGCGTGATTCCCGGGATAAAAATAACGTCAATTTTAAGTGTAAGAATTTTCTGTCGATCAGGGAAAACAAAGAAAAAGAACAAACAGACAAGAAATCTTCTTCATCTTTTATATAGTGTATTCCAGTAGTTTTTTATTTACATAGATTCAATGTACAGACATGGCTTTTTAAAAGTTTTGTAATACTACTGATCCGACAAACTTCGTACCGCCTCAGAATCAATAAATAAAAAACATTGATTTCTGAACGACGGGACGAACATCAAATGTTTGACAGGCAGGAATAGTTTCTAAGGGAAAGCGAAATTGTTGTTTTTACTATATTTCAAGCATTTTTTTCATATTTACTCACCTTCGAAACCTTCCCAGGACTTCAACAAATTCAAAACCAAAATCAGCTAAATCAGTCCAGCCATTCTCGAGTTTTAGCAAGACTAACGAATAGCAATTGATTTTTATATATATAGACAGACAGAAGAAGAAAAGGCATGTAAAAATATATTACTAGCTTTAGTTAAATAACAAGCAGATGAAAGAATGACTAAACAGATATACAATGCAAAAGTGGATGGATGCAGAAGTCGTGGAAGGCCACGACACACCTTCCATGATCAAATTGATCGTGTACTAGCAGAAGGTGATGTTAGGAGCCTTAAGAACAGACGAGTGTGCATGACAAAAGTTATGAATGTCAAAGAAGCAAGTGAGGTGTGTAAGAATGGGCCTAAATGGCGCTCTGTTGTTCGTGCCTACCCCGCAAGGGAACTGGCGTGAAGTTATGTATTTATGTATGTAACAAGCAGAAGATCTCTACATCTCCATTAATCGACAAGAATTGAAATTAATTTTGTACAGCCTTTACAATTGGAAGCCATAAAAAAGGCGACTTTAACAATAAATCGCTCCGAATTTCGCATTGAATGAAACGTTTAAAATGATCGTTAAATTTCGTATTCTTGAACGACTCCATTATCTAATTCGTACGGTTTCTTTACGGGAATAACCATTAATCCCGGAGCTCATGCTAGCTTTGTGAGGTGGGGTGCGACTGATAGCGGTATTTCATGGTTGACTGATTAATTACATCTCTACAACTTTTTATATTTTCAAGTACAGAGTTTGCGAATCTCACTCTTTTCTTTCACCATATCCCAATTACTTGGGGTCGGCACAATATGTCTTTTCCTTTCACACTCTTCTATTCTGACATACATCTTATGTCACACCACATATCATCATATTATCCTTCACATAATCCATCCATCTTTTCTTGTCTAAATTTAAATTTGTAACCATCTACCTTATAGTTTAACATTTTTTTGTTACGTGACTTTCATTCTTCCTCATTATCATTATATATAATTATTATTTTACCCGTGCAGGAACGGAGAAAGAATACAATTTCCTGTGGCCGGGCGGCCTGTCGTAAGAGGCGACTTAACAACCCACAGCCAGGTGGTAGGGCATTTGCCCCACTGGATGGCTACCACCCCTGGTCTAGAGTATGCCGCCATAACAACCTTGAGTTGTGTTCCGGCATTAGTGACCAGGTTCCAGTCTCCCTTAAGAGAGCAGCAGCGCATTTGTAGCAACTTTACTGTTGCAAATGTCCATACGCGATAACCGTTTTTCATCAAGTGGGCAGTCTGCCTGTCTGCTGATCTCCTGCAATAAATTAAAAAAAAAATTATATGCCCATACCAACTTAATCTTTTGTTTGCGAATATATTCATGTTATTACTACTACATTGGCTTTGGTTTTCAAGATTTTTATAGTGAATATGAGCATAAAGTTACACTTTCCTAAATTCAGTTGGCCTCGATTTCGTAATTATCTTTGAATTTTTAGTGTGAAATAGGGACAATGTTGCTACTAGGACCTAAAAGTGATTGTAGAATGGTCTCAGGCTAGATGTGACCGTTATATATATTGGCAGATTATTGTTGGTCTTTACAAAGATAACTTTCCCCAAAAACGTTATATAAGATATTAAGATATATTATTAAACGCAGTCGAGATGCGAGCACTGCGCAAAATCTGCGGAGTGACGCTCGCGGACCGCGTTCGTAATACCGAAGTAAGAAAGAGAGTTGGACTGAAAGAGTGTCGGGGTGAAGGTAAGGAAAGGAATGCTCCGGTGGTTCGGGCATCTGGAAAGAATGCATGATGAAAGAATAACTAAACAGTTATACAATGCAAAAGTGGATGGATGCAGAAGTCGTGGAAGGCCACGACACAGCTTCCATGATCAAATTGATCGTGTACTACCGGAAGGTGATGTCAGGAGCCTTAAAAACAGACGAGCGTGCATGACAAGAGCTATGAATGTCAAAGAAGCAAGTGAGGTGTGTAAGAATAAGCCTGAATGGCACTCTATTGTCCGTGCCTACCCCGCAAGGGTACTGGCGTGAAGTTATGTATGTATGTAAAATATATTATTGTTATGTATTTTTCATACTTATTGCTTTTCAGTGTAATATAAAAATAAGATATAAAAATATATCCAATATACAAAAATAAATCATACTTTCATTATTTATAGGCATAAAATTGTTAGGAACAATTTTAATATAAAAAATACTATATATATTTCTAAGGATTCGTAACTGCATTGGCTAAAACGTATCTTGCATAGAAATGTCTAGTCTGTCCGTCTGTCTATGTACACTCTGCATAAGCTTTTTTCCCAAAA
This sequence comes from Dendrolimus kikuchii, assembly GCA_019925095.2. Classification (NCBI taxonomy): domain Eukaryota; kingdom Metazoa; phylum Arthropoda; class Insecta; order Lepidoptera; family Lasiocampidae; genus Dendrolimus; species Dendrolimus kikuchii. The sequence continues at coordinate 1,576,546 of CM034404.1, forward strand.
ACTACTCCTACGTCAGAAGGTATATTCTATATGCTTCTACAATAATGTTCTAAAATCGCAAAAAAAGAAACTGAAAATAAAGGTGCGGAGATCTATGCTTCTAAAGTCAATATTATTTTACCACTTCTTTAAAGAGATCATAAAGGGGTGGAAGGACTAGAAGCCATTCGGTTTGTCGCCCTAAATATCGCTGGAGTGACGTAGTGAAGGCTGACCTGCATAATTTTCGGGCCTGTAATTAGTACGAAATAGATGGACAGCAGTCCAGCACTGTTTCTTAGTAATTACGCTACTCGATGCTATGTGTTCTCGTTTCGGAGGCTAAGACTAATTTTGGTTCGCTGAATCGCAGCCGTTGGTTACTCTTTTGTATGTTATATTTATTATGTATGCTTATACGTTTTAATTTATATTTATGATTCTTTCAAAGGGATTCATGACATTTGTTACTTCGGAGATGGACACTGAAAATCAGTCTTATGTTGGACTATGTTTCGGCGCAGCTAAATATTGAGTGCTAGCCTCATTTCTAAAATTGCGGAACAAAATTTGTACATAGGTTACCTAATTGGTTTGTCTTGTATGTGTCGCATTTGAAAAAAAAATCTTTCTTCTTTTTTTAAACTATAACAAACAAAATTGCTAAGTGATGCAACGTATGACTTTTTAATTATTATATGTACAAGTTATAAGTGTAATCAGTAGATGCTAATGTTGTGCAAGTAGCCAAAAGGTTTTGGCGGAAATTAATAAAGAAGGATTTTTCTGTAGGATATCATTTTTTAATCACAAATACATAAAATGTATATTTTAGCTGAGGATTTGGCTCAAATGTCTATATAGTCCGATCTGAAAAACATTACGATGAACAGCTTCTGAAATATTTTTAAAATGAAATAATATAGTTAGTTCTCATCTATGCGTTCGTTTCACACACAGTCTTCGCGCTAGCACAACGCACAAATTATAAATTGAATTGGTATAATTTACCGCTACAACAGCGACCCCACACGTGTAGTGGCTATAAAATAAATCAAATGAGTTTATGGCCCAACTATTCTTCCATTAAAATATGTTGAAACGCTTAGCCAAAACCGACGGCGGAAGCGAAAAAGCGACGGCCATGGCAAAAACTGGACTTACGGTCTCATGGTTTTAGCAGAATTGAATCTTCTTTATTATCATGTTATATCAATGTAATAGAGAGCTGTCTGTACTAGTGATGTAACGAATATCGAATTTACCACATTCACGAATATTTTTTTTTTTTATTTAATTTGTTTAGGAAACATACAATAATTACATACATACATACATACATACATACATACATACATACATACATAACTTCACGCCAGTTCCCTTGAGGGGTAGGCACGAGCAACAGGGCGCCATTTAGGCTTATTATTACACACCTCATTTGCTTCTTTGACATTCATAGCTCTTGTCATGCACGCTCGTCTGTTCTTAAGGCTCCTGACATCACCTTCTGCTAGTACACGATCAATTTGATCATGGAAGGTGTGTCGTGGCCTTCCACGACTTCTGCATCCATCCACTTTTGCATTGTATATCTGTTTAGTCATTCTTTCATCATGCATTCTTTCCACATGCCCGAACCACCGGAGCATGCCTTTCCTTACCTTCACCCCGACACTTTCTTTCATACCAACTCTCTAATACAATAATTAATATTTTTAAATATAAAACACAAAATGAATACATATATAAATCAAGTTTCCACTAAAAAATAATTTATATAATAATAATAAAAATTGGCTCAAACAGTTAATTACAAAAAAAAAAAAATATATTACAATAATACAAAAATCACATAAAATGTCCATTTAATTTAAATGAGGTCAATATTGAATAAAAACCAAAAAAATATTTTTCAATTCATCTCCAAGTTTCGCGAATATTCATATCCAACATTCGCGAAGATTCATCTCCAACATTCGCGAATGCGAATACGTATGTTGAGTTTTGAAATAAAGCGCATATTCATTTGACAATATACAGATGGACAGATGAATTTTTGAACATTACATAATTTTCCTCCTTATCCCATAGCCGTTGGATGCTGTATATGGAATAATGCATTATCATTCCATATATAATTTCTTCGTTTCTTCCTTTATCTGTGCAGGAACGAAGAAAGAATACAATTTCCTGCGGCCGGGCGGCCTGTCGTAAGAGGCGACAAAACAACCCACAGCCAGGTGGTAGGGCATTTGCACGACTGGATGGCTACCACCCCTGGTCTAGAGTATGTCGCCATATCAACCTTGAGTTGAGTTCCGGCATTAATAACCAGGTACCAGTCTCCCTTAAGAGAGCAGCAGCGCATTTGTAGCACGTTTGGTATTGCTAATGTCCATAGGCGATGGTAACTGCTTTTCATCAAGTGGGCCTTCTACTTGTCTGCTGAAATCCTGCAATAAAAAAAATATTTTTTATCTGACCTTTCTTCAGGATATCTTCAATTTGATCATGGTGATTATGTCTCGGTCTACCGGCACCGACTCTACCAGTCACATTGCTGTCATATACTTGTTTTGTGATTCTGGTTTCATTCATCCTCTCTAAATGCCCAAACCACCTTAACATTCCTTTTTCAACTTTTGTCATTACATCTTGTTTCAATTTCAATTCACTAGTTATTATTTATTACTCAGGATCAATTATTGCTTTATTATTAGACCAAATTAGATACTATATTATCTTATGACATTAAAACATGATACTATTGCACGTAATGACACCGAGGTTATCGGCTTGAATGATTGATTGAAAACTAAACATCATTAAAAACATTAAATAATTAGTTTAAGTTCAAACTTTGATCTCACAGATGGTGATGACCATCTGATCTAGAAGCAATCATCATAGATTAAATATAATCTAATTACTAAGGAGTGACTTTCAAGTAGAACCCATATTATTGTACCTATAGAAGGAGTATATTATTGTACCTATAGGAGGAGTATATTATTGTACCTATAGGAGGAGTATATTATTGTACCTATAGTAGGAGTATATTATTGTACCTATAGGAGGAGTATATTATTGTACCTATAGGAGGAGTATATTATTGTACCTATAGTAGGAGTATATTATTGTACCTATAGGAGGAGTATATTATTGTACCTATAGTAGGAGTATATTATTGTACCTATAGGAGGAGTATATTATTGTACCTATAGGAGGAGTATATTATTGTACCTATAGGAGGAGTATATTATTGTACCTATAGTAGGAGTATATTATTGTACCTATAGGAGGAGTATATTATTGTACCTATAGGAGGAGTATATTATTGTACCTATAGTAGGAGTATATTATTGTACCTATAGGAGGAGTATATTATTGTACCTATAGGAGGAGTATATTATTGTACCTATAGTAGGAGTATATTATTGTACCTATAGGAGGAGTATATTATTGTACCTATAGTAGGAGTATATTATTGTACCTATAGGAGGAGTATATTATTGTACCTATAGGAGGAGTATATTATTGTACCTATAGTAGGAGTATATTATTGTACCTATAGGAGGAGTATATTATTGTACCTATAGGAGGAGTATATTATTGTACCTATAGGAGGAGTATATTATTGTACCTATAGGAGGAGTATATTATTGTACCTATAGTAGGAGTATATTATTGTACCTATAGGAGGAGTATATTATTGTACCTATAGTAGGAGTATATTATTGTACCTATAGGAGGAGTATATTATTGTACCTATAGGAGGAGTATATTATTGTACCTATAGGAGGAGTATATTATTGTACCTATAGTAGGAGTATATTATTGTACCTATAGGAGGAGTATATTATTGTACCTATAGTAGGAGTATATTATTGTACCTATAGGAGGAGTATATTATTGTACCTATAGGAGGAGTATATTATTGTACCTATAGGAGGAGTATATTATTGTACCTGTAGTAGGAGTATATTATTGTACCTGTAGTAGGAGTATATTATTGTACCTATAGGAGGAGTATATTATTGTACCTATAGGAGGAGTATATTATTGTACCTATAGGAGGAGTATATTATTGTACCTATAGTAGGAGTATATTATTGTACCTATAGGAGGAGTATATTATTGTACCTATAGTAGGAGTATATTATTGTACCTATAGGAGGAGTATATTATTGTACCTATAGGAGGAGTATATTATTGTACCTATAGTAGGAGTATATTATTGTACCTATAGGAGGAGTATATTATTGTACCTATAGGAGGAGTATATTATTGTACCTATAGTAGGAGTATATTATTGTACCTATAGGAGGAGTATATTATTGTACCTATAGGAGGAGTATATTATTGTACCTATAGTAGGAGTATATTATTGTACCTATAGGAGGAGTATATTATTGTACCTATAGTAGGAGTATATTATTGTACCTACAGGAGGAGTATATTATTGTACCTATAGGAGGAGTATATTATTGTACCTATAGGAGGAGTATATTATTGTACCTATAGTAGGAGTATATTATTGTACCTATAGGAGGAGTATATTATTGTACCTATAGGAGGAGTATATTATTGTACCTATAGTAGGAGTATATTATTGTACCTATAGGAGGAGTATATTATTGTACCTATAGGAGGAGTATATTATTGTACCTATAGTAGGAGTATATTATTGTACCTATAGGAGGAGTATATTATTGTACCTATAGGAGGAGTATATTATTGTACCTATAGGAGGAGTATATTATTGTACCTATAGGAGGAGTATATTATTGTACCTATAGGAGGAGTATATTATTGTACCTATAGGAGGAGTATATTATTGTACCTATAGGAGGAGTATATTATTGTACCTATAGGAGGAGTATATTATTGTACCTGTAGTAGGAGTATATTATTGTACCTGTAGTAGGAGTATATTATTGTACCTATAGTAGGAGTATATTATTGTACCTATAGGAGGAGTATATTATTGTACCCATAGTAGGAGTATATTATTGTACCTATAGTAGGAGTGGGAGATTAGGAGGAACTGTTTTATCTGGTGCCAACGCCTCACTGTTACAACCGCACCGCTCGCCAGCGACGGGATGTTCACCCCCATTTCCTGGAGCTCCCACGCTCAACTACGCAACGGTTCTCTAGAATATTTATTCCGCGTACAACCATGATCTGGAGGGAACTTCCCGCCGCGGTTTTCCCTTTGCGCTATCACATGGGGTTAAGTAAGAAGAGCGTTATAAAATTTCTTCGAGGTCGGCAACGCGTTGGTGACACCCCTGGTGTTGCAAACGTCCATAGGCGATGGTAACCACTTTCCATCAGGTGGGCTGTCTGCCCGTTTGCCTGCTTCAGGCTATAAAAAAAACCTATTTTTTTTATTGCAGGAGATCAGCAGACAGGCAGACGGCCCACTTGATGAAAAGCGGTTACCATCGCCTATGGACATTTGCAACACCAAAGGTGCTACAAATGCGCTGCTGCTCTCTTAAGGGACACTGGAACCTGGTCACTAATGCCGGAACACAACTCAAGGTTGTTATGGCGACATACTTTATTTAGACCAGGGGTGGTAGCCATCCAGTCGGGCAAATGCCCTACCACCTGGCTGTGGGTTCTTTTGTCGCCTCTTACGACAGGCCGCCCGGCCGCAGGAAATTGTATTCTTTCTCCGTTCCTGCACGGATGATATATATAAATATCGGCAGACAAACACACATATTGTATATTCCGTTAGTTACTATAGTCTGGGTGTTTGAGTCCGGGCTCGTTGTTATTACCCAAATATAAACTTTACTTATAGCGTATCCAAGCTAAGCGTAACCTGCTTAGTTTCGATTTCCAAGCTGACCAAGTTACGCTTGTGATATGTACCCATATACAACGGATCATTCTGGGGCCCGATCCGACCAAATTAAATTACGGAAAACTCGTTATTACAAAATTTACCATGCCAGGAATCGAACCCGGAGCATCGATATAGTCAGATTGTCCGAAAAAGTCTTAACCCGCGCTTAACAGCATGGGCCTTTCAATTTTTACAAGCTTTTTATTAACTTGCAATGGATGTACCTATGTATGTAAATTCGGGTGGAATCTTGCAAGTTAAAATTGACCTACTTCCCGGTTTTCGATCGAGCTGAAATTTTGCACGCATATGTATATCGCGTGACAGTGCAATAATATGGTACCATGGAGCTGATCTGGTGATGGAATCGGAAGGTGGCCATAGGAACTCCTGTACTAAACAAGATAGACCCGTCGTGTTTGGGCTCGTTTTACTTGTCTTGGCTAGCACTCTGCTGCTACATGATATCCAGGATCTCAAAAGCTTATTTTTATCTCAACTCATTACATCCCAGAAGTCCCCGTCTCCTTTTACGATTCTTTAATAGTCAGAACTTTATATACAAAAAGCAATACAAAATACATCAAATAAAGCACTACATAAACATAATATTAAATAAGCAAATCATAATACGCCCAAATAAATCTTATGACTATAATTTGAGCACTGAAATTAAAGCATAAATTGAAAGTTAATATAAATTAATTAATATAAAATGTAATTAGAAATAAATTGGCGATAAGGCCTTACGCACTCGATAGTCTTGATGGTTGTATGCAACATATAACAAGTTTCATACTTACCCTATGTAAAACATATATTTTTAATTACATTTATCGGAGAATTCACCCGAGTGCAGTGCACGATAGGGCGTCCCCCGCAGGCGACGCTCACCGATGCGCCCCCGTCGGTGTGAATTCTCGCGCATGCGGCGAAGGGGGCCGCCACCCTTCACGCAGCGCCAAACCTGGCGGGTCGAGAGGAGCAGAGTGCTGTATAGGCACGTGGAATGTGAGAGGTGGGATGAAAGATAAGATGGACGAAATGATTGATATAATGAATGAGAGAAGCCTGGATGCCTTATGTCTGACAGAGACAAAACGGAAGGGGTGCGACGTCGATGACCTCCCCGGTGGCATGCTTGCTCTGTGGTCCGGCGTGGACCTGGACGAGCGTGCGAGTGGGGGGGTAGGCGTCATACTCTCATCCCGCTTTGTGTCTGGAGTAAAAGCTTATTGTCTGGTGAACCCGAGACTTCTCTGGGTCCGCCTAAAACTGGGGATCACGCGAGTTTTTCTGGTCGCAGCTTATGCTCCCGTCAGCTCAGCGGATCCCCAAGAACTCGAGAAGTTTTGGGAGTCTGTGAGAGAAATTCTGGATCTGGCTGAAGGGAACGAAAGACTAATTATGTGTGGTGATCTTAATGGCTGGGTGGGGACCAAACGAGACGGCCTTGAGGCTGTCCTTGGACCCTATGGTGACAAGAGAGTGAACGATGCTGGTAGGCCAATCATAGACGTATGCATGGAAAGAAACTTGCTTGTGTCGAACACCCTATTCCATCATAAGGATATTCACACGTATACATGGAGAATGAATGATCAGAAAAGTATGATTGATCTGATTTTAATTGATAGTCGCCTCCGAAACAGAATAATGGATACAAGAGCCTACAGAGGCCCCACTCTTGAAACGGACCACTACCTGGTGATAAGCCGGTTTGTGGGCCTTTTCAAGAAGTGGAGACACTGGCGAGAGCGTACCAATTTCGGGGAGCTTGAAAGAATAAAGTGTGAAAAATTGGAAGATGTTAGTGTAAGGAGTATGTATGCGCGCCTAGTCGAAGAAAGGCTTGCAAAAGCGGACTTCTCCGACTTAGATGTGGATAATGACTGGGATAGTATGAAAGAAAGTATAGTGGAAAGCGCAAAAGAAGCATGTGGATGCGCGAAGAGGCACATAACAACGAAAGGTGATGAATGGTGGGACGCGGATGTTAAATCCAGCGTAGAGAGAAAGAGAAAAGCCTGGCTGGATTATGTTGCTTCCTTGCAACAGAATGACAGTATGAAAGAGATGAAGAAAGAAATTTATCGCCTCTGCAAGAATGAAACCAAAGCTTTAGTGAAAGAGAAGCGTGAAAGAATAAAATTGAAAGAAGAAGAGAAGCTGACGGAGAACTTCGAGGCGAATACCAAACTCTTTTGGAGAGAGGTTAAGAAGTCTCGGGGTTGTTCGTCAGCTTCCAGAATGGAAAGAATAAAATCTAAAGCAGGGGACGTTCTTGCTAACCCACAAGAGGTATTAGCGCGATGGAGTGAATATTTTAGAGAAATGTATGATAATATCCCGGATGCTGGCACCACGACTGAGTCTGTGACCGACTCCGAGGAGTCAGCATCCGAGATCACTTTGGAAGAGATCGAATGGTCGATAAGAAGTCTGAAAAATGGAAAGGCAGTAGGAATCGATAGTGTGTCTGCTGAGATGATCAAATCTGGTGGAACCTGCGTCCGGGACGCTTTCCTGTCCTTATGCAACTTGTGCTGGAGGACGGGAAAGGTTCCCAAGGACTGGAGGCGCGCTGTCATCGTGCCCTTGTATAAAGGCAAGGGGTCACGTATGGAGTGCGCCAGCTACAGGGCCATCAGTTTGATCAGCACAGCATCTAAAGTGTATGCGAAGATTATTGAAAAGAGAATGAGAGTTGTATCCGATGGATTACTGTGGGATGCACAAGGTGGCTTCAGAAATGGAAGGGGATGTATGGATCAAGTTTTCTCTCTCCGCAATATCGTAGAGAAGCAGCTGGCTATGGGCCGGAAGGTTTTCTGCGGTTTTGTGGATCTAGAGAAAGCATTTGACAGGGTTGTGCGGAAGGACCTCTGGGACATATTGCCCGGATATGGGATTAATGGCCAATTGATGCGTGCTGTGCAGTCCACTTACGAGGGCTGTATGGCATGCGTGCGAGTGGAAGGTAGCCTGTCGCCCTGGTTTGACGTCAATATTGGCGTCCGCCAGGGCTGCGTGCTGTCGGCTTTGCTGTTCATCCTATATCTGGACGATTGTCTCCAGAGAATAAGATTGATGGATGTTGGGGTGCGGATGAGTGATCTAGTTGTAAGCACCTTGCTTTATGCGGATGATGCCGTGCTTTTAGCCGAATCGCCATCAGAACTGCAAACACTAGTCACAATGATGAAAGATGACTGTCAGGCGAGAGGCTTACATTTGAATGCGAAGAAAACAAAGGTTATGGTGTTTGAAAGAGAAGAAACCAGAACGAATGCAAGGATAATGGTCGATGATGTTATGCTAGAGCAAGTGAATGAGTTTGTATATCTTGGATGTGCTTTTAGCAGGGATGGAAGGTACACCGCTGATATAGAAAGAAGAGTGAATTTGGGGAATAGTTTAAATGCAGCGTTAGGTAAACTTGAGAGAGAGAGAGAGAGAGAGAGAGAGAGAGAGAGAGAGAGATAGTATATATTAACCGTGCCTACCCCGCAAGGGAACTGGCGTGAAGTTATGTATGTATGTATGTATGTAGTGTAAGTCATCGAAGCCAATGGGTAAGGTTCCTAGAAGGCTAGCTACTTTAACTGGCTATATATACATATATATATTATACTGAAAATCACGATGTTTATTTCTCTATGTAAATAATTTGTCCTATACCGTCCAATGGATAAATTTCAAATGTGAAATAGCCTTTAAGTTATTTTATTTGGGCTTCTATCACGTTATATAATTTTAAGTGTATTTCATATGTTGTCACGGTAATGGCTGCGCTTGTGTTATGGGTAATATACAACGGACCACTTCAGGACTGATTCCAGAAACCCAGATCGTAGCAACCAATGGAAAGTTCATTTACGAAACTCACCATGCCATAAATCAAACCCAGCATGTGTAAGTTCAGCTGGCAAAGGTTTAGTCCACTCAATTATTTAAAAAAATGTCACACAACATATTTTCAATGTGTGTGTAAATGTAACGTTATTTAATAAAACTACGTTTTAACGGTTTTAAGCGCGGTAATTTTATTTGATTTTGGTTTTTCCGACATTTCAAATCAAATAAAATTACCGCGCTTAAAACCGTTAAAACTTAGTTTTATTATGTATACAAGTCGCGAAAACTTAAGAAAATATTATGTGAACCATAATGCTATTATTAAATTTAACTTGTTTCATAATTTAAATCATTTGCACATACATTCAGACACATTTTTCACCTGAAACAACTTTATAATTATTTACTCACAACCCAAATAATTTCCCTGCTTGTTAAAAATACAAGTATTACGAGTATATCACATACGCGGACTACTCAAAGTCTTTGCCTTGCTAAATTGTGCAACAATAAACAAGACCACGTACGTGACGAATCGTCAAGCATTAAAAATAAATTATTTTCAATGAGATTTCATTTCCGATAGCTCTTGCTGCATGATATCGTCCATGTTATCTGTCAGTTAGGAGCGTATACGATAAACAAAGTACGGCGCAGTTAATATAGATAAGAGTTTGACTTAACCTATTTATGATTAAATTGTTATTATTTTTTATTAATTATTATTATGCTATAAATGCATGTTAACGATTTAATTTTCCTATATGTAATAATCATTCGTGATATATATATATATATTTATAAGAAAATGTAATAGTATTAAGGAAATGTAAGAAATATTAATAAATAAAGAAAAAATATAGCACCAACCTTACCCAACCAAAACCAATCCTAACCAACTCATAACACCAACCAGCATCATCCGAATAGCCCCCTACCTATTAAAATTACCTAATATAAATATATATGTATCTATATAAAGCCTTTATTTATCCCACCCGTACCTATCCCAACCATACCCTGCAGTAAAATCCCTTTTGCAATAGTTAGAAGCTATAGAGATAGGAAAAAATTGAAACCTATGAATAGCTATAAATAAATAAGAAAAGAGTACCTCTGTCATGCCCCAAGACGGAGACACCCGGGTCTACAACTTTATAAAAAAAAAAAAAAATCATTCGTGAATCTATAGTAGATAGTCGTGGTAGCGTAATGGCTAGCGCACGCGTCCCAAACCCAAAGGGCGCGGGTTTGAATCCTGACCAAAATACATGCACCACTTAGGCAGTTTTCTGACCTAATGTACATACTGTTACAATTACCGTGTGCTAACAACGGTGAAGGAAAACATCGTGATGAAACCTGCATATCGAAATAACCCTGCAAAGCCGCCTTGAGCCCAGCAGTGGGACGTTTATGAGCTGACCCGGCAAGCATTGTTTTGGCATATAAATAATTTCTAGAGAAAATTTTGGTGGTTAAATAGAATATATCTAAGTTATTGTTCTCATCCCCACTCCATGCTGTTTACTGGGCGAGAAGTGACACTGATAGACGCCTGGTAGGGGTAACTGACCAATTGATAACTGATCAGTTATCGACCACTTGGAGTCGAAGATTATTACAGTACTAATATCGCTATGTCAGGAGCCTTGAGAACAGACGAGCGTGCATGACAAGAGCTATGAATGTCAAAGTAGCGAGTGAGGTGTGTAAGAACAAGCCTGAATGGCGCTCTGTTGTTCGCGCCTACCCTGCAAGGGAACTGGCGTGAAGCTATGTATGTATGTATGTACTAATATTGGCATTAAACAATGGGACTTGGTGGCAGAAGGGTATAAATTTTGGGTTGTATGTATTTTTTAATGCCGGCCTCGAAGAAATTTTATGACACCCTTTTTGAAAATCTCTATATCATAGCGCTGTGGGAAAACCTTGGCTGGGAGCTCATTCCAAATTCTCACGGTAGGCAAGGGAAATGTTCTACAGAACCGTTGCGTACATGAGCGAAGCGGCTCGAGGACGTAGGGATGAACTTCCAAATGGCGAACGGTGCGATGGTAGAAAGAGGACGGCACCATTCTAAACAGTTGCAACACTGCTCGTTATACGGTAGAATACCCAGAGAGACGAGAAGTCTCTCCTAAGGTCAAGCGTATCTAGACCGCCTGTGAGTATGGGATCATCGACAACGCGAACGGCACGACGTTGAATACAGTCCAGAGGATTAAGCTGATAGGCAGGTGCTGCAGCGCAAAGGTGTAAGCAGTACTCCATATGCGGCCTCACCTGGGCTTTATAAAGCATAAGGCGTACGGCGGCGGCGTTAGGTATAGGCGCAACAAACAAAGGCCCACACTGCACATGCACTTCCTCACAACACCAGCATGTAACAGACACACTGTACATTAGTATAAGTTTAGTATTAAAATTAGAATAAATTAATATAATAAGTTATTCTTAAGGTACACCACAACACAAACATACATACATACATACATAACTTCACGCCAGTTCCCTTGCGGGGTAGGCACGAACAACAGAGCGCCATTTAGGCCTATTCTTACACACCTCACTTGCTTCTTTGACATTCATAACTCTTGTCATGCACACTCGTCTGTTCTTAAGGCTCCTGACATCACCCTCCGCTAGTACACGATCAATTTGATCATGGAAGGTGTGGAAGGAACACAAACATGCATTCATTAAATGTCACACATAATAACAAAGTAACAAATAAGCGTGTAAAACTTTTTTTTTTTTAATGCAGGAGGTCAGTAGACAGGCAGACGGTCCACTTGATGGAAAGCGGTTACCATCGCTTATGAACATTTGCAACACCAAAGTTGCTACAAATGCGCTGCTGCTCTCTTAAGGGAGACTGGAACCTGGTCACTAATGCCGGAATACAACTCAAGGTTGTTATGGCGACATACTTTAGACCAGGGGTGGTAGCCATCCAGTCGGGCTAACGCCCTACCACCTGGCTGTGGGTTGTTAAGTCGCCTCTTACGACAGGCCGCCCGGCTTTTTTTTTTTTATTGCAGGAGATCAGCAGACAGGCAGACGGCCCACTTGATGGAAAGCGGTTACCATCGCCTATGGACATTTACAACACCAAAGTTGCAAATGCGCTGCTGCTCTCTTAAGGGAGACTGGAACCTGGTCACTAATGCCGGAATACAACTCAAGGTTGTTATGGCGACATACTTTAGACCAGGGGTGGTAGCCATCCAGTCGGGTAAATGCCCTACCACCTGGCTGTGGGTTGTTAAGTCGCCTCTGACGACAGGCCGCAGGAAATTGTATTCTTTCCCCGTTCCCCCACGGATAAAAACTTCCTAACTTCTTAAATTTAATTGTAAAAAAGGGTACGGAACTAGAGTCCGTAGTTGTTAATAATAATAAAAAAAACAGCAGAAGGCGTTGCCGCGGTGTGAAGTACTGCTTGGACTGGTTTAGCACTCCCAGCTTCTTGGAGGCAAGTTTAGCCGGATTCCAATACTCTTGGAAGTGGTAAGGGGAGTTCCTTGATCTGAAGCGCTTGCTCGAATGGAGTTTTGTCCGCTGAACTCATGCAATAAAAACAAAAAAAAAAAACATCATAATAGGTCCCACCGTTTAGTAAGACTTTAGCGGTGCCACCTACCGGTAGATCTATAATTTTAACCATCCCGGGACCCACTTGAACACACACAAAAATAATTTCACCAAAATATTGGAACCCGATTACAGCTAAATTAATTATTTTACATGTATTTTATCAATAAAATAACTCCGACCGAAGCATCTGTTTTAAACGATATTCAGTTTTTTACATCCTCTTTGACGATATTTGCAGCACGTATTCTGTCAATTCTATGACAAACAACATAAGGTTACATTTAAAAAAATGATATTGTCCAAAGCGCTAAGTTTAGATTAGAAATAATTTTATATGGTGGTTAAGTATTCTTAAATTTTCTAATTTTCCGCGCAAGTTTCTTAATTTTTTCTTACATAAGAACCTTCGTTTAAATCATTGTTTACCCTGTCGTGACACATTGTAAGCTGAGTATGAAGGAATGTCCGAACGGAGAGATCGGCAGTCAATCGACGATTACGATACAAGCAAGACGTAGATTCGACAAGTGATATAGTGACGGACTTTGCGTGTGTTATTGAATCGTGCAGTGTATACTGTTTTTATCCAGTTATATTTGTACCTGTGTAGTAATTCCAACGGCATTTTAATTTCGAGTCCCACACTCGTAACAATATAGATTATTATACATAGCTTAAATTAACGGGCATTAAACATCGTTCATATAAAACATCGATGTTAGGATATCGATGTTTTCAAAAGTGAAACATCGATGTTAAAAATATCGATATTTATGAACGATATATCGATGTTTATGAACCATGTTTTTTATCACCATTTACATAAACTTATTGACGGTTTTATTATTTTTATGCAGATATCCTATATATTTTTTTAACATCGATGTATCGCAGTATCAAACCACTCTAAACTAAACCTCATATTTATGATGTCCATCGAAATATATAACAAATTACCATTAGCCATAAAGACATGCCGCGAATTTGCAACATGTTTACATACTTAACGGACAGGACATTTTATTCGATACAGGAATTCTTGGACAGTACCAATAAAAGACTAAAATATTAGATAAAGGTTGTATATATATAATTCTGACTAAAGATAAATAAAACACTGATATCAAAATATTTAAGGAATCAATAAAAACATGCGTATCAATATTAGATTACTTTTTTTTACATTTAATTTTTTTTAATTTGTTTTATAATTTATGTTAAGTATATTTTATTTCAATTGTATTTAATCATTGTAAAGGTGGTCTGGAAGATATCGCCGGCGGCGATAGCAGACGGTCCACCTGATGGAAAGCAGTTACTATCGATCGTGGCATCATACATACATAACATACATAACTTCACGCCAGTTCCCTTGCGGGGTAGGCACGAACGATAGAGCGCCATTTAGGCTTATTCTTACACACCTCACTGGCTTCTTTGACATTCATAGCTCTTGTCATGCACGCTCGTCTGTTCTTAAGGCTTCTGACATCACCTTCTACTAGTACACGATCAATTTGATCGTGGAAGATGTGTCATGGCCTTCCACGACTTCTGCATCCATCCACTTTTGCATTGTATAACTGTTTAGTCATTCTTTCATCATGCATTCTTTCCACATGCCCGAACCACCGGAGCATTCCTTTCATTACCTTCACCCCGACACTCTCTTTCAGACCAACTCTCTTTCTTACTTCGGTATTACGAACGCGGTCCGCGAGCGTCACTCCGCAGATTTTGCGCAGTGCTCGCATCTCGACCGCATCTACTCTACTTCCCAACTCTCGCTTCCATACGTGAGCGTAGGTACCAGCACCGCGTTGTGTACGGCGAGCTGGGCCTTCTGGCTGAGGTTCTTAGCGCCTAGAAGTTTACCTAACGCTCGTGGCATCATAATCAGAATAATAATTCCAACATGGCTCTACCGCGTCAATGCTACTATAGCAATGAATAGGTAAGACATATATATTTCTCACATCATTGTTAATACCATAATAGTGTACAAGTCAGCCATATTATGACCATATGGTTTCCGATATATCTAGCTAAGGTCATGTTTTCCATGTTAAGTAAATTCCGAGAGGAAATATTCATTATATCGTCTTAAAATGGTAAGACGAGTGCAACTTCCGCATGATTCCTTTACACGTGTTACGCTTATGACTTTGAAATATGAAAGGTATTTGATAGTTGAGGTATTTGAACATCTTTATCTCCTAACTTAAATACGCTACACAATCACAAATCACTCTATACACAACACATACACCACAACAACAAAACATACAACGCAAAACGAACACAGAATACACATAACAACAAAACAAGCCACAAAAAGACACTTAATACATAACAAATATATAGCACACAAACATCACCACCACAAAATGCCCAATTTCAAATTACCACCCGGACACAAAAACAATAGTAATACAAAATGTAATAGGATAAGCTATTTTTAAAGGAAAAAAAAAAATTATAATAAAAAAAAATATATAATAATAAAAAAAAAAAACAATATTACCGTAAGAATAGCATAGTACTAACAATAATAGCACTTAAGACTCCACACACGCTAAACACTACATACACATTATAACAACAACACTACACAAGTTAGAATAAGTTAAAATAAGTTAATTACATTTTACAATACAACATAAATATGAAAACAATATATAAATTTTGTAAAACATATTATACTTAGGAGTTAAGAAATTAACGACTAAGCACCATCATTATAAGTGTCGATTGTTAACACTAAATCAAACCATTTGTTATCTGCGCAATTAAATTATAATTCAATATTATCAATTAAAACCTAATTTAAAAAAGGTACGGAACACTAGAGTCCGTAGACTTCTTTTTACGTAATAAAAAAAAAAAAAAAAAAAAAAAAACATCTTTATCTATAGATATAAACTTCGCTCGCGTAGATTAAATATAATCATAGTTTAATTAGTGAAAAAATTTAAAAGCCTCCTGTTCATCACCTTAGGGGTCAAATTTCCAAAAACGCTACTACACGAGTATTTTATCATACATTTAATTCTAACCAGAAGGAGATATATGAAATTTTGCGCTTCTTAATTTCAATACAAACTTGAATTTCATCCCCTTAGGGGTTAAAGTTCCAAAAACGACGATAGACGTGTACATTTATTTCTAACCAGAAGCAAGTATGAAATTTCGTGGTTCTTACTTTGAAAATGACGGATTTTCATACAAATTTTCATCCCATTTGAGGTATTTTTGAAAATCCCTTCTCAGTACGCACGTACAGTATAAAAAAACCGCATGCAAAATTTCCCGGTCTTAGCCCCAGAAATGTGGGCTATACATTAATAATATCAGTCAGTGAGATCAAGTTCTCATATACCTTTTTATTGTTTATTAAGAAATATCCTGTTTATGAACGAATTAACAGTCTAGTAAATTAAAACTAAATACTTAAAAACTATTTTAAAAATTAAACTAAACTATAAAAGAGAAACCTACAATTAAATACTAAAACTAAATAAAAAAGGAGAGCAAGATTATAGATAAAATATTGGTCCCAAGCCACTGTCACTTACCGGGAACGTTCCCAAAAGGCTGGCGGCGTTACCACGCTATATAGGTAGGTATATATATTTGCCAAGTGATAGGGCATTTGCCCGACTGGATGGCTACCACCCCTGGTCTAAAGTATTTCGCCATAACAACCTTGTGTTGTGTTCCGACATTAGTGACCAGGTTCCAGTCTCCCTCAAGAGAGCAGTAGCGCGCACTTGTAGCAACTTTGGTGTAGCAAATGTCCATAGGCAATGGTAACCGATTTCCATCCAGTGGGCCGTCTGCCTTTCTGCTGATCTCCTGAAATAAATATATATACATACATACATACATAACTTCACGCCAGTTCCCTTGCGGGGTAGGCACGAACAACAGAGCGCCATTTAGGCCCATTCTTACACACCTCACTTGCTTCTTTGACATTCATAACTCTTGTCATGCACACTCGTCTGTTCTTAAGGCGCCTGACATCACCCTCCGCTAGTACATGATCAATTTGATCATGGAAGGTGTGCCGTGGCCTTCCACGACTTCTGCATCCATCCACTTTTGAAATGTATATCTGTTTAGTCATTTTTTCCACATGCCCGAACCACCGGAGCATTCCTTTCCTTACCTTCACCCCGACACTCTAAATATATATACGTATAGATAATAATTCTTCTGTACGCATGTATATCACTGAACTCCTCTTATATCGCTGGACCGATTTTGATAAAAAAATTGTGTGCTTGAGTGGTTGCCTGAGTGGTTTATATTTAAAATTAGACGCAGTCGATTGCCCTAGAGTCTGGTTCTAGCTTTGTTATTTTTTCGGTGCAAGACAACGTCTTTCGGGACTGTGTACAGATATATTTCAAGCATTTTCTTATTACCGAAAGTATTACGGGTATTACGTATTTCGGTATTACGCGTTCGTAATACCGAAGTAAGAAAGAGAGTTGGTCTGAAAGAGAGTGTCGGGGTGAAGGTAAGGAAAGGAATGCTCCGGTGGTTCGGGCATGTGGAAAGAATGCATGATGAAAGAATGACTAAACAGATATACAATGCAAAAGTGGATGGATGCAGAAGTCGTGGAAGGCCACGACACACCTTCCATGATCAAATTGATCGTGTACTAGCAGAAGGTGATGTCAGGAGCCTTAAGAACAGACGAGTTTGCATGACAAGAGTTATGAATGTCAAAGAGGCAAGTGAGGTGTGTAAGAATAAGCCTAAATGGCACTCTGTTGTTCGTGCCTACCCCGCAAGGGAACTAGCGTGAAGTTATGTATGTATGTATGTATGTATTTTCTTATACAAGGGGTCCTCTAAAAATAAAGCACTTATGAATGTTCCCATTGATTTCTTTGTTTCTTCCCTTCTTTCTTTGTTTCTTTGTTTCTTCCCGAGTATTATCTAACGACAATAATATTATATTTAACGGTTTCGACACTTCAAATTCTGCGTCTATTTAAGGGAGTGCGTCCACGGGCAAGTAAGTGTCTGGAATAGTTTCATTAAACACAAAATATTGATTATAGCAGACAGATATTTAGAACAGTTTGTTGATCCTTAAAATAACAATTGGGATAGCCCTTTTGTTAATTCCCTTTTTGAATAGAAATTTTGAGAAATACTGTTTTGAGTCTCAATATCTTTGGCAAAATATTGTTACGAGTTAGCGGCACCCGAATTAAAATGCCGTTAGAATTATTATAGAGTTTATTAGAACTATACACACGTATAATACAGGTACAAATATAACCGAACACAACAAATCGAAACGTAATGCAGAAGGTCGTAATTCAATAAAACGTGACGGCTGTCACTATTAGATTCCCGAATGTACACACGTCACGCCCGTATCGTAGTCGTAGCTCAACTGACCCCTCTCTCCATCAGGCAGGCCCGGCAACGTCGACACAATCAGCTTGTAATCGTAATCCGCAACACCTGGCTAATGATGCAGCCTGCAAGCGGCCGTAAACGAGTACAATAGGCTGTTCTCCACAATAACTAGTAACGTATGCCAATAAATAAGTGAACAAAAGAAGACGATCATAAAAGTATTACAACTAGTTCAAATGCCGACAGGTAATAAAATGTGCTTTTATAGGTCTGTACATCGAATTTGTCTTTGTCGGGGCCTAGGTTGTAACAATATATAGAAAGAAAGAAAGAAAAAGTTTATTTGACAAATGAGACTAAATAGAAAATAGACGAAATAAAATATTTTTATAGATACAAGCCGCAATTCGGCAAATAAGCTTAAATTAAAGTGAGTGGAAGGTTTTAATATTATATAAAATTATTAGAGCTAGGCATGTTTGCCAAAGAGTTTCTTGCGCTGCTTCTTCCCTTCAAGCCATAACATGTTGCAAAGCGGTAGTAAATTAGATTAGGCACCCATAGAGTAAATAACAACAATAAACAAAATTAAAACTAAATAACTAATTTAACAATTGGCGGTAGGCTAAAAAAAACTTTAACAATACTCGTTGACACTTGACATCTTTGTCTTCTGTGATCATGGCCACTGAAAAGTGACCGAAACGTCGGAAAAACCAAAATCAAATAAATTTTATTAAAACCGCGCTTAAAACCGTTAAAACGTAGTTTTATTATAATTATTTAATTCAGTCATAGCCGTACCAAGTATTGGAAAGAAATTTAAACATAAAATAAATTAATTAATAAAATAAATATAGGGCAAACTATATATACCATTATTGGTAACCACTCCATTAATTTATTATTAAAATGTTAATCTTCATTCTTAAAATTTTGCATCTATAATCTTATACTAATACATAAATCTGAAGAGTTTGTTTGAACGCGCTAATCTCAGGAACTACCGGTCTGATTTGAAAAATTCTTTCAGTGTTAGATAGCTCATTTATCGAGGAAGGCTATAGGCTATATATCATCACGCTAAGATCAATTGGAGCGGAGCAGCAATGAAGAATGTTTCAAAGTGGGTTTTTTTTATTTACTTATTTTTAACTATTACACGCGGACGAAGTTGCGGGCAGAAGCTAGTATTATATAGTAAAATTATAATGTATGTCTTTGTAGACCACGAGCCATGAAAATGGCCCGGACATTTAGAGGGCTTGCGTGGGGCCATGGGAAGGCCAACACGTAGAGGCCCTTTGACAAATTTAATGTAAATGTGGCGTGACACTGACCGGCGATTATCCCTGTCTACACCATATAGTAATGCACCCAAGGACAAGCCCCGGTCAGTGTAGGACTATTGTGGGAAATGAGGACAAAAAGTACCGGGCTATTGGGGTGAACTGCTAGTGGTACTAGGGATCTGGGAATATGGGGACTATAGCGTCTGCCCGTCGCAATGTTCAGGGAACATGGAAAAATGGGCACACGGTGACTCGCCACTCCCTGTATGGGCCCCAAAAAATGCCATAGAAGGCAAGGGCAATATGGGTGTGAGTGGCTAAGGGGTGTAGAGAGGTGGGCTGCAGATTCACCGAAGCTACTTCTGACGTGATGCCATTTATCACTTCCACCCCTGGAGCTTGAGTCTTAGCTCTAGCGATCTCCACTCCGTGCCGGCTGGTAAACGCAATCACGGAGGCCTTGCTTTGGCCCCCAGAGTCAGGTATAAGGTGTCGCTACTCACCTAAGGCTTCGCCACAACGCCCCCTTGCGGGTATATTAATATAAAATTATTATTATTAAAATATTGTACGTCTGCAAAGATATATTATTAAGGGTTCTTAATACGTTAATAAATTAACGGGGTGTCAATAATTTTTTACAAATAATGGTATATAATGATGAGTGTTAAAGCGAATTCTTCCAGGCACAAAATAGTTTTAGTTAGTTTTTGACGGCCTCTGTGGTTGAGCGGGTTAAGGCTTTGCCGGCGTACCTCACTGCAACGCGGAGGTTCCGGGTTCGATTCCTGGTATAGTAAATTTCGGAAACGTATTTTCTCCGTAATTTACTATGGTCTGGGTGTCTGGGATCGGCCCCAGAGTAGTCCGTTGTATATTACCCATAACACAAGCGTAACTTGCTTAATTTGGGGATATACAATGTGTGTGTCTGCCGATTAGTTTGACTAAATATTTCATGCCGACAATAAAATATGTCAATATTTTTTTTTAATATAGATACTTAGACTTTATGCAGGTACTTTTAAAAACCCTCCTCTCTTCCTCCCTCCATGATTCCAGCACAGGGGGCCACGTGGACGAGTGGGGGATCCCGACTTCCCCCCCTGTTGTTGAAGAGGGTGTCCTTCCCCGCAAGTCACCCTGGGTTCGTTGACAAGCGTTGGGGCGTCACAGATGCAGTACCTATTGGTCTAGTTCCTGTGGCGCCCCGTAAAAGCGTGTGAGCTAGGGGCGTAGGTTAGGTTTAGTGGGTAGTTTGACGGCCGACCCCTGTCCTCCGCATGGAGGCCATGGGGGCATACGGCCGATCAAGAGCCCCACACATCCCTCGGTGAGCCTACCCCCCAGGCCCGAGGATGGTGTCACAAGACAAGACATTCCCCCTGCGTCATCAAAAAAAAAAGTTAAAAAATGCAACAAAATCAAAAGATAGCTCGTGTATACACGCCATAAGTTATTTAGTGCTATCGTAAAAGCCAATGGTGTCCCCTAACAACGTTCGATGGTTAATGTGGACATGAAAAACGAATTTCCGAACGTTTAATACCGTGTCAACGGAATGGTTGCAACCGCAGTTTTCTGGTTAAACTCAAATGCGGTTTTATACTATACATAGATAAATAAATGATAAATGAAATAAAATTAATGGATTAATTTTAGGTTTCTATTTTATAGTTTAGTTTAATTTTTAAAATAATTTTGGTTGTTGCAATAAATGTATGTTAAATACTAAAAAAATTCAAATAAATTAATTAATCATCAAATTCCGCCGAACATTTGACCGCACCTTAATGGATTTGATTATATTAGTTATATTTTAGTTTATCGCACCACCAAAAATATATAGATACATTAATTACAGTATTTTTAGGCAAAACAATAGACGGCCTTATCGCTTAGACTTTAGAGCAATCTCTTCCAGGCAACCTAACTTATGTATAATATTTCTTTAAAATCTCCTTAGAATGAAATCTCCTCTTCCGTGCAGTAACGGAGAAAGAATACAATTTCCTCCGGCCGGGCGGCCTGTCGTAAGAGGCGACAAAACAACCCACAGCCAAGTGGCAAGGCATTTGCCCGACTGGATGGCTACCACCACAGGTCTAAAGTATGTCGCCATAACAACCTTGAGTTGTGTTCCGGTATTAGCGACCAGGTTCTAGTCTCCCTTAAGAGAGCAGCAGCGCAGTTGTAGCACCTTTAGTGTTGCAAATGTCCAGAGGCGATGGTAACCGCTTTCCATCAGGCCGTCTGCCTGTCTGCTGAACTCTTGCAATAAAAAAAATATCCACGAACTAAAAGATGGTAGTGTACAATACTTTAAAAGTAATACGGGACATATACAAATCTCACGCACACCCATACACTCACACTCAACACACACACACATGCATGCACGCGTGCAAACAAACACACACATAAACACGCTTATATACATATCATATTTTAAAAAAAGAATTTGAGATATAAATAGAATATGAAATATAAAGAAAAACAATATTTAGCTAGACGTATTGCTGGGGAGTTTCTTGCCGCTTCTTCTCCTTTACAGCATCAACACGTTGCGAAGCGGTGTACATAGAATAGGAAGTAAAAATTAAATTTTAACTTACATGTATGGCCTCCAAAAAGTGTTCTCCAGTGGAACTTATTTTGAATAAAAACTTTTGAATTTGAATTTGAATATATTTTTTATTTTATTGCAGGAGTACAGCAGATAGGCAGACGGCCCACTTGAAGTAAAGCGGTTACCATCGCCTATGGACATTTGCAACACCGAAGGTGCTACAAATTCGCTGCTGCTCTCCTAAGTGATACTGGAACCTGGTCACTAATGCGCGAACACAACTCAAGGTTGTTATGGCGACATACTTTAGACCAGGGGTGGTAGCCATCCAGTCGGGCAAATGCCCTACCACCTGGCTGTGGGTTGTTTTGTCGCCTCTTACGACAGGCCGCCCGGCCGCAGGAAATTGTATTCTTTCTCCGTTCCTGCATGGATAAATATATGTGAGGGATGTTGGCAATCTCTAAATAAGTATAAGTAATAAGGAAATTGTATTCTTTCTCCGTTCCTGCACGGATAAATATATGTGAGGGATGTTGGCAATCTCTAAATAAGTATAAGTAATAAGTATCAAAATAAAATTGAATTAAAAATCTAAATATAGACAAAACAAAGCTTTCATTAATTAATTGGTTTATTAAAAATAAATAAATTGCGAAACCAATTGTCCCTGCCAAGTTGTAACTTTTCTTTTTAAAAATAATTGGACTTCAAAGATATTACGTTACAAGAGGCTTTTCCGTCGTAAACTTGCGAGGAAAGTCCTTTATTTGTTCCGAGGACTAATTTCCGGTCACCATGGCGACCTCTCTTAAGGTCTTAATGAGCAATTAATTAAATTTCCCTCATTAAGGTGAAATCTAAAAATGTACAGTGCAACCAAAGTGAGAATATTGGCTATATTCATTTCTGATTACTAAACTTAAAGTCTATAACTAATAACGTTGAAACTATTGCAATTCTTTTATGATCGTCTTCTTTGGTTTACTTGTTTATTGGCATACGTTTCTAGAGTACAACCTATTGTTGTATTGTAATCATTAGCCAGGTGTTACGAATTTTTTAGTACAAGCTGATTCTAGGAAATTCGGTCTACGTTTCCGGGCGACACATTGCATTTGTGCAGTATAAAACGATGGCCCGATTAAGGGAGAGGGGGCAGTCGAGCGAGAACCACGATCAAAGCGAGACGTGTGTACATTCGAGAATCTATTAGTGACGGACTTTGCGCCTTTCATTGAATTACGGCCGTCTGCATTATTAGCGTTATGCATAGTTAGGATTTGTTGTGTTCAGTTATATTTGTACCTGTGTTATACGTATTTGTATAGTTCTAATAAACTCTATAATAATTCCAACGGCATTTTAATTCGAGTCTCGCAACTCGTGACAGTAATTTAAATGAATGACTACTGAAAAAGCGTTGCGGCGATCGCATTATACCCATTCGGTGCGGTCATCTAAAAAATCTTTTGTCGTATAATAAGCCTTCTCGTACAAATGTTACTTTATTAATTTTTTAAATTTGTTTACTGGAAGCTGTTGAACGTTTTCTGGGATTATGTTGAAGAGCATTATACTTTGCGCCACGAAACTATTGTAAACTTTATGGAACCTATATGTGGGAGTTTATAATTTATTTTGTTCCTAATATTTTTATAATGTACATCACCTAATCTACGAAAATCCGAGATATTTTTCTTAACATATAGATAGATAACACTTTATTGCTCACCAAAATAAACAAATACAAAAACAAAATGTATAATTACAATACTTCTTGGCAAAACAACAGGCGGCCTTATCGCTACAAGCGATCTCTTCCAGGCAACCTAGCTTAAAAGAAATTCTTAACTAATCTGGCGATGTAGGTGGAGCAGAAAAAAGATAGGACTGTACAATTTAAATATATATATAATAATATATATATAAAATAGTAATATATATACTTATATACAAAACAATTTAAATAAATATATTTGTTAACATTATATAATACATTTTCAAGTATGTTTAGCCACTGTTTAAAAAGACAAACTTAAACTTTGAAGACTGTGTGATTACTATAGTCCTAACTAATATAATAAATGTAAATGTGAGTTTATTTGTTCCGCTTTCATGCTTTAATGACGCAACAGATCATCACGAGTTTTGTATATACGTTGTCAGAAGTATACAAAAGGATATAGGATACCTTCCATCCAGAAAAAAACTATTCTCGAGGGATGCTAATCACTTTTATAACAAATAGTGTGTGGCAACGGGTATGACGATAACATGTGTTGGTTTTATGGTCATTTCAACATACGCTCGATGGCATTACGACTATTTATTATTATGTGTTTTGACTTAAAAATTAAATTTTGACATTTAAAAGAATTATAACATACCCTCTTTAAGAATTTTATGTTTACATTTGATCAATTTGGTTACACCATAAAAATTGAAAGAGATTTGTTTTCTTTTTGGAATTAAAGCAAAAATATCGGCTTAAGGTAATAAGAGATAAGGTAATATCGGCTTAAGGTAAAAGATGGTAAGATTTAGAAAATCGCTTTAATGTAGTTCGCTGAAACTCGAAGCGTGGTGCCACTGTATCGAATCATGGTCAATAGAGGCTCCCAAAACTTTTATCAAAATTAATTTAATATTTTTGTTACAAACGTTTTCAGATTTTAATTAAATTCAAAGTTAATAATGAGTGATTTAATTATAAATGACGTGATATAATCGATCCATAGGTTTAATAACCGAAAGTTTATTTATGTGGGAAAATTGTTTATATATATTAGGGTGGCGCAAAAAAACTGACTTTTTTTTTGAGTCTCGAGTGAAAAAATGTTAGGTTTTGATGTTTTAAGAACTCCCTCCTACTACTTACTACTCCTTCCTACTACTTTAGATTTTTTCGAACGAGTAATGCACTAGTAAATTTAAAAAAATTATGAGAGAACTTTTAAAATTCAAATTTTGAACTAAAACTTTCGGAAACTTATTATTTTTTTGTCTATAAAATTATATCGTAACGAGAAAAAAAATTTGATTGACCGATTTTTGAAATCTTAAAAAATTTGGAGCGACCTCTTAAAAATTTTTTTTGAGCTGTCCTTTCGAGGGACTTCTTAAAACAACAAAAAATTAATTTTTTCACTCGAGATCAAAAAAAAAAATCGTTTTTTTTTGCGCCACCCTAATATGTATAATTCTTCTAATTGTGCGTATGCTATTGAACTCCTCTTAAACCGATTTTGATGAAATTTTTTGTGTCTCTTCAAGTGTATTCTAGAATGGTTTAAATTTACAATTGGCCCCGGTAGGTGGCGCAGGAATCGGGTTCCAGGATTTTGAAGATTTTTTGTGTTTATTTGAGTGGGGTTCCTCGGTAGTTAAGTCTACAATTGGACCCAGTAGGTGTCGCTGCATTTAGGACCTAGAATTTTATCCTTCAGAGCAGGACAATGTCTGCCAGGCACGCTAGTACTATGTATCATTTATAGTTGTGTGTTACCGTCAGTGAGATCTTGGAAAATCACGACTACATTAGTGAAAAAAAAAAATATTACTGAAGCACAGCAGACAGGCTGACGTCCCAATTGTGATGGAAAGTGGTTACCATCGCCTATGAACATTAGCAATACCAGAGCTGCTGGTAAGGTGCTGCCGGCCTTGAAGGAGAAACCGGAACCTGGCCACTGATGCCGGAACTCAACTCAAGGTTGTTATGGCGGCATATTCTAGATCAGGCCAGACCAGCATATTCTTCATTATTTAAGTCAGATATTGAGCAGGTATTAGCTTTCAAACAAGTAAAAACTGCCCCCCTGCCCCCATTTTTTGTGGTGAACTATGAATCGAAAGCGATTCGAACCTTCGAAATACTTTTAATAAAAATGGTTTTTGACAAAAAAAATCTAGCAAAAAGACGTCATCTTCAAGAGTACAATATAATATAATAATAACAGCCCATAAATGTCCCACTGCTGGGCTCGGGCCTCCCATTATAGGGGAACGGACAGTATACCCGCCACGCTTGTCCAAGGCGGCTTGGCAGGTTTGACACATCGGTTATCTCGATGTGCAGGTTAACAATATGCACATTAGGTCAGAAAACTGCCTAAGTGGTGCATGCGTTCCAGCCAAGATCGAATCCGCGTCCTTGGAGTCGGGGACGCGTGCGCTGGAGATTACGTTATTATTATATCCGTTCCGCTACGGTGGGAGGCCCGGACCCAGCAGTAGGACGATTGTGGGAAATGAGGACAAAAAGTACCGGGCTATTGGGATGAACTGCTAGTAGTACTAGGGGTCTAGGAATATGAGGACTATGGCGTCTGCCTGTCGCAATGTGCAGGGAACATGGAAAAATGGGCAGACGGTGACACGTCACTCCCTGCATGGGCCGCAAAAAATAGAAAACAGGGGCAACATGGGTGTGAGTGACTAAGGGTTGTAGGAGGTGGGCTGCTGACCGTCGAGATGAGAGTGCAAGTGTTCCGCGCGCGCTCATTTCTCCTCCCGTGGGGCGCGTTACAGACCGCCCCACGCCCGGACTAGACATGGACGACGCTGGGGATTTAATCCCCCGGCAATGGAAGAGGCCTCGTGAGGGAGGCCCACGCCTGCCAGGGCATGCGGAGGCGGGAATCCCAATTACCCGTAGCCCTGGCATAAGGCGCAGGACGGAACACCCAGGGGTTTTAGTGGGTATTCCTAACTGGGAAGTGGCAATAGCGTGGCACCAGTTTTGACTGGGCGCGCTAGTGCCACCCCCGATCTGGCGAATCCCACAAACAGGTCGCGAATTATTCCCCTAGGCTTCTGTGCCTGTCGTGGCTTAGTCCTCAAACGGATTTCAACTGGCCAAAAAAAAAAAAAAGGTGGGCTGCTGATTCACCGAAGCTACTTCTGACGTTATGCCATTTATCGCTTCCATCCCTAAAGCTTGAGTCTTAGCTCTAGCGATCTCCACTCCGTGCCGGTTGGCTAAGGTAAGCACGGAGGCGCGGGCCTTGCCTTGACCCCCGGAGTCAGGTACGAGGTGTCGCTACTCACCTAAGGATAACAACAGTACACATTTGTTGCGTTTAGAAAACCCTTCATAGTTAGTGCTGCACCAGACAACACAATTCAATATAAATTTAACAAAATTCAGACCGCTAAACTCGTGAAGGCTGCTTAGACCACTTCAAGCAAAATGGTATTTTTAATCCCACCATCGTAGAAACTAATGTCTTTGTTGTACGTCCAATAACTAACTTGGTCGGAACTTAGGTGACTTTGTAGGTGTTAGATAATGCGTGCACTTTTGAATACTAGTGCAGCCCCAATTTTCTTATCGATAAATAGGAACTATCGATAAAGTAAAACTCCTAACTTAATATCGTAAATGTGAATGTGAGTTTTTTTATTGCAAGAGTTCAGCAGACAGGCAGACGGCCCACCTGATGGTAAGCGGTTACAATCGGCTATGAACATTAGTGACACCAAAGGTGCTAACCATTGTGCTGCCGCTCTCTAAAGGGAGACTGGAACCAGTTCATTAATGCCGGAACACAACTCGTTGTTATAGCGGCATACTAGTCTAGAACCAGTGATTCGCAAACCTTTTATGTTCAAGGTACATCTAGAAGAACAAAAATTTTTGGAGGTACACCACAAATAAAAATCATTTTTTAAGTAATATTAATCAACATTTATTTATTAGTCATCGAAACAATATTTATTATTAATCAACAAACCTAAAGTTTAAATTTCAGCATAACCTTATTTTTCCGAGGCACACCAATTAATGACCACGGTAGCCATCCAGACGGTTAAATACCCGATAGGGTCTGGATCGTAGGATCGTCATGAAATTTAACATACACCTTGTTAGGGATGTACAAAATGACACAGGGTACCACTCACTCAGAAAAATACTGTTCCTTAGGGATAGGCGAGTATAGCCGTAAAATTGTAGCTTTGCTCACGTGTTATTGGCCACACCGTTGCAATTCGCTAACGTATGTCCTGTCTAATAATTATACAATTATATCTTTTATTTACGCACATCTAACAAGTGATAATTCAGCCATTTATATTTAGGAATTTCCTATAAAATGTTTAACTCATTATTGAGTAGTAGAAAATTAGTACTAGTTTTTTTCTGTAATGTAATTATCTCCTTATTTACAACAAATTTATTATTTAACATAACATAACATCATACCAAGAAACCTTGAAACGCCGCAAATATGCATCCATCGGTGATGGGTACGTATTTGTGGCTTTCGGGGTTAAGACTTTAGGGCCATGGGGACGTGAGGCTTATCAACTTTATCGTGACCTTTCAAGGCGATTGAAACACGTCTCGCGTTACTAAAGGACTGGCCTATATTTATTAGAGCCACGGATCAGTGTTGCCATACAACGTGGAAATGCGGGCAGCATTTTGGGAACGCTCCCCACTGACAGTGATTTAGACTAGATTTTTATTTGTAAATATGTTTACAATAGTATTTTTTGTTTATAGTGTAGTATAATTTTAAGATAGTAAAGTTATATGAGGTTTATAGGCGCCTTAAAAAGCAGATAATAAAAGTAATATTCAAACACTTTTTTATTTTATTTCACGAGCCTATAAACCTCGTATAACTATTATGAATAAGTTGCAAGATTATTCATTTGTCTTTTTAATAAATAGTTGTAGAATATTCAATGAGTTTTAAGAGAGAATTGTGTGTCTGTTTACAATATCTCAACTATGTAATGAAATGTGACTTTTCGAGCTATTAAAGGAACTTATTTTTTTATTTTTTTTATTGCAGGAGATCAGCAGACAGGCAGACGGCCCACTTAATGGAAAGCGGTTAATACTTAAAACTTGAGTATTTATGAACATGATCTTAACTTTGTATGTTTACAAAAATCGGGAGAAGTCATATTAAAAAAAGCAGAAAAAGTCACGGTCCATTTATGTTATACTAGCTGCGCCCCGCCGTCTCGCCCGCGCGGTGATGGAAAATCGATATATTTTGGATAATTCACACTATATCTTTATAAATTATAGCCTGTGTGTTATTCTGATGTGTAAGCTATATTATTGAAAAATTTCATCAAAATCCATTCAGTAGTTTTTGCGTGAAAGAGTAACAAACATACATACATCCATACATTCTTACAAACTTTCACGTTAATAATATTTATATCATTTAAAACACATTTAACCCTTAAGCTTACTAGTAGCACATATGTGTCTGCGATGACAGTGCTGATCCGCGTTTATGCACGTGATCGTTTTTGTGTTGTTGTCTCACTCTGTTTATATAGGATTTGCATGATTTGTATGAAATGGGTATATTTCCTTGGTATATTACGAGATAGTGATAGTGTTAGTATTGCGGATTTTAGTAATATCGATAAAAGGGTGAAGGGTTAACGTTTCAATACATACATACATACATACATAACTTCACGCCAGTTCCCTTGCGGGGTAGGCACGAACAACTGAGCGCCATTTAGGCTTATTCTTACACACCTCACTTGCTTCTTTGACATTCATAACTCTTGTCCTACACGCTCGTCTGTTCTTAAGGCTCCTGACATCACCTTCTGCTAGTACACGATCAATTTGATCATGGAAGGTGTGTCGTGGCCTTCCACGACTTCTGCATCCATCCACTTTTGCATTGTATATACAACGTTTCAATGATTTTGATATATCGATATTAGAGTGTCACACCCCTAGTCGTTAAGACTGCGCCGTCTACTGGATACCGTCTTTGCTCTCTTAAGACAATTTCCAAGAGTATGCGCCATTGCATCCAGTTAAAGCATCGTTTGGGGAGTCTATTCTGGTATCCACGTTTAAGATATCAAAATCACAACTATGTTTTAACGGGCATGGATCAGACAAGTCTGCGCTGTTACGAATAAATAATTGTTGAAACGCCAGTTCTTTTTTTATTGTATGAGTTCAGCGGGCAGGCAAATGGCCCACTTGATGGAAATCGGTTACCATCGCCTATGGACATTTGCAACACCGAAGGTGCTACAAATGCGCTGCTGCTCTCTTAAGGGAAACTGGAACCTGGTCACTAATGCTGGAACACAACTCGAAGGTTGTTATGGCGACATACTTTAGACCAGGGGTGGTAGCCATCCAGTCGGGCAAATGCCCTACCACCTGGCTGTGGGTTGTTAAGTCGCCTCTTACGACAGGCCGCCCGGCCGCAAGAAATTGTATTCTTTCTCCGTTCCTGCACGGATGAGGTTACTATCGCCTGTGAATATTTGTAACATCAGAGGTGCTGCCGCCGTCTAAAGGGAGACTGGAACCCGGCCACTAATCCCGGAACACAACTCGAGGTTGTTAGCGACATACTCTAGACTAAGGATGGCAGCCGTTTTATCCGTGCAGGAACGGAGAAAGAATACAATTTCCTGCGGCCGGGCGGCCTGTCGTAAGAGGCGACCAAATAACCCACAGCCAGGTGGTAGGGCATTTGCCCGACTGGATGGCGACTACCCCTGGTCTAAAGTATGTCGCCATAACAACCTTGAGTTGTGTTTCGGCATTAGTGACCAGGTTCCAGTCTCCCTTAAGAGAGCAGCAGCGCATTTGTAGCACCTTTGGTGTTGCAAATGTCCATAGACGACGGTAACCGCTTTCCATCAAGTGGGCCGTCTGCCTGTCTGCTGAACTCCTGCAATAGAAAAAAAAAGCCATCCAGACGGGCAAATACACTGCCAACTGGATGTGGTTAGTTTTGTCGCCTCTTACAACAGGCCGCCGTTCTATCTCCGTTCCTGCGCGGATATTGCAGGATATAATTCTTTTTTTTTTCAAACAAATTTAACCTTTTACAAAGGCCGAATTTAATAATATTATTTTCCACAAGCTGCCATCGCTGCCATCAAAATTGCCGCACCAAAGCCAAGAGAATTATTTCGTCTCTTTTATTCTAATACAAATTCTATGTAGTTAGAAGGAGAAAGTATCAGTTCAACGTTCATTTCAATTATCTGTATTTGACCACAAATTTGTGGGACTTCCCAAAGAGCCGTGTGTAACAAGTTCGGCAATAAATTTGTGGCGATTCCGTCTTACAGGTTTTTCTCCTCCGTATCTATAATAAAATGCTGCAACTTATAGAAATGTATATATAATATAACTATAGATATTTACCCGCAGTAACATATGTATAAGCAGTAGCAAAATGTAAATTTTTGAGAAAGCATAAATAAAATTGATAAAAATAAAATTAATGAGAACTCTGCCCTGACCAATGGTAGAGAAGCCTGCATAATTGTAAAAAACATGCTGCAACTGACGATGCGCGCGTTGGGTCGCGTAGTAGGCGCTTGGGTTCGCCGGAAAACGCGCGTCCCAATCAGTGTGGGTCAATCGCAGACGCGCGTATACCGTACAATGCGCGCGAATTCACCCGAATTTCTATACCTGTGTAGAAATATGTGTACTGGTGGCAGTTGCTTCTTTTTTGAAAATTAAACTCGATACAATAGACTGTAGGATTATTATTATTGAACTACCTACATAAATTGAATTATACATAGAATAAGTAAGTGTCCGAGAGAGTCGAGTGAGAATGGTGTAGTCACAAGTAGCAAGTAAGTAAGCAAGTAAGTTCTTCGGCCTCCAAAGCCGCTCCTATATCCCGCATTCCGTCCGACGCCTAGCTGCTAATTGCGCGAGCTATGGGCGTCGGCGGTATGCGGAGCGCGGAGAGTAGGTGTGCTCCGGCGGGCGGGTCAGGGGGGTGCTCTCTGTCCGCAACAATGTGCATTACGTTGTGAAGATAAGGTTGAACTTGCTATGTCAACTTTTAGTTTGCCGCTTTCGGAACGGACTCGTAGATTGATATTACTTTAACAATCTATACTAATATTATAAAGCTGAAGAGTTTGTTTGTTTATTTAAACGCGCTAATCTCAGGAACCGCTGGTCCGATTTGAATAATTCTTTCAGTGTTGAATAGTACATTTATAGGCTATCATCACGCTAAGACCAATAGGAGCAGAGCACTAATGAAGAATGTTTCAAAATCGGAGGGTTTTGAAAGCAAATTCCACGCGGGCGACGTCGCGAGCACAGCTAGTCCTAAATAAAGTTATTGTATTTCTTCTTGATCCAAACATTTCTTTATTTTTTAAATAAAAGCTTGAGGTAGAAACTAAAGAAAAAAATAGGTAAAATTATCCATTCTACCAGAATACGCCCACAGTTATCTGTCAGGGCTATAACGCAGTTTTATCTCAACTGCGACTAATACAATATTATCGCGCTTTCTAACATCGCCACCCCGTTGCTATTGATTTTATATCGAACTTACATTTTGGAATTCCACGATTTTTGGACTTGCTCTTATGCGAAGTAAATATTGAAACCAAACGACTAGTTACCGTGGAAGCTTGGAAGAGCGCGAGAGTTTATTTAAAGCTTAAAAGTAGGTATTATATAAATGCTTATAAATATTGTTATATTTTACAACAATTTTTATTTTATTTTAATGAGTTGGCTTTTTTTCTTAATTTTAGGAGTTCAGTAGACAGGCAAACGGCCCAGTTGATGGGAAGTTATGAATCGAGTTACCATCGCCTATAGACATTTGCAACACCAAGGTGCTACAAACGCGCTGTTGCTCTCTTAAGCGAGCCTGGAACCGGGTTACTAATGCCGGAATACAACTCAAGGTTGTTATGGCGACATACTTTAGACCAGGGGTGGTAGCTATCCAGTTGGGCAAATGCCCTACCACCTGGCTGTAGGTTGTTTTGTCGCCTCTTACGACAGGCCGCCCGGCCGCAGGAAATTGTATTCTTTCTCCGTTCCTGCACAGATCAACAGTTGTATCTTTAGGTACATACATACATAACTTCACGCCAGATCCCTTGCGGGGTAGGCACGAACAACAGAGCGCCATTTATGCCCATTCTTACACACCTCACTTGCTTCTTTTACATTCATAACTCTTGCCATGCACACTCGTCTGTTCTTAAGGCTCCTGACATAACCCTCCGCTAGTACACGATCAATTTGATCATGGAAGGTGTGTCGTGGCCTTCCACGACTTCTGCATCCATCCACTTTTGCATTGTATATCTGTTTAGTCATTCTTTCATCATGCATTCTTTCCACATACCCGAACCACCGGAGCATGCCTTTCCTTACCTCCACCCCGACACTCTTTCAGACCAACTCTCTTTCTTACTTCTTACTTACCAATTTATTAATGTATAATTTAGCGCAGTTAAAGACTATGGTTAATACATAAACGTGATGCTATGTAAATACAGATAGATAATATCCCTGTTAGAGCTCCGATAAGATGATGACGGCCTCTGTGGTTGCGCGGGCTAAGCTTTTGCCGGCCTACCTCACTGCAATGCAGAGGCTCCGGGTTCGATTCCTGGTATAGTAAATTTCGGAAAATGTATTTTATCCGTTATTTACTATGGTCTGGGTGTCTGGGATCGGCCCCAGAAGTAGTACGTTGTATATTACCCATAACACAAGCGTAACTTGCTTAATTTGGGGATATACAAAATATGGGTGTTTGTCTGCCGATTACTATTAAAAAAAAAAAGATTGGGCATTTGTCTAAATCATCAAAAATGTCTAATCTCATAAACGTGTAAATCTAATATTTAATATTGATTAGAATACTGGTGGGCACATCGTATATACGATAAGGTTTCTGTGTATATAGTCTAAGTTAAATTAGGAATAATGAAGAAATTAATACACTGCAAGAGAACCTACAACAATTCGTCGTCTTATTTTGTACTACCCTCACGGCGATTGAGCCATGAGCTCTCGCCAGTGGTGCGTCACCCTATCCAACGGGGTTACCATCAGCGACGAACCACACACCAACATAAATAACCCCCAGAATGATCTTCTAAGGAAAAACAGTGTATACATAACTATGTATTTTATAGTACCAGGGTATATAAAAACAGTGTATATATAATTATATATGCCAGGTGGTAGGTCATTTTCCCGTCTGGATGGCTACCACCCCTGGTCTAGAGCTTGCTGCCATAACAACCTTCATTTGTGTTCCGGCATTAGTGACGAGGTTCCAGCCCCATCTATGAGTCCAGCAGCATATAGGTACCACTTTTAGTGTTGCAAATGTTAATTGGCTATGGTAGACCATTTTCCATCTCAGTTGGGTCGTCAGTCTGTCTGCTGTACACCAGTAAAAAAAAAAATAGTAATAATACGATTACACGAACTTACCTAAGTAAAGTTCTATCATAATAATACGAAGTTTGTTGTACAAGAGGTCTTTACGAGCAGTAGACGAGTATTGCGAGTATAACAGTGTATATATAAATTTAGTTGGTCTGAAAGAGAGTGTCCGGGTGAAGGTAAGGAAAGGAATGCTCCGGTGGTTCGGGCATGTGGCAAGAATGCATGATGAAAGAATGACTAAACAGATATACAATGCAAAAGTGGATGGATGCAGAAGTCGTGGAAGGCCACGACACACCTTCCATTATCAAATTGATCGTGTACTAGCAGAAGGTGATGTCAGGAGCCTTATGAACAGACGGGCGTGCATGACAAGAGCTATGAATGTCAAAGAAGCAAGTGAGGTGTGTAAGAATAAGCCTAAATGGCGCTCTGTTGTTCGTGCCTACCCCGCAAGGGAACTGGCGTGAAGTTATGTATGTATATAAATTTAACAGGGTATATATGATTTCTTTCGCAATAAAGTGATCATATTCGCCATGCTTATCGGATAGTTACGTTTATTGTTAAATAAAAAGCATTTTCCAAAAAAATCTACAATAGACACGTTACATTAAATCCGGATGGAGGATATAAAATTGTGAGCAGGGCCTGGTGGAGTGCAGATTCTGATATACATAGTATGAACGGCAAGAGGGCATTTCCATACAAATGAGTTTGGCTGGAAATTATTTCAGCGGACGGAGCCGTGCAATGGTTTCGTTTAAAAAACCAATGCCAAGAGTGTGTTGGACGTTGACTTCTGGGTTCTTGGTATGAGGATTGTATGGTACACCGTCTTAACCCGGGGTGTAAGCCGATCCTCATATATACACAACTACCACGCGTAATCTGCTATTGAAAATTAATAGTAAATAAAATAATAATAAAAGAATTTTTATTGTCACCAAAAATACAACAAATTTTGCCTTAAAATTAAGACTAGATACTAACACCTAGACTAGGCCAAGCCTGTATCCTAGGTGTTAGTTGCTTCCAGTGACGTAATAACTAAATTTTATAACAAATTAAATGTTCTACATTACAAATAAAAATTACAACAAAAAATTGAAGGTAGTTCCAAAATTGTTAATGTAGCGACTAGATAAACATGAACTTGAATTGTTTACATAACGAAAATTCTGTATTCTGGGGACTTAGGAATATTTTTCTTCTAGTGAGTGTAGTGAGTTTACGAGTACAAAGCTATTTTTATTATTTATATACTTACTAGAGTTTACCTCTAGTGCGTATCTCTTGTTCAAAAAGCAAGTGGTACAGGTTACATTGTATTAAATTTGTATGTATTTGCCCCTGAAAGATTCACTTCATTTTATATCGCAAACTATACCACACCCGTCTATATGTAAACTACATAAATGACAAAACTTGACAAAAATGACAAAATAAATAACATGGTCCAAGTAGACCCAGTGGACCTAGTGGACCCGGCGGACCCGGCGGACCCGGCGGACCCGGCGGACCCGGCGGACCCGGCGGACCCGGCGGACCCGGCGGACCCGGCGGACCCGGCGGACCCGGCGGACCCGGCGGACCCGGCGGACCCGGCGGACCCGGCGGACCCGGCGGACCCGGCGGACCCGGCGGACCCGGCGGACCCGGCGGACCCGGCGGACCCGGCGGACCCGGCGGACCCGGCGGACCCGGCGGACCCGGCGGACCCGGCGGACCCGGCGGACCCGGCGGACCCGGCGGACCCGGCGGTCCCGGCGGACGCGGCGGACGCGGCGGACGCGGCGGACGCGGCGGACCCGGCGGACCCGGCGGACCCGGCGGACCCGGCGGACCCGGCGGACCCGGCGGACCCGGCGGACCCGGCGGACCCGGCGGACCCGGCGGACCCGGCGGACCCGGCGGACCCGGCGGACCCGGCGGACGCGGCGGACGCGGCGGACGCGGCGGACGCGGCGGACGCGGTGGACGCGGTGGACGCGGTGGACGTAGTGGACGAAATGGACAAAATGGACAAAATCGCAAACACCTGTCCTAGTTTCCGGGATAAACTTTACATAAATTTATCCCAAAATGTATCCCATTATCCGGGATAAAAAGTATCCCTTGGGCACTCTCGGTATTCAAATTATATATGTACCGAGTTTCAGCCAAATCGGTCCAATAGTCTTTCCATAAAAGGATAACAAACAAAAAGACAAATATACTTTTATGCCCGAAACTATCCCATTTTCCGGGATAAAAAGTATCCTATGTTCATTCTCGGCATCGAAAATATATATATACTGAGTTTCAGCCAAATCGGTCCAGTAGTTTTTACGTGAAAACGGAACAGACAGACAGACAGACAGACAGACAGACAGACAGACAGACAGACAGACAGAGTTACTTTCTCATTTATAATATTATAATAGGGATGAACAATAGATATGATTACTACACACATTTCGAATAATAAACATAATTTATAATAGACTATAATACACACACACACACACACACACACACACACACATATATATATATATATATATATATATTTATATATACATATATATGTATATATATATATATATATATATATATATATATATATATATATATATATATATATATATATATATATATATAATATTGTTTAATATCATCTCACCTTCATCACTGAAAACCTAATTGAAAGAAGGAAACTAAGGCAATATTTATTTCAAATTGCGACACACACAATACAAATTAAAAATTATATTATTTACAAACATTTTATGCTGCAATTTAGAGAACGAGGTTGGCACTCATTGTTTTATAATTTACTAGTTGTCCCGGCAGACATTTTACGGGTTTTTATAGAACTCGATTCCAGTGCCACCTACCGAGTCCAATTGTGAATCTAAACCATTCTTGAATTCAACTGAAAACACAAAAAGAATCATCGAAATCGGTCCAGCCGTTTAGGAGGAGTTCAATCACATACATACGCACAGAAGAATTTTGTATTTTTTTTTATTGCAGGAGATCAGCAGACAGGCAGACGGCCCACTTGATGGAAAGCGGTTACCATCGCCTTTGGACATTTGCAACACCAAAGTTGCTACAAATGCGCTGCTGCTCTCTTAAGGGAGACTGGAACCTGGTCACTAATGCCGGAACACAACTCAAGGTTGCTAGTCGGGCAAATGCCCTACCACCTGGCTGTGAGTTGTTAAGTCGCCTCTTACGACAGGCCGCCCGGCCGCAGGAAATTGTATTCTTTCTCCGTTCCTGCACGGATAAAATAGATATAAAGATAGATTTATGGGCCAAAAACCCCCGCTAGCGTTCTCAGAACACCCTGCCAAAGTTTCATCACAATCTGATCAATGGTTTCGGAGCGCATCGTGGACAAACATACAAACTTTGATTTTTATTATAAGAATAGTGTTTTACATCTCAGTGACATCATCCGCCGAGCTCTTGTCAGTGTCAGCGTACGCGCCATCCTAGAGCTAAATGACTTGGTGCGCGACGATGGCAAGAGGCCGGAGGTAATGTCACTTATTCCTTGGAAGTTGGGAAGGCCACTTGTGTGGGACGCGACATGCATTTACACTCTGGCGGCATCACATCTCCCAGTGACTAAGTCAGGGGCTGGCAACGCTGCTTCAACAGCTGAAGATCTTAAACGCTGCAAATATAGAACCGTAGAAAAGGGTTACATATTTGTGCCGTTTGGAGTTGAAACCTTAGGTTCGTGGGGTCCATCGGCAAAGGGTTTCTTCAAAGAAATTTGTAAGAAACTCTTTGATACCACCCGTGATCAGAAGGCTGGTTCGTATTTCGCGCAACGAATCAGCATTGCCATACAGCGTAGCAATGCAGCCAGCCTTCTGGGCACGCTTCCCTATGGCAGCGATTTGTTACATACTTTATATTAATTTATTCATAATTTAGTTTATTTTTAAGTATTTAGTTAAGTTTTTCTTCGTATTATTTATAATGAATATCATAAATTGCGTATAGAAATTGACTGTCTATACTACATACATACATAACTTCACGCCAGTTCCCTTGCGGTGTAGGCACGAACAACAGAGCGCCATTCAGGCTTATTCTTACACACCTCACTTGCTTCTTTGACATTCATAGCTCTTGTCATGCACGCTCGTCTGCTCGTTGTTACTGTCTATACTGTCCTACTATTCTCTGATTTTTAATTACCTGGACAAAAATGACAGCTGCTGTCGACATTGTTTTAATTCATAAGTGAATTGTGTTAATTACTCTAAGCTTGCAACATAAATTTTAATCATTCGCAGCTGTCATTGTAGTCCGCGCAATTAAAAGTCAAAGCATAATTTAAATTTTTGTTATTAGTGGAGGTGGGGGGGGGGGTTTGATTTTTACACTTCAATCGGCGCCCAATATGGTTAAGACGGTTGTTATCGTGACAAAAAGAATGTTAAACAAAAGATTGAGTACATATTAAAAATAAGCTTCTTTAAAAAGGTTTTTAAATACAAGCTTTTGAGATCCTGGATATCATGTAGCAGGAGAGTGCTAGCCAAGACAAGTAAAACGAGCCCAAACACGACGGGTCTATCTTGTTTAGTACGGGAGTTCCTATGGCCACCTTCCGACTCAATCATCAGATCAGCTCCATACCATATTATTGCATTGTCACACGATATGTATATGCGTGCAAAATTTCAGCTCAGTCGGAAACCGGGAAGTTGGTCAAATTTAACTTGCAAGATTCCACCCGAACTTACATACATACATAGGTACATCCATTGCAAGTTAAATAAAAGCTTCTTAAGAGTTAGATAGATTGTGTGAAGGATGACATGATGATTTGTGGTGTGACAGAGGACGTACGCCACAATACATGAAGACGGAAGAAGAAGACGTATTTAGTTAAGACCCAACTTTAGTTTTTATGTCGTTTGTTTAAATAGCTCCAGGGAACCCTAAGCCTTATGCTCCTTTTTCAGGCCATTTGCGAGGCTGGTCACTTCACTACGCTGTGTTTGTTTTGGGCACCGCTGTTAAGTACAGCCGCTAGTTTTTTATTGTTTTAAATCCAATTGGAAACGTATAAAAACGCATTTGTATTTAAATTTTAAAATTGAAACATCCGAATTCTGCTCCGTTACAAAAATTAACTGATATACTTTTTAGCATCTCACAAAAAGTCCCAATAGATTCTGCACGAGTACTCCTTTTACTTGGACAAACTTATGACGTCATAAGTTTCTACAAGTTAAAGGAGTCAAGCAATGAAATATTAATCCGTTCAGAAACAAAAATGTTAA
Organism: Dendrolimus kikuchii; assembly: GCA_019925095.2. Taxonomy (NCBI): domain Eukaryota; kingdom Metazoa; phylum Arthropoda; class Insecta; order Lepidoptera; family Lasiocampidae; genus Dendrolimus; species Dendrolimus kikuchii. The sequence goes on from CM034404.1 coordinate 1,616,594, forward strand.
GGCTGAACATACCATAAAAAAAAAATTCACGATAAATTGACAACTTCATCCTTTTTTTGAAGTTGTTTAAAAATACAGAAGTTTCTTTTCAATTAAAAAACAAGCCAAGCCAGACTGAAGTTTAAAAAAAAAAAGAAATATAAGACAGAAAACCTCTGAAGCTTATATTGTTGAACAAACCGCGCTCATATTATTAAAAAATATGAGGGTAGTTATGCACCGTGTCCATTGTAATGTGTACAATATACATCGCTGCACAACTGCAGCGTTTATTTTTATCGCCGCTTTCAACTGTCGCAATGTATGTTTCAAGTAAATTTGATTTACGACTACACTCGTACAACTATTGCATTTTTAATTGTAGCAGGTAATGTATTGTGTTGATGGTTTTGGAACGAAGTTCATTATCGCGCGTTGTGAAAGGGGGCTAGACGGAAAAAATTCTTACGAAAAGTTCTCACGACACTTTTTGCTATAATAAGCTATTGTAAGCTGTGCGGCGTCGCATGTTTCTCTGTCTGTCTGTCTGTCTCTCTCTCTCAATACCAATTACAATTCCTTCACTAATTAATCGAAAGGAACTTCGTTCCATCCGGGTCTCCCTTGACATCTCTCAAGTTTTTTTTTTATATTTGTAGTAGTCATGTTTGTTATTACTGAGTAACCATATGAGCTGAGCTAATAATAATAATAATAGTAATAACGGGGCTTGTGCTTGGGTGCATTACTATATGGTGTGGACAGGGATAATCGCCGGTCAGTGTCACGCCACATTTACATTAAATTTGTCAAGGGGCCTGTACGTGTTGGCCTTCCCATGGCCCCACGCAAGCCCCCCAAAAGTCCGGGTCATTTTTATGGCCCGTGGTCTTGAAAGACATACAGTATAATAATAATAATAATAATCGGCAGACAAACACACACATTGTATATCTCCAAATTAAGCAAGTGACGCTTGTGTTATGGGTACTATACAACGGACTACTCTGGGGCCGATCCCAGACACCCAGACTATAGTAAATAGAGGAGAAAATACGTTTCCGAAATTTACTATACCAGGAATCGAACCCGGAGCCTCTGCGTTGCAGTGAGGTACGCCGGCAAAGGCTTAGCCCGCTCAACCACAGAGGCCGGATAGAGGCCTAATAACCGGATATAGAGTATTTTTCTATGTATAATATACGGTTGTCGGAAGTCAATGTAGAGACATACAGTATCCCCCCAGGGGGTGCCGCCCTGGACTCGTCTCCGTCCAGGAAGCGGTACAAGGGGATGCGTCCCCGGGGCCCTTAGCGGCCACTGTCACATTCCCCCCTTCACTCCGTGACAGTGGTGTCCCACCTATCCACTCCAAATCCTTGTATTCCTTCCCCTTCCTCCCAAACCTCCTCCCCAAACACCCCTCCCTTCCAACGACGACTACTAGCGTCGAGCTCTGCTCCGCCCATCGCGGTTCTGCTAATCTTGGTCGGTAGAGTTGGAAAACCCTGTGGCCGGCGTTGATACGGTGAAAACGACTCGACCGCAGCTGTTGCGATGGCTCTCGCGGAAACGCGGGACTCTGACCTTCAGATTGCGGACTGTCAGCCTTCACCTCAATGCCACCTGTGTGGCGCGCTTGACACGGTGTTTCATACGCTAGTCGAGTGTGCAGCCTGGGCATCACAGAGGTTTGAACTCGAGACAATAGTAGATCCGATTGATTCGCTTGGCAGCCTGGTGCAAGCCATACTGCAGAGCGATGATCATTACCGCTTCAGGGGGCCTCATGCATCAAGGGAGCAGAGGAGTCTTCACCCCTGTTGTCGAAGTGAGTTAGCTCTTCCAGGGGCTTTCTCGGGCACTTATTGCGCTAGGATCGGCGTGGGTGTAACTACTTTCTAAGTCTCCATGCCTTTCCTGCCATAAGCGCGGGGCCGTCGGAGAAGGGTGGTTTTAGTGGATATTAGCCATTTGGGTTCGAGTCTCCACACAAGCCGGTTGATTACTGTTTGGAATGCCCCTTCTGGGAAGGCCTCCATGATCAACTATGGTCTAATCCCTTGCAAAAGACCCGGTATTGTGCGTAAATAGCATTTCCCCCACCTGAAAAAAAAAGAGACATACAGTATAAACTCCATGTAACGTCACTCTATTTAACGACAAACTCCCTTAAGCGTCGAAATCACTTGGCTTTGTTTGGTTTAGCTCGTCTTCCATGTAATGGTACACTCTATATAGCATTACACCCAGTCTCAATAATGACAACAATTAAGTTAAGTCGGTTAAGTCGGCAGACAGACATACATATTGTATATCCCCAAATTAAGCAAGTTACGCTTGTGTTATGGGTAATATACAACGGACTACTCTGGGGCCGATCCCAGACACCCAGACCATAGTAAATAACGGAGAAAATACGTTTCCGAAATTTACTATACCAGGAATCGAACCCGGAGCCTCTGCGTTGCAGTGAGGTAGGCCGGCAAAGGCTTAGCCCGCTCAACCACAGAGGCCGTCGTTAAGTTAATTAAGTAATAAAAAGTACCTTTTAAGTTGCCAAAATTAGTAAAAACTGCGCAGCTGTGTACGTTCTTTTTCGCTTTATTATCCTAGCCCGTAATAAACTCGACTGTCGGCATCATACATACCGAAATTTCTAAGAAATTTCAAAATACCGAAATTTTATAAGTATTTCCTTTAGCACCAAGATGCCTCAATATCGCAAGATATAAATAAAATAAGTAAAAAATACAACAAAATTACTGGTGTAGCAAAACGCGTCAGACAAAAATAACAGACTTCTCTCCATTTAACAACAACTCCCTATAACGCCATAAAATGCACAGCTCCTTCGGTGTCGTTATATAGAGTTTACACTGTATATTATCAAGTGACAAATATCGGAAATGGAGTAGCCCGAAATTGGATGTTAAAACGGATGGCGGCAGTTGGTTTTATGAAGGAAGCGAAATTGAAATGGTGCCAAAGCATTATCGGATGGTGTCACTGAGGCGCGCTACGAGGACCTTAAATACGCGGTGTTCGGGAAGTCTATACCATCCCAGTGGATCTCCTATAAAAAATTGAAAAATAAAAAAAGGACGGAAACTAACGCCATTAAGTGGTCCAGGAACATTAAAAATTATAATTAGTTTCTATTTAGTCCACTTAATTTCACTTAAGATGACGCTGTGCAATTTTGATGAATAAACACATCGCGCTGACGAGATCTTAAGAGCATAAATGAAACCACTAGTTATGCTCTTATTCTGTGAATCTCGTACACTTTTACATGAAGTATTATCTAAACCATTTTTTACTTTTAGCATAAATTAAATATATATAATGTAAGTTTTTAAACGAATTATATTCTGTCTATCCCTTCATTCCAATTTAGAACTAGTTATAACTTATTAGTGGTACTAATAATTAGTTATAACTAATTCTCCTAGTGAAATTTATAGAATTGTCGACTGTAGCGCCATCTATCGCACAGGGTAAATGATATTTTACTCCAGAGAATCTCATCTATTTTACAATTAGAACTAGTTATAACTTATTAATGGTACTAATAAGTTATAACTAGTTCTCCTAGTGGAATTTATAGAATTGTCGACTGTAGCGCCATCTATCGCACAGGGTAAATGATATTTTACTCCAGAGAATCTCATCTATTTTACAATTAGAACTAGTTATAACTTATTAATGGTACTAATAAGTTATAACTAGTTCTCCTAGTGGAATTTATAGAATTACCCATTGTAGCGCCATCTATCGCACAGGGTAAATGATATTTTACTCCAGAGAGTTTCATCTATTTTACAATTAGAACTAGTTATAACTTATTAATGGTACTAATAAGTTATAACTAGTTCTCCTAGTGGAATTTATAGAATTGTCGGTTGTAGCGCCATCTATCGCACAGGATAAATGATATTTTACTCCAGAGAGTCTTATCTATTTTACAATTTAGAACTAGTTATAACTTATTAATGGTACTAATAATTAGTTATAACTAGTTCTCCTAGCGGAATTTATAGAATTATCGATTGTAGCGCCATCTATCGCACAGGGTAAATTATATTTTATTCCAGAGAGGCTCATCTATTTTATACTCGTATATAGTGTATTATCTATGGTCTACACAGGCAGTCTGCAATGGGCAGTCTACAGCAGTCAGTTTGAAGCAAGTAGAAACAGAGGAGGTTCACAATTCAACTGAATGTTTTTGATATTTGTTGCCCGATTTCTCCGTCAATTGTTGACCGATTTTCAATTCCGTTTCTCTATTCGAAAGAATATACTCCTAAGGTGGTCTCACTGTCTACTACCAACAAGTCAAAATCTGATGGAAATCGAGAGCAACACTTATTGAAGAGCATCAAGCGTTAACGCTCTTCGAAAGGCAAACTGTATACGCGTTCAAGTAGTACAATTTCTACAGACACTTTCTTTTTTATTGCAGGAGTTCAGCAGACAGGCAAACGGCCCACTTGATTTTTTTTTAAAACTTAGTTGTTTATGAGGGTTTTTTCAAAAAGCAAATGTCACCCCTGTTATTGCTCCCAAAAACAACACACTTAAATTAAAAGAAATAATTTTAAACAGCATTCTGGCCTCATCGGATAGCGGTGAGGCCAGAACACTGTTAAAAAAGCCTAAATTAGAGGTTCTAGCGCCAAATTTGTCACGTCTCTGAGGCTCGACGCGCACACATTCAACCAAAATGTGATGGACATCCTCTCTCACTGCGCATACAGTGCAATTCGGGGAATTAATTTTACGCATCATGTAACCAAAACAATTCAGTGGGACATGCCCAGATCTAAGCCTCAGTGCCGTAACAACTTCTTGTCTTCTCATTCTGCTCACATCGAACCAAGGGGAGGCCCACTTGATGGAAAGCGGTTACCTATGGACATTTGCAACACCAAAGGTGCTACAAATGCGCTGCTGCTCTCTTAAGGGAGACTGGAACTTGGTCACTAATACCGGAACACAACTCAAGGTTGTTATGGCGACATGCTTTAGACCAGGGGTGGTAGTCATCCAGTCGAGCAAATGCCTCACCACCTGGCACACTTAAAATATTATTAGCAAAAAAAATTTTTTTCTACAACATCCTGAAGAACCTGCTCCAGGAATAAAAAATACAAGAAAAAAAGAAGAAATAGAGAAATAACTTCAACCAGGAAGTAACTTAAAAAAAACGTATTAAAATCTTTTCAGTACTACGTTATCAATTTCATAAAGAAACTTTAATACTTTGTAAGGAATTTCACAAAGCTTATGCTAATAGCAGATAGCTGGAAGTTCAAGTTAACCCCGGTTTAAGTAAAACAAAGTGCCTTCGAGTTCACTTAAGAGTTAAGTTACGAAGTTGGATGTGCTCCGGACGGTTAAAAATAACTATATATTTGCTAATGGAGCGGATTATTCCTTTTAAACTAAGTATTAATTTCATCAAAATAAAGTTGTGTCTATTGCCCCCTACTTACTCATGATAATGATGACATGAATGACAGATAACTCATGTATATATTGTTACGACTCGCGAGACTCGAATTAAAATGCCGTTAGAATTACTATAGAGTTTAGTAGAACTTTATAACACAGGTACAAATATAGCCGAACACAACAAGTCCAAACGTAATGCAGAAGGTCGTAATTCCATAAAACGCGCAAAGTCCGTCACTAAAAGATTCCCGATTGTAGTACACACGTCTTGCTTCGCTCGTGGTTATCGCTCGACTGTGTCGTCCCTCCATCGGGCCATTGCTTTATACTGCACAGATGCAATATGTCCGTCCGGCCGCGTGGACTGAATTTCCTAGAATCAGTTTGTACTTTAAATCCGTAACACCTGGCTAATAACTGCCATAAAAGATTACAATACAACAATGGGCTGTTTTCTAATCACAAATTTTAAACACAAAGTAAACAAATAGAAGTCCAAATGCCGAAAGGTAATAAAATGTGTTTTTACAGGTATGCAGGTGTGAATTTGTTTTTGTCGGCGTCTAGGTCGTAACAATATGTTATAGTCAAATCTCGAAGCTCGGGCGCTCCTAGGTTAGACTACTCAAACCTCAGGTCTGACATAGAGTCTTAGTCCAAGTCCATATAAACGACGTTTTTCTGCTTTTGACTAACGCATTTTCGTCTAACCGAAGAGAGCCTAATTTATACAGTTATTAAACATCTAACAAGTGCAGTACGAACGTACAGGCTTGAATGTTAATTAGACACTTAATAAAGAAGTTACTGTTGCTACAGATGTAATTGATACTAATATAAAAAAAAAAGAAAACAACACACATGGCACTAAAAAAAAATTGATACTAATAATATTGTGATTTTTACAAGTTTTTTTTTATTGCAGGAGTTCAGCAGACAGACAGACGGCCCACTCGATGGAAAGCGGTTACCATCGCCTATGGACATTTACAACACCAAAGGTGCTACAAGCGCGCTGCTGCTTTCTTAGTGGAGACTGGAACCTGGTCACTAATGCCGGAACACAACACAAGGTTGCTATGGCGGCATACTCTAGACCAGAGGTGGTCGCCATCCAGTCGAGCAAATACCCTACCAAATAGCTGTGGGTTGTTTAGTCGCCTCTTACGACAGGCCGCCCGGCCGCAGGAGATTGTATTCTTTCTCCGTTCCTGCACGGATAAAATTCCTCTTTCTGTAAGAGAGGCCAAAACATTACCTACATTTCGGAACTCCCTTAGAAAGTACTATCTGTCTTTAAATAAATATGTCTAATATATTAAATATTTACTTATTTATCTATTGTAATATATTATATATTAATATAAAATGCTTGTCACATATAATGTTAACAAATATATTTAATTAGATTATTTTGTATATACTTATATATATTACTATTATATTTATACATACATACATACATAAATTCACGCCAGTTCCCTTGCGGGGTAGGCACCAACAGCAGAGCGCCATTTAGGCTTATTCGTACACACCTCACTTGCTTCTTTGACATTCATAACTCTTGTCATGCACACTCGTCTATTCTTAAGGCTCCTGACATCACCCTCCGCTAGTACACGATCAATTTGATCATGGAAGGTGTGTCGTGGATATATTACTATTATATTTATGTATGTATTAAATTTATAAATTAGTGTAAGGATGTATATTTAAATTGTACAGTCCTATCTTTTTCTGCTCCACCTACATCGCCAGATTAGTTAAGAATTTGCCTGGAAGAGATCGCTTTTACCAATAATACCGCCTGTTGTTTTTCCAAGAAGTATTGTATCATACCAGGAATCGAATCCGACACCTGCGTTGCAGTGAGCTAGGCCGGTAAAGGCTTAGTCCGTTCAAGCACAGAGGCAGCCTCAGAAACAATGTACCGTTCCAAAGGGATAGACCAGTATAGCCGAAAACATGTAAGAATCCTCCAGCATCTGGGGCGCGTAGGATCAAACCCCTGCTGAGGAAATGAGTCTGCCTTGCTTCTCGGGGCATGCTCAAGCACTGATGCGCAGGATCAGCGTGAGCGTAACTACGTTTTAAGTCTCACGCTCTTCCTACCATAAGCGCGGGTCACATGGGAGGAAGGTGGTTTTAGTGGGGTATTAGCACATGAGTTACCTCTCCACATAGAGAGGGGTACCTTGCTGAGTTTCCACAGATGCCGGCAATCGACTCTGTTATCTGCGCTATCTTCAGTGGATAACTCTTATTGGTTTGGTCTAAACCCAATAAAGGACACATAAAAAAAAAATAACCGAAAACATAGCGGCACTGTCGTGTTTTTTTGGCGCTACAGTTGCAATTCATTAACAAATACATCGTCATGGCAACCACTGGAGTAACTGTTCGCGCCGTTTAGTTTAAAACCTGTCATGTCCAATTATTTACATAACTACCCACTTTTCCTAACCTCATGGTCTAATCACCTTTCCCAACGACCATCTTCCGACTATCCCTGTTGTACTTACCGCTGTACTGATACTGCTCGTCTTCATGAGTCAGTCTGCTGTCGATCCTTGTACGACGACCAGCATGTCTACAAGTACATATAATATCGAAGGCCGTAAGCCTTCTTCTCCTTAGACAACCTAGAAGATTTGAAGAGTCAGGACTTAGTGATCAGCACGCATAATCAGTGCAGCCCATGGCATACAGGTTAGTCTCCCTCCTATCCATTACCGGCAATACCACCGCCATTTTGGAAGCGCGTTCAGTTTCCTAATACTGGGCTGTCGCATTCTCAATGACAATCTTGTAATTTTAATGAGTTTCTCTCATAGTTACTTCCACCTTCGCTAGATGGCGTGACTGGTATTTTGAATTGAAAATTAGATTTGACATTTCTAACAATTATAACATGTCCACTTCGTGGTATACATATGCTTATGTAACGCGAGCTAAGCAATGGGCAAAAACTAATATTACTGTTACGTGCGAGCTGAGGTACACACTTAGGATTGGAAGGAAACACCAGTTCTCTTAACTAAACGCTTTTATTGACTTGCACAGCCACACGTGATTCTTCTCCGCAGTGTTGCCCCCACACGCACAACTAACGACGCACTGTACCGACGTTAAGCTATCTCACTCACAATGCCGTCGCTGATATTGCGTAGACCACCTCCTACTGCTGTGGTGTTCACCTCCGAATTTACCGCGTGTAGATCGCTTTTGGATCTCCTCATAAGCTACGCTACACTCCTCTTTCACTGAACTGCCCATTAAACTCATCACTGTCTTCTATAAAACTTCTCTTCCAATTCTTTCGTAACGCACTTGTCGCTCTGCTGTCTTAAACTGAACTCAACTGCCCGGTAGGCGCGCCTTATGCTGCTTATATACCGGTAAGAATCTACTGGAACCCAAAATTTCGATCTTCTTTTATATATTATCTATCCCTTTATAAACATCTATCTATCTTTCTTTTCCTTCCCGAACCTTCCATTCAAGAACTTTCGTTCATCATGTATCACTTTCTGACATGTATGTATTTCTTTCTTTTCCTTCCCGAACCATCTAATCTAGAATTTTCGTTCATCGTCTATCCCTTTCTATAATATATTTATCCTTGTCTTTTTCTAAAACATCTTAAAACTAGATAGTTCCATCACCACTCGCCACATTACTATATAAGTTTTGGAAATTTCCAAATATATCTCCATGGCGAAGTTAAACTCGGAGGATTCTTAATCAAATACAAATCGCGCGATTCAACACAGCTTTATTGCACTTTAAATCATATTTAATGTTGTTTAATACCTTTTAATGTGCCCCCGGAATAAGTTCCTGCTGAGAATACATTAAAATCAAGTTACTTTAAATATATCGGTTATTGCAGCAATTTGAACTTTTTTTTTTTAATGGAACGCAATGGAATCCGTGTCAATTATTCTTGCTTGTAGTGGTGGATGCTGGCTGTAGTTAATGGAAAGCTGGTGCTTTCTTATAGTACAGTGAAGAAAATACACCTTGTTGCTTTCAGGGATTTATTCTCGTACTATTAGACCTTGGATGCTAATCCCTTCAACTTAGTAGTAGTCGACTAATAGCAACTTGTTAGCGACTCGATCACAAAGTATTTGTGAGCATTATTTATACTAATGTTATAATATCTTAGGCTCCGACAAAGACAAATTCCACATACAGATCTGTAAAAGCACATTTTATTACCTGTCGGCATTTGAACTAATTGTAATCCTTTTATGATCGTCTTCTTTTGTTCACTTATTTATTGGCATACGTTTCTAGTTATTGTGGAGAACAGCCTATTGTCCTATTGTACTCGTTTACGGCCGCTCAGGAGCATCATTAGCCATCTGTTGCGGATTATAAGTACAAGCTAATTCTAGGAAATTATGTCGACGTTGCCGGGCGGGCACATTTGCATTTGTGAAGTATAAAACGATGGCCTGATTGAGAGAGGGGGTCAGTTGAGCTACAACTACGATCTAGGCGTGACGTGTGTACATTCGGGAATCTTCTGCATTACGTTTGGATTTGTTACGTTCGGTTATCGACATTTTCAAAATAGCCCACACACTGTACATCCTGTGTGTAATTAATTTTAAATGTATTCGAACATTTTACGACGTAAAAAAAGCGTATTAATCCTTGATAACTTAAAGCACTTGATGCAATTTAGGTTTTAAGGATGCTTTGGGCGATGTGAAAAATCTTTGCCTGAGGCATCATTAGTGCGTTGCGTCGTCGCAGCGTCAACGCTGCGTCGTTTTATGTATATTTTTTCGGGTTAAAAAACTTTATTTCTCACTAGCGGCCCGGCGCGGTTTCACCCGCGCTCTGTCCCGCTCCCGTGGTATATAGCGTCATGTTATATAGCCAATAACACTCCCTGTTAACGAACTTGTGCTTGGTATAAGTTCAGGAGTTGTTATGACGTGAAGTACTGTCTCACCTTAGCGAGTACATCTAGCTTTTTGGCTGCCACTTGCGCTAAAGCCTCTATGTGCGTGTCAAAATTGAGTGTTGGAGTCAAAGAGATGCTCAGAAGCTGGAGTCTATCGGTCAATGTAATGGACACACCCCCGAAAGTTGCCAGGTGGTAGGGCATTTGCCCGACTGGATGGCTACCACCCCTGGTCTAAAGTATGTCGCCATAACAACCTTGAGCTGTGTTCCGGCATTAGTGACCAGGTTCCAGTCTCCCTTAAGAGAGCAGCAGCGCATTTGTAGCAACTCTCGCGTTGCAAATGTCCATAGGCGATGGTAACCGCTTTCCAACAAGTGGGCCGTCTGCCTGTCTGCTGAACTCCTGCAATAAAAAAAAAAAAAGTGGGAGCTAGTTCAAATAGACTTCGTTTTGCGGAGAATAGACATGCCTGGGTTTTGGATGTAACCACTGCGCAGTGTATTGTTACGACCTAGACGCCGACAAAGACAAATCACACCTGCATACCTTTAGAAACACATTTTATTACCTTTCGGCATTTGGACTTGTTTTGTTTACTTTGTGTTTAAAATTTGTAATTAGAAAACAGCCCATTGCAATCTTTTATAGCAGTCATTAGCCAGGTGTGTCGGATTTAAAGTACAAACTGATTCTAGGAAATTCGGTCCACGCGGCCGGGCAGATATATTGCATCTGCGCAGTATAAAGCAACGCCTCGATTGAGGGACGAGGCAGTCGAGCGAGAACCACGACCGAAGCGAGACTTGTATACATTCAGTAATCTATTTAGTGACGGACTTTGCTTTGATCTTTTGCATTACGTGTGGACTTGTTGCGTTTGGTTATATTTGTACCTGTGTTATACGTGTTTGTATAGTTCTAATAAATTCTATAATAATTCCAACGGCATTTTAATTCGAGTCCTGCAACTCGTAACAGTATTATTGCTAGAAATCTACTGGTCCGAATTAGCCCCTGTTATGTCTTACTTTTAAATTAGTTGTACCTAAATATTACATGGTGGTTCGGGCATGTGGAAAGAATGCACGATGAAAGAATGACTAAACAGATATACAATGCAAAATTGGATGGATGCAGAAGTCGTGGAAGGCCGCGACACACCTTCCATGATCAAATTGATCGTGTACTAGCAGAAGGTGATGTCAGGAGCCTTAAGAACAGACGAGCGTGCATGACAAGAGCTATGAATGTCAAAGAAGCAAGTGAGGTGTGTAAGAATAAGCCTCAATGGCGCTCTGTTCGTGCCTACCCCACAAGGAAACTGGCGCAAAGTTGTATGTATGTATAAATATTACACGGAACCAATGTTTCATAAATTTAATCCGCCAGACATTTGATGTAATCCCGAGACAAAGCCTCGCGACAGAACAAAACAACAGGTATAAGGACGTTGGCACATTATGCAGACGATATACCACGGATCTGTTGTATGATTGCAATTTTGATGCGTAAGCTTTGATAATATAGCAGCATAATAATAGCAGCAGCGCATTTGTAGCAACTTTGGTGTTGCAAGTATCCATAGGCGATGGTAACCGCTTTCCATCAAGTGGGCCGTCTGCCTGTCTGCTGATCTCCTGCAATAAAAAAATAGTATGTAAACGAAATACATGTGTATATATAATAAAACTACGTTTTAACGGTTTCGTCGTCGTCAGCCATTTGCAGTCCACTGCTGGACGTAGGCCTCCCCAAGACGGCGCCACTCATCCCTGTCCTCCGATTTCCTCAGCCAGCGCCTACCGGCGACCTTGCATAGGTCGTCGGTCCATCGGGCTGGAGGGCGTCCGACACTACGTTTACCGAGACGCGGTCTCCATTCCAGGACTCGTTTGCTCCATCGGCCATCGGTCCTGCGGCAGATGTGACCGGCCCACTGCCACTTCAACTTGCTAATTTTGCGAGCTATGTCGGTTACCTTGGTTCTCTTACGGATTTCCTCATTTCTAATTTTATCCATAAGAGAAACACCCAGCATAGCTCGCTCCATAGCGACGGTTTAAGGCGCGGTAATTTTATTTGATTTTGGTTTTTCATCACGATTTTCATTCCGATCACGAAAGACAAAGATGTCAAGTGTCAACGAGTATTGTTAAAGTTTTATTTAGCCCACCGCCAACTTGTTAATTTTAACTATTTAGTTTTTTTAATTTTGTTTATGGTTATTATTTACTCTATGGGAGCCTAATCTAATTTACTACCGCTTCGCAACATGTTATAGCTTGAAGAGAAGAAGCGGCGCAAGAAACTCTTCAGAAAACATGCCTAGCTCTAATAATCGGTCGAAAAAACCAAAATCAAACAAAATTACCGCGCTTAAAACCGTTAAAACGTAGTTTTATTATGTATACAAGTCGCGGAAATATAAGAAAATATTACATGTGTATATTTACAATTTTAGAATAAGCTTGTTTTTATTGCTGAGGTACAGCAGACAGATTGACGACCTGATGGAAAGTTGTTACTGTTGTTAGTGGATATTTATACCAAAGGTGTTAAGAGTGCCCTTCCGGCCTCAAAGGAATTTTATGACATCTTTAAAAAAAATCCATTTCAAAGCTCCACGTTGTCCAAGAGAAACGTTCTTAAGAACTGTTGCTACATGAGCGAAACGGCTGAAGAATTAATTCATGAAACGGAGAAGGGAGACTATTTGCTGCGGTTGGTCGGCCTGTCGTAAGAGGAGACAAAGCAACCCATAGCCAGGTAGGGTATTTACCCGTCTGGATGGATAGACCCCGGTCTAGAGTATGCCGCCCATAACAACTTTGAGTTTTTTTATTTTTTATTGCAGGAGTTCAGCAGACAGACAGACGGCCCACTTGATGGAAAGCGGTTACCATCGTCTATGGACATTTGCAACACCAAAGTGGCTACAAATGCGCTGCTGCTCTCTAAAGAGACTTGAACCTGGTCACTAATGCCGGAACACAACTCAAGATTGTTATGGCGACATACTTTAGACCAGGGGTGGTAGCCATCCAGTCGGGCAAATGCCCTACCACCTGGCTGTGGGTTGTTAAGTCGCTTCTTACGACAGGCTGCCAGGCCGCAGGAAATTGTATTCTTTCTCCGTTCCTGCACGGATAGATAGTTGTGTTCCGGCATTAGTGGCCGGGTTCCAGTCTCACTTTAGAAAGCGGCAGAATATTGCTAGCACCTTTGGTATTACAAATGTCCATAGGCGATGGTAACCGGTTTCCATCAGGTGTGCCATCTGCCTGTCTGCTGAACATTCTTGCTATTTCACCCTGAAGACAATACATTGCATGGCCCTCGGTGTTGCAAACGTTTATAGGAAACTGTAATCAATTTCCTTTATGTAGGCCGTCTGCCTGTTTGCCAGCTTAGTATAAGCTATTTCCTATTTCAATTTGCATATTTAATACTTAATATATTCCCAAAGGATGTAGGCGGGTTTCTAAGGGAAATCGGCCCCCGTCGTATTAAAAATAAAAATAAAAACATTTTCAAGTCCTATTTATCAAAAATCGACTATTATCGACATAGAATAAAAAAAATTGGGAGCATTATTTTTAATTGGCGATAAAACGATCCCCATATACCAAAAAGCCGCAAGACTAACACTATCACCATCTCGTAATATACCAAGAAAATATACCCATTTCATACAACTCCTATATAAACAGAGTGAGACAACAACACAATTAACGATCACGTACACAAACGCCATCTGCACTCTCATCGCGGACACATATGTGCTAATAGTGAGCTAAAGGGTTAAACTCTCCGTGCAGGAACGGAAAAAGAATACTAATTCCTGCGGCCGGGCGGCCTATCGTAACCCACAGCCAAGTAGTAGGGCATTTGTCTGACTGGATAGCTACCACCCCTGGTCTAGAGTATGCCTCCATAACAACTTTGAGTTGTGTTCCGGCATCAGTTACCAGGTTCTAGATTCTCCTTCGAAGCCGGCAGCATATTGGCAGCACCTCTGTTATTGCTAACATCCATAGGCGACGGTAAAAACTTTCCATCACAGTTAGGCCGTCAGCCTGTCTGCTGTGCTTCAGCAATAAAAAAAAATATAAACGTCACGGGGGCAGATTTCCCTTAGAAACCTGGCTATACCCTTTAATATTACATTCTTGAAGACACATAAAACTTATACTTGTAACTTGGTTACTATGGAAATTTCATATAGATATCTAGCCTTGGTAGTTCCTAAGATAATCATGTGACACACAGACCGACAGATACAGGAGTGAGATAATATTGATTCTTCTTTAGTTCTAGATATCGGAACTCTAATGAACTTTAGCTGCTCTCTAAATGTCTCTCTATTTTCTCTTTCTTTGTGGTGTGACAGAAGATGTATGTCAGAATAGAAGAGTGTGGAAGGAAAATACATATTGTACTTACCCCAAATAATTGGAATATGTTGAAAGAAAAGAGAGATGTATTTTCATTAAGAAGAAGAGTATGGCAGTTCTATTCTAGTATGCGTCTTCTATCACACGACGAATGGCCATAATTATCATCCATCACACAATCTGTACGTCTCTTTTTAACCGACTTGAAAAAGGAGGACGTGCTCAATTCCGCTTATGTATTTTTGTGTAATTGTTACGCGATTTCTCCGTCAATTGTTGACCGATTTTTAATTTTTTTTAAAATCCTAACAGTATACTCCTGAGGTGTTCTCATTGTTACCAAGTCAGGCTCCGTTGACTGGGTCCTAGAATGAAGACTATAGTCACGTACGACGTATTTTTTAACCAAAACCGACTTTCTTATATTTATTTTTTGATTTTTAATTACTCTTGAAGTTGTTTTTTTTTAACCGACTTTAAAAAGGAGGAGTTTTTCAAGACGCTTGTACGTTGTTTTTTTTATAGTTTTTTGCTTTGCAGACAGTTTTTTTTTATCTACTTGAGTGGTTATGATTTATTAGTGGTTATTAAGTCAAATAAAACACGACATCGCGGACAAGTTATATGATTATCAGTACATTAAGTTTGAAGTTAATTTAGTATATTATTTTGTTTAATTATGCAATTTTATTTAAGACAATAAATACAACGTGTGATGTATCTCCAGTAAATTTTCACGGTCTGATAAATAATTTAATTACTTTAGCTTTAAAAAAAAATTAACTTTAATACCATGTCTTAACAAATTATAATTTTGACTCGAGCTTGTAAGTACGAAATGAGTCAAGATCCATAATTGCTTTTGTTACAATCGAGTAAATGAGGTTTTCATGGAATTTTCTTTGTTCAGATTTTTTTATTGAAATTTTTGAATAAATCAAGTGATAAAAATCATGATATATTTGCAGCAATTAAGTGCACATGGTCTTTGGCGAAATTAGTCAGGTTATGTTTAAATTAATTAGGTTTTCCATTATAGTCCAAGATACCAGCCACCCCAGACTTACGTGATTTTAGGAAAGATAATTTTTTTAGGATCGGTAGTTTAATAAAAACTTAGAAAGGAATGGATACTCGCTAAGCTGAAAGCGGGGCCGTTTTTCAGGTAGCAGGTATCAAAGGTGGAAAAAAACCATGCTAAATTATGTCAAAGTAGCAAGGCTAGTTTTTACATATGTCATATGTATATGATATTGTTATAAACAAAGATATACAGTTGCCAGACACTTCTAAAAATGTCATCTTTCCTAAAACCACGTAAGTTTGCGGTGACTGGGATCTCGCTCTATTACAGGGTTCAGAAACGGCTTAATTGATTGACATCTGTCAGGGCAGCGGAATTATAATTGGATATTTCACGCATATTAAAATCAGTGGCGTAGCTTGCCTTAGATGAGCCCTGTATCAAAATGTGTTGGGAGGCCCAAAGGAAAGAGAAAGTTTTTTATAAAAGAAACAAAAAATGCTCGAATTGAATTAAAATAAAATATATTGACTAGCTGATTCCGGCGACTTCGGCCGCGTGGTACGGTTTTTTAACTATCCCACGGGAACTCTTTAATTTTTCGAGACCAAAACTATCCTATATGTTGACCAGGGATATAAGCTACCACCATACAAAATTCATTTAATTCGGTCCTAAATTATACCATTCGAAAATACAGCCAAATATTTGGGTATGACATTAGACGCTAAGTTTCGCTGGAAAGCCCATGTCAAAAAGAAACGTCAAGAGCTAGATTTACGCTACAAAAAAATGTACTGGCCTCTCGGCAAATATTCTGCTCTGTAAGTACCCAATAAGATACTCCTCTATAAACAGATTCTAATGCCAGTATGAACCTATGGTATACAACTGTGGGGCTGCACCAAGCCAACCAATTTAAACATAATACAGAGGTGGTGGGTGCCAGGTGGTAGGGCATTTGCCCGACTGGATGGCTACCAGCCCTGGTCTAAAGTATGTCGCCATAACAACCTTGAGTTGTGTTCCGGAATTAGTGACCAGGTTCCAGTCTCCCATTAAGAGAGCAGCAGCGCATTTGTAGCAACTTTGCTGTTGCAAATGTCTATAGGCGATGGTAACCGCTTTCCATCGAGTGGGCCGTCTGCCTGTCTGCTGATCTCCTGCAATAAAAAAAAAGGTTCCAAAACAAAGTACTTAAGGACATGGTCAATGCTCCTTGCTACATAAGATCGGACGATCTCCATCGAGACTTAAAAGTGGACCTCGTCATTAACGTCATTAAAAAATACGCTGAAGCCCACCAGCAACGGCTTCATCATCATGTAAATGTCGAGGCCATCCAGCTCCTTGATAATACAGACTTATTAAGAAGACTCAAAAGGACAAAACCATTTGAGTTAGTGTTGTAATAACTAAGCATTAAGAAAGAACACATGAACAAAGTGTCTTCTCCTTAATAAAGACAATAAGAAACGTGTTATTGGACACATTCTTAGTTTAAGTTATATCTATTTATTTTAGGTCAGATTTAAATTACTCATTAGTCTTATTCCCTAGATTAGATTGTAATTTTAATGTTGTATCACCAAGGTACATTATGTAAGAAAAAAAAAATTAAATCGGTCCAATCGTTTCGGAGATTAACCGGTACAAACAGACAAACAAAAAATTTGAAAAAAATCTAATTAGTTATATTTCACTTCTTACATCCCCACTGACTCGGTTTGTAGCATTTTTTTTCATTGCACAGAAATTTGACCTCTACAATTTTATTATGTGTATTATTATTATACATGTATATTGATTATTATAAGTTATTACTTATAATACTTAATGCTCGTAGGAGCTAAGTTAGATAAACAATTTAAGTCAAGGCTACACTTTTCTCCCCTTTTTTCGGAAAGCTTATTTATGAAAGTATCCATAGCTGAAGACGATTTCAGATTTTGTAGATTTTCTGCCTCTATCGACAATAATGACAAGTCTGATAGCCGTTCCTGTTGGGCCAGCACTTATTCTCAAATATGTTATTTTATACTAATATACAAAGCTGAAGAGTTTGTTTGTTTGAACGCGCTAATCTCAGGAACTATAGGTCTGATTTAAAAAATTCTTTCAGTTTTAAATAGCCCATTTATTGAGAAAGGCTATAGGCTATATATCATCACGATAAGACCAATAGGAGCGGAGCACCAATGAAGAATGTTTCAAAATCGGGGGGTCGTGAAAACCAAATCCACGCGAACAACGTCGCGGGCACTGCTAGTTAATCTATAAAAGACTGTTGATAAAATTTGGAAACATTTGCTTACACACTTTCAGGGCCCCTGTAGCCTGGGGGCCCAGGATCATTGATACGGCTGATACGGCGGTAGCTACGCCCCTGATTGCAATGACTTCTAAAATATGACTTGATGATTTACATCCCTCTTCATTACATGCCCATTTTAGTCTTCTTCTCAATTTTTCAGTGACGGGTGAAAGGAGCTCGAAAGTTAAGAAATTTGGTCGGTTATTTTACAAATGTATTTACTTTGGAATTTTAGATTATGGCAGCTGCATATGTCTAGTCATCGCAGCGGACAACGAACTACTGACTAGCGTAGCGCGGGAGCGCACATATTAATAGTTGCTTTATCTCGCTCGCACGTCATCCGTCCCGCTCACACACTGTGCTATACATTGCACTAGCGGTACGGCTTGTTAATATTTGTACTTAAGGTTACCGTTACCGAAATAAATCAGTTCACATCAGCACTCAAGAGTGAATACTACTCTCAGCCATCTGAAGTATTATTTAACCCCTACCTCTCGCTGCTACAAGATAAAGAGTAATGAAAATTATATTTTATTTTTGTAACTGAAGAAAGAAAGAAAATAATGTTTATTTAGAGTTATTTAAAATGATAATTATACACAAGCAGTTTAACAAAAATAAAAAAACTTCGTTTAAAAAAACCGACTTCAAAAACTAAAAAGTATAAAATAATTTATTTCTAAAGCTATTATTATTAATCTATATTATCTAAAACAT
This sequence comes from Dendrolimus kikuchii, assembly GCA_019925095.2. Classification (NCBI taxonomy): domain Eukaryota; kingdom Metazoa; phylum Arthropoda; class Insecta; order Lepidoptera; family Lasiocampidae; genus Dendrolimus; species Dendrolimus kikuchii. The sequence continues at coordinate 1,635,412 of CM034404.1, forward strand.
CTTAAAGTCGGTGCTTAGTAATTTTCAAAATATAGTAATTTTTATGTTTTACTTTGCACCGACTTCAAGATGTTTCAGATAATATATATTAATAATAATAGCTTTAGAAATAACTTATTTTATACTTTTTAGTTTTTGCCTGTTGTTCGTGCCTACCCCGCAAGGGAACTGGCGTGAAGTTATGTATGTATGTAGTTTTTTAGTTTTTGAAGTCGGTTTTTTTAAACGAAGTTTTTTTATTTTATTTGTTACTTTTTAGTGTCTAGCTATGTATGGGTAGACCTACGAAAGGTGTCGCGCTCCTTAAAAAATATAGGTCCCAAGAAACGGGAACAAAAAAATGTTCGTAAAATGAAAACTACTGGGCCGAACTATGTTAAATTTTTAGGGGCCAAATGGCAACTATTCCGCATCAAACTAAATAAGAATCACGTAAATCGGATCATAAATCTCGGAGTAATCGGTGAACATACATAAAAAAAAATATCCCGACGAATTGAGAACCCCCTCCTTTTTTTGAAATTGGTTAAAAAGCTAAAGGTTAACTAACTCTAAACAGGCCCTAACTCAGCGAATGCTGGTTGATAATGAAGAGTGAGCCCCGATAGCGCGGAGGAGCGAGATGGAATGCTCCTCCGTCTTAAAGGAAGATCTTCCAGCGAGGCTAATGTTGTCCCTCGCAGGCCTAGGCCCATCTGTTATAGTTGAAATTTTGTATATCTTAATATATATAAATCTCGTGTCACAATGTTTGTCCTCAATGGACTCCTAAACTACTTGACCGATTTCAATCAAATTTGCACACCGTGTGCAGTTTGATCCGACTTGAAAGATAGGATAGCTTACATTTGGACCCGGTAGGTGGCGCTGGAATCGGGTTCTAAATTTTATTTCTTCAGGGCAGAACAACGTCTGCCGGGACAGCTAGTATTCTTTATATGTTTCGGGAAACGTTTGTGACATCAATTATTGCACAGCGCCATCTATTGGCGGCTTGTCTTCCGTTAGTGCTAGGCAGTAACGTCACCTTCACAGAAAAAAAATAACTAAAGAACATTTAATAATATGCTATTTTTATAGTAATTTCTACACACATACACTATTTAACATATATGACAGAATATTGAAACTAAGTGACATAATATATTTGAGAAGTTTATTTCTTAAGAATCGATTTTGATATAAGGTCCCCGGCATGGAAATTCTACGAGGAGTGATATAATACAAACGCAAGTCAGAATCGTTATTTTTTGGAATTTATACATTTTTTTTCTTTAAAAAAATATTCAAATCGGTCAGGGCGTTTATGTTAATTAAAATAATTTAAGTGTTAATATTGTTACGAGTGTGGGACTCGAAATTAAAATGCCGTTGGAATGACTATAGAATTTATTAGAACTATACAAACACGCATATGATAGGTACATATAGCTAGACACTACTAGTAAAACTGCACGATTCAATAACACGCGCAAAGTCCGTGACTATATCGCTTGTCGAATGTACGTCTTACTCGTATCGTAATCCTCGCTCGACTGCCCCATTCCTCCGTTCGGGCATTGTTTTATATTAAACTGTATAATACACAACCAGTTGCGTGGGCTGGGTTCTTGCGAGCTGCGAGCGAAAACAATAACAATAAGGATTAGTAAAACACTAATGACGGCCATAAAACAAGTACGATAACAATAGTTTTTTTCTCAATTACAAATTCTAAACACGAAGTAAACAAAAGAACTCCGAATGCAGGTAAGGCAATAAACTGCGTTTTACAACAGGCAGATGTGCGCTTTCCTTTGACGGCATGTAATAATATGTATGTCACATTAACATTAGCCTCTCCTATATTAGCTTGCTTACCAAAATGAGTTTTAGCAGAACCATTACTATACTTCTGTCAGGCGCTCTGATATTATTTATACGATTTTAATCTACACTTAGTATGTTTGTGAGTGTGTTTTGTGTTTATATATGTATTTTCTGCTGGCTAAATAGTTATCTGTCCGTCTGTATGTTTTCTTTAATTGCCAGAAGTAGGCAAACAGGCAGAAGGCCCACATGATGGAAAGCGATTACCGTCGCCTAGGGACGTTTGCAACACCAGGGGTGTAGCCAACGCGTTGCCTACCTCTAAAAAATTTTATAATGCCCTTCTTAAAAAACCCCATATCATTGATACGGCGCAACCGCAAGGGGAAAACCGCGGTGGGAATTTCCGTCCAGATCATTCTTGTGCGCGGAATAAATTTTCTACAAAACCGTTGCGTAGTTGAGCGGTTCTTGTAACCGGCCTTTATTCGGCCGCATGCAGCCACTGCCGCCATGCCCATGCACACGTTTTTTTTTAAATTTTTAAGGAATAAACTGCAGCTGTGTGTCAGAGTTGACAGACACAACTTTTCTATAGACTTCTAAGGTTTTTTATAAATATATATAAGAATGTATTTGTTACTTTAACTCGTTTAGACGTTGTAGTGCCAAGCTGGGATAAATATCTTGATTAGAACACGCTGGATCGGCTCGATCAGGGTGATACCAGGCTCTCACAGAATACCGGCGTGAAATGTTTAGCCGAGTAAACCGTGTACTGTACGTTGAGTACCTTTATCCCTACTAAATATTTAAGACTTCGGCTCCCTATCCCAAAATTGCCTTCATTTGGCCGGCTTCACTCTGAAAGCGCGAGACTCAGTCTACCTATTTTGTTCGACTGAGGTGCTGATTTATTCATTAAGAAGCAATATTACTGGTCGGTAGTAAAACTGCATAATTAACTTGTCTTTAGAGCGAGCTGCGCATGCGCAAGTTGTTAATATGCGCGTTCAATCCTGATAAGATCTATATGGCTTCATAACAATAGGGAAACTAAGGTCCTAACTGTATTGAGCAAACAGAAAAGCGCGTATAATGCCGGTTTCATTAGTCCACGCATTACCTAAGGTCTGCACTCTTAAGGCTGTTATCTTATTTTTGCTTGCAGGCAAACTGGCCAGCGGGTTCACTTGATGGAAAGTGGTTACCATCGCCTTTGGACATTTGTAACACCAAAGGTGCTACCGAAGTGCTCTAAATGTAAACTGGAATCTGATCACTAAATCCGGAATACAACTCAAGGTTGTTAAGGCGAAATACTCCAGACCAGGAGTGGTAGCCATCCAAACGGGCAAATACCCTACCAACTGTCTGTGAAACAATAAAATTTCCTGCGGCCGGGCGGCCTGTCGTAAGAGGTGACAAAACCACCCACAGCCAGGTGGTAGGGTATTTGCCCGTCTGGGTGGCTACCACCCCTGGTTTAGAGTATGCCGCCATAACAAGTTTAAGTTGTGTTCCGGCATTAGTGGCCAGGCTCCAGTCTCCAGTGTATCTGTAGCACCTTTGGTGTTGCAAATGTCTATAGGCGATCGTAACCGCTTTCCATCAGGCGGGTCGTCTACCTGTCTGCTGAACTCATGCAATAAAAAAAGTGGCTGTTAAATCTACATATATCATTACTTGACCACACTAACTGACTGACATATCAACGCATAGGCCAAACTGCTGAGGCTAGGGCCGTGAAAGTTAGCAGCTTTCTTCTATACTGGAGATTCGCACTAAGAAAAGATTTTTGAAAATTCAACCCTCAAGGGGGTAAAAAGGGGGTTGAAAGTAAAAAAGCACGAATTTTATATACCAGATTGTGTTTAGAAATAAATGTACTCATAAATCAGCGATTTTTGGGAGTTAAAAAGGTTAAGAAAGTTTGCTTAAACTATGACTATTTTTATTCTACGCGAGCCAAGCCACGAGTAACGACTAGTCTAGAATATAATAAGTCGGTAAAGGAGACGAGGTTGTATAAAATTAAAAAAAAAGAAAAATACCTGGGGGATAGTGGGTAGATCAAAAAATGTCTGTGATGCCTGTTTACTGGCCAGCAAGCAATACAAACTCGTTTCTCACTTTATCCATCCTTGTAACACAAAAAATGATAAATGGACTATCTATATACATAAAAATCAATGCCACTTTTCGTTGTAATTTTATAACTTGAGAACGACTTTACCGATTTTGATGAAATTTTGTGTGTGTGTTTGAGTGGGTACCGGGATGGTTTAGATCCACAATTGAAACCGGTAGGTGGCGCTGAGATCGGGTTCTACAATTCTTCTTATACCTGCAGCGATTTTGGTGATTTTGTTTTTGTGTGTTTGAGTGGATTCCCGGATGGTTTAGATTCGCAAAAAGAACCGGTAGGTGGCGCTGAGATCGGGTTCTAGAATCCTCCTAATCACCGGGAGCGATTTTAGTGGTTTTGTTTTTGTTTGTTTAAGTGGATTCCCGGATGGTTTAGATTCGCAATTAGAACCGGTAGGTGGCGCTGGGATCAGGTCCTAGATTTTATTCTTTCAGAGCAGGACAACGTCTGCCGGGGCCGCTAGTACTATTATAATTTATTATCCTGTGGATAGTAAAATCTTTAAGTATAACAGTATTGTGATTGACAGTGTAGATAGGTAGGCAGTAGGATGCGGGTAGACCGCGACTTACACACCATGATCAAATAGCAGAAGTGCACAAAGTATGTACAATATATAGCATTTCACAAATAAACAACTGCGGTCTAAAACTTAGCAACACATTGTTTATATTCATATATTTTCAATAATAAAATCAGTGTCATTACAGCGCTCGTTGGGTTTGGTATTTCTTACATTTTACCCTTCCCTCCTAAACTAAAACTGTATACACACTACAGTTTTTTGGTCCTTCGAGCCGGATATAAAGCCGGTCAAAGAGAGATCAGGTAAAAAGCATCTCTAATAAACGTGCATGTATAAAGAGGTCAATGAAAGTAGACGAAGTGATATTTATTTGTCAAATTCGTCACAAGTGCAGATTCAAAGTCTCTGTTTACCCCCATGAGAAACAGGCGTAATAATATACATGTACGTAGTAAAACCTCTAACAATTTTATCCTAAGACTTTGGGGATAGAAACAGTTGAATATTTCTCGAGGAAATCAGAACCCTAGCACTCAAGCAATCAAGACCCTACACAATACTATCAGCTGTAAGGATCTAGGTGAAATTAACAATTAGGTAGCAATTAAACGAGTTAAATGCATTTTATTATCTTGCAATATATTCACCGGACGTTATCTTTAAATATAATCTTGAATGATTTATTGCATGGAAAGGGTTAGTGACTCAAGTATTAGTGTTTCGTTCCAATGACCGGGGTTTGAATTCTGTCCGAGAACCATCTGTTAGTTAAGGTTAAGTATGTGGCGTTGATAAAAACCCACGTACTGACGGTGTAAGAAAAAATGAGATAATATTGACTACAACGGCAGCCACACGTCACTCCACGGGATTGTCTCACTACACGCACAGCATCAGACCATCAACGCACCTGGCTGCCGACTCCTCATTATCTCATATATAAATAATAATAACAGCAGCCCATAAATGTCCCACTGCTGGGCTCGGGCCTCCCACTATATGGCAACGGACAGTATACCCGCCACGCTTCGCCAAGGCGGCTTGGCAGGTTTGACACATCGGTTATCTCGATCTGCAGGTTGCATCACGATGTTTTCCTTCACCGTTATTAGCACGTGGTAATTGTAACAATATGCACATTAGGTCAGAAAACTGACTAAGCGGTGCATGCGTTCCAGCCAGGATCGAATCCGCGCCCTTTGGGTCTGGGACGCGTGCGCTTGCCATTACGCTACCACGACTTATACGACATTATCTCATATTCTCACCTAATCAAGGCGATGGCGTGAGGTCGCAAAACCCACAAAGCTGCTGACAAGCCACCTAAAGAGAGAGAAGAGAGAAGACTCCAGCAGCTCCAAAGTTACCGGTGGGTAGTTGCAGCCGGGGTAAAGAGGTAAAACCTCGAGAGCCCCAAACTCCTCATTATAGATAAAGAGGAAAAAGACCCTGGAGAAATGTTAATATTGACTATTATTATTTGGGGGGCGCTATAACCCACGGGTCAGATGCTGGTTCGGTAATTCTGGACTGTATGTGGGAGATATGACCTAGATCCTTACTCTAGAATAGCAGAAGCTCCACCAACCTTGAGATCGGCTAGTAATCAGGACGTTTGCAAATGATGCGTTAATTTAAACGTGAATTATAGAGTTATAAAATAATTGTGTGCTATTTTACGAATAAATATTGATGTCTCAAAACTTGAAGTATGTACATACATACATACATAACTTCACGCCAGTTCTCTTGCGGGGTAGGCACGAACAACAGAGCGCCTTTTAGGATTATTCTTACACACCTCACTTGCTTCTTTGACATTCATAGCTCTTGTCATGCTCGCTCGTCTGTTCTTAAGGCTCCTGACATCACCTTCTGCTAGTACACGATCAATTTGATCACGGAAGGTATGTCGTGGCCTTCCACGACTTCTGCATCCATCCACTTTTGCTCGCCTTAAGAACAGACGAGCATGCATGACAAGAGTTATGAATGTCAAAGAAGCAAGTGAGGTGTGTAAGAATAAGCCTGAATGGCGCTCTGCTACTCGCGCCTACCCCGCAAGGGAACTGGCGTGAGGTTATGTATGTATATATTAAAAATAATTTATAAACAAATTTAGAAAAAAACAATTTTATTTATCATATAAATATCATACAAAATGTTATCTGACACATAACAATTTATACGAAATAAAATGGCTGCAGGCGTGCGGCGGCGTCGCGGCAACAGTGCGGCTCAACGGCGTTTGTGGGACGTTAATTTGACAAGCGAAGAGCGCATTCGAGCCACGTCGCCAAGAAATGGATATGTGCGGGGCGTACGAGCTTCTATCTCTGTATACCTACAGCTTCAAGCAATCATATCAAAGGGTAAATGATTTATGGCCGCTTCATATATCTTACTACCCGTGCGCAGAAGGTTTGCCGATAGCTTCATGACGTCACGAGTCGATGGTCAGTAGGGTTAACAAAAAAGGTCACATAAATAGTTGTTGCAATAATTTATTATTTTCATTTTTTTTATTGTATATATTGTTACGAGTGTGGGACTCTAATTAAAATGCCGTTGGAATTACTATAGAATTTATTGGAACTATAAAAACACGTACAACATAAGTACAAATATAACTAGACCCTACTAGTACAAAACTGCACGATTTAATAACACACGCAAAGTCCGTCACTATATCGCTTGTCGAATGTACGTCTTACTCGTATCGTAATCCTCGCTCGACTGCCCCACCCCTCCGTTCGGGCATTGTTTTATAGTAAACTGTACAATACAAAATGGAAGCTCATGGGCTAGGTTCTTCCAAGAAAATGTAATTTGCACACCTGCGAACCCCCAACAAAGTTGGAAAAAAATAACAATAACGATTAGTTCGACACTAATGACGGCCATAAAACAAGCAGAAAAGCAATAGCATGTTTTTCTTAATTGAAAATTCTAAACACAAAGTAAACAAAAGAATTCCTAAATCCGGGAAGGTAATAAAACAGCGTTTTACCCCAGGCAGGTGTGCGCATTCGTTTGACGGCATGTAACAATATTTTACATAAGTATATACACATTCCTCCACTGGAAATGGTAACATATTTGCGGGGTCGAGACCTTGGGGCCATGGGGGCTTGAGGCACACAAACTTTATCGAGACATAGCGAAACGCCTGGTACACGTCTCACGTGACCAAAAGACTGGTCTGTACCTTGGACAAAGCATTAGCGTTGCGATACAGGGAGGTAATGTGGCCAGTCTTTTGGACACGTTTGCAGCTGTCAGCGGTCTGGCACTATTTTTTATAGTTTAACTTTAATTTGTATATATACTTATTTATAATTTAGTTAAGTTTTTAATTTGCATTTAAAGTTATTAAAAGGTAGCTTAAAAAAGCATTATTTTATACAATAATAGTAAGTAATACAATACAATAATAGTTAGTAGTCATCGGCAAACCTTCTGCGCACGCACACTTATACTAATCATTAACTTGCGTTACCATCCGTTGAATTTTGACATCACTTATATGGAGCTTATCTCAATTTTTCACCGATAGTAAGGCAAATGAACGGTCGGTAAGATCTAGGAACCGGCCATCAACAGGTATACCTTCTAATTGGACTTAACAGCCAGAGAAAACCTTGTTTATTTTTTTAATAGCCTGCCCGAATGAGAATAGACGGTTGTAAAGAGCACGTTGATTATATATTTTTTTGGATTTTATGTCTTGGCAGCTAGGCCTTTAAGCCAGATCTTAGATTTCATGTAGTTTCTTCATTTTCTTAAACCTATGTGTAGCACAGCTGAACTGTAGGTTATCAGCTGGTGCCATTCAACGAAGTTCTTGTGACAACTCAAAAGGTCACATTTGACTTTACAGTTCACATTTCTCACAAAACACTTAATTACTACTCAAAAATTATCAATATCCTTCAACTATTGTTCATTTTAGAGTAATTTTACACATTTTTAGAAGATAAAACTGCACAGCACAATATCTCCTTTCCTCTCCTTTCAGTTCCCGCCAGAAACTCTAGATTATAATATCGAGGGTTGAAAGGCTATCTGTTTTAAAAGAGATTTTGTGTGAGACTTAACACTATGGGTTTTTTATATCGTAATATCTCAACCTAAAGAAATATAAAGAACTTGATGTCTAGTTTCAATCTATAGATGTCCTTTTTTTTAAGTACGGTACTTAGTTCGTTGGTGATGTGTTTTTCTGGGTCATTTGTAACGTCTAACTTTTCTCCCGACAATTTTAAAAAATTTCGTTTAAAACATATAGCCTTTCACCCATCGATATATAAATAGACGTTGACATAGAGTAACATGTAAATTTTTTATTGTAATAATATTTACTTAATAGTGATATATTACAATCTAAGCAGAAGATATAGAATGAAGAAAAAACCAAAGAAGTACGACAAATGTCAAAAATCATTAATTACTTTCAAATCAAAATCAATTAATTTATTTTATCCGTGCAAGAACGGAGAAAGAAAAAAAGTTTTTATTAAAAAAGAAGATCGTGTTCTATAGAACAAATAAATTAATGTTCCTATTGCTTGCTCATTTCATGCAACTTCTTATTTAAATAGATAATTTTAACTCATACGTGTTTAATAAATAAAACTTTCACTCATATATAACTTTTTTTTATCTACTAAATAAAATGAGTTTTTGTTGTTATTTTATTCACAAGTGTGTTGAAAAACGTCGTATGATACCTGTCGTAAGAGGAAACGATGTAACCTACAACCAGGTGGTACTGGTGGACCACTCCTGGTCCAGAGCATGGCGCCCTAACAACCTTGAGTTGTGTTCCGTCATTAGCGGCCAAGTTCCAATCCCTCTTTAGAGAGCAGCAACGCATTTTTAACGCCTTTGGTGTTACAAATATCCATAGGCGATGGTAACCACTTTCCATCAGGTGGGACGTCTGCCTGTCTGCTGAAATCTTGCAATAAACTAAAAGAAAAATTCCAGTCGATATTAAAATTTCCATCATAACAAACTGACGTCATTGCAAAATGCTAATGTCATGTTCGCTGATAAAACTTCACCTGATTTTGACATCGGATATTGTTGATAGGTCTTTATAATTGTAGATATGCCATTTATCGATTATGGCCGGCGTCTTGCTGTCTACCGTCACGTATGCAAGCTAAGGCTTAGGCCACATTAGCCCACGCGAATTACGCGACAGAAACGCGGCTATCCTGTTGTTGATTTCACAACATTTAGGGCCGTACTAGGCAGTGAATGCACTACGAAAATTTCGATGCGATTCTCTCCGCATCATACATATATAACTTCACGCCAGTTCCCTTGCGGGGTAGGCACGAACAACAGAGTGCCATTTAGGCTTATTCTTACACACCTCACTTGCCTCTTTGACATTCATAACTCTTGTCATGCAAGCTCGTCTGTTCTTAAGGCTCCTGACATCACCTTCTGCTAGTACACGATCAATTTGATCATGGAAGGTGTGTGGTGGCCTTCCACGACTTCTGCATCCATCCACTTTTGCATTGTATATCTGTTTAGTCATTCTTTCATCATGCATTCTTTCCACATGCCCGAACCACCGGAGCATTCTTTTCCTTACCTTCACCCCGACACTCTTTTTCAGACCAACTCTCTTTCTTACTTCGGTATTACGAACGCGGTCCGCGAGCGTCACTCCGGAGATTTTGCGCAGTGCTCGCATCTCGACCGCGTTTACTCTACTTTTATGCTCTTTCTTCCATACCCAACTCTCGCATCCATACGTGAGCGTAGGTACCAGCACCGCGTTGTGTATGGCGAGCTGGGCCTTCTGGGTGAGGTTCTTAGCGCCTAGAAGTTTACCTAACGCTCCACTCACACTATTCCCCAAATTCACTCTTCTTTCTATATCAGCGGTGTACCCTGCTAAAAGCATATCCAAGATATACAAACTCATTCACTTGCTCCAGCATAACATCATCGACCATTATCCTTGCATTCGTTCTGGTTTCTTCTCTTTCAAACACCATAACCTTTGTTTTCTTCGCATTCAAATGTAAGCCTCTCGCCTGACAGTCATCTTTCATCATTGTGACTAGTGTTTGCAGTTCTGATGGCGATTCGTCTAAAAGCACGGCATCATCCGCATAAAGCAAGGTGCTCTCCGCATCATTTGTGATAAACTCTGAACCTCTATAGAAGCGTCCTGACGTTCCGAAGACGTTAAATGAAGGGCATTAATTTCTTATTGATGTACTTTTGGAATTAGATAAGTAATTGCACGTCTCAAATCTGCAGCAAGCTGAAAATTTATGTCCGGTTCGAAATCAATTCCGTAGGGCGCGCTTGCATGGAGTTCTTATGTTAAAAAAAAACTGGTAAAATCACACTGAAATATTCACACTGCACTCACGGCCTTACCTGTGATATACAGAACAGATCCATTTCTGTGCTATAAGGCTTGTGGAATTGGATCGCTGATCGTAGGCCAATGAGGCCTCAGTCTAGTACTTACTGTACATATTCCGTTTTATTGTAATACCGTCGTTATGTTTTTAGATGTTTAGCAAATGAACATAGGAATACTTGTATTGCAAAACGTTTCACGTGAAATTTTACTCCCAGTTGGAGTCGTTCCAAGTCGACTTGGGAAGTAGTTTTGGTCTCAGCTAAGTCAAGGTTTTCTCACAGCATTACGATATGAGGTTCTTCAAAAAAATGTGTCGATATAATTCCCTCGAGGCCAGCAGCACGTTGGTAACATCTCTAATAATGCAATTAGTGGCTCTGTGGTTGAGTGGACTAAGCCTTTCTTGGCATGGTTTTTTTATTGCATCAGTTCAGTAGACTGGCAGATGGCCTACGTGATGGAAAGTGGTTATCATCACCTATGGACATTTGCAACATCAAAGGTGCTACAAATGCGCTGCCGGTCTCTAAAGGGAGACTGAGACAATTCAAGATTGTTATGGAGGCATATTGTAGACCAGGGGTGGTAGCCATCCAAATAAATACCCTACCATCTGGCTGTGGGTGGTTTTAACTACCCGTGCAGGAACGAAGAAAGAAAACAATTTTCTGTGGCAGGGTGGCCTGTCGTAAGAGGCGACAAAACAACCCACAGTCAGGTGGTAGGGCATTTCGGAGAGGCCTGCCCCAGTGCTGGGGTGGGCCCACGCCAGCCGGGGTCGCGGAAGAAAAGCTCACGCATATCCCGTGACCGCGGCTCATGGCGTCAGGTGGCACCAAGGGGTTTTAGTGGGTATTCCGGCTTCTCTAGCCGGCGAGTCCCACACTCCGGGGAGACTTCGGCGGGGGGTCCGCAAATGGATTTCCCCTTGTAAAAAAAAAAAGGTTGTAGGTCATTTGCCCGACTGGATGGCTACCACCCCTGGTCTAAAGTATGTCGCCATAACAGCCTTGAGTTGTGTTCCGGCATTAGTGACCAGGTTCCAGTCTCCCTTAAAAGAGCAGCAGCGCTTTTGTATCACCGTTGGTGTTGCAAATGTCCGTAGGCGATGGTAACCGCTTTCCATCAAGTGGGCCGTCTGCCTGTCTGCTGAACTCCTGCAATAAAAACAAATCAGTTTACAAGTAATTTTCTCCATGTCACAACATAATCCATTTGCGTTACATTTTTATCCGTATAAGACTTTGATTTGCTGACTGTACATTGGGTATATACAGGCTGTGTTCTTCAACTGGTTACAAAAAAAAAACTTTGCCATACAAAGTACATAATCCTTCGGGCGTTCCAACCCTCCACACGTACTGGCAATGAAAGGTGCAATTAAAGGAATAAATATTAATTATCCACTGAAACCGTTAGCACGCAAGTGTTGGCACGCGACCTCGGCGATACAAAAATGACCCCTTATGTGTTTAATCTAATGAGGTAGTTTGAAAGCATTCAGTTATTAATCCCTGTTGGTTTCAGAATAGCTCCTACTGGCTGTTACCTGTAACTTTGTCCGAAATTATCTTTTTATACCATACTAGCGGCCCGGCGCGGTTTCACCCGCGCTCTGTCCCGCTCCCGTGGTAAATAGCGTCATGTTATATAGCCAGAAGGCCCAGCTCGCCGTACACAACGCGGTGCTGGTACCTACGCTCACGTATGGAAGCGAGAGTTGGGTATGGAAGAAAGAGCATGAAAGTAGAGTAAACGCGGTCGAGATGCGAGCACTGCGCAAAATCTGCGGAGTGACGCTCGCGGACCGCGTTCGTAATACCGAAGTAAGAAAGAGAGTTGGTCTGAAAGAGAGTGTCGGGGTGAAGGTACGGAAAGGAATGCTCCGGTGGTTCGGGCATGTGGAAAGAATGCATGATGAAAGAATGACTAAACAGATATACAATGCAAAAGTGGATGGATGCAGAAGTAGTGGAAGGCCACGACACACCTTCCATGATCAAATTGATCGTGTACTAGCAGAAGGTGATGTCAGGAGCCTTAAGAACAGACGAGCTTGCATGACAAGAGTTATGAATGTCAAAGAGGCAAGTGAGGTGTGTAAGAATAAGCCTAAATGGCACTCTGTTGTTCGTGCCTACCCCGCGAGGGAACTGGCGTGAAGTTATGTATGTATGTATGTATGTATGTTATATAGCCTATGACACTCCCTTTTAACGTAGCTTTCCAACAGTAGAAGAATTTTTAAAATCGGTTTAATAGATCCAGAGATTACCCCCTACAACGTCACAAACTCACAAACTTTACCTCTTTATAATATTAAGTATCGATTCGTGTAGGAATTGTAAACGTGCTTGCCTTAGCCAGCCGGCACGGAGTGGAGATCGTTAGAGCTAAGACTCAAGCTCCAGGGGTGGAAGTGATAAATGGCATCACGTCAGAAGTAGCTTCGGTGAACCTGCAGCCCCTTAGCCTTTCGACACCCCTTAGCCACTCACACCCATGTTGCCCCTGTCTTTATGGCATTTTTCGGGACCCATGCAGGGAGTGGCGAGTCACCGTCTGCCCATTTTTCCATGTTCCCTGAACATTGCGACGGGCAAACACCATTGTCCCCATATTCCCAGACCCCTAGTACCACTAGCAGTTCACCCCAATAGCCCGGTACTTTTTGTCCTCATTTCCCACAATAGTCCTACACTGGCCGGGGCTTGTCCTTGGGTGCATTACTATATGGTGTAGACAGGGATAATCGCCGCTCAGTGTCACGCCACATTTACATTAAATTTGTCAAAGGGCCTCTACGTGTTGGCCTCCCCATGGCCCCACGCAAGCCCTCCAAAAGTCCGGGCCATTTTATAGCCCATGGTCTACAGAGACATACATTATAATAATATTATGACATGTAATTTTTTTAATTATTATTGTAAATCAGTCGATTTAGTTTTAGTTATAAAATGTGAAAATTGCACGTCTAGTAAGAGTTATGAATGTCAAAGAAGCAAGTGAGGTGTGTAAGAATGGGCCTAAATGGCGCTCTGTTGTTCGTGCCTACCCCGCAAGGGAACTGGCGTGAAGTTATGTATGTATGTAGTAAGGAAAAATGTATTAAAAGAATTATAGCAAAACACCTATGTGTATATACATTTCTAGCAATAAATTTTTATTCTATTCTGTTCTATTCCGTTCGCGTGGCTTGTTGTAGAAGGTGACACAACCACCCATAGTCAGATGGTAAAGCATTTGTCTACTCTTCTAAGAACTTGGGAGGTCCGAGCCCAACAGTGGGACATAGTATGTGGCTGTTATTACTACTCAATAAATTTTCTATAAATATAATATAAAAAATATAACAAAATCGCCTTTAGAAGTAACTAAAAAGCAAAAAATTAATATTTTGTACATCTTGAAGTCGGTCCGAATTAAAATATAAAATTACAAAATTTTGCAAATTTGTTGTTGTTATTTTATATTTTACTTTGCACTGACCTCAAGATATCATAAAAAATATCACCTTTGCTTTTTAATTAATTTTTAGGACAGTTTTTTTTATTCTATTTTTTAGCCACGTAAATACTTGGATAAATATTCGTGGATTTTTCTCGATTTCCCTGCGAGGCACCAAGTCAAGATTTGGTAACAATGGGTACACCTCCGGATTATACTCTTTCGAATAACAAAAGTGAAAATCGGTCTACAATTGACGGAGAAATCGCGTATTAAAAGACCAAAAAATCTATACATCCGAATTAAGAACCTCCTTTTGGAAGTCGGTTAAAAATAACATAAGAAGGTGCTAAATCATACCTAAATTAATATTTTCACCTTTTTAACCAAGTTAAAAAATGTTTACTTAAATCACATTGCTACCGGTCATTGCATTGTAGGTAACAAGACCATTGACCTTTTTAAAAATAAATAAAACATATGACAAAACATTTTGACAAGTAATTAATTTTCAAGACCAGAAAATGTCAGTTACTAAAATATTATTTTATATTTTGCTTTCGTATATATAATACTAGCTGTGCCCACGACGTCGTCCGCGTGGAATTTGCGTTCAAAACCCTCCGATTTTGAAACATTCTTCATTGGTGCTCCGCTCCTATTGGTCTTAGCGTGATGATATATATATATAGCCTTTGTCGATAAATGGGCTATCCAACACTGAAAGAATTTTTCAAATCAGACCAGTAGTTCCTGAGATTAGCGCGTTCAATCAAACAATATTAGTATATTTGGCTACAACACTAATACTTACATTTTAAATATCGCGATATCTTTTGAATGAAACGTCCGAATTGAATAACTTAAAAAGTTCTAGGAAGGTATTGAATTTGTCTTGAATATGGAGTAATTTATTTTGATAAGGATTAATACTAAGGTACAAAATAAAGAGTTTTTGAAGCGACGGCATTTTAATTATTTAAAAAAATAAAAGAAAACACTTATTGTGAGATAACTACAATAGTTAGACATATGGTTACGCAATATTTTTTGTAGACAATTATATGTTCTGCAAAGTGGTAGTACATTGTTTTGTTTTATAATCAATAGTTTTCGCAGCGCACGCTGTGTAAGGATTTTTTCGGGACATTTTTTTACACCTTGGGTTACATTATTGGACTTTTAGTAAGGATCCCTAATTTTTTTGAAAATATAATATAGCCTATAGCCTTCCTCGATAAATGTACTATTCAACACTGAAAGAATTTTTCAAACCGGACCAGCGGTTAATGAGGTTAACGCGTCACTAATGCCGGAACACAACTCAAGGTTTTTATAGCATATTTGCCAGGGGGTAGGGTATTTACTCGACTGGATGGCGACCACCCCTGGTCTAGAGTATGCCGCCATAACAACCTTGTATTGTGTTCCGGTATTAGTGGCCAGGTTCCAGTCTCCCTTAAGAGAGCAGCAGTGCATTTGTAGCACGTTTGGTGTTGCAAATGTCCATAGGCGATGATAACCGCTTTCCATCAAGTGGGCCATCTGCTTGTTTAGCAGATATTCGCGATACAGAAAAAAACACGTGTTGGCAACACCAACAAACAGTTGATTTTTTGACTTTGTCACATAAAAATAATTTCCTTCATGTAATGTTGCAAATTCAATATCTTGTTACGAGTGTGGGACTCGAATTAAAATGCCGGTGGAATTACTATAGAATTTATTATAACTATACAAAAACGTATATCATAGTTACAAATATAACTAGACACTACTAGTATAAACTGCACGATTCAATAACACGCGCAGAGTCCGTCACTATATCGCTTGTCGAATGTACGTCTTACTCGTAGCGTAATCCTCGCTCGACTCCTCACCCCCCCGTTCGGGCATTGTTTTATAGTAAACTGTACAATACACAATGGAAGCTTCTTCCAAGAAAATGTAATTTGCACACCTGCGAACGGCCAACAAAGTTGAAGACAGTAATAATAAGGATTAGTTCGACATTAATGACGGCCATAAAACAAATAAACTGCGCATTTGTTTGTCGGTATGTAACAATATTAATTAAATATCGTGGTGCAATTTCTACCCTTTCCTTACTAGTTTTGAGTTAATCACACGAGAAGGAAGAATAAGAAGAAAATCACTTTCCATCAAATGACCTGTAATCTGCTGTATTCCAGCAATAAAAAAATTTAATAAATAATCTGCGTGATCGATTGGTAATAAAACAGGATTATATACAGATCGTAACATTGATTTAAATGCGATTTCAACATATTGCAACACAGATAAATAATCTTATCTCACCCATCTGTGAGTTCAACGCCACTAAAGGACGAAAGGAAAATCTTTTTATAGGTTTTATCGGCGATATTTAAACATTCTTAAGGCTTGTCGTAGTTCAATGAACTGTTAGCGATTATTACCAGAGCTTAAATTTAATGAAGTGAAACTTCTATATAAACGGGGATAGGATTTTTCTGTCACGAAAAAGCGTTACGGCCGCGTGGAGGAGCGGCATAATTTTATAGTATACTATGGATGCGTTTTTTGGTTCCGGATCGAATTCAGTTTTTTTACATACATACATACATAACTTCACGCCAGTTCCCTTGCCGGGTAGACACGAACAACAGAGCGCCATTTAGGCTTATTCTAACACACCTCACTTGCTTCTTTGACATTCATAACTCTCTTCTGCTAGTACACGATCAATTTGATCATTGATCATGGAAGGTGTGTCGTGGCCTTCCACGACTTCTGCATCCATCCACTTTTGCATTGTATATCTGTTTAGTCATTCTTTCATCATGCATTCTTTCCACATGCCCGAACCACCGGAGCATTCCTTTCCTTACCTTCACCCCGACACTCTCTTTCAGACCAACTCTCTTTCTTACTTCGGTATTACGAACGCGGTCCGCGAGCGTCACTCCGCAGATTTTGCGCAGTGCTCGCATCTCGACCGCGTCTACTCTACTTTCATGCTCTCTCTTCCATACCCAACTCTCGCTTCCATACGTGAGCGTAGGTACCAGCACCGCGTTGTGTATGGTAAGCTGGCCAACGAATCTTTTGCTTATTCAAATTCAAATTAATTTATTTATATTCAACTTATTTCTAGGATTTATATAATTATATCTAAAACTTACGGTAATTTATTTTTTTGCTTACAGGCAAACTGTCAAATTCAAATTCAAAAGGTTTTATTCAAAATAAGTTCCACTAGAGAACACTTTTTGAAGGTCATACGTGTAAGTTAAAAATTAATTTTTACTTCATATTCTATGTACATCGCTTCGCAACGTGTTGATGCTGTAAAGGAGAAGAAGCGGCAAGAAACTCCCCAGCAATACGTCTAGCTAAATATTGTTTTTCTTTATATTTCATATTCTATTTATATCTCAAATCCTTTTTTTTTCTATAAGTTTTGTACAGAAGTTACAGAATTACTTTTTGAAGAATTAATGGAGTTGTAGCAAACAATGCATACCCAACAGTATGTATACTCAACTGTCACACGGGTCCACCTGACGGCAAGTGGCTACCGTCGCTCATGGACATCTGCAACAATAAGACTTTGAATATCTGTTTATGACCTTTTTGAAGAGCCCCATATTGTAGCGCTTTGGGACAACCGCGGGAGGGAGCTCATTTCACACCTTGCTCACGTATGCCATAAAGGAGCGAGCGCGACGTACAGTGGATAACTTCCAGGTGTCAACAGTGGTGGATTTACGAATAGGCTGAGTAGGCTGGAGCCTAAAGCGCCAGATTTTGGAGGGCCGGCAAATTTGGGACCAATTTTTATATATATTATGTCTTACACAATCTTCAAATTACGGTAAAAAAGAAGTCTAATTCAAGACTATACACGTCTCACGATATGTACACAAATCATAAAGTTACAATTCCATTGACAAAAAAATTATCTAATTAATATGATTGTGAACTAGGGTATCGATTTATCGGTAGGGGCGGTAAAATTTGAATAGCCTACAGGCGTCATATTTCTATATCCGCCCCTGGTCAAGGAAGTGTGGATGAACTCCCAGTCGCCGGCGAGCAGTGCGATGGTAAAATGGCGACGTAGGTAGCAAACCAAATAGCTCAGAACACTCCCCATTGTACAGACGGTAGAACGCGCTTAGCAACAACACATTTTTAACCGACTTCAAAAAAAGGAGGAGGTTCTCAATTCGTCGGGATCTTTTTTTTTATGTATGTTCACCGATTACTCCGAGATTAATGATCCGATTTACGTGATTCTTTTTTTGTTCGACGCGGAATAGTTGCCATTTGATCCCCTAAAAATTTAACATAGTTTGGCCTAGTAGTTTTCATTTTATGAACTTTTATTATGAAAAAATTTCCATTCCGTTCCATATTTGTGCACCGGTTACTCTGAGAGTTATGATCCGATTTACGTGATTCTTTTTTTGTTCGACGCGGAATAGCTGCCATTTGGTCCCCTAAAAATTTAACATAGTTTGGCCCAGTAGTTTTCATTTTACGAACATTTTTTTGTTCCCGTTTCTTGGGGACCTATATTTTTTAAGGAGCGCGGCACCTTTCATAGGTCTACCCATACATAGCTAGACACTAAAAAGTAACAAAAAAATTTTAAAAAAATCGTTTAAAAAATCGACTTCAAAAACTAAAAAGTATAAAATGACTTATTTCTAAAGCTATTATTATTAATATATATTATCAAAAATATCTTAAAGTCGGTGCTTAGTAATTTTCATAATATAGTAATTTTTATATTTTACTTTGCACCGAATTCAAGATGTTTTAGATAATATATATTAATAATAATAGCTTTAGAAATAAGTTATTTTATACTTTTTAGTTTTTGAAGTCGGTTGTTTTAAAAGAAGTTTTTTTTTTTTTTTTTTAATTATAATAATCAAAATTAAGGCTACAATTTTTTTGGCGGCGGTTGCTGCACTAGGCATTAGGTCTAAATCGCAGCAACCAAGTACATACCGAGGAAATGGAGGATGACAAATTTTCCATAACACAGCACAGTGGTAAAACGAGTTTGTTTCAATTCACATAAACAATTAAAAGATGTCAAACAAGTGCAATTTGCTGCACAATTTTCTTTAAACTTGTTATGTGATTATAAACAGAAGGAAAACCGGAAAAACATGACGTCTTCCGATTTACAAGGAAACAATTGAAAACGTGGCGTTTTCAAAACCTGTATAGATGCGGAAAAGCCTGATGAGTGTGTTATTACAACTCCGTAAGTGATAGGGGTTCAAAGACTATTCGTATTAAGCGAGATTTTGTGAGATTTGTCACGATGAGTTTTTTTTTTTTATACCAAGGTCAATGAATCTTAAGGAAATGTAACGAACCTGTAGACATTTTTATTTTTAAATTTAATTTTTTTATATAAAAAAAAAATTATGCGTATTATTATGTAATGAGTATTAATCAATAACATAGTATTATATGTTATATATTAATACTAGCTGACTGAATGATAATTGCAGAATGTTTAAACGTTAGTAAAAAACATGGTCAAAACTTAACCCGAAGGAACATCAAACGTTTGACATTCAAAACCAAAAAAAAAGAAAAAAAAATCACTTTTAAATTTAATTTGATTTGTGTACGTCTTTTAAATTTAATTGATTTCTAAACGACTGGACAAACATATATATATATTTATATATATGTCAACGCGGCAGTCCAGTATTAAGTACTGAACGCGTATCCAAAATGGCGGTGGTAGGATTGCTGGTATGGATAAGAAGGGAGACTAACCTGCGTGCCTCTAGGCTGCACTAACTATGCGTGCTGATCACCAAGTTGTGAGCCTTGCAGCAAATCTTCTGGCTTGTCTCCTTCTTGCGGCCTTCGATAATTAATTGTACACACGCGGCGCGGTATAACTGCACTTATAGCAAGTTGTGGCGGTAAAGATGTGCGGGTTGTCGTACGAGGGTCGACAGCAGACTACGTGCGACGAGCAGTATTAGCACAGCGGTAAGTACGACAAGGATAGTCGAATGGAATGGAAGATGGCGGCTGGGACAAGGTGATTGGATAACGCGGTTAGGAAAGCGGGTAGTTGTGGAAATAATTTCAAGGGGACAGGATTTTAAAATAAGCGACGCGAACAATATATATATGTGTATATATATATATATATATATATATATATATATATATATTTATATATATATATATATATATATATATATATATATATATATATATATATATATGTGTATATATATATATATAGATGTTTATTTATATTTCTGCAAACAATAATTGCACTATTAACCCCTCCGCTGGCCCTGGCAGGTTAGCTTATAACCCGAGTTAACACTTAAGATATATTCTATCCTGATAAATGAAGTCGTTTCCTTAGAATAGACGGATTAGCAAAATAGATGGCGCTGCAGTCACGATATTTTCAATTCACTACGGCTACGTTCCAGAAGGGAATCACAACGAACTTGCTTGCGGACGTTACAATCATAAACTCTAGTAGAACGGATTAATTTTTTTATTTTTTTATTGCAGGAGTTCAGCAGACAGGCAGACAACCCACTTGATGGAAAGAGGTTACCGCCGCCTATGGACATTTGCAACGCCAAAGGTGCTACAAATGCGTTGCTGCTTTCTTAAGGGAGTCTGGAACCTGGTCACTAATGCCGGAACACAACTCAAGGTTGTTATGGCGGCATACTCTAGACCAGGGGTGCTAGCCATTCACCACTACCAACTAGCCGTGGGTTGTTTTGTCGCCTCTTACGACAGGCCGCCCCAACGCAGGAAATTGTAATCTTTCTCCGTTCCTGCACGGATAAAATGTGATATTACACTAGTGAGGGAGCCGTCTCACGATTGTGACCAAGATTGCCATACTGTTCTTTCTTCAGCATATTCTTTGACGACTCGTATATTTCAATAAAAAATATTATTTTCATAATAATAACGATGACAATTGCAACTGAAAAACTGGTCAATTACACAATTGATACTTAGTAATTACAAAATGCAATTACAATCATTACGGAAAGGACTCTTGAGTATTTTATAACAATAGGAAGGTCCCAGTGAAAAAAAATTGCTTGCCTTACAAACACAACACACCGTTTTTGGTCATTGGTAGTCAATTATATTGTACAGTAATTAATCTAGTGTAGTCGTGGTAGCGTAATGGCTAGCGCACGCGTCCCAAACTCAAAGGACGCGGGTTCGATCCTGGCCGGAACTCATGCACCACTATAATGGAAGGCCCGAACCCAGCATGGACGTTTGCACATGTGACAACTGACAGACTACAAATGTGCTGCTGAACTCTTAAATAATACTGAAACCTGGTTGTTAATACCGGAACACAACACAAGGTTGTTATGGCGGCATACTCTAGAGGGTGGTCGCTATCCAGTCAAGTAAATACCCTACCACGTGGTTGTGCACGGATAAAAAAATTTAATATGGCCGACAAGAAAAAAAGGAATATGGTATAGAACAATCCTCCTCGTATTCTTTATATATTATCCGTGCAGGAACGGAGAAAGAATATAATTTCCTGCGGCCGGGCGGCCTGTCGTAAGAGGCGACAAAACAACCCACAGCCAGGTGGTAGGGCATTTGCCCGACTGGATGGCTACCAGCCCTGGTCTAAAGTGTGTCGCCAGAACAACTGTGAGTTGTGTTCCGGCATTAGTGACCAGGTTCCAGTTTCCCTTAAGAGAGCAGCGGCGCATTTATAGCAACTTTGCTGTTGCAAATGTCCATAGGCGATGGTAAGCGCTTTCCATCAAGTGGGCCGTCTGCCTGTCTGCTGATCTCCTGCAATAAAAAAAAGACACTTTCCATTCTTTATAAAAATAATCGTTTCACGCCGATATTCTGTGAGATATTTATTTATTTATTTAAGCACAAAACAAATTACAAACATTAAAAATGAATCAATAACAATATAATATATAGGGCTAGAACGTAATCCAAACTATGTGCTAATGAAACGAACGACAAAGTAGATATCCTTTTGAAAGTTGTTCATATTTATTTTGCAAATATTTATATTATGACAATATGGAAATTTATTTATACATATTAATATTAATTAAAAATCTAAAGTATCCTATAAATAAACCTAACTTAAAAATATATATACAATAGTAAAAAAACTAAAATTAAAATAAAACCTATATTAAAGCCCGTCCAGCCCCACCAGACCACTGTCGCTGGGCATTATACCTAGAAGGCTGGCAGCATTACCTCACTGGATACAAAGGCTAATCCTTTGAGCGAGGTAAGCTCCAGCCTTCCGGTCTCCTGTTTAGATTGCAAATAATATAAATAATAAAAATAATATGAGTGAAAAATCGTCAATAGATAATTAATACTGATTGTGTAAGATAACTTGTTTGCATTTATTCATAAACTTAAATTGACTAGAATCAAAATTGAGAGCGTGGTATCACACCGATCGAGTCGCCTTTTTTTGTGTAGGAGTTCAGATGACAGGCGGACGGCCCACTGGATGGAAAGCGGTCACCATCGCCTATGGACATTTGCAACACCAAAGGTGCTACAAATGCGCTGCTGCTCTCTTAAGTGAGTCTCGAACCTGGTCACTAATGCCGGAACACAACTCGAAGTTGTTATGGCGGCATACTCTAGATCAGGGGTGGTAGCCATCCAGTCGGGCAAATGCCGTATTATCTTGTAACGTTGTTTATGTGCAAACCGCAGGTTGCCACTCGCGGCAATAAAATTTATATATAAGATGCCAGTCAGACATTGCGTCTGGCAAATTGATCGGATAGGCAATAGGGTAGATGACAGGGAGCTGAGCTACTTCTTTATCATTTATTACTGTTATAAGACAGGCGCGGATCCAGCTCTCAAAAATGGCTTTTTTTTGAGGCAGGGGGAAATACATTTCGTACACTACCGGGTCCTTTAACGGGATTAGACCAAAGCAATGAGAGTTATTCACTGAAGATAGCGCAGATAACAGAGTCGATTGCCGGCTTGTGTGGAGACACCTGGCTATGGGTTGTTTAGTCGCCTCTTACGACAGACCGCCCGGCCGCAGGAAATTGTATTCTTTCTCCGTTCCTGCACGGATAACACGATAGCGACGGATAATCGACTTTAAGAACTGTCATCACGATAATATTTCCAGCATAGCTTTACCGCGTCAGTTTTAAATAACGAAATCCTAAAAACTTACAAAACGGGATCGAACCCATGACATTGGAAACAACGCTCGAACTACTAATCCATTACAACATTAACATAATAATTATGCTATAATTTAGAAGAAAAAAAGTTTTAGCTATAAACCCAGGGTCTCACGTCTAATGTAGGCAACTTCATGACATTACTTATGCAGCACAAATATGGAGTCGTGGCCTTCATGGCTTCCTTATGTTCAGTATTTTAATTGGATAAGTCTTCCGTGTGATGACGTCACCAGTGCAAAATTGCGTGCCACTAAAAAAAAATTATAGCAATGCTGGCAAACAGGTAGACAGCTGATGGAAAGTTGTTACCGTCGCCACTAAACGTTTGGGGCCATTTCGCACAGTACCGCATCCTTTGCTAGGGATTAGACCATAGTCGATTATGGAGGCATTCCCAAGGGGGCAATCCAAACAGTAATCGACCAGTCGGCTTACTCTAGAAAACAGTGACGAGTTAAGTGGTGGATTTAGTGACGAAGTTTAGTGAACAGTTAAGTGAAAGAGGAGTGTAGCGTAGTTCGAGAGACGAACCAGAAGCGGAGCTACACGCGAAAATATCAGAGGTGAGCGCGGCAGTAGCAGGAGGTGGTCTACGCAATATCAGCGACGTTATTGTGAGTGAGACACGTAGTCATGCGTATAGGAGCAACCCTGTGGAGAGGTACTACGTGCGACTGTGTAAGTCAATAAAGGCGTTTATTTAAAAACTTGTGTTTCCTTCCAATCCTAAGTGCGTACTCCACTCTCACGTAACAATATCATACATATATATATATATATATATATATATATATATATATATATATATATATATATATATATATAATATCAGCCCATAAATGTACCACTGCTGGGCTCGGGCCTCCCATGATACGTACGGACGTATACCCGCCACACTTGTCCAAGGCGGCTTGGCAGGTTTAACACATCGGTTTACTAGCCATTACGCTACCAGGACTATATCTATATATATACCTTTCATTATTTCCGTGTTTGACGACTTACGACGATAACAAATCAGTCAGTACATACATACATACATACATAACTTCACTCCAGTTCCCTTGCGGGGTAGGCACGAACAGCAGAGTGCCATTTAGGCTTATTCTTACACACCTCACTTGCTTCTTTGACATTCATAACTCTTGTCATGCAAGCTCGTCTGTTCTTAAAGCTCCTGACATCACCTTCTGTTAGTACACGATCAATTTGATCATGGAAGGTGTGTCGTGGCCTTCCACGACTTAGCTTAGCTTAGCTTAGCTTTCTTAGCTTCACTGACAAATCAGTCAGAGCAGAAGAGAGCAGCAGCGCATTTGTAGCAACTTTGCTGTTGCAAATGTCCATAGGCGATGGTAACCGCTTTCCATCAAGTGGGCCGTCTGCCTGTCTGCTGATCTCCTGCAATAAAAAAAAATACACAATAAAACTACGTTTTAACGGTTTCAAGCGCGGTAATTTATTTGATTTTTATTATTTCGACATTTCGGCCACTTTTAAATAGCCTTGATCACGGAAGACAAAGATATCACGTTTCAATCAGTATTGTTAAGATTTATTTAGCCTACCGCCAACTTGTTCATTTTAGTTATTTAGTTTTAATTTTGTTTATGGTTATTATTTACGTTATGGGAGCCTAGTCTAATTTACACATGTGATTTAAAGAATCAAATAAATTACCGCGCTTAAAACCGTTAAAACGTGGTTTTATTGTGAGTTCATCAGAATTAGATATGGGTTTAACGCCTGATTTCATTAGAGAAATAGGCTATTTGTTAACTTATAAGTTTTTATTTACTTCCTCATATTCGAAATGAAAAGCAGAGTGATAACCTCGGGTGGAATGCCTATTTAGGCACTCGAACTATTAGCGCTATGCTAGTGTGCTAAACTCGTGTAACAATCAATTATTCTCTAGATGTTTTTTTATCCGCGCAGGAACGGAGAAAGAATACAATTTCCTGCGGCCTGGATGGCTACCACCCCTGGTCTAAAGTATGTCGCCATAAAAACCTTGAGTTGTGTTCCGGCATTAGTGACTAGATTCCAGTCTCCCTTAAGAGAGCAGCAGCGCATTTGTAGCACCTTTAGTGTTGCAAATGTCCATAGGCGATGGTAACCGATTTCCATCAAGCGGGCCGTCTGCCCGTCTGCTGAACTCCTGCAATAAAAAAAATATTTTCAAAATCCAATCTCATTCATTTGATCTTCAATGAATGATCACGCGCAACCTAGAAAAATCTATTTAAAAAAACATTATCAAAATATTTACTTTACTACTGCGATCTACACATAATATAAACATATATAATATAAATTTTTGTATACATATATAATAGTACAACAGCCGTGGGCGCACGCGCTAAGTGCCCTGACCTGACTCAATGCTATCCATACATGTGTGTGTGAGGTGAACATGTTCGCAGATAGCTGCCGATGTGTGTGAACACGTGGCGCTGTAAACGCGTGCTTGTTTATATCAACACATCGAAAGAGCCAAGGCGGATTTAAGTGGTTTGATACTAGTTGTTATTTATGCTAAGAGCAGTTGGTTAAAAGTTTATTTTATTGTATATTTATTGATCTATCCCGATTCTACTACATCTCGAATGTAATGGTGAATTAAGCTGTTAAGGAAAGTACTATTGAAAGTTGTATATTTTAAACTAATAGAAAAGTTATATCTTATACTAATATATAAAGCTGAAGAGTTTGTTTGTTTGAACGCGCTAATCTCAGGAACTATTGGTCTGATTTGAAAACATCTTTCAGTGTTAGATAGCCCGTTTATCGAAGAAGGCTATAGGCTATATATCATCACGCTAAGACCAATAGGGGTGGAGCATCAATGAAGAATGTTTCAAAATCGGGGGGTTTTGAAAACAAACTCCACGCGGACGACGTCGCGGGCACAGCTAGTTTATTATATGCGCACTGCCGAAGAGTGGAATAATTTACCGGAGTCGGTTTTTCCTGACAAATACAACCTTGAAGTCTTCAAATCACGAGTGAATAGGCATCTTCTTGGTGAGCATGCTCCATCCTAGACTGCGTCATCACTCAACATCAGGCGAGACAGTGGTCAAACGCAAACCTATACATCCATAAAAAAATCTATACTTAGTGATGTTTTACAACATGCTTGCTTTATTGAACTATAATAATATAGAATGTTAGAATATAAATTACTGTATGTAATTTTTTTTTATTATACTTTTTTCTCTTGCAATAAAAATTCTATAAAACCAAAACTTGAATATATAAAATTTGGGTCTCATTTTGTGTTAAAATAGACTTGTACTATACTTAAAAATAATTAACTTCACTCACTCCCAAATGGACATCTATCTTTTGGTCTTTCTTTGATATATAATGAATTCAGATTAAACAACAAATTCCACTGATGATATTAAAGACGGCCAGAATTGTGAAATACATTTGAAAAATAATAAAATAATGTGTTTTATCACGAGTACAGAGATTGGTTTCGCTTGAATTATTTTACAATAAAAAAAATAAAAATTGTGACATTGACAACAACAAAACATTATTGTTATACAAAATAACTACAATGAACAGCGAATCTGAAATTGCGGGTATTTTGATTACACATAATTGGCAATGGTTATTGTTTCATTATGCCGCTGCTCCACTTAACTTGTAGTGATGGTAGCCAAATGTGATTTTCTTATGGTGTCAAAAATACCGCCATTAATTATTAGCTACATTAGTGTATGTATATACATGAGTTAGCTGTCAATGGTTAACGCCATTAAAAATGTCGCATCTCAAATAACGCTTTAAATCCTTGGCTACATATGCGTGATGCATTCACTAACACTAACAATATCCCAGATATAGCGACGGTATAAACTAATTTTAACGATCTAATAATAGTTTGATACCAGTTCCTAAATTCACATAGCCTAATGGTAGGCTGAATGCACAAGAGTGTTTTGGGTTACGAGTTCAAATCTTACATAGGTACACTTGTTTTATTCGTGCAGGAACGGAAAAAGAACACAATTTATTACCGCTGGGCGGCTCGTGTTAAAGGTGACAAAACAACCCACAGCCAGGTCGTAAGGTGTTTGCACATCTGGATGGATACTACCCCTGGGCTAGTATATGCATTTTTTTAGCCTGTGGAAATCCGTTTGAGGACTAAGCCGCGACAGGCACAGAAGCCTGGACGGAGAATTCGCGACCCGTGTGTGGGATTCGCCAGATCGAGGGTGGCACTAGCATGCCCTAGTCAGAACTAGTGTCATGCTATTGCCACTCCTCAGTTAGGGATACCCACTAACCCCTGGGTGTTCCGTTCTTCACCTTATGCCAGGGCTACGGGTATATGACCTAGCCTCTCCGCAGCCCTGGCAGGCGTGGGGTTTGAGTATATGCTACCATGACAACTTTGAGTTGTATTTCGGCATTAGTGCCCAGGTTCCAGTCTATCTTTAGAGAGCGGTAGCATTGATAACACCTTTCCTGTTAAAAATATACGCCGTCTGCATATGCTATCAACTCGTGCAATAAAAAAAGCATAATTATCAAATTTACAAGAGCAACTATAAAAATAAAATAAAAAGCAAGTATCAAACGTTTACTCTGCAGTACAAACACACACACGTCCAATTATATTCTGCATGTGTGTGTGCGTGTTTACAGATGATAAAATATTCGCGTGTATTCAACTCTTGCGCACTATATTCGTTGAGTCTTTGCCCGCTCGTTCCCTTGGTACATCCATTTAGCCTGATCTGTGTTAGGGTCATACGCTGCGCAGTACATGTGTTTATTACGATTTTTGTACAGACAACAAATGAGATGATCTTATGTTGATTATAACTTTTTTTTTCTTTTTTTTTATTACAGGAGATCAGCAGACAGGCAGACGGCCCACTTGATGGAAAGCGATTACCATCGCCTATGGACATTTGCAACACCAAAGTTGCTACAAATGCGCTGCTGCTCTCTTAAGGGAAACTGGAACCTGGTCACCAATGCCGGAACACAACTCAAGGTTGTTATGGCGACATACTTTAGACCAGGGGTGGTAGCCATCCAGTCGGGCAAATGGCCTACCACCTGGCTGTGGGTTGTTAAGTCGCCTCTTACGATAGGCCGCCCGGCCGCAGGAAATTGTATTCTTTCACCGTTCCTGCACAGATAGTGATATCCTGCACAGATATTATAGCAATTGATTTCGTGGATCTTATTACTATACTGCGACATGTGTTATGTTTTACTAGCTGTTGCCCGCGACTTCGTCTGCGTGGAATTTTTTCCATAAAACCCCAATTTTAAAAGTAGCCTAGGTCACTCCTTATAACATCAGCTATCTACCAGTGAAAGTCCCGTCAAAATCGGTCCAGCCGTTTCAGAGATTAGCCGGAACAAACAGACAGAGAAACATTTTAAAATTGATTTTTTGATATAAGTACCGTATTTACTTTCATATGCTTTTAGTAAAAAGCTGTTATTTTGACATTCCTATGTCTAACCGATCGTTCATTTGCCTTATTATGAGTTAAAATTTGACAAAAGCTCCATTCAAGTTATGTCAAAATTCAACTGATGGTATAGGAAATGAATGATTAGTAGGATAAAGGAACCGGCCATTGATGGAACGTGGTTAACGTCGCATATAGACGTTTGCAACGCCAGGGGCGAAGCTGTCGCTTTCCCAACCTTTAGGAGAAGATACGAGGGACGGAATAGAAAGAAAGAACATGATGTAAAAATCCACTTTTACACACTTTACAATTATCCGTCCAGGAACGGAGAAAGAATACAATTTCTTGCGTTCAGGCGGCCTGTCGTAAGAGGCGACAAAACAACCCACAGCCAGGTGGTGGGGCATTTGCCCGACTGGATGGCTACCACCCCTGGTCTAAAGTATGTCCCCCGCGATTAAAGTAATAGAGACCGTGATTAAAAGAAACGCAAACAATTAACACTGTACACATATTTCTATATATGTATCAACAGTGTTTAGTTTTAAAAGTAATAAATAAATACAAATAACCTTAGCAAGTAAGAAACTAGTATAAATATAGAAAATAATAGTACATTATGGTACTAGTGTGTAAAATTGGTGATTACCGCCGAGGCGCGATTGAGACTCGAGCCGTAGGCGAGGGTCTTAAGAGAGCCGAGGACGGTAATCATCAATACACACGTGTTTCATACGACGTTTTTCAACACACTTGTGAATAAAATAACAACAAAAACTCATTTTATTTAGTAGATAAAAGAAAGTTATATATGAGTGAAAGTTTTATTTATTAAACACGTACGAGTTAAAATTATCTATTTAAATAAGAAGTTTCATGAAATGAGCAAGCAATAGGAACATTGAACAAAGCAACTCAACCAATAAATTAAAAAAAAAAAATCTATAACTCACTAGTGAGTTATAATGTTTTTTACTCACAGTTTGATAATGGGTGTCATTCTGTGCCTAATTGCGGTGACCATAGAGCCACTTTATGAGCAAGTGTGTTGATAAAAATGTAATATAACAGTAGCAATAAATAGCATAAATATAGTTAAGCAAAATAACAAATAGATATAGAGAAAATATAAAAGTGTAAATTAGATTTTGTTTTTTTTTTAATTGTAGTGCAGGTTCGCGTTTGACCACAATCTTCCCTTATGTGGGGCGAAGATATGGTCTAGGATGGAGCACGCTTGCCTAGAAGGTACCTATTCACACGTGACTTGAAGACACCCAGGTTATATGTATCGGGGAAGACAGACTCCGGCAATGAGTTCCACTCCTTTGCGGCGCGTATGATGAAGCTAGATGCAAAGCGCTTCGTTCTAATAGGTGGAATAGTATTTAATTAGTACCAAGTAATTAGTACCAGTAATTAGTACCAAATGTAAAAGATATAAGAGTTTTGAAAAGAAAAATAAGAAATAAAGAACCCCTTACCCTGTGTACAGTCGTTATAAGATAAATAAAAAAAGAAAAGAATAAAAAGACCTCTATCTTGACTTATGATGGAGGAAGGCGAGGCGAGCGGAAGGCGAAAAAAAAAAGTATGTCGCCATAACAACCTTGAGTTGTGTTCCGACATCAGTGATCAGGTTCCAGTCTTCATTAAGAGACAAGCAGCGCATTTGTAGCACCTTTCGTAGCAAATGTCCATAGGTGATGGTAACCGCTTTCCATCAAGCCGTCTGCCTGTCTGCTGAACTCCATTCCTGCAATAAAAAACATAGACTTTTTTCAAATTTTTTGTTTCTCTGTTTGTCTGTCCGTTTGTACGGGCTAATCTCCGAAACGACTGGACCGATTTAAATTAAATTTTTCATGGTGGTAGCTTATATTCCTGGTCAACATATAGGATACTTTTGATCCCGAAAAATTTAAGAGTTCCCGTATGATAGTTAAAAAATCGCACCACGCGTACGAAATCGCGTGCATTAGCTAGTTCAAAACTAAATAGTATAACAAGTACAATTCGTATAATAATTAAACATAAATCAATAGCTCTTTTCCAATTATTCTAGTGTTTATGTAAATTCAAATTAAATTGGTTATCTATAAGCCGCTCGCAACCGCAGCTGCGTTTTGAGTCACATTTACAAAGAACAATACAATATTACGCAGAAGGGACAATGTATCGTTTTATACGTAAATACTTTAAAGTAACACGTTCAGTGCGTTGCTATTCTCAAAGAACTTTCGAGATCTATTAGATCTCACAATCGATATTTACTGCAGTACGTATGAGACCTAATCAGCCTCATAAATAATATGCATATTTTGCAATTGTATGTTTGTAGTCTCTGCAATATTAACTATTGTAATTGAAATTGTAAAATTTTAAATTTATGATTAAAATATGTGTAAATAAATAAATTAAAATTGAATTAAATACAGTGTAAACTCTATATAACGACACTGAAGAGACTACATAATAAACTCGACTGCCCGCATCATGCATACCGAAATTTCTAAGTACTTCCTATATCACCAAGATACCTCAATATCGCAAGGTATGAATAAAATAAGTAAAAAAATACATCAAAATTACTGGTGCAGCAAAAGGCGTCATACAAAAATAACAGACTTCTCTCCATTTAACGACAACTCTCTATAACGCCATAAATGCACAGTCCCTTCAGTGTCGTTATATAGAGTTTACACTGTACTAAATATTTTACGTCTGTTACAGAGACTTAATAATTTGTATCTCTTCGAAGAGGCGTCGTAGGGCTCATTATCAATACGGTTAAGGAAGTTTAATGATTTTAAGGATTTTTTCTGAACTTCCTCTATTCTATTTACGTGTCCGGAATCACAAGGATTTTACACCGTATTATAGAAATCTAGAATGGATCGTACAAATGTAAAATATAAAATTTTGTGAGTGATTGATTTTGTAAACGGCTTGCTTATTCTAAGGAAAAATCCTAATTTTCGGAAAACACGTTTTACTATGTGAAATTGTACATCAAAAAAGCGCTATTGATTAAATAACGCTTGGAATGTTTCACTCGTCATAACATTTATATACCAGGGGCCTTATCGACAGTCGATTTTTGAGGAGTAAACTCCAAAAAATAAATTCAGATGTACCAACATGGCGGCGCTTTCCTGCAGGCCGGACGACGAGCGAGAAGCTGCTGGGAGAGTCTCCGTGCAACCAGGCAGGCGGACTCGACCCTTCCCCTCGTCGTGTGGGAAGACAACAGCTCAGGCCAGTGCCTTCCTATCTTTCTATTATCCTTCCGTAGTCAAAGTAAATAGTTCGGCGGTTGTGCAAAGTTAAACGGTTCAACGAATTCCCCGTGTCTACCTAGTCTATTTAAATATATTTATAGTAAATTGTTAATTTGTTTTAATTCTTTTATTCGGCTTCCCGATTTTTTGAAGTGAAACTTCTATATAGACGGGGTCTTAGGATTTTTCTGTCACGAAAAAGCGTCACGGCCGCGTGTTCTAATACTTACATTTTTAAACTCGTGATATCTTTCGAATGGAATGTCCGAATTGAATAATTCAAAAAGTCATATAAAGGTATTGAGGCAGTCTTGAATATGAAGCAATTTTTTGTCTGCGGTGGGCCTAAAACCGAAACGGCTATAGATAATAAAATAGCAATAGTAAGATGACATAGTATTATATATGATAGAAGTAATATAGGAAGCTTGCTGCAGCGATAGAAGTTAACTAGTAAGTAGTGCCTGTAGTTAGAATATAATATAGAAAATAAGCAATAGAAAAACAATTTGAAAATATGTCTAGAACAGTTTAGGCAAATGTGTAAATTTTAGATATAATCAAAAATGTAATAGACATAAATTAGATACATGTTTATACTGTAAATTTTAAGTAAAATGTACAAACAAAAAAAACTAAGAAAATTTGTAAACCTATTTTTTTTTAAATAAAGTACCAAAAGAAAAGATAAACAAAAAAGACAAACAGAAACAAAAAAGAAATAGATAAAAGAGAATAAAGAAAATAAAAAAAGAACTAAGTGAAAATAAAAACCCCAAAAAAGCATATAACCCGAGCAACCTCGATAGCTTGGAGAGAGGAAAAACCCAAACGGCACACTACCTTTCTGTACAGACACATAGTTTATTCTTTGATATACAATTGTTTGATCGTACCGCATCGGAATATATCCTTGTACCTCAGGTCGCACTGCCAACCACAGAATTACTGATAACCGTAAAAACACTGTACCCTTCGTTTCAGTAAACAATATAAGGTACTTAAGGATTCTCTTTTAAATAAAGTGAGCTCAGTGCAATATGAGATCATTCTTTTCAAAAAAAAATTACAGACTCACTGGAGCCTTTTAGTCGTGTTTGTAACGCCATAGAAGAAGAATACTGTAATGGATACACTTACCACGTTCATACATACATAACTTCACGCCAATTCCCTTGCGGGGTAGGCACGAACAACAGAGCGCCATTTAGGCTTATTCTTACACACCTCACTTGCTTCTTTGACATTCATAACTCTTGTCATGCAGGCTCGTCTGTTCTTAAGGCTCCTGACATCACCTTCTGCATTATCACGTTCATAGTTGTAGATATTTTTGTAGTCTTTACTTTGCTTAATATATATACCATGATCCTGGTTAGCACGCGTTCGGGTTTCCAACTCAATTATTCGCTTAAACATGTCTACTAGAAACTTTCGCAATATAACTAGTAATTTATGTAATTTTCTCATAAACAAAAGCGGACCAAGTTTAAGGGCAATCTTTTGGCATTTGGCTTTTGACATTTGACAAGTGCTACCTTAATAAAAACATATCAACAACATCTTTTGATCTATGCTATGTTTATTATTCATATATAATCATAATTTCTAATCATAAAATAAATGAAATATATAAAAATCCACTTTAAATTTCTGATCTACTTTTGTTATCGTTAATCAATGTCTATATAGCCGTGTCAGCCAGGACGTAAGGATACGACTAACCAATGAGAGCTGTATATAAAACTCGCTCCTGGAATTCAAAATTTAAAAAAGACGGGTTTTTGAATACTCTTACGAGAGGCTCTTTGTACGACTAAAAGATATTTACTACTTTTATCCGTGCAGGAACGGAGAAAGAATACAATTTCCTGCGGCCTGGCGGCCTGTCGTAAGAGGCGACTAAACAACCCACAGCCAGGTGGTAGAGTATTTGCTCGACTGGATGGCGACCACCCCTGGTCTAGAATATGCCGCCATAATAACCTTATGTTGTGTTCCGGCATTAGTGACCAGGTACCAGTTTCCCTTAAGAGAGCAGCAGCGCGTTTGTAGCAACTTTGCTGTTGCAAATGTCCATAGGCGATGGTAACAGCTTTCCATCAAGTGGGCCGTCTGCCTGTCTGCTGATCTCCTGCAATAAAAAAAAATGACAGCAATGTGACTGATAAAGTCGGTGTGGGTAGACCGAGGTATACTCACCATGATCAAATTGAAGATATTTTGAAGAAATTTCAGATAAAATGCAGTTTAAATAAGCGTGTAAGTATGAAAAGATCAATGAAAGAGGAGGAGCTAACTCTTTTCCCCCATCGTCACATCGTGCCTCTCTGTCTGACGTGGGGTAGCAAAGCAAAAGTCTCATCCTACGAGAGGAGAGATGAGCTCGCATGGAACAGACCACGATTTCCTCTCGATGGATTATTGGTTGGATCCATTCGCAAACATTCTTATTCCATGCTTAAACCAGCATCATTTTCCAATTCATCATCATTATTTCGATTTTCTAGAATAATATACAATTTATTATGCGTCATTATTTCCCACAATTACGCACTATTATCACATTTGCATGCAACCCACTATTAATAACGTAATAATAATAATGGCCGGTAATGTAAACAATGTGACCTATAGTTTATCGAACTGTACTACGTGACAATTATAAAGATATTTTTATGTACACATAGATTACGCTATATTAATCTTTTTTTCAATACATTGTTTATGACTGTTCTATAGGGTTGCGGACAATACATTAAATTCTAACGCCATCTATGTATGTAATAAACGAAATTGTAAATATAATCTGTATATATAAAAGAAAGTCGTGTTAGTTACACTATTTATAGCCCAAGAACGGCTGTACTTATTTGGCTGAAAATTGGTGGGGAGGTAGCTTAGAACCAGGAGACGGACATAGGATAATTTTTAACCCGTTGGAACCGGTAGGTGGCGCTGAGGTCGGGTTCTAGAATCCTCCTAATCACCTGGAGCGATTTTGGTGATTTTGTTTTTGTGTTTGAGTGGGTCCCCGGATGGTTTAAATCCACAATTGGAACCGGTAGGTGGCGCTGGGATAGGGTCCTAGATTTTTATTTTTTCAGAGCAGGACAACGTCTACCGGGGCCGCTAGTATATATATAAAAGAAAGTCGTGTTAGTTACACTATTTATAGCCCAAGAACGGCTGTACTTATTTGGCTGAAAATTGGTGGGGAGGTAGCTTAGAACCAGGAGACGGACATAGGATAATTTTTAACCCGTTGGAACCGGTAGGTGGCGCTGAGGTCGGGTTCTAGAATCCTCCTAATCACCTGGAGCGATTTTGGTGATTTTGTTTTTGTGTTTGAGTGGGTCCCCGGATGGTTTAAATCCACAATTGGAACCGGTAGGTGGCGCTGGGATAGGGTCCTAGATTTTTATTTTTTCAGAGCAGGACAACGTCTACCGGGGCCGCTAGTATATATATAAAAGAAAGTCGTGTTAGTTACACTATTTATAGCCCAAGAACGGCTGTACTTATTTGGCTGAAAATTGGTGGGGAGGTAGCTTAGAACCAGGAGACGGACATAGGATACTTTTTATCCCGTTGGAACCGGTAGGTGGCGCTGAGATCGGGTTCTAGAATCCTCCTAATCACCTGGACCGATTTTGGTGATTTTGTTTTTGTGTTTGAGTGGGTCCCCGGATGGTTTAAATCCACAATTGGAACCGGTAGGTGGCGCTGGGATCGGGTCCTAGATTTTTATTTTTTCAGAGCAGACAGCGTCTGCCGGGGCCGCCAGTTGAAAATAAAACATACTCCGGGTATACTTTATTTTCAATAATATCTTTCAAGACCACGGGCCATAAAAATGGCCCGGACTTTTGGGGAGCTTGCGTGGGGCCATGGGAAGGCCAACACGTAGAGGCCCCTTGACAAATTGAATGTAAATGTGGCGTGACACTGACCGGCGATTGTCCCTGTCTACACCATATAGTAATGCACCCAAGGACAAGCCCCGGCCAGTGTAGGACTATTGTGGGAAATGAGAATAATGTTTTTTTTTTATTTTTTTTTATTGCAGGTGTTCAGCAGACAGGCATACGGCCCACTTGATGGAAAGCGGATACCATCGCCTATGGACATTTGCAACACCAAAGGTCCTACAAATGTGCTACTGCTCTCTTAAGGGAGACTGGAACCTGGTCACTGATGTCGGAACACAACTCAAGGTTGTTATGGCGACATACTTTAGACCAGGGGTGGTAGCCATCCAGTCGGGCAAATGCCCTACCATCTGGCTGTGGGTTGTTTAGTCGCCTCTTACGACAGGCCGCCCGGCCGCAGGAAATTGTATTCTTTCTCCGTTCCTGCACGGATATGTTTATTATTATCACTTAAATAGTTGTGGTAAGATTGAGTCATTGATTTTTTGTGGTTAAATTGTATTGTTTGTCTGTCGAATAATCGTGTTATTTTATAATTACAAATATATAAGCTCCATTTTGACGGGATTATTGGCAAGATGTCCGTCATATCCCGGCTAATTCATGTTTAATTCAAATTCAATAGTACATTATGGTACTAGTGTGTAACATTGGTGATTACCGCCGAGGCGCCATTGAGACTCGAGCCGTAGGCGAGGGTCTTAAGAGAGCCGAGGACGGTAATCATCAATACACACGTGTATCATACGACGTTTTTCAACACACTTGTGAATAAAATAACAACAAAAACTCATTTTATTTAGTAGATAAAAAAAAGTTATATATGAGTGAAAGTTTTATTTATTAAACACGTACGAGTTAAAATCATCTATTTAAATAAGAAGTTGCATGAAATGAGCAAGCAATAGGAACATTAATTTATTTGTTCTATAGAACACGATCTTTTTTTTTGAATAAAAACTTTTTTAAGAACAAAGCAACTCAACCAATAAAATTTTACAAAAAATCTATAACTCACTAGTGAGTTATAATGTTTTTTAGTCACAGTTTGATTATGGGTGTCATTCTGTGCCTAATTGCGGTGACCATAGAGCCACTTTATGAGCAAGTGTGTTGAAAAAGTTTTTATTAAAAACTAGCTGTACCCGGCAGACGTTTGCAGCGCCATCAACCGGAACCAATTGTTAATCTAAACCATTCTCAAATCTACTTGCAAATACACAAAAAAATTCATCAAAATCGGCGTCGCCGTTAAAGAGGTGTTCAGCGGCGCCACCTACCCGGTCCAATCGTGAATTTAAACCATCCCGAGACCCACTTGAACACACATAAAAATAATTCACCAAATCAGACAAATGAAAATGAGTTTAATACCGTCCCCATTGCCGAAATCAGCCGGCAAAGATCATAACAAATGAATGGCTAGATTGATGTTGTGACTGATGTTTTTTTTTTTAATTTTTTTTTTTTTTATTAATGAATATCATATATCATATTTTAATACTTATTATTACAAATGTGCCGACTAGTGGGTAAAGCCGACTATTCGGCCACTAGTGGTCGGCGACTATTCGGCAAAGAGCGCCGATTATTCGGCTTCTTACTTTACTAATACATTGTAATCCATACACGAGCATTTCTTTTGTGAAATGATTAAATTTTAATTGAGCTCTGTCACTTTAATGTACAGTAACAGTATTATCTTTAAACAAAAAAAAAAAAATATTTTACACAAAAACACCGCCCAGAGACCTTTACAAAAGTAAAAATCAAAAAACAATGAGAAGTAAACAAAACAGGTTCCGGCTCACTCGCATGCGGTGGTTGCGAATCGGCTAACCGGCCAAAGACATAATCGGCACATCTCTACTTACTAGCCTATTCCGGACGAAGACAATTCTTAAAACCTAAAAAATCGGTCCAGCCGTTCTTGAGTTATAAATAGTATAACTAACACGACTTTGTTTTATATATAATAGATAAGTTCCACTAGAGAATACTTTTTGAATCTCATACATATATGTTAAAATTTAATTTTACTTCCTAGTCCATGTACACCGCTTCGCAACGTGTTATTGCTGAAAAGAAGCGGCAAGCAACTCCCTAGCAACACATCTAGCTAAAAATTAATTACTTTTACTTAACAGACTAAAATTATATCTACATACATACATAACTTCACGCCAGTTCCCTTGCGGGGTAGGCACGAACAACAGAGCGCCAGTTAAGCTTCTTCTTACACACCTCACTTGCTTCTTTGACATTCATAACTCTTGTCATGCACGTTCGTCTGTTCTTAAGGCTCCTGACATCACCTTCTGCTAGTACACAATCAATTTGATCATGGAAGGTGTGTCGTGGCCTTCCACGACTTCTGCATCCTTTCACTTTTGCATTGTATATCTGTTTAGTCATTCTTTCCACATGCCCGAACCACCGGAGCATTCCTTTCCTTACATTCACCCCGACGCTCTCTTTCAGACCAACTCTCTTTCTTACTTCGGTATTACGAACGCGGTCCGCGAGCGTCACTCTGCAGATTTTGCGCAGTGCTCGCATCTCGACCGCGTTTACTCTATTTTCATGCTCTCTCTTCCATACGTGAGCGTAGGTACCAGCACCGCGTTGTGTACGGCGAGCTGGGCCTTCTGGCTGAGGTTCTTAGCGACTTCAAGATGTTGTAGAATAATATTTTATATTTTAGTTACTCTTGGAGTCGATTTCTTCTCTGTCTTTTTTTAATTCGTCTGAGATTCAAGTATAAGTGACAAACAATACTTGAAACTAATTAACAATCAATTCTAAGTACGAAATAGCTGAAATTGCACCGATACAACAAAACTTAGTGCAAGTGTGTTCGTGCAATTATACTCGCAATTAGACAGCGAGTGTCGCAACTGTCTCCAGACACCGCTGCTGTGAAATAACTCGACATTTCAAGTGTCACGTGAATTGCATAGGGTATTCATATTTGTGGAAGTTAGGGGAGTATAGGTACTTATTCTGCAGTCCATTAATTCTTCGAACAGTAATTGTATAACATACTTTTGTATTTATTTTATGCCTAATATTAATGCCTTTATGTTATTTCTCTCAGTATTGTTAAAGTGGTAATTTGTCCTAATTTTTTTTTTTTTAATAATCGGCAGACAAACACACGTATTGTATATCCCCAAATTAAGCAAGTTACGCTTGTGTTATGGGTAATATACAACGGACTAATCTGGGGCCGATCCCAGACACCCGTAGTAAATAACGGAGAAAATACGATTCCGAAATTTACTATACCAGGAATTGAACCCGGAACCTCCGCGTTGCAGTTAGGTACGCCGGCAAAGGCTTAGCCCGCTCAACCACAGAGGTCGTCAAATAAAACAATTCTTTCTTTCTTCTTTCTTTAATACACATTTTAAATTAGATTCTATTCAAAATTTATCTCGTAAAAACTTAGTATAAGCAAATTGGATTAAAAAAGTATAATTCATGAAAATCTATACATATGTTATTTTATTTATTTTTTTATTGCAGGAGATCAGCAGACAGGCACACGGCCCACTCGATGGAAAGCGGTTACCATCGCCTATGGACATTTGCAACACCAAAGTTGCTACAAATGCGCTGCTGCTCTCTTAAGGGAGACTGGAACCTGGTCACTAATGCCAGAATACAACTCAAGGTTGTTATGGCGACATACTTCAGACCAGGGGTGGTAGCCATCCAGTCGGGCAAATACCCTACCACCTGGCGGCTGTGGGTTGTAAAGTCGCCTCTTACGACAGGCCGCCCGGCCGCAGGAAATTGTATTCTTTCTCCGTTCCTGCACGGATAAAACGGTTTAGACGTAAAGCAATGCATTTTCATATAAATATGTACACTAACCATGAAAAGTAGGAAAATAATACATGGGTTTTCCATACAGTTTGACGTGCAAGAAAAATTACGCAAATTCTTAAAATTCTCAGAAACTGACAATGCTTGTATGAGAGATGATTAATATTGAACATTATTTACATAGTTTAAATATATTGTAAGCAGTAGTTGCATGGCATTGTCTATAAAAACTGTCTTGTGAGGTGTGACATGGGAAAATCTAATTTAAACCTATTTGCTTTTAAAATAGTTCTAAGGTCTAGACTGTAGTAAATATTATTACACTTGAGTATACAGTAGTTTGTTTAAAGAGGTTACAACACAGGTTACGTTGTATTAAATTTTTGTTACTGCTGTTTGCCCCGGAATTTTCACTTCATTTTATAATGAAAACTATCCCATCTCCAGGATGAAAAACATCTTTGTCCATTTTCGGTATTAAAAGTACATATGTACACCAAAATGACCAAATTACCCAAAATGACGAAAATGGCAAATCATGAAAAAGCCTATCCAGCTTTCTGGGATAACGTTTACATAAATCTATCCCAAAACTTATCCCATTACCCGGGATGAAAAGTATTCCTTGTCCACCATCGCTATTAAAATTAAATATATACCGAATTTCAGCCAAATCGGTCCAGTAGTTTTTCCGTAAAAGCATAACAAACAGAGAGACCAATACATTTTTATCCCGGTAACCATTCCATTTTTCGGGATAGAAAGTATCTTATATTCATCCTTGGCATCGAAAATATATAAACGAAACAAACAGACAGATAGAAAGACAGATTTACTTTCCCATTTATAATATTAATAGGTATTTATGACTTTATTAGGATTGGTTAATTTAAATAAAAACATTATAATGGCGGAGCTCCAGTTATTAGATATGATCAAAAGTAAAGTTTAAACAATTTTTTATTTTTTTTATTGCAGGAGATCAGCAGACAGGCAGACGGCCCACTCGATGGAAAGCGGTTACCATCGCCTATGAACATTTGCAACAGCAAAGTTGCTACAAATGCGCTGCTGCTCTCTTAAGGGAAACTGGTACCTGGTCACTAATGCCGGAACACAACTCAAGGTTGTTATGGCGACATACTTTTCGACCAGGGATGGTAGTCATCCAGTCGGGCAAATGCCCTACCACCTGGCATTTCAATTCAATTTCAATATTACAAGCAGTGTTAAATATGACATTTACATACAACTATGAAACATATATACAGAAAAAGGTGACCCATATAGCCCATTTTAAAATGTTTAATATTTGAGTATTCATTAATACGTGATAGTACAAATTTATCTTCGGAATGGTACGAAACATGTTGTTAATCTATAATATTCTTACGAGTTAGCGGGATTCGAATTAAAATGCCGTTAGAATTATTATAGAGTTTATTAGAACTATACAAACACGTATAACACAGGTACAAATATAACCGAACAGAAGAAAACCAAACGTAATACAGACGGCCGTAATTTAATAAAACGCGCAAAGTCCGTCACTATTAGATTCCCGAATGTACACAAATCTCGCCTTGATCGTGGTTCTCGCTCGACTGCTTCCTCTCCCCATCAGGCCGTCGTTTTATACCGCACAAATACAAATGTGCCCGTATCGTAGTCGACATAATCCGCAGCACCTGGCTAATGATTCGGCCGCAAGCGATCATAAATGAGTACAATAAAACAATGGGCTTTTCTCTAGAAACGTATGCCAATAAATAAGTGAGCAAAAGAAGACGATCATAAAAGAATTACAAGTAGTTCAAATGCCGACAGGTAATAAAATGTGTTTTTACAGATTGCAAGTGGAATTTGTTTCTGTCGGAACCTAAGTTGTAACAATATTATAAAATTCTAAAATGTTTGCTGAAGAGTTTCCTGCGCCGCTTCTTCTCTTCAAGCCACAAAATGTTGCGAAGCTGTGGTGAATTAGATTAGGCGCTCATAGAGTAAATTGTAACCATAAACAAAATTAAAACTAAATACTTAAAATGAACAAGTTGGCGGTAGGCTAAATAAAACTTTAACGTAAAAGTAGCCAAAACGTCGGAATACAAATCAAAATAAAACACTTGAAACCGTAAAAATTTAGATTTATTATCTGTGCTATTCTCGAAAATTAAGAAAATATTAA
Organism: Dendrolimus kikuchii; assembly: GCA_019925095.2. Lineage (NCBI taxonomy): Eukaryota > Metazoa > Arthropoda > Insecta > Lepidoptera > Lasiocampidae > Dendrolimus > Dendrolimus kikuchii. The sequence continues at coordinate 1,677,670 of CM034404.1, forward strand.
AATGCTATCCTCTTATTCATAAGTTATACGAGGGTTATAGATTCGTTAAAAAAGATTAAAATATGTGTAATTTATAAACACATTATTTTTATTTCGTTCTTGTTTTCCTATTAAATAAACATTTAGTTTTTTATATATGAGTACGAAATTAAAACTAAGTTAAAAATATAATTAAAAACTAAAAATAAACCAAGTTATACTAAAATAAAAACTAAAATATCCTATAAATAAACCTAACTTAAATATATATATATATATACAATGAAAAACTAAAATTAAAATAAAAACGTATATTAAAACCCGTCCAGCCCCACCAAACCACTGTCGCTGGGCATTGTATCTAGAAGGCTGGTAGCATTTCGTTTTTGTTTTGAAAATAGCTAATTTTGTAATTTAACTCATTTTTAACGAGCCTGTATATCTATATATATAAAAGAAAGTCGTGTTAGTTACACTATTTATAACTCAAGAACGGCTGTACCGATTTAGCTGAAAATGGGTGGGGAGGTAGCTTAGAACCAGGAGACGGACATAGGATACTTTTTATCTCGTTGGAATCGGTAGGTGGCGCTGAGATCGGGTTCTAGAATCCTCCTAATCACCTGGACCAATTTTGGTGATTTGGTTTTTGTGTGTTTGAGAAGGCCCCCGGATGATTTAAATCCACAATTGGAACTGGTAGGTGGCGTTGGAATCGGGTCCTAGATTTTTATTTTTTTAGAGCAGGACCACGTCTGCCGGGGCCGCTAGTCTCTAATAACTATTAGGTAGTGTCTAGTAGAGGTAGAAATACATCTATATGATATGATTTGTGAAGGATCGTAAACCTGCGTCAAACCCTTCAACGTCACATCTAGACGCTGTCAAATTTTCTCTTAACAAATAAACTTATAAATGTCAAGGTGATTACTTACTGTATTATTTGTACTGTGTTATTTGTATGACCTTCATGTCATAGCCTTGTGCAGAATACAGTTGGAAATGGGATTTTCCATGAAAATGTAAAAAGGAGGTAAATTTTAAATAACTTACTTACCTAATAAAACTACGTTTTAACGGTTTTAAGCACGGTAATTTATTTAATTTTTATTATTATTCCGACGTTTCGGCCACTTTTCACTTGCCGTGATCAAAGATGTCAAATGTCAATGAGTATTATTCATATTTTATTTAGCATACCGCCAACTTTTCATTTTACATACATACATACATAACTTCACGCCAGTTCCTTGACGGGGTAGGCACGAACAACAGAGCGCCATTCAGGATTATTCTTACACACCTCACTTGCTTCTTTGACATTCATAGCTCTTGTCATGCACGCTCGTCTGTTCTTAAGGCTCCTGACATCACCTTCTGCTAGTAGACGATCGATTTGATCACGGAAGGTGCTTAGTAATTTTCAAAATATAGTAATTTTTATATTTTACTTTGCATCGACTTCAAGATGTTTTAGATAATATATGTTAATAATAATAGCTTTAGAAATAAGTTATTTTATACTTTTTAGTTTTTGAAGTTGGTTTTTTTAAACTAAGTTTTTTCATTTTATTTGTTACTTTTTAGTGTCTAGCTATGTATGGGTAGACCTGCGAAAGGTGCCGCGCTCCTTAAAAAATATAGGTCCCAAGAAACGGGAACAAAAAAAATGTTCGTAAAATGAAAACTACTTGGCCAAACTATAAAGATTCCGACGAATTGAGAACCCCCTCCCTTTTTTTAAGTCGGTTAAAAAAACTCACATATAACATTAGAATTATCTTCTTACTGATTTATTTGATATATTCAAGACGGAAGTAGTAACAAGCTAACCCGACCAACTAATAAACCAGTTCAAAGCCACCGAATTCATCATTTTAAATTTATAAACGTCCGCTACTTCAAGTTAAAAATGTACTAAACATAACAACTCATGTGTAATAACTCACCGTTTTACATTAAAATCTCTTTATTAGTAATAAAAAATGAGAAAATACCGTGTTTTGAGATCTTCAAACGACGCCGTCAAGTGCGAAAATGTTTTTTGGGAAAATACGTCATGTTTATTATGTCATATTTTATTCTCCTTGCCATTTATGGACTTTATCTGATGCGGTCTGGTCACGCCTGCGATGGTCTTGGAGCCTTGATGTTTTAGTTCCTAAAAATAATACATTTAGACAGATAAATAGAAATGTCTATTGTTACGAGCTTAGCGGTACTCGAATTAAAATGCCGTTAGAATTACTATAGAGTTTATTAGAACTATACAAACACGTGTAACACATGTACAAATATAACCGAACACAATAAATGTCCGTCAGTTTTAGATTCCCGAATGTACACACGTCTCGTCTTGATCGTGGTTCTCCCTCAACTGCCCTCTCTCCCCATCAGACCGTCGTTTTATAACTCACAAATATAAAAGTGCCCGTAGCGTACTCAACGTAATCCGCAACACCTGGCTAATGATTCGGCCGCAAGCGGCCATAAACGAGTACAATAGAACAATGGGCTGTTCTTTAGAAACATATGCCAATAAATAAGTAAAGAAAAGAAGACGATCATAAAAGAATTACAATTAATTCAAATATGCAGGTAGAATTTGTCTTTGTCGGTGCCTAGGTTGTAACAATATACACATTAAATAAACAATTTACAGTAGTCACATTAAACTGTAAAGACAGGAACAATGGGCGGTCTTACCGCTTCAGAGCGATCTCTTCCTGACAACCTGATCTGATGAACCTGAATTTACAAAGGGAGATGAAGTGTATGATGGTGGTGTGCAAATTGAATATATATATAAATAGGATACATAAATATTACACAAATTATTTACCAAAAATAAATCAAAAACCGACAATGAACAATAACAAATATTAATATTATATACAATTTTATTTATTTGTATATTTTTTTTTTGTAGAATTGCATATATTAGACGTGGGAGAGACATTCTGGAATCATTATCTGGATTACAACTCTTAAGGCCGACTCGATTGGTGTGGTACCACGTTGTCACTACTGTGAGAGCGTGGTACCATGTGAGTGCGTGGTACTGTGAGTGTGTGGTACTGTGAGAGCGTGGTTCTATATAAAAGCGTGGTAACGTGGTATCGACGTCAAACATTTAGCATTGAGCTAATCGTGTTTCGTGTCTGGACAGCGTTTTGATAGCCCACTTCCCGCTCCTTCTATCCTATCTTCCCCATCCCATTTTCCCTATCCCATCCCCCTATTCCAATACCATATCGCATCACCTCTATTCAATTCCTCCGATGTGATCCCTCTGTCTCATACATTCACCTAAACCACCCTAACTGCCTCCGTCTCTGTCTGCCTCTTCCTAACGCAGAAGTTCCGAATTCGATTCCTGGTATGGTAAATTTGGGAAACGATTTTTCTCCGTTATTTACAATGATCTAGGTGTGTGGGATCCGCCCCATAGTAGTCCGTTGTATATTACCCGTAATACAAGCATAACTAAGCAAGTTATGCTTGTATTGTATATCTGGATATACAATATGTTTGTATGCTGGCGATTATTTACTTGTTTAATTCTATTTATTATCTATCCCATTCTAAAAGCTGGCAATGCGTTGGCTTTACCAAATGTTGCAAGCGTGTATAGGTGACGGTAACCAAGCTGAAGAGTTTGTTTGTTTAAACGCGCTAATCTCAGGAACTACTGGTCTGATTTGAAAAATTCTTTCAGTGTTGGATAGCCCATTTATCCAGGAAGGCTATAGGCTATATATCATCACGCTAAGATCAATAGGAGCGGAGCAGCAATGAAAAATGTTTCAAAATCGGGGGGTCTTGAAAACCAAATCCACGCGAACGACGTCGCAGGCACAGCTAGTATAAAATAAGCAGTCAAAATGTCACACATGAAACTTTTTTAACAATTAAGTTCGTTCGTTTTTTTAACCGACTTCAAAAAAAAGAGGAGGTTTTCAATTCGTCGGGATCTTTAATTTTGTTTTTGTTTTTTTATGTATGTTCACCGATTACTTCGAGATTTATGATCCGATTTACGTGATTCTTGTTTAGTTTGATGCGGAATAGTTGCCATTTGGTCCCCTAAAAATTTAAAATAGTTTGGCCCAGTAGTTTTCATTTTGAGAAAAAAAATTTGTTCCCTTTTCTTGGGACCTATATTTTTTAAGGAGCGCGGCACCTTTCGTAGGTCTACCCATACGTAGCTAGACACTAAAAAGTAACAAACAAAATAAAAAAAACTTCGTTTAAAAAAACCGACTTCAAAAACTAAAAAACTAAAAAGTTTAAAATAACTTATTTCTAAAGCTATTATTATTAATATATATTATCTAAAACATCTTGCAGTCGGTGCAAACTAAAACATAAAAATTACTATATTTTTTTGAAAACTACTAAGCACCGACTTTAAGATGTTTTAAATAATATATAGTAATAATAATAGCTTTAGAAATAAGTTATTTTAAACTTTTTAGTTTTTGAAGTCGGTTTTTTTAAACCAAGTTTTTTTATTTTATTAAATTATTAAGATGTCTTATTTCTATCGCAATTGAAAGGCCGAAATGAACCGTCTATTTTCGGCATAACGTTCTTGGCACATTCACTCAAATTCTGGAAATTTGACAGATGTCATTGTCAACATTTTGACAATATACACGTAATAATTGTCATCATTTGAAGCGCAGACCAGTAAAAGCACTTCAGCGAAGTTTCCCAACAAAGGAGTATTACGACGTCCTGTTTTCAGTTAAACGGTGTAATAATTTAAATATTTTAATATGATTTTGACAGTTACTTTTGTCGAAATATGAAGTATTTTGAAGTCTGGAATATTTTGGGTGTAAGTAATAATAATAATAATGCTAAGATTCAAGCTCCAGGGATGGAAGTGATAAATGGCATTACGTCAGAAGTAGCTACGGTGAACCTGCAGCCCACCTCTCTACACCCCTTAGCCACTCACACCCATATTGCCCCTGCCTTCTATGGCATTTTTAGGGGCCCATGCAGGGAGTGGCGAGTCACCGTCTGCCCATTTTTCCATGTTCCCCGAACATTGCGACGGGCAGACGCCATAGTCCCCATATTCCCAGACCCCTTGTACCACTAGCAGTTCACCCCAATAGCCCGGTACTTTTTGTCCTCATTTCCCACAATAGTCCTACACTGGCCGGGGCTTGTCCTTGGGTGCATTGTTATATGGTGTAAACAGGGATAATCGCCAGTCAGTGTCACGCCACATTTACATTAAATTTGTCAAGGGGCCTCTACGTATTGGCCTTTCTATGGCCCCAAGCAAGCCCTCCAAATGTCCGGGCCATTTTTATGGCCCGTGGTCTTAAAAGACATACAAATAATAATAATAATAATCGGCAGACAAACACACATATTGTATATCCCCAAATTAAGCAAGTTACGCTTGTACATACATACATGCATACATAACTTCACGCCAGTTCCTTTGCGGGGTAGGCACGAACAACAGAGCGCCATTCAGGCTTATTCTTACACACCTCACTTGCTTCTTTGACATTCATAGCTCTTGTCATGCACGCTCGTCTGTTCTTAAGGCTCCTGATATCACCTTGCTAGTACACGATCAATTTGATCATGGAAGGTGTGTCGTGGCCTTGCACGACTTCTGCATCCATCCACTTTTGCATTGTATATCTGTTTAGTCATTCTTTCATCATGCATTCTTTCCACAAGTTACGCTTGTGTTATGGGTAATATACAACGGACTACTCTGGGGCCGATCCCAGACACCCAGACCATAGTAAATAACGGAGAAAATACGTTTCCGAAATTTACTATACCAGGAAACGAACTTGGAGCCTTTGCGTTGTATGTAGTGAGGTAGGCCGGCAAAGGCTTAGCCCGCTCAACCACAGAGGCCGTCAAAGTAAGCACTGTTCCTAATAGTGGCGGATCACCTTTTCACATTGGCAACATACATTTTGCGAGGCTCTTTGATGAAAGCAAAAAGATGAATTTGAAAGAAATAGTTACATGACGCATTAAGAAAATCTTCCTTTATTGGAAGTCGGTTAAAAACAATTGAACTTCTTTTTTACTATTCTGAGCAATGAAAAAGGTACAGGAATACGCATACATATACTATAAATCATTTGGTATGAGCAAGGATTATTGTTTTAAGACGAATAAGATTATTCGACACTAGCCGACCCGACAGACTTCGTTCTGTCAAAAAGATTTGTAATGTGGCAGTTTTTTGTTCCTACCTATTTTACAGCCGGGGCAAAAAATCCTTCTGAACAGAACCGTCACCCTGGTGGTAGGGCGCTGTGTGGGGTTCAGCTCGGGTGACCAAAGTATCTTCGGTAGCACGAACTTTGGCCACCCTTATCCGCCGTTATCCGTGCAGAAACGGAGAAAGAATACAACTTCCTGCGGCCGGGTGGCCTGTCGTAAGAGGCGACAAAACGACCCACAGCCAGGTGGTAGGGTATTTGCCCGACTGGATGGCTACAACCCCTGGTCTAAAGTATGTCGCCATAACAACCTTGAGTTGTGTTCCGGCATTAGTGACCAGGTTCCAGACTCACTTAAGAGAGCAGCAGCGCAAAACTTGATAAATGATTGATCTCCCACATACAAACTTTAATACCTTATTTCAACCCTGTTTTTAGGGTTTTCCCGGCAATTATTCGAATTTTTCTCGCCGTAAAAACCATCCTTGGACTTCAACGAACATTTAAAAAAATGAATTAGCCAAATCGGTCCAGGCGTTGTTGAGTTATGTGCTTACCAACATATTTTACGATTCATTTTTATATATATAGATAGACTAGAGTTTACCCCGCGGCTCCGCCGCGCGTCAAACTCTAGTGCGTACCTCTTGTTTTAAGAGCAGACCAAAACTACCACAACTACACAAACGACCAAAACTACCAAACGTACTAAAACTACCGAAATTACCAAATTACCAACCAAAACTACCAAATCCACCAACTAAAACTACCACAACTACCTAAATTGCCACAACTATCAAAACTACCAAAACTACCACAACTATCAAAACTACCAAAACTACCACAACTACCAAAACTACCAAAACTACCACAACTACCACAACTATCAAAACTACCAAAACTACCACAACTATCAAAACTACCGCAACTACCAAAACTACCACAACTATCAAAACTACCAAAACTACCACAACTATCAAAACTACCAAAACTACCACAACTACCAAAACTACCACAACTATCAAAACTACCACAACTATAAAAACTACCAAAACTACCAAAACTACCACAACTACCAAAACCACCACAACTACCAAAACTACCACAACTATCAAAACTACCAAAACTACCACAACTATAAAAACTACCAAAACTACCACAACTATCAAAACTACCAAAACTACCACAACTATCAAAACTACCAAAACTACCACAACTATCAAAACTACCACAACTATCAAAACTTCCACAACTATAAAAACTACCACAACTATCAAAACTACCAAAACTATCAAAACTACCAAAACTACCAAAACTATCAAAACTACCAAAACTACCACAACTACTAAAACTACCACAACTATCAAAACTACCACAACTATCAAAACTACCATAACTATCAAAACTACCAAAACTACCACAACTATCAAAACTACCAAAACTACTACAACTATCAAAACTACCAAAACTACCACAACTATCAAAACTACCAAAACTACCACAACTACCAAAACTACCACAACTATCAAAACTACCGCGACTACCAAAACAACCGAATATACCAAATCGACCAACCAAAACTACCAAATCTACAAACCAAAACTACCACAACTATCAAAACTACCACAACTACCAAAATAACCAAATCTACCAACCAAAACTACCATAACTATCAAATCTACAAACCAAAACTACCACAACTACCTAAACTACCACAATAACTAAATCTACCAATCAAAACTACCACAACTACCAAATCTACCGAAACTACCAAATCTACAAAACAAAACTACCACAACTACCAAAACTACTACAGCTACCAAAACTACCAAAACTATCACGACTACCAAAACAACCGAAACTACCAAAACTACCAGCATAAACTACCGAAAATAGCAAAACTACCAACCAAAACTACCACAACTACCAAAACAACTAAACTAAACAAAACTACCTAAACGACCAAATTGACCAAAATAAACAAAATGACGAAAATGGCCAACCACAAATAAAAAACCTATCCTAGTTTCCGGGATAAACTTTACATAAATCTATCCCAAAATCTATCCCAGTATCCGGGATGAAAAGTATCCCTTGGCCACCCTCGGTATTCAAATTACATATGTACCGAGTATCAGCCAAATCGGTCCAATAGTCTTTCCATAAAAGGATAACAAACAGAGAGACAAATATACTTTTATCCCGGAAACTATCCCATTTTCCGGGATAAAAAGTATCCTATGTTCATTCTCGTCATCGAAAATATATATATACTGAGTTTCAGCCAAATCGGTCCAGTAGTTTTTACGTGAAAACGGAACAGACAGACAGACAGACAGACAGACAGACAGACAGACAGACAGACAGACAGACAGACAGACAGACAGACAGACAGACAGACAGACAGACAGACAGACAGACAGAGTTACTTTCGCATTTATAATATTAATAGGGATTATTATAAACGCGGCATAAAATTTCACTCGTTCTGTCTTCGAGATGCATGTCCGTAGGCGATGGCTCACGTCGCTTACGCTTTACACCGCTTCTGGTTACCATAAGCGTGAAACATGGTCTGTCAGGTTTAACCAAATTAAAATATAAGTATTGTCCGTGCAGGAACGGAGAAAGAATACAATTTCCTGCGGCCGGGCGGCCTGTCGTAAGAGGCGACTAAACAACCCACAGCCAGGTGGTAGGGCCTTTGCCCGACTGGATGGCTACCACCCCTGGTCTAAAGTATGTCGCCATAACAACTTTGAGTTGTGTTCCGGCATTAGTGACCAGGTTCCAGTCTCCGTTAAGAGAGCAGCAGCGCGTTTGTAGCACCTTTGGTGTTGCAAATGTCCATAGGCGATGGTAACCGCTTTCCATCAAGAGGACCGTCTGCCTGTCTGCTGAACTCCTGCAAAAAAAAAAACTAAGTAAACATATTTTATAAATGTAATAGCAAAGGTAGCGTGTACGTTGCGAATCGGTGTCACAAATTAAGAAATAGACGTCAAAGTTCAAGTCCCGCGTGAACAAGTATATTCTAGGTAATCGTGCTTCACCTTAGACTACATTTCTGCCTGACATCAGACGCAATATCAGCAATATTAATTATAAAAAAAATGGCGAACATTTTTATTCCACAACTGTACAAGGTACAGCATGCACTTGCATGGAGTACTGCTCTCATCTTTGGGATGGCTCAGCTAAATACCAGTTAGAGACACTCCAGTCAATAGAGAAAAGAGCTAGGAAACTGATAGGCAATAACCAACTATTCGACGAGAGGCTTCAGAGCCTAAGTCATCGACGTAAGGTCGCCAGTTTGTCGGTATTCTATAGGATACACTTCGGGGAGTGTGCTACGGGATTACATGAATTGGTTCCTCCCGCACCATTCTACCACCGGACAAGCAGACGTACGCACTCACACCACCGATATATGGTGGAAATACCAACGAAGCGGACGAAACGCTATGCGTCCTCTTTCATCACACGCACCGCTGAAGAGTGGAACTCTTTACCGTCGTCTGTTTTTCCTGAAAAATATAATCTAGGTGTCTTTAAGTCTCGCGTGAACAGGTATCTTCTAGGTAAGCGTGCTCCATCTTAGACTGCATTTCCACCTGACGTCAGGTGCATTGTCAGTCAAACGCGAAGCTATTCAATATAAAAAAAAAATTGTAACAGGGCGTTTAATGTATTATAAGAAACGATAAATTCGCAACCAACGTCGTATTCCGGTTACAAAGATATATATATCATACAAAAGACATGAATATTTTTTTCTTTTACAACCGTTTATCACGAATTTGTATGACATATGCGACAAACATGCCACCTCGTGGCGCTTCGCACGTAAAACTTAATGCGGGACATTTGCAAAAATTTTAAATCTCTTTGTATTTTGAGTACATTTATTATGACAAGGCGTTGATTAGACGGGCACGTGTTTTTGAGTTTTGAAGATAACTCAAAAATGTTAATGATTTAAATGATCATCTGATGTTTGAAAGTTTTTATTTTTATTGTATGAGTTCAGCAGATAGTCGGTCAGCTGATGGAAAGTGAACTTCCATCATCGGACAACCAGACGCACTGACATGCGGCACCGCTATATGGTGGACATACCACCTATACGAACAAAGCGCTTTGAGTCTACCTTCATTATGCGCACCGCAAAGGAGTGGAACTCACTGCCGGAGTCTGTTTTTCCCGAAACCTACAGTCTGGGTGTCTTCAAGTCTCGTGTGAATAGGTACCTTCTAGGTAAGGGTGCTTGATCTTAGACCATATCTCCGCTCAAATTGAGCGAGATAATGGTCAAACGCGTACCTATACGGAAAAAAAGTGGTTAAGATCGCATATAGACATTTGCAACACCGAAGATGCTACCATGCCGCTCTTTAAGGGATTCAAGGTTGTTATGGTGGCATATTTCAGCCCAAGAGTGGTAGCCATCCAGACGGGAAAATACCCTACCACCTGGCTGTGGGATGTTGTTTCGCTTCTTACGACAGGCGACTCAGTACAAACTCTTTGTAGATACGTCAGAGATATGGTGCTCAGAATATGGTTTGCCTATATATGTACATATATACATAACTTCACGCCAGTTACTGTTCCCTTGCGGGGTAAACACGAACAACAAAGCGCCATTTAGGCTTATTCTTACACACCTCACTTGCTTCTTTGACATTCATAACTCTCTTCTGCTAGTACACGATCAATTTGATCATGGAAAGTGTGTCGTGGCCTTCCACGACTTCTGCATCCATCCACTTTTGCATTGTATATCTGTTTAGTCATTCTTTCATCATGCATTTTTCCACATGCCCGAACCACCGGAGCATTCCTTTCCTTACCTTCACCCCGACACTCTCTTTCAGACCAACTCTCTTTCTTACTTCGGTATTACGAACGCGGTATATATGTATTCAAATTCAATTCAATTTATTTTCCAAAAGTTTTTACATTTACATTATTTGTAGTATTATTGATCATTAGGTCATTTATTTTATGTAATGTTAATAATTATATTAACATTACATAACATAAATCAGTCGATTGACAATGGCACCCACACTAGTAAATAAAATTATGTGTTGTTGGTGCTAAGATGCGTTTGACAATAGTACATTATGGTACTAGTGTGTAACATTGGTGATTACCGCCGAGGCGCCATTGAGACTCGAGCCGTAGGCGAGTGTCTTAAGAGAGCCGAGGACGGTAATCATCAATACACACGTGTATCATACGACGTTTTTCAACACACTTGTGAATAAAATAACAACAAAAACTCATTTTATTTAGTAGATACAAAAAGTTATATATGAGTGAAAGTTTTATTTATTAAACACGTACGAGTTAAAATTATCTATTTAAATAAGAAGTTGCATGAAATGAGCAAGCAATAGGAAAATTAATTTATTTGTTCTATAGAACACGATCTTTTTTTTTTTTGAATAAAAACTTTTTCAACACACTTGCTCATAAAGTGGCTCTATGGTCACCGCAATTAGGCACAGAATGACACCCATTATCAAACTGTGAGTAAAAAACATTATAACTCACTAGTGAGTTATAGATTTTTTTTTTTAATTTTATTGGTTGAGTTGCTTTGTTCTTAAAAAACGTTTTTATTAAAAAAAAAAGATCGTGTTCCTATTGCTTGCTCATTTCATGCAACTTCTTATTTAAATAGATAATTTTAACTCCTACGTGTTTAATAAATAAAACTTTCACTCATATATAACTTTTTTTTATCTACTAAATAAAATGAGTTCTTGTTGTTATTTTATTCACAAGTGTGTTGAAAAACGTCGTATGATACACGTGTGTATTGATGATTACCGTCCTCGGCTCTCTTAAGACCCTCGCCTACGGCTCGAGTCTCAATGGCGCCTCGGCGGTAATCACCAATGTTACACACTAGTACCATAATGTACTATTTTAAGAACAAAGCAACTCAACCAATACAATAAAAAAAAACTATAACTCACTAGTGAGTTATAATGTTTTTTACTCACAGTTTGATAATGGGTGTCATTCTGTGCCTAATTGCGGTGACCATAGAGCCACTTTATGAGCAAGTGTGTTGAAAAGACTTTTACCATTGGCCTCGGTTTGCATGTACGTTACCTGCATGTATACAAAATACATAAATGCATATACATAATAAGATAGATAACACTTTATTGTACACCATTACAGAAAAACTTCCGAAATAGTATTAGTCTAGTTGGGTACAAAGGGCGGTCTTATCGCTAAAAAGCGATCTCTTCCAGTCAACCCGTGGCAAGAATATTCTGATTAGGAGTGGCGACGGTGGTATACATAATTATTGTACGATTACTTACATTTTAATAATAAATATATAACTATACTATATATAAAAATATACACATAAGTTATATACATATACAAGATATGGTGATAATGTACAACTATTTAAACATAATAAACATATAACTATATGCAATATTATATCTACTAATTATATTCATTAAGGATAATCATTAAAACATAACATTTCTAGCATGTACATAAGGTGGTTATAATAATATGTATGTGTAAGGACATATATTCACACATACATATATACATACAAATACATATATATGGATGACATTAATCTATACTAATATTATAAAGCTGAAGAGTTTGTTTGTTTAAACGCGCTAATCTCAGGAACCGCTGGTCCAATTTGAAAAATTCTTTCAGTCTTGAATAGTACATTTATTGAGGAAGACTATATCATATTTTCAAAAAAATTAGGGATCCTTACTAAAAGTCCAATAATGTAACCCAAGGTGTAAAAAATGACCCGAAATAATCCTTACATGGCGTGCGCTGCGAAAACTATTGATTATAGAACAAAACAATGTACTACCACTTTGCAGAACATATAATTGTCTACAAAATGTATCGCGTAACCATATGTCTAACTATTGTAGTTATCTCACAATAAGTGTTTTCTTTTATTACTTTAAACAATTAAAATGCCGTCGCTTCAAAAACTCTTCATTTTGTATCTTGGTATTAGTCCTTATCAAAATAAATTACTCCATGTTCAAGACGAATTCAATACCTTTCTAGAAATTTTTGAATTATTCAATGCGGACGTTTCATTCAAAAGATATCACGATATTTAAAATGTAAGTATTAGTGTTGTAGCCAAATATACTAATATATTGTGTGATTGAACGCGCTAATCTCAGAAACTACTGGTCTGATTTCAAAAATTCTTTCAGTGTCGGATAGCCCATTTATCGAAAAAGGCTATAGGCCATATATCATCACGCTAAGACAAATAGGAGCGGAGCACCAATAAAGAATGTTTCAAAGTCGGAGGGTATTGAAAGCAAATTCCACGTGGACGACGTCGCGGGCACAGCTAGTTATATATATAAAATTATTATTTTTTATTTACCTTAATTATATGTGTAATAGATATATATCCTATTAATTACTTATATTTGATTTGCACACCACTGTCATACACTCTCGATTCCTTTCACACAATCCACAGCCCGGGTTGTCTGGAAGAGATCGCTCTAAAGCAATAAGGCTGCTCTTTGTTCCTGCCTTGACACGAAATGACTGTAAATGATTTACTTTGTCTGTATATGGTGAACAATAAAGTGTTTTTGTCTATCTATAATTGAATGCTCGCGGACCGCGTTCGTAATACCGAAGTAAGAAAGAGAGTTGGTCTGAAAGAGAGTGTCGGGGTGAAGGTAAGGAAAGGAATGCTCCGGTGGTTCGGGCGTGTGGAAAGAATGCATGATGAAAGAATGACTAAACAGATATACAATGCAAAAGTGGATGGATGCAGAAGTCGTGGAAGGCCACGACACGCCTTCCATGATCAAATTGATCGTGTACTAGCAGAAGGTGATGTCAGGAGCTTTAAGAACAGACGAGCCTGCATGACAAGAGTTATGAATGTCAAAGAAGCAAGTGAGGTGTGTAAGAATTAGCCCAAATGGCGCTCTGTTGTTCGTGCCTACCCCGCAAGGGAACTGGTGTGAAGTCATGTATGTATGTATGTATAATTGAACTACTTTAAAAGTTGCAAACTTTTTAAAACATGTTTAAAATGATAAATTAAACACGCGCTTTAACTTTTTATTAAAGTTGTTTTGTAGTGTTTATGAAAGTATATTGTTCTCATTAATATTAAGCAATGTATCACAATTCAAATATTTAATAAATGTATTTTTTATATTAAATTATTTAAGTAAAGTATTAATGTAATTATTATTAAAGTAATTTATATCCCAAAGTTAGGATATTGTTACGAGTTACGCAGGACTTGAATTAAAATGCCGTTGGAATTACTATAGAATTTATTAGAACTATACAAACACTTATAACATAGGTACAAATATAACTAAACACTACTAGTACAAACTGCACGATTCAATAACACGCGCAAAGTCCGTCACTATATCGCTTGTCGAATGTTCGTCTTACTCGTATCGCAATCCTCGCTTGACTGACTGACCCCTCCGTTCGGGAATTGTTTTATAGTAAACAATACACAATGGAAGCTCGTGGGCTGGGTTCTTCCAAGAAAATGTAATTTGCACACCTGCGAACGGCCGACAAAGTTGAAAACAATAACAACAAGGATTAGTTCGACACTAGTGACGGCCATAAAACAAGTAGAAAAACAATAGCATGTTTTTCTTAATTACATATTCTAAACATAAATTAAACAAAAGAATTCCTAAATCCGGGAAGGCAATAAAACTGCGCTTTACTACCGGCAGGTGTACGCATTTCTTTGTCGGTATGTAACAATATAATACAAAACGACAAATCTACCATAAAATTATATAAAACAAAAATCCCATTAGATGTCTAAATTTTTTTTTTATATGTTTTAGTCCCTAAAATATACTTAATTAATATGCGATAAGGGTGAAATAATTTAATGGTCGAAGGCAATTAGTAATAGAATTTAAAATCTATAAATATATTAATATGAGTCGCATATGAAACCCTTATTTCCTTATTATACCTACTACAAATAACTTCAGTGAGTTATGCATAACTTTAAAACAATGCGTGTTAGTGCTATGCTAATTTACGACCCGAACAGAAAACACACCAAGCATTGTTTTTGCGACTTATCTTTGTGTTACATATTACTCACACTTCACCCATATTCTAAATAATCCATAAATTACTGCACTTAAATTTAATAACAAAACAAAACATGATTCCTTTATATATAACAAAAACAATGAAATATTGCGCAACTTGTAACGACCCAGTGTAAATTCCGTTGTGCTTTTACGTTACTTTTGTTAGGAAACGGTGTGTTCTCTTCTGGTCTTTTGATTGTAATTCTAGTAACATTTCTTTTAATTAAGTATTTACATATATGTGATTGTAAAAAAAAGTTTTGTGTAGTCGAGACATGGATGGCTTACTAGTTTAAAAACAACGAAATAGTGCGCAATTCTACGACCCAGTATAAATTCCGTCGTGGAATCTTAGGCAAATAAATATCTTAGTGCAACTCGTGCCGTAGTGTAAACAAAACTCTTGATGATAGTTACCTTACGATTATCGTATGACATACTCGTAGGCGAGTTTTTGGTTCCCAAGTAAAGTAACCAAAAAGGTTACTTTTGTTAGGAAAAAGTGTGTTTTCTATTGGTCTTTTGATTGTAATTCTCGTAAAATTTCTTTTAATTAAGTATTTACATATGTGTGATTGTAAAAAAAAGTTTTGTGTAATCAAAACATGGATGGTTTACTGGTTTAAAAACAACGAAATAGTGCGCAATTCTACGACCCAGTGTTTTATCCGTGCAGCAACGGAGAAAGCATACCTGGCGGCCTGTCCTGGC
The DNA here is from genome assembly GCA_019925095.2 of Dendrolimus kikuchii. NCBI lineage: Eukaryota > Metazoa > Arthropoda > Insecta > Lepidoptera > Lasiocampidae > Dendrolimus > Dendrolimus kikuchii. Next base: position 1,693,721 of record CM034404.1, read on the forward strand.
CTGGCGGCCTGTCGTAAGAGGTGATTAAACAACCCCTGGTCTAGAGTATGCCGCCATAACAACCTTGTGTTGCGTTCCGGCATTAGTGACCAGTTTCCAGTCTCTTTTAAGAGAGCAGCAGCGCATTTGTAGCACCTTTGGTGTTGCAAATGTCCATAGGCGATGGTAACTGTTTTCCATCAAGTGAGCCGTCTGCCTGTCTGCTGAACTGCTGCAATAAAAAAAAAACCAGTATGAATTCCGTCGTGTTTTTACGTTACTTCTGTTAGGAAAAGGTGAGCTGTCTTCTGGTCTTTTGATTGTAATTCTCGTAACATTTCTTTTAATTAAGTATTTACATATATGTGATTGTAAAAAAACGTTTTATGTAGTCGAAATATGGATGGTTCATTGGGTTAAAAGTAATGAAATATTGCGCAATTCTACGACTGAGTATATATAAATTCCGTCGTGCTTTTACTTTACTTTTGTTAAGAAAAGGTGTATTATATTTTGATCTTTTGACTGTATTTCTCGTAACATTTCTTTTCATTAATTATTTGCATATATGTGATTGTAAAAAATGTGTTGTGTAGTCGAAACATGGATGGTTAATTGGGTTAAAAGCAATGAAATATTGCGCAACTCTACGACCCAGTATAAAGTCCGTCGTGGAATCGTAGGCAAATAAATATCTCAGTGCAACTTGTGTCGTAGTGTAAACAAAATTCTTGATGATAGTTACTTTACGATTATCGTATGACATACTCGTAGGCGAGTTTTTGGTTCAATGTAAACATGTCAATGCCATTATTGTATTAAGAGTATTGCCTACGAGTATACGATTTTCGCCTTAAAACGTGCGATAAACTCTCACCATCTCACCCTTAATTGTTATTCATCGGTTGCAAACAGCATCACGCCGTACGTAGTGGAACGACTAGCCTCTTTAGTCGTCATATATATTAAGAAACAGAGTTTTAAAATAAAATCGTAGAACGCCTCCCAAAATAAGAGAAGACAGAATTGTATCAGCAGTTCAAGCAGAACATATCTATGTAAAAGTCTTCGTTGCTAATATAAACTTATACTCCGAACCAGTCTCTTATTTAAGATCCCGGTTAGCTCAGTTACAGTAGCCTACGTGTTGGGCGTGCGGGCGCAGGGGTCGCCCTAAATGAAATACCCCTTAGCAAGTTGACTGAATTTATTTATAGGCGCTACAACAGCAACAGGTGCGATCAGCACAACGGTATCAAACAGCACGTTCGAGGTTAACCAACACAACTTAGCACTAGCCCCGGACGTTACACTGAACGTAGATAGCACTAATTGTATCGATTACACCGATCAATACGAGTGGCACTAATCACAATCATTGGTGGTTCACAATATCCACGTAGAGACGCTGAGAGTCTGTTGGCTGTAGAGTCTTTCGAATGCTCCTTGATTTTCCTGGTCTTCTTAGTCTTCCTTGTGTGTACATACTGACCAATGTGTGTATATATTCGACCAGACGATGCCGGAGGCTCGCCCCGTGCTTACTAAGGTACTACAAAAATGCAGACGCTTAGCAGCTAACGGAGCGAGCTACATATCCGCGGTAAGCGGGGCGTGGGGTACGGGATTTCCGGGGGATAGGTCAGGGGGGTGATTCTGTCCGCAACACTACGTTTGTAATAGGCCACGTCCTTATAAGTTCTATCACGGACCAATGTGGAAGAAACCCTTGCAGAATAGTACCTTTGATATTGTTTACGCCAAACTCGTAATGCTATATGTACAGCTTTGGTTCTCTGCACTCTTATGATTATTTATTGCAAAGATTTTAGTGATGTACCTTATATATCTTTGACGGTGTTATCCGGTTTTTAGAGAAACGAAATATGATATACAAGAGAGGACCTGTTTTCAAATCGGCAACTAATGCAAGATCTTGACATAATATTTATTGCACTTAGGCAACTTTGCATTTATTAAATAAAGAAATAATTACCATTTAAAAATGCTTAACAATCTGATGTATGTGGCTGCAAATCTACAAATAACATTTGTATAACACTCACATACTCATAACTTCGGATTAAAGAACTTAATTTCTTATAAAAGACGTTTTACAATTCACTTAAACTATGAGAACATTTATAATTTATTGAAAATAAATTAATAATAATAATAATAAATCTTTATTAGCCTTTGGTGTTTTACAATTCATCAAAAAAGAGACACAGAAAGATAATTAGGAGACAGTAAAAATATGTTACTCTAAAATACGGCTATGTAATTTAAGACAAGTAAGTATACCTTCGACTCTCAAACTAGGAACAAGGCCTGTGTTTTGAGTTAATCAAAGGTAACCCTCACCTATATGGTTAAATAACATAATTATGGTTATTAAATAAGTAATTGTATATGCTTACGTGCGTGTGTATGTGTGTGGTTGAGAATGTGTGAATGCGTATAGTGATGTGTGTGAAAAAAGTCATTGAATGTGTGTCACGAGTGCAGAAATTAATGAAAATTGTAAAATATAAAACGGATTATATAGTGACAAACAGTAATAGGTATTAGTTTATTAGTGCTTCAGACGCGTCATAATCCAAGGATTTTAGCCAATTTGTGACTTTATGCTTGGTTTCTCGTCTAGTTAAAGGATATATGATATATATATAAATTGTAAATTATAACGAGATAGAACAAGTGCAAGCAAAAGTAGACTTTAAGGTGGCGAACATTTTCATTCCGCGACTGTACAATGGAAATAATGTAAATATTTCAAATTATGATTAAAGAATTTTTAATATAAAAAGTTGCATCGTTTTTTTTTTTTTTTTATTGCAGGAGATCACCAGACAGGCAGACGGCCCACTTGATGGAAAGCGGTTACCATCGCCTATGGACATTTGCAACATCAAAATTGCTACAAATGCGCTGCTGCTCTCTTAAGGGAAACTGGAACCTGGTCACTAATGCCGGAACACAACTCAACGTTGTTATGGCGACATACTCTAGACCAGGGGTGGTAGCCATCCAGTCGGGCAAATGCCCTACCACCTGGTATCGTTCTTTAGTTTCACTACTGCATGCCACTAAAAACAACACCATATTCTTTCTGTCATCTGTCATACCAAACCAGAACGTGTCACAACAGCTTAATCAGCGCTACTTTATATAAACACGTAGAAGTTTACTAATGACTAAACAGATATACAATGCAAAAGTGGATGGATGCAGAAGTCGTGGAAGGCCACGACACACCTTCCATGATCAAATTGATCGTGTACTAGCAGAAGGTGATGTCAGGAGCCTTAAGAACAGACGAGCTTGCATGACAAGAGTTATGAATGTCAAAGAGACAAGTGAGGTGTGTAAGAATAAGCTTAAATGGCACTCTGTCGTTCGTGCCTACCCCGCAAGGGAACTGGCGTGAAGTTATGTATGTATGTATGTAAGTTTACTAATTAACCTCATTATGTAACAATAAAATTTCCACGTTTTAACGGTTTTAAGCGCGGTAATTTTTTTTTATTTTGGTTAGACGCTTACTCGTTAACCACGCGAGGTTCACTGATCGACAATGCGTTGTCAACCCGTGGACAGCCGCTTGTCGGATGATGGGCGACTCCAATGATCTGTGAGTTTTATAACCTTGATTACATACATACATAACTTCACGCCGGTTCCCTTGCGGGGTAGGCACGAACAACAGAGCGCCATTCGGGCTTATTCTTACACACCTCACTTGCTTCTTTGACATTCATAACCTTTTCTTAAGTTTTCGCGACTTGTATACATACATAATAAAACTACGTTTTAACGGTTTTAAGCGCGGTAATTTTATTTGATTTTGGTTTTTCCGACGTTTCAACCACTTTTCAGTGGCCGTGATCACGGAACACAAATATGTCAAGTGTCAACGAGTATTGTTAAATTTTTATTTAGCCTACCGCCAACTGGTTAATTTTAATTATTTTGTTTATGGTTATTATTTACTTTATGGAAGCCTAATCTAATTTACTACCGCTTCGCAACATGTTATGGCTTGAAGAGAAGACGCGGCGCAAGAAACTCTTCAGCAAACATGCCTAGCTCTAATAATTTTATATAATATTAAAATGGGTGGAAGGAAAAATAAAAGTAATTATCAGTCAAGTTGATTTGTGTTCCGTTGTACGCAGAAAGAGCTCACAGTGTCTTGAGGTCTGGCAGCTGGTTTTTGCTGGGTTTGGGTCTTAATAGTTTTGATGATTGGATCCCAAATCAATCAAATCAAATAAAATTACCGTGCTTAAAACTGTTAAAACGTAGTTTTATTATGTATACAAGTCGCGAAAACTTAAGAAAATATTATTAAAATTTCCAATTATTTTTAGAAGTAAAATGATTTTCCTACTTTGTTAACATAATTCCGTTACAAGCACATCCAATAATAAATACATTAACACGATTCTGGATAGCATTCCCACGTTTCCCATCCCTATCAACTTCACAAATGATCGTATACCCGTTCAGATTTATCACTGTTTATGAGGTTCACTTTAGCAGCAGTATCGACACCACGTGCAAGTTTATATTATCCCTCTACATACTATGGATAGATGAGAATTGTGTTTTGGATATTTGGGTCAGTCGAGGCCATCACTAAATATAGTTCCCTTCTCAATAAAGCATTTCACATTCAAGTTTGATATCCAATTTCAAGATTATATTTTACAACATTTTCTAATAGCAGCTTATCCGTGCAGGAACGGAGAGAGAATACAATTTCCTGCGGCCGGGCGGCCTGTCATAAGAGACGACAAAACAACCCACAGCCAGGTGGTAGGGCATTTGCCCGACTGGATGGCTACCACCACTGGTCTAAAGTATGTCGCCATAACAACCTTGAGTTGCGTTCCGGCATTAGTGATCAGGTTCCAGTATCCCTTAAGAGAGCAGCAGCGCATTTGTAGCACGTTTGGTGTTGCAAATGACCATAGGCGATAGACCACGGGCCATAAAAATGGACCCGGACTTTTGAAGGTCTTGACAAATTTAATCTACATGTGGCGTGACACTGACCGGCGATTATCCCTGTCTACACCATATAATAATGCACACAAGGACAAGCCGCGGCCAGTGTAGGACTATTGTGGGAAATGAGGACAAAAAGTACCGGGCTATTGGGGTGAACTGCTAGTGGTACTAGAGTCTGGGAATATGGGGACTATGGTGTCTGCCCGTCGCAAAGTTCAAGGAACATGGAAAAATGGGCAGACGGTGACTCGCCACTCCCTGCTTGGGCCCCTAAAAATGCCATAGAGGACAGGGGCAACATAGGTGTGAGTGGCGGGCTGCAGGTTCCCCGAAGCTACTTCTGACGTTATGCCATTTATCACTTCCACCCCTGGGGCTTGAGTCTTAGCTCTAGCGATCTCCACTCCGTGCCGGCTGGCTAAGGCAAGCATGGAGGCGGGGCCTTGCTTTGGCCCCCGGAGTCAGGTCCGAGGTGTCGCTACTCGCCTAAGGCCTCGCCACAAAGCCCCTAATATAGTTGTTATTATAGGTATTATTTAACACGTTACTGGATTATTTTGCTCAAATATTTTCAGCCCAGATATCTTTTAGACTTCTTTTTAATACTCAAAATAAATTTTACACTACACTAAACACACTAGACTATAATCATTGTTTTCTGGCATATTCAAATTCAAATTCAAAAGTTTTTATTCAAAATAAGTTCCACTGGAGAACACTTTTTGAAGGTCATACATGTAAGTTAATTTTTTTTACTTCATATTCTATGTACACCGCTTCGCAACGGGTTGATGCTGTAAAGGAGAAGAAGCGGCAAGAAACTCCCCAGCAACCCGTCTAGCTAAATATTGATTTTCTTTATATTTCATATTCTATTTATATGTCAAATTCTTTTTTTTAATAAGTATTGTACAGAAGTATGTTACAGAATTACTTTTTGAAGAATTAATGGAGTTGTAGCAAACAATGCATACTCAATAAGACCAAGACAATAAAAGGAAAGAAAAATAATATTATAGTTATAATAATGACATGACGTGCTAAAATGTTATGCTGCAATGTCTCCACAAATTCCTTACAAGCATGGCAAAATAAAAAATAAAAACGTTATACAAAATTTAGTATAATATTATATATTTTGTGGTTACCCTGTTATTCTTAGTAGTTACTGAGATAAACAGTTGTGACACACAGACACCGAAGTGATTACTATAAGGGTTCTTTTTTACCTTTAGCTAAAGCTAACCCTTAGAAAGAGATAAATTTATATAAAAGAAAACAAGTACATTTAGTGAGAAAGATAGTAAACAAAAGTGACTAATACTAGTGACTACCATTACTTATTATTAGCATTTACTATGTACAAACACGCAATAAGCGTAACCAGTGTGACCAGTGTAACATTACAAAATCTCCAAATATTTCGAAAAATATCTAAATTATTGTAGACAAATGCTATAATCCTGTAAAACACTTTAAGGTCCGATTTCTTATTTTTATGTCTGGTGTATGGTGTGCCGGCTCACAGAAGAGTTGTCACCATTTTCATTAATTTCTATAAAAGTATAACTTTTAAAAGTGTCATGGTATTATTATTATTATTTTATTGCAGGAGTTCAGCAGACAGGCAGACGGCCCACTTGACGGAAAGCGGTTACCATCGCCTATAGACATTTGCAACACCAAAGGTGCTACAGATGCGCTGCTGCTCTCTTAAGGGAAACTGGAACCTGGTCACTAATGCCGGAACACAGCTCAAGGTTGTTATGGCGACATACTTTAGACCAGGGGTGGTAGCCATCGAGTCGGGCAAATGCTCTACCACCTGGCTGTGGGTTGTTTTAGTTGTGGGTATTTTAGTGCTTAGAAACTCGCGTCTTAAATGACGTGTAGTCAAATCATTGAGGGAAAGTATGCACCACTTAAACAGTTATCTAACCTAATGTGTGAAGGAAAACATCGTGATGAAATCTGCACATCGAGATGACCGATATGTCAAACCCGTCAAGCTGCTTCATGATTCGTTCATATATCCTACCGACCATTCATTTGTATTAGTATCAGTTAAAAACATATCGCCAAACAAGTAATGTCAGCATTCAACCGATGGTATGGAAAGTGTATTATAGTATAGTAAGATATAGAAACCACTCATTAGAGAAACGTGGCAAGTATACTCGTTCCCTAAAAATCGGGAGTTGTGAACCCAGCACACCAGTGCTAGGCATTTTTATAGGCTGTTTTTTTAATTGAAACTTCTTTACGGCCGTTGTGTTTTGAACTCGATGAAACAAAAAAGCGAAATGAAATAGTGACATTAAATTCCTAGGTATTTTTGAGATTTGCCATTTTCGTCATTTTGGTTATTTTGGTCAGTTTGATAATTTTGGTAGTTTTTATAGTTTTGGTAGATTTTGTAGTTTTGGTAGTTTTTTTTTTATTGCAGGAGATCAGCAGACAGGCAGACGGCCCACTTGATGAAAAGCGGTTACCATCGCCTATGGACATTTGCAACACCAAAGGTGCTACAAATGCGCTGCTGCTCTCTTAAGGGAGGCTGGAACCTGGTCACTAATGCCGAAACACAACTCAAGGTTGTTATGGCGACATACTTTAGACCAGGGGTGGTAGCCATCCAGTCGGGCAAATGCCCTACCACCTGGCTGTGGGTTGTTAAGTCGCTTCTTACGACAGGCCGCCCGGCCGCAGGAAATTGTATTCTTTCTCCGTTCCTGCACTTATAGTTTTTATAGTATAGTAGTTTTCGTAGCCTCCTCACTCTTGTCTGCTAAGTGTTATAGATGCAATTATTTTAGCCTCTATATTCTTTGAAGTTTCACTTCTACTGCGTTTGAACTGCACACACATACATTTTTTATTAATCGTTTATTATTAGCATAGAAGCATTTTCCTTTCATAGATGTAACTTATGCCTAAAATTTATTTCTAATCCTTAGTTTCCCCGTTTAAATCTATCTTCTATTATCTGTCTATATATGTATTGTTTAAAATCCTAGTTTTATAATTTGCAATGATGTAATGTCTGCTATGACGTTAAGGGCTCAGCGGAATATCAGCGCTGGTTTTAACAGTCCAGCATACTGAGACTGTTGTCCCTTTTAGGACAAGATTATTTAATCTCAGTTTTAAATTTATTAGCAATTATACATTATTTAAAATAATTAAAAAACGCCTAATGGACAAAACAGGAGACCGGAAGGCTGGAGCTTACCTCGCTCAAAGGATTAGCCTTTGTATCCAGCGAGGTAATGCTGCCAGCCTTCTAGGTACAATGCCCAGCGACAGTGGTCTGGTGGGGCTGGACGGGCTTTAATATAGGTTTTATTTTAATATTAGTTTTTTTTTTTTACTATTGTATATATATTTTTAAGTTAGGTTTATTTATAGGATATTTTAGATTTTTAATTAATATTAATTTGTATAGGCTATAATTAAATAAACATAATGTTAAATTTGCATCAAAATGTATTGAATATTTTAGTGAAATAAAAAATATAAGTTCCATTATACATCTAATGTAAATTGCCCTACGATTTCTTTTAACTTTATAAAGTAGTCACACTGAACGCGAGTAACTAACCAGTTCAGCGAACCTCACACCTATTGGTTCGCCAGTTGCGCAGATTAGCTCGAATTATCTAATAATAAGCAACGAGGCGACGACTGCGCATATGTGCGTTCCATCAGAAGCGCAACTGCGTATTTGATGCAGATACTTCTGGTTCATATTGTAGTCAATTTGCCAAGGTTCAACGGGTCTTAATAGACCATAGACATTTAGCTTTGCTCGTGTAAATCATAAGGTTGTACCGTGACGAATGTAGATTCGTGTATATAATAAACTAGCATTCCCGGCAGACGTTGTTCTGCCCTGAAGAAATAAAATTTAGAACCCGATTGCAGCGCCACCTACCGGATCCAATTGTGGATCTAAACCATCCTCGAATCCACTTGAACACACACAAATGAATTCATTCAAATCGGTCCAGCCGTTTAGGAGTTCACTGTCAACACACGTACCGGAGAATTATATATATATATAAAGATAGACATGTAATTATAATTAAAATGAATTCATACATAGACATTGTGCAGCTTAGCAATTTCTATTTGAGCTTCGTCAAGTAAACATTGTTTTAATTAAGTTTGCATATCGCCTAGTTAATCGTTCAACGGTGTATTTACTTAACTACGCATACATGGCACTCCACTTACAAGCACCACGCTTGTGGATGTTGTATATGTATTTAAGTCCGATTTTGCAATCATCAGATAAAAGTTATCAGCCAAATTTTTTTTTATTGCAGGAGTTCAGCAGACAGGCAGACGGCCCACTTGATGAAAAGCGGTTACCATCGCCTATGGAAATTGGCAACACTTTCTTAAGGGAGTCTGGAACCTGGTCACTAATGCCGGAACACAATTGAAGGTTGTTATGGCGACATACTTTAGACCAGGGGTGGTAGCCATCCAGTCGGGCAAATACCCTACCACCTGTCTGTGGGTTGTTTTGTCGCCTCTTACGACAGGCCGCCCGGCCGCAGGAAGTTTGTGTTCTTTTTCCGTTCCTGCACGGATGAAACGTAGTTTTATTATTTATACAAGCCGCGAAAACTTAAAACTTAACACGTATGGAAGCGAGAGTTGGGTATGGAAGAGAGAGCATGAAAGTAGAGTAAACGCGGTTGAGATGCGAGCACTGCGCAAAATCTGCGGAGTGACGCTCGCGGACCGCGTTCGTAATACCTAAGTAAGAAAGAGAGTTGGTCTGAAAGAGACTGTCGGGGTGAAGGTAAGGAAAGGAATGCTCCGGTGGTTCGGGCATGTGGAAAGAATGCATGATGAAAGAATGACTAAACAGATATACAATGCAAAAGTGGATGGATGCAGAAGTCGTGGAAGGCCACGACACACCTTTCATGATCAAATTGATCGTGTACTAGCGGAGGGTGATGTCAGGAGCCTTAAGAACAGACGAGTGTGCATGACAAGAGTTATGAATGTCAAAGAAGCAAGTGAGGTGTGTAAGAATGGGCCTAAATGGCGCTCTGTTGTTCGTGCCTAGCCCGCAAGGGAACTGGCGTGAAGTTATGTATGTATGTATGTATGTATGAAAACTTAAGAAAATATTATTGGTAATATTTACAAAAATAATGGATTTTTTAATGGGTCAAAATTATCCAAACTCAAAATTTAATTTACCTTTCCTGAACAAATACCGCGTCGCCTAATACGAAATGAGCGATGCTCTTCAAGAGCTAAGTGAGCTTAGATTTGCAAAATCGTGATATAAGCCTAATAAGTGCTAATCTGAAAATTTAAAAAAGGGGGGGGGGGTACAAAAATGATGTACTTAGCATGCTCTCAAGAAAGAAGTGACAAAAAGGTCCGGTTAGATGATTGTATATGTTTCAATCGATGCAGTGAAAAAGACCTTTATTACATTTTCTCGGAAAACAAGCATGTACTTAGCAAAGTAGGCCGCGTGGCGCATTGTCAACGCAAAAAGGCGAAAAAAAAAATCAACAATCATTTGTCCATCAAGTACAATGGTGACCGTTAGCGGTTATAATGCAGGATGCTAAATAATTACATATTTACATCCGAACACGACTGTACCGGTATTGAAAATGGCACAGTTTTACTGTTTTGTTCTTTTACAAGAGCGTTGCACTGCGGTGTTGCCGCTGCGGGAATTATGTAAATAAAATAATTTCCAACAAGACACCAGACAACTAAATATTTTATATAGGGAAATAAACACCAGAGTAACTCTATATGGGTAAGGACCTCCTTTTAAATGGGTCAAACACAAAAAAGTTTCAAAATGTTTCATACTGAGGTATTCAGTATCCGAACAGTCTACAATAGGAGACATTTTGGTTTAACCCTTTATTTATTTATTTATTTTAGTAAGGCTTACAGACAAATAACGATATAAATTAAGAACATAAATAAAATAATTGCTAATTACAAGCCTTAGCATATAGACTTGCTCAGGTTAATTGATGAAGATGTGTGCGTATGTGTGTGTGTGTGTGTGTGTGTGTGTGTGTGTGTGTGTGTGTGTGTGTGTGTGTGTGTGTGTGTGTGTGTGTGTGTGTGTGTGTGTGTGTGTGTGTGTGTGTGTGTGTGTGTGTGTGTGTGTGTGTGTGTGTGTTAGTGTGTGTGGTTGATAATGAAGATTGAAAAATTGTAAAATTGAAAAGTGAGATTAAAAGATTGAAAAGAGAATTTGAATTTGAGTACATATTAAGTAGTTAGGAACAAACTAGTTATCTTTGAAAAATTCTTTGTTCATTATATTTCTAAAGGTGTTGGGTTTAGTTAAAAAGATATCAATGTCCAATTTTAGTGCTAGATCGTTAAATTGTGAGGCGCTGCGGAGAAAGAAAGAATTTTGCCTATAATTGGTGGATGCAAAGGGTACATACAGCAACTGTCTCTGCCTAATGCCCAATTGTTAAGTGCGTAGTCCAACATTACAAAGAAGTTCGGGACAGTCGATAAAGCCGCTAGTTATATTAAGTAGAAAACAAATATCATTTACATTCCGCCTATACTCCAAAGGTAGGAAATGGTAGTGTTGACAACGTTCTAGATAACTATTTATATTTTGGCTAGATTTATAGTCTAAATATCGAAGAAATTTTTTCTGCACTGCCTCAATACGCTTTACATATAGTTGATACATTGGGTTCCACGCTGGAGATGCATATTCTAACTGGCTTCGCACATAAGAGCAATATAAAATTTTAATCGTTTTTAACCTGTGGAAGTTTCCTGAATTTCTAATAATAAAACCTAAAGCTTTGGATGCCTTATTAACAATGTAGGTTATGTGTTGATCATAAATAAGTTTGTTATCTTGAATGATACCGAGATCTTTGATACTATTTTTTTTTGTAATACATTTATTGTTAAGCTTATAATTAAATTCAACTATTGAACGTTGCCTAGAAAAAGTAATTTGAAAACATTTTGAGACATTAAGCTGTAATTTATTGAAATGAAATGAAATGAAATGAAATGAAATTTATTTACATAATGAGTACAGGGAACATAAAATAACTAAACAATACAATGACAATTCTGTAGGTTCAATTATGCGCGCAATAGGCACCAAATCTGTCTAGGTCCTCCTGTAAATACTCAGCGTCATATGAAGTTTTTATCTCCTTCAAAACTTTCATATCATCAGCATACAGTAAGATTTTGGAGTTTTTAAAACATGATTTTATATCAGCTATGAAAATAATGAACAGGAGAGGCCCCAGTAATGAACCTTGCGGTACGCCAGACGGTATGGTATACCAGTAAGAAGTGTAGCCACGCAAAACTACAGCCTGTGTGCGATTATTTATATACGAGCAAAACCAACGATACAAATCACCATGTATTCCAGAGGCCGAAAGTTTCTTTAGCAATACACCGTGATCAATGCGGTCGAAACATTTACTGTAATCGGTATATATGACGTCTATTTGTGCACCTTGTTCCATTCCCTTAGTAATGTATTCATTGCATAGCACAAGGTTGGTGGTAGTCGATCGTTTTCGAAGAAAACCGTGTTGCTCTTCGCCTAATTGATTATGAACTGCTGCGTAAACTTCATTATAGACCACACGCTCCAGAACCTTAGAGAAAAGACACAATTTTGAGATCGGGCGATAGTTTTCTACATTAGACTTGTCACCTTTTTTAGGAACCGGTGTTACAAAAGCAGATTTCCATATTAGGGGAACAATCCCTTCTGATAAAGATCGATTAAAAAGAATACAGACAGGTTTAGTTAAGCTGCTTGCACATTTTACTATGAAGATAGGCGGTATATGATCAGGACCACCGGATTTTGATAGGTCTAATGATTTCAGCAGCTTTAAAAGATTATTTTCCGATATTTTAACTGAATTGATATAATTTACACAAGTGGTTAAACCAGGATCGCCCGAGACATCGGTGTTATTATTATCTGATGTACAGAAAGTGGAGTGAAAATACTTAGCAAATAGGTTGCTAATATCCGTACCATTATCCGCAGACGTATTCTGGTAGTAAATAATATTAGGTAATGTAGAAGTATTTCTTTTGCTTTTTATGTAAGACCAAAAGAACTTTGGATTGGTTTTTATAGACTCTTCTATATATTTTATATAATTATCGAAACAAAGTTTTTCTAAGTCTATAGCTCTGCTGCGTAACAGTGAGAAGGAATGATAGTCGGATAAGTTTCCATATAATTTGTACTTACGATGGTACTTCTGTTTTTCTTTTAAAACTTTAATTAGGGCTGAACTATACCATACTGGATGCGATGTATGTCGTAATGATTTTTTAGGAAACTTTTTAGCTCACTATTAGCACATATGTGTCCGCAATGACAGTGCAGATCGTGTTTGTGATCGTTAATTGTATTGTTGTCTCACTCTGTTTATATAGGAGTTGTATGATTTGTATGAAATGGGTATATTTTATTGGTATATTACGAGATATTGATAGCGTTAGTCTTGCGGCTTTTTGGTATGTCGATAATTGTCTTAAGGATTAAACGGGAGCTGTAAAAAAGAATTTATTTCTTAAAATACAAAAGACTGTCAAACCTAACACACCCAAAACATAATTTTATATATAAAAAAATACATGAAAAAATAATGTACATATGGAATTTATGTAACTTGAACACTTTATCTTCCGCTTTTGTGTTTGGCCCTAATATAGGAACTCTAATAATATTTTTGACAGTTCCGATAGCCCACCTGCCCTTTTCCTTACCCCACTTTTTCTATCCCATTTCTCCTATCCTACCCCCTTTTTACAAGCTTTTATTTACCTTCCAATGGATGTACCTATGTATGTATATAAGTTCGGGTGGAACCTTGCAAGTTAAATTTGACCAACTTCCCGGTTTTCGATTGAGCTGAAATATTGCACACATATGTATATCGCGTTACAGTATAATAATATGGAGCTGATCTAATGATGGAGTCAGAAGGTGGCCATAGAAACACCTGTATTAAACAAGATAGACCCGTCGTGTTTGGGCTCGTTTTACTTGTCTTGACTCTCTGCTGCGACATGATATACAGGATCTCAAAAGCTTGTATTTAAAAACCTTTTATAAAAGCTTATTCCTCTAGTAATTCAAATGTCCATAGGCTACGATGACCACTTTCCATGAGCCAAGCCATATGCTTGCCAGCTTCGTATAAAAAAAAATATTGACTGGATTTCAGGAAAAAATCTCATTCACATGGCAACATTCAAATTGATATGTGGAGTTTGTAATGGTCAAGAAAATTCTATACAGTACACAACGGTCCATGGCTCGAAGTAGGTCAAATGCCAACGCAATGCGCAGCAAAAAGTCCGTTTATCTTCACAAAAATTGCAGATGGGTTTTTGACTGATTAACTTCATGAATAAATATTATTTACGGATGAAAGGTTTCTGTCTGTTTGTGTTTAGTTTAACAGTTGCTTAGTGGCTAATAAAAGTAATACATTTGCATTATAAGGACGTGAATGTAATACAGTGAAAGAAATTACAATTCAATTGTGAATTTGGGGTTTCACTGCCCGTACTATAATAGTGTGCCGAGTGATGGTGGAACTATTATCCGTGCAGGAACGGAGAAAGAATATAATTTCCTGTGGCCGGGCTGCCTGTCGTAAGAGGCGACAAAACAACCCACAGCCAGGTGGTAGGGCGTTTCCCCGACTGGATGGCTACCACACCTGGTCTAAAGTATGTCGCCATAACAGCCTTGAGTTGTGTTCCGGCATTAGTGACCAGGTTCCAGTCTCCCTTAAGAGAGCAGCAGCGCATTTGTAGCACCTTTGGTGTTACAAATGTCCATAGGCGACGGTGATCAAGTTTAGAAGATCTGTCCTTGATTATACTAATATTATAAAGCTGAAGAATTTGTTTGTTTAAACGCACTAATCTCAGGAACCGCTGGTCCGATTTGAAAAATTCTTTCAGTGTTAAATAGTACATTTATCGAGGAAGGCTATAGGCTATATTATATTTTCAAAAAAATTAGGGATCCTTACTAAAAGTCCAATAATGTAACCCAAGGTGTAAAAAAATGACCCGAAAAAATCCTTACACGGCGTGCGCTGCGAAAACTATTGATTATAGAACAAAACAATGTACTACCACTTTGCAGAACATATAATTGTCTACAAAAAATATTGCGTAACCATATGTCTAACTATTGTAGTTATCTCACAATAAGTGTTTTCTTTTATTTTTTTAAATAATTAAAATGCCGTCGCTTCAAAAACTCTTTATTTTGTACCTTGGTATTAATCCTTATCAAAATAAATTACTCCATATTCAAGACGAATTCAATACCTTTCTAAAACTTTTTGAATTATTCAATTTGGACGTTTCATTCAAAAGATATCGCGATATTTAAAATGTAAGTATTAGTGTTGTAGCCAAATATACTAATATATTGTTTGATTGAACGCGCTAATCTCAGAAACTATTGGTCTGATTTGAAAAATTCTTTCAGTGTTGGATAGCCCATTTATCGAGGAAGGCTAGAGGCTATATATCATCACGCTAAGACAAATAGGACCGAAGCACCAATGAAGAATGTTTCAAAATCGGACGGTTTTGAAAGCAAATTCCACGCGGACTACGTCGCGGGCACAACTAGTACTTTATAAACGATTACACTAACTAGTATTAAATACTTATGAATTTGAATACAATTCTTTTGAGATCACCGTTGAAAGAAAGAAAGAAAGAAAGAAAAAATATTTATTTAGGACAAGATACAAAAAGACTTATATGATAATATATGTAACAATTAATTGTGATGTCCTAAAAAGGCTCTTGCTCAGCATAGTGCTAGTTTCACAACCAGCGCTGATCTTCCGCAAGTTGATGTGATGTTTTCGACCACTTTATTAACGCTGTTAGGCCTGAACGATAGGTACAGACAGCTGAATGTTATCAGCATATATATTGTTACGACCTAGGTGCCGACGAAGACAAATTCACACCTGCAGCCCTGTAGAAACAAACTTTATTACCTTTTCGGCATTTGGACTTCTTTTGTTTACTTTGTGTTTAAATTTTGTGATAAAAAAAACGGCCCATTGTGTATTGTAATCTTTTACGGTCTATTGTTGTATTGTGATCACTGTCAAGTGTATCGGATTTAAAAGTACAAACTGATTCTAAGAAATTCAGTGTACGCGGACGGGCAGACATATTGCATCTGTGCAGTATAAAGCAATGCCCCAATGGCGAGAGGAGGCATTCGAGCGATAAACACAAGCGAAGCAAGACTTGTGTACATTAATCTATTTAGTGACGGACTTTGCGCGTGTATTTGAATTACGATCTTTTGCATTACGTTTGGACTTATTGCGTTCGGTTATATTCAAATTCAAATTCAAAAGTTTTTATTCAAAATAAGTTCCACTGGAGAACACTTTTTGATGGTCATACATGTAAGTTAAAATTTAATTTTTACTTCCTATTCTATGTACACCGCTTCGCAACGTGTTGATGCTGTAAAGGAGATGAAGCGGCAAGAAACTCCCTAGCAACACGTCTAGCTAAATATTGTTTTTCTTTATATTTCATATTCTATTTATATCTCAAATACTTTTTTTTATAAGTTTTGTACAGAAGTATGTTACAGAATTACTTTTTGAAGAATTAATGGAGTTGTAGTAAACAATGCATACTCAATAAGACCAAGACAATAAAATGAAAGAAAGAAACCAACCTATTTCTACCTGTGTTATACGTGTTTGTATAGTTCTAATAAACTCTGTAATAATTCCAACGGCATTTTAATTCGACTCCTGCAAATCGTAACAATATGCTATACACTAGTTATATAATTATATAAGGAAAATTGCAATATTACATTTCATAAAAACAATTTTCCTTGTATTTATTTCCTGCAAGTACTGAATATGAGGAAAATGAACACAATATTCAGAAATAACCCTATTAACGTAGTTCTCAAAAAATTAGATACTAATTACAAACAATACAGAGCTCGACCTCTCATTACCCGTTATCACTGACTCATACTACATGGAATTTCGGTTACTGTTATCAAGGAAAATGCTGGTTTTTATTTATCACGTAGACCATCATTATGAGGTAAAATTTGATCGGTTAACTGATCTCACTCATCGCTTATCTTTACTACATGATTTTCCAAAAATGTAGAGGAACTAAGAATATAGCTCGTATGGTGTTTAAGCGTCTGATATTTTAAATGAGTCATATATCCAATGTTTTTCACTCATGGAAATGGTTACCTGGTGAATCTAAAGAACTTTATTTGTCATAAAAGAAGAATTTGCCAGGTGGTAGGGTTTTTGGCCGACTGGATGGCTACCACCACTGGTCTACGTAGTAGCGTAGACCATCATTATGAGGTAAAATTTGATCGGTTAACTGATCTCACTCATCGCTTATCTTTACTACATGATTTTCCAAAAATGTAGAGGAACTAAGAATATAGCTCGTATGAGGTTTAAGCGTCTGCTCTTTTAAATGAGTCATATATCCAATGTTTTTCACTCATGGAAATGGTTATCTGGTGAATCTAAAGAACTTTATTTCTCATAAAAGAAGAATTTGCCAGGTGGTAGGGTTTTTGGCCGACTGGATGGCTACCACCCCTGGTCTACGTAGTAGTTTCGACCACGATGATATTCGCTGTGCGATGTTATAAATTTTTTAATGACTATCGTTTGCAATTTGAACATGAACTTTTTTTTTGAAATTAATCTCCCCTGCATCTCCACATTTTGGAGGATGTTGGGAGAGTATGGTGAAAGTAGTTAAGTCTCATCTTTTTAAAGTTATAAAGTATGTCGCCATAACAACCTTGAGTTGTGTTCCGGCATTAGTGACCAGGTTCCAGTTACACTTAAGAGAGTAGCAGCGCATTTGTAGCAACTTTGGTGTTGCAAATGTCCATAGGCGATGGGAAACCGCTTTCCGTCTAGTGGGCCGTCTGCCTGTCTGCTGACCTGCTGCAATAAAAAAAAAAGAATTTTTACAATTCACTTAAACTATGAGAATATTTATAAGTTGTTGAAAAGTAAGTTGTAATTTGTAACGCAATAGAAAGCCCAAATACTGAAAGTTGCAGGTAGTTTTGATTTTTTTTTGTACATGCAAGTTACAAGGTCCTTTGAACCAAAAGAAACAAGGATATAGACTTCGTGGAAGTGTCATTGTGTAAGTTGTTGTTTTTTTTTTATAATGCATTTATTTTTATATGAGTAATGTCTTATATAATAACATTTGTAGTGATATATATATATATATATATACATACATACATAACTTCACGCCAGTTCCCTTGCGGGGTAGGCACGATCAACAGAGCGCCATTCAGGCTTATTCTTACACATCTCACTTGCTTCTTTGACATTCATAGCTCTTGTCATGCACGCTCGTCTGTTCTTAAGGCTGCTGACATCACCTTCTGCTAGTACACGATCATTTTGATCATGGAAGGTGTGTCGTGGCCTTCCACGACTTCTGCATCCATCCACTTTTGCATTGTACATCTGTTTAGTCATTCTTTCATCATGCATTCTTTCCACATGCCCGAACCACCGGAGCATTAGTTAGTTAGTTTTAATACCGAAACATGCAAAATCATAATAATGATTTTGCATGTTCATGCATGCAAAAACACTATTATTTTATGCATATCTATTTATTATAATAATAATAATAATAATAATAATAATCGGCAGACAAACACACACATTGTATATCCCCAAATTAAGCAAGTTACGCTTGTGTTATGGGTAATATACAACGGACTACTCTGGGGCCGATGATCCCAGACACCCAGACCATAGTAAATAACGGAGAAAATACGTTTCCGAAATTTACTATACCAGGAATCGAACCCGGAACCTCTGCGTTGCAGTGAGGTACGCCGGCAAAGGCTTAGCCCGCTCAACCACAGAGGCAGTCAAATTATTATTTTTATTTTACGTACAAATTATTATTATTTTACGTGCATGTAAGGTTTTGTACTCACGGACTGATGTGGACGCTAGTCCAAATGTCCTTAAAAAAAAACTAGACATACATGCTTTTCATGCCGGGAGATAAAAGTTACATACATACATAACTTCACGCCAGTTCCCTTGCGGGGTAGGCACGAACATCAGAGTGCCATTTAGGCTTATTCTTACACACCTCACTTGCCTCTTTGACAAGAGATAAAAGAGAGATAGAAGTTCGCGCTATAAAATGAAGTGAATCGACCGGAGGCAAGAGTTTGACCGGCGGCGCAGCTGGGAGATAAACTCTAGTAGGAGATAAATAGAATACCACCCTCCTTCGTCCAGCAGTTCCAGCACTAGTAGACTCTCGCTCACATATAGTACACGTCGTTCGGAAACACTCAACTACTCTATGCAAATCCACTCGTACGTTCGGAAATATTCACAACCCCATATTAATGCAGCCAAAATTGAATAATCTAACACGAGTTTTAAGAAAACGTGTTGTGGACAATGATGCCGCTCAGGAGATTCACCCTATCGCTACCTTTAGATGTTTGCAACGCCAGGGGCGAAGGCAACACGTTGCCAGCCTTTAGGAAGGGATGAGATGATAGGAGCAAACAGGAAGACTAGGATATGGAATAGGTAAGGTAAGTATAAAAAAAATCGCGTATCGTCACATAGTGACGTCACAGTGCATCGACCACCCCGGGGCCGAAGCGACGGTGTGCCCGCGCAGCGTCACAGAGTATATCTATTCAGTATGTCAGAGTGCGTCTCACGAAATAAATTTTACTACAAATAACAAAACCGACTTCATAGGTTACTAAAAAAAATGCTATATGTTGTAAATTTTTTATTGTTGGAACGAAGTTCCTTATCGCGCGTTGCGAAAGGGTGCTAGACGGAAAAAATTAAGACCAAAAGCTGTAACGACACTTTTTGCTATAGATGTAAGCCGTGTGGCGTGAGCGTGTTTCTCTGTCTGTCTCTCTCTCTCATAGAAAGCAAAGTTATTTTCGTTTCGTCTTTCTATTTCGCATTGAACAGTGTGGTGTCGCGACGATTATTTGTGTTGAGTGTATACAGGCTTTTTGTACATAATAAATAATAAAAAAAAATAATATAACTGAAAAAAAATTACAATTCCTTCACTAATTAATCGAAAGGAACTTCGTTCCATCCGGGTGTCCCTTGACACCTCTCAAGTATTTTTTTACATTTTACTTTTGTTTTTTTTTGCTAAAAAGAAAATACTGTCTCCACTTTAGTTACGCAAATACTTGAATAGCTTTAGAAAAAAAAATTTGAAATACGTTGTACATGCCTATAACATTCGAGGGTCGCTCTCGATTTCCCTGGGGTTCATTCATCAGATTCAGACTTGGTGATTATAGGATCACTTCAGGAGTATACTCTTTCGAATAAAAATAAAATAAAAATCTATTTACAATTGACAGAGAAATCGTGTAATAAACATACAAAAAAAAAACAATCAAATCGAGAACCGGTTTCTTTTTGAAGTCGGTCAAAAAGGGTACTAATTATAACAGATCAGTCCAGTCATATTGTTATGTTGTTTTTGCCAAGTATTTCAATGTAAATTTTACATTATATCATTCCATTTACTATTATTTTTTTTGTTTAATATGGTCTGGATGTCTGAGATCGACCCCAAGGTGGTCTGTGGTATATTAACCATAACACAAGCATAACTTGCTTAGCTTGCAGATATACAATTTGTGTGTTCGTCTGCCGAATTATTATTTATTATAATTACATATTTTTCAATATTTTATATATTTAACAATGTTATACCAGTCTATAGTTTATATCGCTTTACATAGCACCGTCTGCAGGATTTTGTTTTCTACAAACAGTATATAGTATTACAGTTTTTAGCTAATTTGTACTAATTTAAATAGTTTTTTTTTTAATTTCTATTCTCGCGAATGGAAACTGTGATTTGATATTATAGCAAATAAAAGTTCTTCTTGAATTCTATTTGTATGTTTTAGTGATTTCATAGGCTTTCATATATTTTTAGGTGTACATAGTAATTTTATGTATTTAACGTGTGATTTCTAATAATAGTATGTTATGATGTAATGAGGTTTTAATGAATGGAGCAGCTATGTTAATCGCAGATAATCTATATATTAAACTTAACAATGTCATCTGTATATAACACGTGCTTAACGAAGTTGACCCACTGCATGTTCTGTGGCGACGTGCCCCAGCCCGAGGTCGTTTCACTTATGGCCGTTTACGCCTCGAAACTTTAATAAGGTGTATTTTTTTGCATCGTGTTTTGTCTGAATTATTTCCTGTGCACCGATATCAAGCATTTGACTGGGTTTTACTTATACCTGATTATCAATTTGATAACATTAAAGAGTTTAGGAATATTTTGGCACATAATAATGTGAGCATCAATTGTCTAGACATGCCGCCTCCGCATATCTTAGTAGAAGGCCTGTCCTGAGAAATGCTGGCTTGTCGTTTAAAGACTGACATGCATACCAATGGTTTCAATATAATGGATGCCGAAGACCGAGCGAAGTGAAGAAGGAAAATAGATCGGAGATCTTGAGGAAAGTACCCTGAAACTGTGGCGGTAAGATGGAGTTGATGGAAGGTGGTTACTGTTGCCTATGGGCTATTATCCGTGCAGGAACGGAGAACAACCCACAGCCAGGTGGTTGGGCATTTGCCCGACTGGATAGCTACGACCCCTGGTCTAGAGTATGTCGCCATAACAACCTTGAGTTGTATTCCGGCATTAGTGACCAGGTTCCAGTCTCCCTTAAGAGAGCAGCAGCGCATTTGTAGCACCTTTGGTGTGGCAAATGTCCATAGGCGATGGTAACCGCTTTTCATCAAGTCTGCCTGTCTGCTGAACTCATGCAATAAAAAAAAAACGGACGTTTGCAACGCCGTTGCCAACGCGTTGCCGGCCTCTAAGAAATTTTATAACGCCCTTCTTAAACGACTCTATGTCGTAGCGCAGAGGGAAAACCTCGGCGGGAAGTTTCCTCCAGATCCTCGTTGTACGTGGAACAAAAGTTCTAGAGAACCAATGCCTAATTGAGCATGGGAGCTCCAGGAAAAAAGGGTGAACATCCCGTCGATGGCGAGTGGTACTTGCTTAACTCTAAATAGGTAAGCTTGTGTTGTAAGAAAAGAAATTTCGTCCACCCCATTTCGAGACCTATTTACTCCAGCGAGGTCTTTATTTCAGATGCAAGTCAGACTCTGCTTTCTTCGACTTCTGCAAACAGGATATTTTAATGGCTGGTATATACGAGTAAAGCATCGTCGATGCTTTCATCTACATAACAGTGCAGAACAGTGTGGGCGACAAAGCTGAGCCTTGAGGTACGCCAATGTTTTAGTTAGTATTCTATTATAAAATTTGCTAAATTGTTATACATACAAATATATGGGTGTATTCTAGAAGCATTCATCTGTTAATCTGGCGAGTAAATCTTCGTCACACAAATATTCGTGTAAATGCACTCAAAATACAATATATCAACAAAGCCAAGGTTCCAATATGGCCGCCGCGGAATCACTGTCGCTGTGAGATCAAAAGGAAGTGCATGCACGTTTAAATTTGGAACGCAATGTAAACTCGCGCGCATCCCAAGGTTGGTGCGTCTGCGTAACGTATTCAGGCGGTTAGGGTTGTCAAGAACAAAGAAGAAATAAAAAAAATTGTTGAGTAATAAATGTTTAATTTTTACTTTTACAAAAAATACTTATGTCTTGATCGCTCCTCGCCGAGATCGACAGCGATTTGGAATATTGTTTTTATTTATATTTTGTTTTGTATTGTTTATTTATAGTAGACTGGAGTTTTTCATGCGGCGTAGTCGCTTCGCGAAGGCGCTCGCCCCGAAAACCATGGTAAAGTTGTGAGGTCTTCGGACCAACAATAAAAAGTCAAGTTCAATAAAAATAACTAGCCAGTAGTTCGTCCTCCACTGCGATGACTAGACGTATGCAGCTCTCATAAATATATAAATACTGTTTTTTATTATACGTATTTAAATTTAAATTCGTAAATTTAAGACATCACAAACATATACATATTTTAAAAGTAAGATGATTAGATGTTATTTTAACGCCTGTTATTTTTGAAGTGATAACTTCTCATGGGAGGGTAAACCGCTTCGTTACGTAACGAGTTACGGTGCTAGTCTGTCTGGCTTCCCTTCCTCTCACGCTACGGCAGCGATAGGCAGGCTCCTCCTCTCTCACTCTAACTCACAATGCTAGCGGTAATTCGGTAATTAGATTAAATAATGATACTAATAATGTACATACACAAAATTCTAATGTACATATTCAAGAATTGTAACTAAGAATAAAATATATTTTATAATCAATAAAAGATTTTATTAATAAATAACCTCTCCTTGCATTATCATATTAATATACATAAAATTTAAGTAATAACCTAAGCTTTTCTCAAGTTAAACAATATCAATATTAAATAATTCAACTTAGTTTAGTTTAAGTTATCACTTTTGTCGGGCGTCCTGAGACGCACACGTTTTTGAAGTAAAACTTTTATATAAACGGGGGGTCTTAGGATTTTTCTGTCACGAAAAAGCGTTACAGCCGCGTGGAGGAGCGTCATAAATTTAGACGACCTGTGAGAGGCGGCATAATTTTAGAGTATACTACATTACATTACATAACTTCACGCCAGTTCCCTTGCGGGGTAGGCACGAACAACAGAGCGCCATTTAGGCTTATTCTTACACACCTTACTTGCTTCTTTCATATTCATAACTCTTGTCATGCACGCTCGTCTGTTCTTAAGGTTCCTGACATCACCTTCTGCTAGTACATTTCATCATGCATTCTTTCCACATGCCCGAACCACCGGAGCATTCCTTTCCTTACCTTCCTTTAGAGTATACTATGGATGCGTTTTTCGTTCCGGATCGAATTCAGTTTTTTTGTTTGATAAAATAAAATATGTCTAAAAAATTACATTCATTAAAATGTACCTAACCTAACCAAATCATAATTTGCAGTAAGCCTGCGAAAAATCGAAGTATGTGCTGGGAGACATAGTAGAAGTAAAACTTCAACGGACAAGTGGCAAAACGAATCGCAACAAAATTTTAACTTGGAAGTTTTACGGGCAATTGTTAATGTACTGTTTAATTCGAAAACCTGCAATTAGTTTTTCCACTTGTCCGTTGAAGTTATACTTGTAATATGTATCCCGAGCCGTCGCCGTCAAGACCATTGGATGTGTCTTTGATTCCCAAGGTCCTGACATACGGCGTCGTGATGGTCTAAAGAGGTGGTTTAGTTGGTAGCTCCGAGCATGCCATCGGGAGTCCAACACTACCCTACTATTGTCCCTGAGCGGTAGGGTGTCCGTGATGGATTATGCCTCGTAAAAAAAAATTGTCCCAGCACATACTTCGATTTTTTTATATGTAAATAATATTAGAATTTATTATAACACGTATACACAACCCTATTCTTGCAACGTCAAAATCGTTGACACGTATTAAACCTATATGTTATTAAGGACTTAATTCGGATGTATTTTAAATCAATTAATTAAATATACAAAATATGGCAACCCTGATATCGTCGTTTTTAACATTGTCAAATTGTATGCAATTTACTGGAGAGAGAGAAATTTTACGACTATGTTATTATATTTATATATTCCTCTGAAATTTATATCATTTTCAAATTTAGGTACCTGTTATTTTGGTAATATATTTAATCCCCGTTGAGTCCCGTTTATCCGTGCAGGAACGGAGAAAGAATACAATTTCCTGCGGCCGGGCGGCCTGTCGTAAGAGGCGACTTAACAACCCACAGCCAGGTGGTAGGGCATTTGCCCGACTGATAACAACCTTGAGTTGTGTTCCGGCATCAGTGACCAGGTTCCAGTCTCCCTTAAGAGAGCAGCAGTGCATTTGTAGCACTTTTGGTGTTGCAAATGTTCATAGGCGATGGTAACTGCTTTCCATCAAGTGGGCCGTCTGCCTGTCTGCTGAACTCATGCCATAAAAAAATAAAAAAATCCCAAGCATTGAATAATTGACACTTTCAAACCAATTCTGAAATAGTCTCTCTTTTTTTACACCTTTTCCCAATTATTTGGGGACGGCACAATATGTCTGTCCTTTACTCACTGCTCTATTCTGACATACATCTTCTGTCACACCACAAATCATCACATCATCCTTCACACAATCCATCCATCTTTTTTTTGGTCTACCTACATACGATTACATAATACATACAATTTCCTGCGGCCGGGCGGCCTGTCGTAAGAAGCGACTTAACAACCCACAGACTGGATGGCTGCCACCCCTGGTCTAAAGTATGTCGCCATAACAACCTTGAGTTGTGTTCCGGCATTAGTGACCAGGTTCCAGTCTCCCTTAAGAGAGCAGCAGCGCACTTGTAGCATCTTTGGTGTTGCAAATGTCCATAGGCGATGGTAACTGCTTTCCATCAAGTGGGCCGTCTGCCTGTCTACTGAACTCCCACAATAAAAAAAAAACTGTGAATATTATTCATAATAATGTTCTTCTTTGTAAAACTAGTACTTTCCGAAAAAATCATTTTGATGTACTAAGACAGACGACATGACGATTTTTTTGCTATTGGAACAAAGTTCCCTATCGCCACGTTACTCGACTGATGGGGGCTACACAAAAAACAGTATTAACGAAAGAAAAAAAAAATGCTGATCACTGTGTATACAATTTCGAACTTTAATTCAATGAAATAAGATCCATTAGTATAATATACACTGTTTTGAAAATTGAAGGTCTTATTACTATACTATTTCTTCGATCGCCTCGGATGGCCTTCGATGGCGTCCAGTGGCCTCCGATGGCCTTCGATAACCTTGAAATTTTATTCCAGGTATCCCAAAGACACCTCATTAGTTTAAATACTTTTGATATTATATTACAGAACCTCGGCGTATGCAAAGAAATCAAATTCGATATCCCCATAAGGCTCGTAGCAACGCCAGCGTCTGAGAATTTTTTGGTATTGATTTTCGCGCGATTATATTATGAATAAAATAAAGTCGTTTAAAAAAAACAAATTATTTATTCTCTTCTCTTTTATAAGGATGTAGATATATAGTCAAAATTAGGGGAGTAAAATGATTTCATGTGAATAATTTGGAGGTGATTTGGTGATGTTTTCTTTTCTTAACTTAAATTAATTAAATAAAACTACGACAAAACCACGTTACGTCTCGTATCGTGAAAATTTATGATATTTTTTGATAAATTATTGATCGATATATACTAACTAACAAACGAAAAGTCGTTTCGTTTGCACACCACTTTCGACCTTAAGCGGCAATAGGAGCCTTAATCAAAAAAAATCACTTAATAAGTTTACCTACAACTGTCATGAGAACTCTACATAAAGATAAAAACAATACAGGTAAGTACATTATTCTATTGCAAAATAAATAAATATCAACAATGGAGGAAAAAGTCAACATTGACAATGACCGCTTCAATGTCATGCGGGTGGCTAACTGACTCAAGACGAACATTCGTAAATTTCACGGCGAACACGTATGCTGAGGCAGTGGCGAAACCACAGCCAAATATAAAGATTAAACGTGCCTAGAAGCACAATTACATATTATATGCAATACAGTTTAGTTATAGAAATTAAGAATTTCTAACATTAGAATGTGTATTTGTCTATTTTAATAGCTTATTAAAAGGCCTAGAGATTTATTAATGGCATGGAAATTAAAATATCAATCATATTTAGAAAACTATGTGTACTTTTTACATTATCTACTTTATAGTACCACATACATTTTAATTTCCATATTAATATAAAATAACCCAAATTCAGACATTTTTGTGTAGATGTTTTAGGAAAATTCAAAAAATGCAAAGACGCACACTTAATTTTTCTACTACTAATGCATTAGATTATTTATTTTATAAATGAATAATCGAATGCACCCCAATTTAATGTGGCCAGTCTATTGGTGTCAATTTTCTACAAAAAATAAAAGAGAAAATAACCAGTTAATTCAGACAACCAAATTCGAAACGTTCAGAATTTTTGCGTGTCTGTTAGAGTAGTACACGGATTAAATAAAACTCTACACAGAGCTAGCTTATCTACCGGTCAACACTTACGATACTGTTTATTCCGATAAATGATGCAGTTTCCGTGGGAGAAAGACAAGGTAAGGTAAGATAAGGTAAGGTAACATAAGCTAAAGTAACTCTTTATTGTACATAATTATAGAAAGCTTATAGACTAAAAATATTCTAAGTGTGCGCAATGGGCGATCTAATTGCTAAAAAGCGACCTCTTCTAGAAAACCCGAGACAGGAATAAAATAAATTAAATATGTTGAAGGTGGTAAACATATTATACTATAATTAAAATTAATATATTTATTTATTTTATTTAAATTAAATTAAAAATAATTGGGTCGTTTTGATCTTACGCCAAAAGGAAGGTTTGCACTGAAAATCAGCGTTGTGTCGGATGTAATTCCGGCACAGCAATACGCTGAGTGCGAACCTTGTTTACTGGAAATGCGGCGTACAAATTCTCAAAATATGCTCTGTGTATAAAAATATATAAGGAATGTAATCACGTCGCTATTTCTACAAATAAAGTCTTTCTTTCTTTCTTCTTTCTAATATACAATTAATTAGATTATATTTTATTTCATATATATTTTATTTAATATATATTAAATAATATACCAGTAAGTTTTATTTATATAAGTTCTTAATATGTACAAAAATACACTTATTAATATTAGTATTCGTAATTAATATCCATCACATATACAATTAAAATATCAAACATCACCATGTTCCAGGTAGCGTTTTTTGACCATATTCTTTAATATTGTTAGTGATTTAGCTTATCTAACAGTAACAAGCAACGAGTTCCAGAGTCGAATAGCCCTTACAGTGAAAGAATTGTTGAAAAAAGAGGAACAATCTTATACTAATATATAAAGCTGAAGAGTTTGTTTACTTGAACGCCTTAATCTCAGGAACTACTAGTCTGATTTGAAAAATTCTTTCAGTCTTAGATAGCCGATTTATCGAGGAAGGCTATACGCTATATATCATCACGCTAAAACCAATAGGAGCGAAGTGCCAATGAAGAATGTTTCAAAATCGGGGTTCTTTTTTAACTTACTATTTTTTAACTATTCCACGCGGACGAAGTCGCAGGCAGAAGTTAGTGATTATATATGACGGGTCGTTGCAGGAATAAACAACCCGTTCATTTGCAAAATATGTAATTTCGTATATAATATTTACATAGCCGAAAGTAATAATATCAAATATATATCAGGATTTAAAACGATTAAAATATGTACAATTTTGTGTCAAATTTTCTGTGTATGTCATGTGACATAACAGTTGTCAATTATAAACTAAAACTCTGGCCTGCCAGCCTGTAGGCGAAAAGGTTTCTTTCGCCACATATATATATATATATAAATATATATATATATATATATATAGAGCTAGAAAGCTGGCGTCACCATAGTGATATTTTATGTTTTATTTTTTTGCCACCGTTGCGATTTACTAAAAAATACGTCGTCATTATGGCAATACGAACCAAGTTCCACTGACACTTGCTATTGTTACATACATTCAAATTGTAATGATTAAATAAATCAAAAAATGCTCGCCCAAGTCAGTCGACGTCGCAATAAAAAAAAATCCGGAAGCATAGTAAGGAATGCGCAAGCGCATGTCGCAATTATGCAAAACCTAAACACGACAGAAAGCATTTCTATGTTCCGTCCTTGTCTGTTAGTTGGACGGGTGCCCATTTAGAATTTCCGGGTACTAATCCTGACGCGAGCAAGGAATTCTAGAAACAAGGAAGCGTAAAAATAAGTGACCTTAAAGAAGTAGCTGAAAACATAATATTTTCTTAAGTTTACGTTTTGACGGTTTTAAGCGCGGTAATTTTATTTGATTTTGGTCTTTCCGACGTTTCGGCCACTTTTCAGTGGCCGTGATCACGGAAGACAAAGATGTCGAGTGTCAACGAGTATTGTTAAAGTTTTATTTAGCCTACCGCCAACTTGTTAATTTTAATTTTGTTTATGGTTATTATTTACTCTATGGGAGCCTAATCTAATTTACTTCCGCTTCGCAACATGTTATGGCTTGAAGAGAAGAAGCGGCGCAAGAAACTCTTCAGCAAACATGCCTAGCTCTAATAATTTTATATAATATTAAAATGGGTGGAAGGAAAAATAAAAGTAATTATCAGTCAAGTTGGTGAAGTTGATCACGGCCACTGAAAAGTGGCCCAAACGTCGGAAAAACCAAAATCAAATAAAATTACCGCGCTTAAAACCGTTAAAACGTAGTTTTATTAAGCAAAATCACATCAGAAGTCGCGGGCATATCCTAGTATTACATAATTATATTTCACTTCTATGCTGTTTCCAAGCGTTTATTAAACTTTCGATGTTTGCACGTCTATCATGTTACATATTTCGTGACAGTAAAGCCCACATGGAACATATGACATAATTTTCGTACTTTATTGTTGTGGTTTTTTTTTTTATTGCAGGAGTTCAGCAGACAGGCAGACGGCCCACTTGATTGTAAGCGGTAACCATCGCCTATGGACATTTGCAACACCGAAGGTGCTACAAATGCGCTGCTGCTCTCTTAAGGGTCACTGGAACACAACTCAAGGTTGTTATGGCGACATACTTTAGACCAGGGGTGGTAGCCATCCAGTCGGGCAAATGCCCTACCACCTGGCTGTGGGTTGTTTAGTCGCCTCTTACGACAGGCCGCCCGGCCGCAGGAAATTGTATTCTTTCTCCGTTCCTGCACGGATAAAAACGTGGTTGACGTAATAGTGATGTTCTGTGAGTTATGTAACGCACAGACTATTAAGCCATAGACAACCATACGTGAATAAATTGAAAGTAATCGATTCGAAAATAAAAAATGTTTTACTATATAAAGAAAAATTACAAAAATGATTTATTTAATATACGTACTATATTTTCATGACATTGTCCGAGGACCCACAACACACACAAAAATATTTCATCGAAATCGGTAAAGTCGTAAAAGTCTAGCCGTGCGCAGCAGGTTTGCCGATGATGTCACTCGTCGATGGTCAGTAGGGTTGCCAAAAAAGGTTACATAAATAGTTGTTGCAATAAATTTATTATTGTATATACTTTACATAAGTATGTATATATAATAATAGCAAGTAGTCATCGGCAAACCTTCTGTGCACAGCTTATACAAACATTTCTACAATTCGTTTTTATATACATATATAAATAATCGACAGACAAACATACACATTGTACATCCCCAAGCTAAGCAAGTTACAATCTGGGGTCGATCCCAGACGCCCAGATCATAACGGAAAGTTCGTTTACGAAATTTACCATTCCAGGAATCGAACCCGGAGCCTCTGCGTTCCAATGAGATCGGTTGGCAAAGGTCTAGCCTACTCAACCACAAAGGCCTTCTACATCTTCTAGCATACGTAACTTTTATTTTTATTGCATGAGTTCTGCAGACAGGCAGACGGCGCATCTGATGGAAAGCGTAACAAATGCTCTGCTACTCTCTTAAGGGAGACTGGAACCTAGCCACTAATGCCGGAATACAACTCAGGGTTGTTATGGCGGCATACTCTAGATCAGGGGTACTAGCCATCCAGACGAGCAAATACCCTACCACTTGGCTGTGGGTTGTTTTGTCGCCTTTACAGGACGCAGGAAATTGTATTCTTTCTCCGTTCCTGCATTAATAAAATTACAATCCAAGAATACAATACAATAATAGACTAATAACTACTTTTTATATCTTACCGTTAAAATTGAATTTATAATAAGCTCCATTACCAGTAATATCAAATTTCAAGACACTTAATACATAACAAATATATAGCACACAAACATCACCACCACAAAATGCCCAATTTCAAATTACCACCCGGACACAAAAACAATAGTAATACAAAATGTAATAGGATAAGCTATTTTTAAAGGAAAAAAATATATATATATAATAATAAAAAAACAATATTACCGTAAGAATAGCATAGTACTAACAATAATAGCACTTAAGACTCCACACACGCTAAACACTACATACACATTATAACAACAACACTACACAAGTTAGAATAAGTTAAAATAAGTTAATTACATTTTATAATACAACATAAATATGAAAACAATATATAAATTTTGTAAAACATATTATACTTAGGAGTTAAGAAATTAACGACTAAGCACCATCATTATAAGTGTCGATTGTTAACACTAAATCAAACCATTTGTAATCTGCGCAATGAAATTATAATTCAATACTATCAATTAAAACCTAATTTCAAAAAGGTACGGAACACCAGAGTCCGTAGACTTCTTTTTATGTAATAAAAAATATCAAATTTCTACTGATGATAATTCAAGATAATGGATAGTAACATAGTCGTATATGAAGCGGCCATAAGTGCTTGTTGGAACCCATACAATGACTACCTACTATCTACTCATCCGTGCAGGAACGGAGAAAGAATACAATTTCCTGCGGCCGGGCGGCCTGTCGTGAGAGGCGACTTAACAACCCACAGCCAGGTGGTTGGGCAATTGCCCGACTGGATGGCTACCACCCCTGGTCTAGAATATGTCGCCATAACAACCTCGAGTTGTGTTCCGGCATTAGTGACCAGGTTCCCGTCTCTCTTAAGAGAGCAGCAGCGCATTTGTAGCACCTTTGGTGTTGCAAGTGTCCATAGGCGATGGTAACCGCTTTCCATCAAGTGGGCCGTCTGCCTGTCTGCTAATCTTCTGCAATAAAGAAAAAACCTAGAAGTGAAATATATCTTTCCTTCCAAATATACTCCCCTAATTTTAACATTTTTAAATACATAGTACAAAACCGAACCCTCATTAGATTTATTATATTACTAGCCTATGCCCGCGTTCGTCCACGCTTGACTGGAAATTCCCGCGGGATTCCCGGGATAATAGTATCACACATTTTATCAAATAAAATTTGCTATCGAACAGTGAAAAAATCGCATTGGAATTCGAAGCTTTTTCCAATCTTGCCATTTTAAATAATTCCCAGAAAAAATCCCGGGATAAAAAGTATTTAAGTAGTATGTAAGATATTAAGTCCAAGAATTAGCTGTCGATCAGAAAAACCGCACTGAAATTGGCCCAGTAGTTATTACGTCAATCCCGAATAAACAGGATATTTTATCCGTGCAGGAACGGAGAAAGAATACAATTTCCTGCGGCCCGGCGGCCTGTCGTAAGAGGCGACTAAACAACCCACAGCTAGGTGGTATAGAGTATTTGCTCGACTGGATGGCGACCACCTCTGGTCTAGAGTATGCCGCCATAACAACCTTGTGTCGTGTTCCGGCATTAGTGACCAGGTTCCAGTCTCCTTTAAGAGAGCAGCAGCGCATTTGTAGCACCTTTGGTGTTGCAAAAGTCTATAGGCGATTGTAACCGCTTTCCACCAAGTGGGCCGTCTGTCTGTCTGCTGAACTCCTGCAATAAAAAAAAAAAAAAAAAAACAGACAAGTCTAAATAAATTACATCGTGTTCTTTTCATAGTTTAATTAGTGTATTCCAGATGTTTTTTTTACAAGCTTTTATTTAACTTGTAATGGATGTACTTTATCTAAGTTCGGGTGGAATCTTGCAAGTTAAATTTCACCAACTTCCCGGTTTGCGATTGAGCTGAAATCTTGCACGAATATATATATCGCATGACAATGTAATAATATGATACGATGCAGCTGACCTGATGATGGAGTCGGAAGGTGGCCATAGGAACTCCTGTACTAAACAAGATAGACCCGTCGTGTTTGGACTGCTACATGATATCCAGGATCTCAAAATCGTCTTTTTAAAAACCTTTTTAAATAAACTAATTTTAAATAGCTTCAATGTACAAGCGCGGTATTTTAAGTATTTTATTATATTATATTATTTATTTATTAGTATATAAGTTCTTTGTGTCACGTTTATTATCATATTTAAATTGTAATTGTGAAATGTAAACAAAACGAGCCGTGCTATTTTATTCAAGCAAGGGAGTATGCACACTTGCCGCGATTCTCAGCGTAATTACCGCTGATGTACCGTGTCATTACCTTATTACTTTTGATACAGTTGAATCTGTACTCTGCATCGAAGGTAATAAAGGTGCTATAGGGTGAAAAGATAAATTTGTAGACGGTTTCAAAGGTAGACTAAGACTTATAAAATATGAGTGCTTGTTGCGATGCAACGCCGCAAATGTATAAATTATTGGATTGTGCAATACTGTTCTAGACTTAATAGATAGAGAATGATTATATTACGCTTTATATGTTGTTATTAAATCAGCCCATAAATATCCCACTGATGGGCTCGCACTTTCTTATTTGCACTTAATAATTGTGGACATACAAGAGAACATCCAATAATTACGCGAGGCGTGTTTGAAGATTTTCTGGCTCCGCCTACCCTAGGTGAGATACTGTGAGATTTGGCTCAATCCCCCTCCTCGTCCCTTAGTCTCACAAAATCGAATGTATGAACGGAAAAAGAATATTAATTCCTGTGTAGTGGAACACTTACAAGCCAATAGATGGCGCTGTACAATAATTGAGGTCGCAAACGATTCTGGAAGATCTTCCTATGACACGAGGGGCATTCCATCTTGCTCCTCCAACCCAGAAGTTCTATAATAGAAGTAATAATAATCGAATCACCGCTTACAAATGTGGCATGTTCTAGTAACTTTACTTTTAATAGAATTTCTATAATAGAAGTGACAATAATCAAATCACCGTTTACAAACGTGACAGGTTCTAGTAACTTTACTTTAAATAGAAGTGATTATAATCAAATCACCGCTTATAAACGTGGAATGTTCTAGTAACTTTACATTTAATAGAAGTTCTATAATAGAAGTGATAATAATCAAATCACCGCTTACAAACGTGGAATATTCTAGTAACTTTACTTTTAATAGAAGTTCTATAATAGAAGTGATAATAATCAAATCACCGCTTATAAACGTGGAATGTTCTAATAACTTTACATTTAATAGAAGTTCTATAATAGAAGTGGTAATAATCAAATCACCGCTTATAAACGTGGCATGTTCTAGTAACTTTACTTTTAATAGAAGTTCTATAATAGAAGTGGTAATAATCAAATCACCGCTTATAAACGTGGAATGTTCTAATAACTTTACATTTAATAGAAGTTCTATAATAGAAGTGGTAATAATCAAGTCACCGCTTATAAACGTGGAATGTTCTAATAACTTTACATTTAATAGAAGTTCTATAATAGAAGTGGTAATAATCAAATCACCGCTTACAAACGTGGCATGTTCTAGTAACTTTACTTTTAATAGAATTTCTGTAATAGAAGTGATAATAATCAAATCACCGCTTACAAACGTGGCATGTTCTAGTAACTTTACTTTTAATAGAAGTTCTATAATAGAAGTGATTATAATCAAATCACCGCTTACAAACGTGGCATGTTCTAGTAACTTTACTTTTAATAGAATTTCTATAATAGAAGTGACAATAATCAAATCACCGTTTACAAACGTGACAGGTTCTAGTAACTTTACTTTAAATAGAAGTTCTATAATAGAAGTGATTATAATCAATTCACCGCTTACAAACGTGGCATGTTCTAGTAACTTTACTTTTAATAGAAGTTCTATAATAGGAGTGATAATAATCAAATCACCGCTTATAAACTTGAAATGTTCTAGTAACTTTACTTTTGATAGAAGTTCTATAATAGGAGTGATAATAATCAAATCAGCGCTTATAAACGTGGAATGGTCTAGTAACTTTACTTTTTAGAGAAGTTCTATAATAGAAGTGATAATAATCCAATTACCGCTTACAAACGTGGCATGTTCTAGTAACTTTACTTTTAATAGAATTTCTATAATAGAAGTGATTATAATTAAATCACCGCTTACAAACGTGGCATGTTCTAGTAACTTTACTTTTAATAGAATTTCTATAATAGAAGTGATTATAATTAAATCACCGCTTACAAACGTGGCATGTTCTAGTAACTTTACTTTTAATAGAATTTCTATAATAGAAGTGATTATAATTAAATCACCGCTTACAAACGTGGCATGTTCTAGTAACTTTACTTTTAATAGAAGTTCTATAATGGAAGTGATAATAAT
Source organism: Dendrolimus kikuchii (assembly GCA_019925095.2). Taxonomy (NCBI): domain Eukaryota; kingdom Metazoa; phylum Arthropoda; class Insecta; order Lepidoptera; family Lasiocampidae; genus Dendrolimus; species Dendrolimus kikuchii. The sequence continues at coordinate 1,729,008 of CM034404.1, forward strand.
CAAATCACCGCTTATAAACGTGGAATATTCTAGTAACTTTACTTTTAATAGAATTTCTATAATAGAAGTGACAATAATCAAATCACCGTTTACAAACGTGACAGGTTCTAGTAACTTTACTTTTAATAGAAGTGATATTAATCAAATCACCGCTTACAAACGTGACAGGTTCTAGTAACTTTACTTTTAATAGAAGTTCTATAATAGAAGTGATTATAATCAAATCACCGCTTACAAACGTGGCATGTTCTAGTAACTTTACTTTTAATAGAAGTTCTATAATAGAAGTGATTATAATCAAATCACCGCTTACAAACGTGACAGGTTCTAGTAACTTTACTTTTAATAGAAGTTCTATAATAGAAGTGATTATAATCAAATCACCGCTTACAAACGTGGCATGTTCTAGTAACTTTACTTTTAATAGAATTTCTATAATAGAAGTGACAATAATCAAATCACCGTTTACAAACGTGACAGGTTCTAGTAACTTTACTTTAAATAGAAGTTCTATAATAGAAGTGATTATAATCAATTCACCGCTTACAAACGTGGCATGTTCTAGTAACTTTACTTGTAATAGAAGTTCTATAATAGGAGTGATAATAATCAAATCACCGCTTATAAACGTGGAATGTTCTAGTAATTTTAATTTTAATAGAAGTGATAATAATCAAATCACCGCTTACAAAGTTGCTGCCAAGGAGTTCTTTTTAGCAAATTTAGAATGGCCCATTTCTGGGAGGAAAATTGTATTAAAATACCTTTCATTACCTTTATAACAAACCTTGTGCCAATTGTAGGTGTATCTAGATACTTCAATGATAAATATAGGTCTTGCTGTAAACTAAAGTAGGTAATTTCCTTTTCGTGCCAGACATAGTACACGCGTGACGGGTTTATTCCACTCTGCTCCATTGTGTATGAGACCAAATATTATAACAGGTAGATATTTCGGACTTTCACTAAATTTTACATTATAAAATAATTTTACTCGCTATCCGTACAGGAACGTTGCCTGTCGTAAAAGGCGACAATGAGATCTAAAGCAAAGTGGTAGTGCATTTTCCCGAAGTTGGTACGGCTACGTTTACGAAAACCGGCTAGCTATGCGGGGAACGTTTATGTCTAGCTATGTCGGCTGCGCTAGGTTTTAGTAAAAGGCGTCTAGAAGAGAAGAACTCAAGAATAGCATCCTTAACGTCGTAATGAATGTGTATTAAGTGGAGTATTAATATGTGACAGGTTATTGTTATTAACTTTAATCAACAAAACTTATATACGTATAGAAACAGAGAGAGAACACTAATTCCAGGGGCCGGACGGCCTGTTGTAAGAAATGACAAAACAACTTACAACCAGGTATTTGCCTGTCTAGATGGCCACCACTCCTGGATTAGAGTAGACCATCATAACAGCATTGATTTGTGTTCGCCATTAGTGACCACTGTAGCTAAGTGCCAGTATCACAATGGAATGTTCTTTTACAAAGTTCACCCTGCCAGTAATCAAATACTGGTTCAGTTGCATTGTGTTCAATTAGACAATGCAAAGCTTAGGAGCACAGGATATCAGAAGTCGTAACTAACTACTTACTTACTGCGTAACTTATGCGTACTTAATGCGTAATTAAATTTTAAATTCAAATAAGCAATTGAATATTTGAAAAACATTATAGTTTTTGCAATTGAGAAAGGCAAATGGATTTTACTAGTGGTTAAACATGTAAATCCACATTGCGATAATGTGCATTTCTGACGGAACGATTAGTAGATAGAGTGTCGTCAAATCATAAGTTTTTGGACTCACGTACATATAAATACATGTTTACCACAACTAAGCCCTCTTGCATTCGTGGATTACAATCCGCGATATATAATTACAATGAATTTTAATACAATTTATATAAGAGACACATAAGACATCAAGTGGGCACTGGAATGTAAACAAAACGCAAGCAGAATCAAAAGTACTCAGACAAGCAGACTCATAGCTACCCTGGAGTTATTACACGTTACTTTCTATTGACAAATTAAATATATTAAAACTTACTACAGAATAACATTTTTTCTGGATACAGTAAAAATAAATTAAACAATGTGTAATTAAGTAATACAAACATAACATATGTGTGTGACTATGTTATTTTTTGTCTCATACTTTGATTCCAAATAATTAAGCAAAGAAAGATGACAATTTATAAAAAAGCAAATGTGTTTAAACACCTCGCTTGCATTCGACTTTCAAATTTTCATCAATGAAATAAATTTCATTATTCTTAAAAAATAAATTTAATTAAAGTTGATAAAAACTAAAAAATTTAAATCTAAAGTTGCAACAGTGGTACAGTGTGGAATAAGCCCTTCGTTGAGAATGTATGGAGACATTTTAATTTGCCTCTTGGGCGTTTGTGTAAATCTTAGAGCAGCATTCAAGGTTTGTGTGAAATGGTGAAATAGAGAAATGGTGCATGTTGCAGTTAAAGTTGAATGCATTGCACTCGACATTTCTTGAACTACCTATTTTTGCAGTACTCCCTTGTAATTGTTGTTATACGATTTCCCAACGAGTGCATTGCTTCCAGAACAATATGTCCCTTTATTTTATTATAATACATACATACATAACTTCACGCCAGTTCCCTTGCGGGGTAGGCACGAACAACAGAGCGCCATTTAGGCTTATTCTTACACACCTCACTCGCCTCTTTGACATTCATAACTCTTGTCATGCACGCTCGTCCGTTCTTAAGGCTCCTGACATCACCTTCTGCTAGTACACGATCAATTTGATCATGGAAGGTGTGTCGTGGCCTTCCACGACTTCTGCATCCATCCACTTTTGCATTGTATATCTGTTTAGTCATTCTTTCATCATGCATTCTTTCCACATGCCCGAACCACCGGAGCATTCATTTCCTTACCTTCACCCCGACACTCTCTTTCAGACCAACTCTGTTTCTTACTTTGGTATTACGAACGCAGTCCGCGAGCGTCACTCCGCATAATCTTCTTCAATATGGTCTAATTATTTGGGGAAGCTCTGTAGATGCGGACAGAGTGTCTAAAGCTCAAAAAATGCTTAAGAACGATACACGGGGCGCATTTCTTGGATTCCTGTCACCCACTATTTAAAAAATATAAATCAATGACACTGCCATGCTTTTATATAAAACAGATAGCAATTTTTGTTATACAAAACCCAGAACTGTTTAGAAGAAATCAAGACCAATGTGAGAGGCTACTACTGCGTGATCAAACAAACAATAGTACCTCTATGCAACCTATATATACAAAAAAAAATAAGTTATATGTCCCCATTAATATATAATAACCTTCCTGAGACATTAAAAAAATTATCAATAAAATTATTCAAACCTAAATTACACAATTGGCTAATTCATAAATGTTATTATACAATAAATGATTTTTAATGACAATAATAAAATTAAACAGAAGTGACATAAAAAAATAATTTAGTAAATAAAATGATATTTAAAATAATATTAATTTTATTATTTTTGAATTTGTAGCCCTAATAGGTAAATAACACGTGAAACCATATATGTCCTAACATGTATGTGTATAAACAATAAAGAAATAGTAATAAGAACTACTACATATAAGGAAGCACTGGTTGTAATATAGCAGCACAGCATATGAACATGCATATTAAGAATAAAAATAAAACAAAAAAGTATTATAACTACTTATGTAAACAAGAATAATAAGGACACAACAAATAGTAGCAATAAATAGCAATACAATGTAAATTCAAAATTAAATAGATAAATAACTGCAAACATCTAAGAACAAAATGTAAAATTGGCAAATAAACGTATTTTAGGCAAACAGAATTAGTATAGATAAATAATGTAAAACTAGTACATAGATACATCACTGTAAAATTCGTTGATAAAGAAAGCACCCCTACCCTTCCTATACAACTTTCAATCCCAATTACCAAAATACCTTGTACCTACCAACTCCCAACCACAACCAACCTAACCCAGCAAATCCCAACTTAGCAAAAATTTATTTGTGTTCTAGAATAAGTAGTCAAATTAAGTCTTAATGCATGTAATAAAGAGAGAAATAAAGATAAAAAGAAATGATAACTCCGTCATGCCATAAGATGGAGAGACCGGGCAATAAAAAAAAAGAAACATGTATGTGTAACTTGTAATATTGTTAAGCAAATAAATAAATTGATTGCATAATATATTGTTACGAGTTGCACGACTCGAATTAAAATGCCGTTAGAATTATTATAGTGTTTATTAGAACTATACAAACACGTATAACACAGGTACAAATATAACTGAACAAAACCAGTCCAAACGTAATGCACGGTTCAATAACACGCGCGCTGCTTTATACTGCACAGATACAATATGTCTGATTGACCGTGTGGACCGAATTCCTTACAATCAGTCCAACATACCTGGCTAATGACTGCCATAAAAGATTACAATACACAATGGGCTGTTTTCTAATCACAAATTTTAAACACAAAGTAAAAAAAAGAAGTCCAAATGCCGAAAGGTAATAAAGTGCGTTTTTACGGTATGCAGGTGTGAATCCACTTTTGTCGGCGTGTATGTCGTAACAATATTATTATTAACATCTATTATGGTATATGATACATACTCTGCATCTCCATTCATCTCTTGTTTAGTCTATTTTTAATCTTATATCCATCAATCTTCTACTTTAACATTCTTTTTGTCATATTATGGATGGCTGCCACCCCTGGTCTAGAGTATGCCGCCTTAAAACCTTGAGGTGTAGGAAAAAATAAGTAAGAAAGAAAAGAAATAGTAAATAAAACATCGTAGTATAAAGTTAGAAAAAATATTTATAAAGTAGTAAAAAATTATAAGTAAGGCTGTATAAAACACCATAGTGAAGACACACCGTTTATCCGTGCAGGAACGGAGAAAGAATACAATTTCCTGAAGCCCGGCGGCCTGTCGTAAGAGGCGACTAAACAACCCACAGCCAGGTGGTAGAGTATTTGCTCGACTGGATGGCGACCACCCCTGGTCTAGAGTATGCCGCCATAACAACCTTGTATTGTGTTCCGGCATTAGTGAACAGGTTCCAGTCTCCTTTAAGAGAGCAGCAGCGCATTTGTAGCACCTTTGGTGTTGCAAATGTCCATAGGCGATGGTAACCGCTTTCCATCAAGTGGGCCATCTGCCTGTCTGCTGAACTCCTGCAATAAAAAAATAAAAAAACACAAACATGCGTATAAGAAAACTGTAAAGGTATAAAATGTTAAAATACCTAAGATATAAAAACAGATAGTAGGTAAACATATAACTAATTAATAAGTACGAAAACATAGAAATAGCTCAGAAATGTTTAGTAAGTAAGGACTCTTGTAAAATTTGGAAATACAGAAATAAAAATACCAAAAAAAGAAAACAAACAAAAAAGTGATAAGCCCGGACAATCCAGTTCGTCCGGAGAGAGGGAGAATTAAAAAAAAAACCTTGAGGTGTGTTCCGGTATTAGTAGCCTACCAATCCCTTCGAGGCCATCAGCGCGTTGCTAACATCTCTGGTGTTACGAATGTCCATAGGCGACGGTGACCGTTTTGCATCAGGTGGGACGTCTGCCTGCCTGCTGTACACCAGCTATAAGCTTTTTACGAAAATTGCGCGGACGGAGGAGTATGATATTTCACACACTTATAGCTTATATAGAGAAGGAGTGCAGAATGCTAATATTTTTTTAAAATTATGCATAAAAAATACATTAAATCAATAAAAAAAACATTACACACACTACCATGTATTTGACACACACACACGCATATATACTTTTTTGTTTATTGTTAAAGTCAAATTAAGAATGTAGCCTTGCCGAAATCTGTGGTTATAGAAGTATAGTCTTTCGCAACAGAACCTTCATAATGTTCAAACTTATAATTTAAATTAATTATTATGGTCGAATTTCGACCACGGGCGACCACTAGTAACAATTAATAATCTTTACAATAGAAAAAAGAAAATTTATTCAAATATCAATTAACTTTCCAATATACAGATAAATAAAATTGCAGTGTCTGTTTGTAATGTCGAAATAAAAATGTTATAAAATTTAGGGGGGGGGGGGGGGATAATTCGAATCAGGAGATTCCGAAAATGCATTTTTTAGAATTTTTGTCTGGCTGTCTGGATGTAGAGGTTAATCTCTGAAAAGGCTGGACTGATTTTGACACAGCTTTTACTGGCAGATAGCTGATGTTATAAGGAGTAACATAGGCTACTTTTTTAATCTACGCGGATGAAGTCGCGCACAGATAGCAATTTATAAAAATTTGACTCATACAATTAAGCTTAATTATGATGGCTTTGCACTTTGCCTGCGTCGTGTGCAATAAATAAGAATGTATTGTGATGTTGCAATTGTCGCGCGGCAGATGCCCTCGGTGAGTTTCTGGGCCGTAATGTCAATGTCGCTCGATCGCGGCCACTGGTCGTGTGTACAGATTTATTAGTAATGCGGCGAATTATCGATAATTTTCAAAATTTACAAAAAAAAAATCTGTTAAAATGTAGCGATCCTTCTTTCTTTATTAACCCTGTAAGGCTGCCATCTACCCTAATAGAAGAAAGAAAGAAGAAAGAAAATATTTTATTTAGGACAAAAACTAAGTTAATATAAATAGAAAAATAAAAACAAAATAAGTCTTAAATTGGACCCCGTCTCAGCGTAATGCTAGCCAGCAAGGACTAGCGCTGTTCTTCCGTCTGGGACCAGAAAGTGAAGTATATATATATATTATTGCAGGAGATCAGCAGACAGGCAGACGGCCCACTTGATGGAAAGCGGTTACCATCGCCTATGGACATTTGCAACACCAAAGCTGCCACAAATGCGCTGCTGCTCTCTTAAGGGAGACTGGAACCTGGTCACTAATGCCGGAACACAACTCAAGGTTATTATGGCGACATACTTTAGACCAGGGGTGGTAGCCATCCAGTCGGGCAAATGCCCTACCACCTGGCTGTGGGTTGTTTAGTCGCCTCTTACGACAGGCCGCCCGGCCGCAGGAAATTGTATTCTTTCTCCGTTCCTGCACGGAATTTATTTATTTATTTGGCACAAAAAACAAGAAACAACTAAAAGTTACATATTTCATATTATGTATAAAATGGTCTAAGCTGAAACTCTATAACATTTTTTTTTATCTTGCCATGCTTGTAAGGAATTTGTGGAGACATACTGCGGCATAACATTTTAGCACGTCATGTCATTATTATAACTATAACATTATTTTTCTTTCCTTTTATTGTCTTGGTCTTATTGAGTACGCATTGTTGGCTACAACTCCATTAATTCTTCAGAAAGTAATTCTGTAACATACTTCTGTACAAAACTTATAAAAAAAAAGAATTTGAGATAGAAATAGAATATGAAATATAAAAAAAAACAATATTTAGCTAGACGTGTTGCTGGGGAGTTTCTTGCCGCTTCTTCTCCTTTACAGCATCAACACGTTGCGAAGCGGTGTACATAGAATAGGAAGTAAAAATTAAATTTTAACTTACATGTATGACCTTCAAAAAGTGTTCTCCAGTGGAACTTATTTTGAATAAAAACATTTGAATTTGGATTTGTGAGCACATAATGTACCTACCATACATTGACAAGATATTTAGGGGTTAGTATGACTTATTATGAGTTTTATAGTGGTTAGGTAACAAAATTACTATGCAACTATGCCAGAAATATTGGTGCAAATAATATTCCGAACCACGTAGGAATGTAGATATGAACTTTTGAGGCAAGTCCGTCGATAAGACAAACGATTACAAAATATTAATGAAAACATCGATAACTGATTCATCAACGTTGCCCAACTCTAGAATAATTTGACAAAAGTCCTACAGAGGTATAATTTATTTTTCAAAAATTTTTTACAACGTATAATTTGGTTTTGGTTTTATGTAAATCGGGCCAATGTTTAATAAATAACGGAAAGAGATAAAAGAGGTTTTATCACCGTAATTGTATGTAAAATCGTGATCTGGTCCGCATATATTCTGATGTTTTGTTTTGATTATCTTTTATCCTTTTTTGTCGGTCATGAAGTAATTCGGACAAAAATATCGCCAATTTTGCTCGTAATCGTGCTATAGTTATTACAATTTAAAAATAGTGGTGTGCTCATTTTTTTTTGTATTTTAAAACATCTCTTTTAATAAGTGATTTCTTTTTTGTACTACATTACGTTTATTTTTGGTTTAATATAACTAGCGGTCCGTTCCGGCTTGGCACTGGTGGACCTTTTTTATCATTTTAGGATAAATGTATATACATAAAAATTTCAATGAATTTATATTATAATTAGAGTTTACCGCGCGGCTGCGCCGCGGGTCAACCTCTAGTGCGTGCCCCTTGTTAAAAGAGCAAGTAGTACAGGTTACATTGTTTTAAATTTTTATGTATTTGCTCCCGAAAGATTCACTTCATTTTATATCGCAAACTATACCACCCCCGTCTATATGTAAACTACATAAATGAAAAAACTTGACAAAAATGACAAAATAGATAACATGGACCAAGTGGACCCAGTGGACCCAGTGGATCCAGTGAACAAAGTGGACCCAGTGGACCCAACGGACCTATTGGACCAAGTGGACCCAGTGAGTCCAGTGGACCAAGTAGACCCAATGGACCTAGTGGTTCAAATGGACCCAGTGGACCCAGTAGTCTAAGTGGACTCAGTGGGCCCAGTGGACCAAGTGGACCAAGTGGACCCAGTGGACCAAGTGGACCCAGTGGACCCAATAGACCCAGTGGACGAAATAGACAAAATCACAAAACCAGTCCTAGTTTCCGGGATAAACTTTACATAAATCTATCCCAAAATGTATCCCATTATCCGGGATAAAAAGTATCCCTTAGCCACTCTCGGTATTCAAATTATATATTATGTACCGAGTTTCAGCCAAATCGGTCCAATAATCTTTCCATAAAAGGATAACAAACAAAAAGACAAATATATTTTTATCCCGGAAACTATCCCATTTTTCGGGATGAAAAATATGCTATGTTCATTCTCGGCCTCGAATGCGGTGGTAAATTAATAATCGTAAACTATACATTTGATCATGGGATGATCTTTAGCAAAGTTGTTGTGTCTGAGCCAAAGAAGGTTTCTGAGTTGGTTCACAATTGGACCCGGTAGGTGGCGCTGCTGAAGCTTTTCCGGGCAGGACGACGTCTGCCGGGACAGCTAGTTATGTATATATATTATCTATGCGGTGTTATAACAAACTTCTATTAGGCTTTTAGACAACTTATTCATATATATGTCATTAAACAGTATCCTTCAGTAATTACGTTTATTTAAGTTCAAAATTATTATGGTAAATTAAAAACTAAACTATCCTATAAATAAACCTCACTTAAAAATATTATATACAATAGTAAAAAAATAAAATAAAAATAAAAACCTGTAAAATTGTTCAATCTCTTTGAATTAAAATATGTAGCAAAAGTTCTAAATATAACAAGTAATAAATCTTAATTACTGAATACTGGTGAAGGTAAAGAAAGGAATGCTCCGGTGGTTCGGGCATGTGGAAAGAATGACTAAACAGATATACAATGCAAAAGTGGATGGATGCAGAAGTCGTGGAAGGCAACGACACATCTTCCATGATCAAATTGATCGTGTACTAGCAGAAGGTGATGTCAGGAGCCTTAAGAACAGACGTGTGCATGACGAGAGTTATGAATGTCAAAGAAGCAAGTGAGGTGTGTAAGAATAAGCCTAAATGGCGCTCTGTTGTCCGTGCCTACCCCGCAAGGGAACTGGCGTGAAGTTATGTATGTATGTAATAAATCTTAACCAAAAATGGATAGTTAACTAGGAAAAGAACAAAAGTATTAGTAAATTAAACACATTAAAAATAATATTTAATTTATCACAACAACAAATGGATCAAATTGATCGTGTACTAGCGGAGGGTGATGTCAGGAGCCTTAAGAACAGACGAGTGTGCATGACAAGAGTTATGAATGTCAAAGAAACAAATGAGGTGTGTAAGAATGGGCCTAAATGGCGCTCTGTTGTTCGTGCCTACCCCGCAAGGGAACTGGCGTGAAGTTATGTATGTATGTATGTATGTATGTAACAAATGGATTATTAATTAACTAACAGTTCTGAAAAGACGAGGAAAGCGGAAAACCAGGAATATGTAGTGAAAACTAATGAAAAACTACGTTTAAGATGTTTTTGGAAGACATTCAACTGAATTCAAGAACGTGAATTTGTTTTAAATTCTTCACATATTTCGACATTAAGATGAGTAAGTACAGAACAATGCACTTTCATGAGCTAATTATGACGAATCATATCAGTCGTCAAATTAAGGAAATTCCCTTATGAGTACCATTGTCATTAGGGACTGCGTTCACTGGAGCGATGTACGACATTTATATGATTAGGGTATTCCCCGCATTTTTGCTTCAGCGTCAAAATCAATATTTGACGAACTCTCGCATTTTTTGAGATATAATTATTGTATGGACAGTCTATAATAAAATGTCAACATCAAGAAAGAAAGAATGATAATTTTTTTTTTTTTTTTTTTTTTATTGCAGGAGTTCAGCAGACAGGCAGACGGCCCACTTAGTGGAAAACGGTTACCATCGCCTATGGACATTTGCAACACCAAAGGTGCTACAAATGCGCTGCTGCTCTCTTAAAGGAGACTAATATTTTATTTAGGACAAAAACTAAGTTAATATAAATAGAAATAGAAACAAAACAAGTTCTAAATCAGACCCAGTCCTAGCATAATGCTAGCCAACAAGGATTAGCGCTGTTCTTCCGTCTGGGACCAAAAAGTGAAGTCACGGTGTACAATACAACACACATAACAAAAACAATATACCTGTATACAATATAATGCAGTTTGATAAAGGCAAATGCATTGCAGACTAAAAACACGTACATATATAAAATCATTGTAGCAACACACAACGAAACAAATAACATATATCTTCTATATAACTATATCAAATTATATTGCGTTCGTTTAGACGCCGAAAAGCTAATAAAATGAAAATCTACAACATTCGTGTGGAAGTAAAAATAAATTATCTATCAAGTTGGTTTGTGTTCCGGTGCCTTCAGTGATCACAGCTACTTAAAAGTGGCCGAAACGTCGGAATAATAGAAATTAAATATATTACCGCGCTTAAAACTGTTAAAACGTAGTTTTATAATGTAAATAATTTACACTAAATAATGAAGTACTGATGTGTACGGTACTTCCGGTCTACCAGTTTCCTTGTCACTTCGTTTACTAAAATACTGATGTGAGTGACATTTCCGGTTAACTACTTTCATTAATTGTTTTTTTAACCGATCTTGTAGTACAAAACCTGGCGGCAGTGGCGCACACAAGTCAAGTGTAATTTTGTGACAATCAAGTGGGAGGACAATAAGTTCTGTGTAAATCGGAAGAGACATTAAAGTGATTTATGGATTCATATGCTGCTTCCCATTTCTGGATCTTTTAAAATGAAAAAAATATTTTATAATATACGCCATTCACCAAAATATGTTTTTAACATATATTAGAAAGATCGCATACATTCCATAATATATCGCTGATATTTTACATTACAAACGTAAACTGATTTTACTAATGTAGTTCTTGATTGTGTACATAGAATAAGAACAAATATTAAGAAATGTAAAAAAAAATCCACGCGAACGAAGTCGCGGGCACAGCTAGTGATAAATATACACAGTAGATATAATAATTTGAATTTGTTACCTCTTTCAATAAAAACTGCGAAGAATTTTAAATTCTTACGGTCATTTGATACAATGAAATATTTATATCAACATTACTAAACAATTTGCGACTTTTTTGTCGCATTCGTGTACACAAACCATCAAACATTATTCTGTTGTGAACATAACTTTTCTTATACAGAGATATAATACCAATTATTATATGCATTACGGCGATGTATTTATAATATGGGCTCAACAACACGGAAAGATGAACGCTTGCTCTTTTTTTAGTAGTGATGGAAATTTATGAGGTCTTTGCATTTATTATTTGGGAAATTGTCTTGTTTTTCCCAAATATTATTTGTATAAGCTTTTATTTGTATAAGCGTTTAACTTCAAACAAAATTATTTATCAACGAGAATTGATATTATTTTACTGCTTATTGCTGGCAGTTGCTTCTTTTTTGAAAATTAAACTCGATATAATGGACTGTATGATCATTATTATTAAACTATTAGATAAATTAGAAATATACATAAATAATAACAAATTGTGCGAGAGAGGCGAGAGAGAGAGTGGTAAGTCGTCAATGAGAATTATATCATTTTCGCCTCCAAGGCCGTTCCTATGTCCCGCGTTCGACGCTTAGCTGCTAATTGTGCGAGCTATGGGCGTCGGCGGTATGCGGGGCGCGGAGAGTAGGTGTGCTCCGGTGGGCGAGTCAGGGGGTGCTCTCTGTCCGCAACAGTGTTGATAGTGAATAGGATGAATCTTTAAATCAATTATTTTAATAGATACCTCATCATATAAAAATAAGAATATATGTAATATGTGTAATAAATATCAATATTTTTTTATTATATTTAAATGTATATTTCGACAAGTATCTATCAATATTTTTTTTTTTAGATATCTCTATATTCATATGTATTTGTTATTATGTATGTATGTGTGTAAGTATATACTTATTTCACTTATTAACTTATGTATATATTTATTGCGTTTTTACACAAATTTAATTCTGTCGTTTGCTCACAATTTAACTTGATAGAAAAACCTGTTATTAGCCCTACATTTTAAGTACTTTTTTATTTGTTTGTATTATTAATATGTGCTGTTGATTTTTTTCAATAAATAAATAAACTGCAACATGAGATTCTGATAACGCCATGACAAATTGGCCAAGTGTGTGTCGGACATGGAAACTTCCTCTATTAATACAACACGGATATAAAACCTCATACAAATTGACGACCTCTGTGGTTGAGCGGGCAAAGCCTTTGACGGATTACCTCACTGCAACGCAGAAGCTCCGTGTTCGATCCCTGGTGTAGTAAATTTCGGAAACGAATTTTCTCCGTTATTTACTATGGTCTGGGTGTTTGGGATCGGCCCCAGGGTAGTCCGTTGTATATTACCCATAACACAAGCGGAACTTGCTTAATTTAAAAATTATTATATATGGACATTTGCAACACCAAAGGTGCTACAAATGCGCTACTGCTCTCTTAAGGGAGACTGGAACCTGGTCACTAATGCCTGGACACAACACAAGTTTGTTATGGTGGCATACTTTAGACCAGGGGTGTTCGCCATCCAGTCAAGCAAATACGACGGGCCGCCTGGCCGCAGGAAATTATATTCTTCCTCCGTTCCTGCACGGGTAGTGGTAACCGCTTTCCATCAGGTGGACCGTCTGTCTGCTGAACTCGAGCAATAAAAAGAAACGATTAGCCCCAAGCTGATCGTATTTCATGCGATGAGTGAGAGCGCCAATAGCCCACTATCCTCCCATCGTCTTGTCTGATCCTTTTATCTCATCCCCCTATCCCTTCTTTTTATCCCGTCCTAAAGGCTGGCAACGCATTCGCTTCACCTCTGGTGTTGCAAACGCCTATACGCGACGGTAACCACTTTCCATGAGCTGGACCGTCTACCTCTTTGGCAGCTTCGTAATAAAAAGTAATAACTATAAACAAATTACTACTAATTGAAGAGCATACAATTTTAAAATCTTGTGATTTATTTATTTATTATTCAACAAAAATCACATAGCTTTACAAAAGGCTATAGCTACACTTTTAAAAACAGCACGTAAGCCAATTATGGATCTTATTTTCTATGCCAAACTACAAAGAGAATGAAATAATTTCATTTACAATGAAATTATGTTATCAAAACAAAGTCAAATAAACAAAACGATTGTAGTCATTAAAAAAAAAAATGAAAGTCGGTATTTATAAAATGTTGTCAACGTCAAAGACGTACGAGATCAGAGTGAAGTGTGATGTATGTAGTGTGTATGTGAATGAAGTTAGACACTAGTGCTACCTACTTCCCTCTATATTATCCTGCTAAGGTAAACGTGGTATTACAGCATTCCATATTCGGACCACAAGGCGCTCTGGTCTACGCCATTGCTTCACGGTGGAAACGCTACCAGTGCGAACTAAACGTTTTACCTTCAAGTTCCTTCTACGTACGGCAAAGTTGTGGAATGCACTACCGGAGTCCGTGTTTCCAGAAAAGTACAATCCGGGAATCTTCAAGTCTTGTATGACTAGGTACTAACTGAGTAAGCGTGCTCCATCTTCAACCACATCATCGTCCAGCACTGGACGTGATCGTGGTCAAACGCAAACCTACCTATATATATATAAAAGAATGTCGTGTTAGTTACACTATTTATAACTCAAGAACGGCTGTACCGATTTGGCTGAAAATTGGTGGGGAGGAAGCTTAAAACCAGGAGACGGATATAAGATACTTTTTATCCCGTTGGAACTGCTAGGTGGCGCTGAGATCGGGTTTTAGAATTCTCCTAATCACCTGGAGCGATTTTGGTGATTTTGTTTTTGTGTGTTTGAGTGAGTTCCCGGTTGGTTTAGATCTGGAATTAAAACCGGTAGGTGGCGCTGAGATCGGGTTCTAGAATCCTCCTAATCACCTGGAGCGATTTTGGTGATTTGGTTTTTGTGTGTTTGAGTGGGTTCCCGGATGGTTTAGATTCGCAATTAGAACCGGTAGGCGGCGCTGAGATCGGGTTCTAGAATTCTCCTAATCAGCTGGACCGATTTTGGTGATTTTGTTTTTGTGTGTTTGAGGGGGTTCCCGGGTGGTTTAGATTCGGAATTAAAACCGGTAGGTGGCGCTGAGATCGGGTTCTAGAATCCTCCTAATCACCTGGAGTGATTTTGGTGATTTTGCTTTTGCGTCTTTGAGTGGGTTCCCGGATGGTTTAGATTCGTAATTAGAACCGGTAGGCGGCGCTGAGGTCGGGTTCTAGAATCCTCCTAATCACCTGGAGCGATTTTGTTTTTGTGTGTTTGAGTGGGTCCCCGGATGGTTTAGATTCGCAATTAGAACCGGTAGGTGGCGCTGAGATCGGGTTCTAGAATTCTCCTAATCAGCTGGACCGATTTTGGTGATTTTGTTTTTGTGTGTTTGAGGGGGTTCCCGGGTGGTTTAGATTCGGAATTAAAACCGGTAGGTGGCGCTGAGATCGGGTTCTAGAATCCTCCTAATCACCTGGAGCGATTTTGGTGATTTTGTTTTTGCGTGTTTGAGTGGGTTCCCGGATGGTTTAGATTGGGAATTAAAACCGGTAGGTGGCGCTGAGATCGGGTTCTAGAATCCTCCTAATCACCTGGACCGATTTTGGTGATTTGGTTTTTGCGTGTTTGAGTGGGTTCCCGGATGGTTTAGATTCGCAATTAGAACCGGTAGGCGGCGCTGAGATCGGGTTCTAGAATCCTCCTAATCACCTGGAGCGATTTTGTTTTTGTGTGTTTGAGTGGGTCCCCGGATGGTTTAGATTCGGAATTAAAACCGGTAGGTGGCGCTGAGATTGGGTTCTAGAATCCTCCTAATCACCTGGACCGATTTTGGTGATTTTGTTTTTGCGTGTTTGAGTGGGTTCCCGGATGGTTTAGATTCGCAATTAGAACCGGTAGGCGGCGCTGAGATCGGGTTCTAGAATCCTCCTAATCACCTGGAGCGATTTTGTTTTTGTGTGTTTGAGTGGGTTCCCGGATGGTTTAGATTAGGAATTAAAACCGGTAGGTGGCGCTGAGATTGGGTTCTTGAATCCTCCTAATCACCTGGACCGATTTTGGTGATTTTGTTTTTCTGTGTTTGAGTGGGTCCCCGGATGGTTTAAATCTACAATAGGAACCGATAGGTGGCGCCGGGATCGGGTCATAGATTTTTGTTTTTTCAGAACAGGATAACGTCTACCGGGTCCGCTAGTTTAATAAAAAAAAAACTATTAATATTTCAACTCAAAGAAAGTACATACATACATACATACATAACTTCACGCCAGTTCCCTTGCGGGGTAGGCACGAACAACAGAGCGCCATTTAGGCCCATTCTTACACACCTCACTTGCTTCTTTGACATTCATAACTCTTGTCATGCACACTCGTCAGTTCTTAAGGCTCCTGACATCACCCTCCGCTAGTACACGATCAATTTGATCATGGAACGTGTGTCGTGGCCTTCCACGATTTCTGCATCCATCCACTTTTGCATTGTATATCTGTTTAGTCATTCTTTCATCATGCATTCTTTCCACATGCCCGAACCACCGGAGCATTCCTTTCCTTACCTTCACGCCGACACTCTCTTTCAGACCAACTCTCTCAAAGAAAGTGCAGCAATAAAAAAGTATATATTTACAACCACGTTCCCCCACCAATGATTTTTCCGCACGCCGCTGCCAAAATACTTTCGTTTCGTGGAAAATTTACATTACTCGAAGCGAATTTTGACTTTTATAGGGCAGGGTTATAAAATTTGGACTTTAATAAAGCAAATGGATGTGGCCGATGACAGAATACACCGGATGAATTGGCACCGCTCGCTGAAACGATTGAGTTTTTCAGAAAAACAAGGCTATTTTCTTGTGAACACCGTTTACTGGTTTGGTGATGTGACGTGATGGTAGACTAAATCCATACTTAATAATATAGACCAAGTGCGTTGTGAGCCACGCCCAAAGCAGGAGTTCGTAAAAGTAATCAAGGTTATGAATAATAAAACTACGTTTTAACGGTTTTAAGCGGGGTAATTTTATTTGATTTTGGTTTTTTCAATCAATCAATATCTTTATTTGCAAGAATGTAGTTTATACAGATGTAGAAGCACAGTACATTCTACCACATAGTGGTGTACAAAAGGAATTAAATATTTCAATAAAATTAAGATTATAATTTAGATAAATATTCTAATTTATAAAAAAAATGACAATTTTTGGTAATATGTAAGCAATTAATGTCAAGTGAAAAATTAACAAATAGATCATTAAGATTTTCCATATAGATAATAACGACAAGCACTTTCTTTAAGAAATTCTATTATTTATTTTATCCGTGCAGGAACGGAGAAAGAATACAATTTCCTGCGGCCGGGCGGCCTGTCGTAAGAGGCGACAAAACAACCCACAGCCAGGTGGTAGGGCATTTGCCCGACTGGATGGCTGCCACCCCTGGTCTAAAGTATGTCGCCATAACAACCTTGAGTTGTGTTCCGGCATTAGTGACCAGGTTCCAGTTTCCCAGTTAAGAGAGCAGCAGCGCATTTGTAGCAACTTTGGTGTTGCAAATGTCCATAGGCGATGGTAACCGCTTTCCATCAAGTGGGCCGTCTGCCTGTCTGCTGTACTCCTGCAATAAAAAAAAAAAAAAAAAACATCTACGGTATAGAAACATTCCTTAATCAGCCACTTTTTTAGGACTACAGTGAATTTTCTTGAGGGTACATTTATAATATTAGTTGGCAAAGAGTTATAAATAAGAGGAGCCATATAAATACAGTTCCTTCTGAAGAGATCCAGAGAAGGCACTTCTTGGCCACTTTTCAGTGGCCGTGATTAAAATAAAAAAATGTGTTAAATATGTCGTCTCTCTACATTGAAGTTATTAAAAAAAACACAATTGGAATAGACTATATAAACGCGTATATAAAAACGTGTCTCCATGAGACACGATGATTTTTTTTAGATTTCTTGTCTGTTAGTCGGTTTGTCTGTTTGTTCGGGATTTACTTAAAAAGTACTAGGCCGATTGCGATTCGATTTTCGATGATCGTGAGCAAATTCTCAGACTTAAATTCTGCGCTACCTTTTATCCCGGAATCGCACGGGAAATTTTCCGGGAACGGTTTAAAGAGACCAGAATAAAAAAAAGCTTTCTTATTTCGATTTGATGTTTTTACTCATTGATAGCAAATTTTCTGAAATTAAATCTGTGATAGTTTTTATCCTGGGGGTCCCGCGAATTTTCTCAGGAGCTGGTTAAAGTTGTTAGGACGCTTACAAATTAGTTTATTTATTCTTACACGATTTTAGACACGATACATTATTTTTTAAATACAGCAACATAGCTAGGGGGATTAGCAACTAGGCGTCGGACGGAATGCGGGTATAGGAGGCCGAAAAAACTGAAAATGAACATACTGCTGATACTACCACTTCAAGAAAAATTATCAATTCAGCCACTCAGCTATATTGTACTCTCTTTGTTATACTCTTTAAATGTATAATGTATTTATAAATAATAATCATACAGTCCATTATTACGTCGAATTTTCATTTACAACCCGAGGTGCAACTGCCACCAATAGTTTTTTGGTACTTCGCCGCCGGATAGAAGAATCGCAAAGAAGAAACGAGCAGTGTCTTTTGCTCCATCGAAACCTCAAGAAAGAAGAAAGACCAACTCTATACGGTCTCGTAGCGGCACCCTAAAGAAGAAAGAAGATTATTATAGAAGATCATCGTGGGCAGCCCGGACTACGTACTAGGAGACCAAGAGTTCCTGCCGGACTACGTACCAGGAGACCAAGAGTTCCTGCCCCGGACGCCGAGGCTACGCGTCTGCAGGATCAAGACCGGAAGAAAGAATAACGTTACTTCGTACCGTGACCGAGTGACTGTCCACCTAACGGTGCCAAACGGCCAGTTCACAAAGTCATAGACGGTGCGCTGTTTCCAGTTAGGTCGGTCAAAGGTCTCAGTGTTTAGTGTTTAGTGTAGTAAATTAGGATCGTCGGTTATACACACACATATATACACACTGGTCAGGGTAGTCGGTCATACGTGTTAGGCTAAGGCAAGGACCGAAGATGCCGAACACCAGGAGCAAGACCGCCGAAGACAGAGTGCAGAGAGCGTATCAAGAACCCCCCGCGTCGCCGTCCGTACATATATCCGCGTCCGCGTCCGCGCCGAACGTATCGCGACCCGCGTCGCCCGGAATGCAACAGACGACGACCGCGCAAGTACACACCGCGATTCGTACTGAACGCCAATCGCGATCACCGTCCGTCCGATCACACCGTTCGCAGCTCAGCGCCGCCACTTTGGTGAGGCAAGTGGAACTGGAAGCAGAAGAACAAATCGCCGCAATCCGTCGGGAGGAGCTCCGGTTACAAGTGTCGCTGATCAAGAAGAGGGTCGCTGCGAACATAGCCGCCCTCAAGGAGCAGACAGACGGGAACAGCGTGTGTGAAGACGATGGGGTGGAAACAGAGAGAAATATAACAGAGTGGTTGAAGAATACCCGCATACGGGGGGAGTCGCCGAGCGCAGGCGACAGGACCGAGCCCGGAACGAGAGGAGCCGGACCGCGACCACCGTTAGACGCTGCGGGAAGAGCAAGGGAAGAGTATCCAATGGCGCGGGACCGGTCTGCAGAAACGAACGACCAGACCGCTCGTGTGACGTTCAGAACGCCGCGCAACGCAAGATCGCCGACGCCGACCAGATCCAGGGATCGTGGAATCGACCGTCTAGCAGACGTACTGGAGCGCATGACACGCAACAGGCCGACACCGCGACAGTGCCAGGAGCTGCCTACCTTTAGCGGGGCCCCGGGAGAGTGGCTACCGTTTAAAGCTGCAATGCGCGAGTCGACGAGCTTACACGGATTTTCACCTGCGGAGAACTTAGGCCGTCTACGCACTTGCCTTAAAGGCGAAGCAAGGGAGTGCGTGACAGCCCTGCTGTATACCGCCGTGGACCCTGCGATCATTATGAAGACGCTGGAGCGCTGCTATGGACGTCCAGAGATCATAATCAGTCGCGCATTGGAAGACATCAAGAAGTTGCCACGATCGGGTTCGTCTGCCAGCGAACTCAACAGCCTAGCCACCAAACTGCAGAATATAGTGACGGTCATCTCGTGTGTCGACAACAAGGGATATTTACTTAACCCTATGTTGACACGACAAGTCGTCGAGAAGCTCAGCCCGCATCTACGAACGAAATGGTGCGACTTTGCAGATGAATTCTCGAGCCGAGACGAGCCGGAGATTATGACACTATCGAAATTTCTAACGGGCGAAGCAGACAGAGCAATGAAGTATTCTTTCATGACGTCATCACTGCCTACGACGAGTGTAAACGTCACTAAAGAAAATAAAGTGAAGCCGCCGAGGATGAACGAGCGTCGCCGTGTGTATGCTACAACGGAAGCCAAGATCGTGTGCTACTGTTGCGGAGCTGAGCACCAGACAACGCAGTGCGGCAAGCTGGCTTCGATGTCGTTGCCAGCCAGATGGGAGTGGGCCAAGGAAACGAGAATATGTTTTTTGTGCCTACTAAGTAAACACAGACGGTTCCGTTGTAAGGCGAGGAAGTGCGGTGTTAATGAATGCCGCGAGCCGCATCACGCACTTCTACACCAACGAAGGGAAACTGGAGCCGTCAGTGGACCGATCGACCGAGCGGAGTCGGTCAGTCAACCGGCCGACAGAGAGGAGTCGGTCATGACGGCATCGGCACACAATTCTAACACCGAGAGAAGAGTGTTATTGAAGGTGTGTCCGATTACCGTCAAGGGGCTTAACGGAAAGGAAGTGAGCACGTACGCGCTGCTGGATGAAGGGTCCACGATCACGCTCGTCGACGAGGAGATAGCCGGGATGCTAGGGGCAGATGGCCCGAGGAGGCCATTGAACATTCACGGCATCACGTCGAGCCAGCGGGAAGCGGAAAGTAGGATGGTGAGCGTCGCGGTGCGCGGAAGAGCGCAACCGCACTACCATCCTATCAAGGCGCGCACCGTGAAGAAACTCGCACTGGGAACTCACTCCGTTAAGTCTGAAGTCATACGACAGTTACACCATTTGAAGACGCTTCATACAGACGATGTGTGTTTTATGAACGCTAAACCACGCGTATTGATTGGAGCTGACAACTGGCATCTGATCGTGACTAGAAAACTGTTGGCAGGAAAGAAGAGCCAACCAGCCGCTTCCCTGACACTCATGGGGTGGGCCGTACACGGCATCACTCCCGGGAAAGCAGTGAAGACGGGAAACGGCAGAGTATTACACGTCCGAACGTGGCAAGATAAAGAGCCGCGGGAAAAGGACGAATTATTCGAAATAGTGAAGTCTCATTTCGATGTCGACGCACTCGGCATATCGAACAAGGTGAAACCTGTAGCGGAAGAACAACGGGCGCTGAAGATATTTTCAGAAACCGTGAAGAAACTCAACGGCCGCTTCGGAGTTAGACTGCCCTGGCGAAACGATGACGTCACCATGCCACCGAGCTATGACATAGCGGTGCGTCGTCTGTGCGGGATCGAGTGCACAGTGTACAAATCGCCGCAGTTTAAACAAGCATACACAGCCCAGGTCAACAGGCTACTAGCAAAAGGATACGCCGAGCCTTGCGAACGAAGCCACGAAGGAAACCAACGCATGTGGTACATGCCTCACTTCGCCGTTACGAACCCGAATAAGCCTGACAAAGTGAGACTGGTATTTGACGCTGCCGCCCGTTCAAACGGGGTGTGCATGAACGATGCGTTACTGGATGGGCTAGACTTACTAGGCGCCGTACGCGGAATCCCGTTCAGATTCCGGGAAGGAAAGATTACCGTGGCGGAAACTACAGCGAATTTAATATGGGCACAGAACGAGTTTGCCCAGGTTGCTACGAAAATGAACAGTCTCATTGAATGCAGACTGCCATGGCAACAAGACGGAGTCGTTACGCCGCCGAGTTACGACGCGGCGTCACGTCGTATGCGCAGGAACGAGCGCAAGATGAAAAGAAGGTGCCATGGATGGAATAAAGACGTCGTGAACGTACAATTACACGTCTTTACGGACGCCAGCGAACAGGCCTACGCAGCAGCGGCTTACTGGCGCTTTGAGCAGCGCAACGGGAACGTCGGCGTCACTTTAATCGCGGGAAAAGCGAAAGTGGCCCCGATGAAGGCGCAAAGCATCCCGCGGATGGAGCTACAAGCCGCGCTAATAGGAGCCAGGTTAGCGGCGGAAATAAAAAAGGAACATAGTTTCAAGCGTTATGACGTCATCTTTTGGAGCGACTCGAAGACCGTTCTTCACTGGATAAGAAACGACTCGGTACGATATACCCCATACGTTGCACACAGACTGAGCGAAATCGGCGAAATAACCGAGTCTGAGCAATGGCGATGGGTGCCGACAAGTTACAACGTCGCCGACGACGCAACCAGGATTAACGTCTCGAGTATGAAAACGGACGACCGCTGGTTTAAAGGCCCGGAATTTCTCCATGGACCCCCGACGAATTGGCCGAAAGAAGAACCGACGGAAACCGAAGATGACGAGGTCGTGGTAACTTACACGACCGATGAAAAGCCACTCGTTGACGTCACAAGATTTTCGTCATACGGAAAATTGCTACGAGCGACCGCCTACGCGCTCGCCTTTATCGACAAGTGCAGACGAAGGACTCGCACTATGGAAACGCGACACATAGAGAGAGCTGAACGTTTACTCATTCGTCAAGCGCAACAGGAAAGCTTCCCGAAGGATTACGAGCGTTTGAAGAAAGGAGAACGCGTGTCACGTGACAGCCGGCTTTATAAGCTCGACCCCGAATACGGGGGGGACGGGGTAATAAAGCTAAACGGCAGGATCAATGCGGCCACCCTGCGCGAGCTTACCGGCAACCCACCGATCTTAGACGGGTCACATCACCTCACTCGGCTGATTATAAGAGGTGAACATGAACAGCATCATCACATAGGGAGAGAACATGTCGTAAACAACGTCCGGCAAAAATACTGGGTGCTACGAGTGCGACCTACGGTGCGAAACATCCTGCGGCAATGTACGGTCTGTCGTTTGAAGAAGACTGCGCCGACAGTACCGGTGAAAGGAAACCTGCCAAAGGACCGTCTAGCTGCCTACGCACGGCCTTTTACCAATTGCGGAATTGACTGTTTTGGCCCCATATGGGTGACCATAGGACGTCGCAAAGAAAAACGATGGGGAATGCTGTTTACATGTATGGTGACTCGTGCCATTCATATGGAACTTATAGCAAGCCTTAGCACAGACTCTGCTATCATGGCCCTAAGAAGGATGGGAGCACGACGCGGCTGGCCTCAAGTGATATGGTCTGATAATGCAACGAATTTCCATGGAGCGGACACAGAGTTACTAACGGCGTACGCGAGATGGAAGGAAGAGATGCCAGATCACGTAAAAGGGAGACACTTAGCGTGGCGTTTCATCGATCCCGGCGCACCGAACCAGGGGGGAGCTTGGGAACGGTTAATTCGGTCGGTGAAGACGGCACTCCACGCGACATTGGCGGAACAAGCTCCCAGGGAAGAAACACTTACGACTGTCATCACGGAAATAGAACATACCGTAAACTCGCGCCCGCTAACTCACGTGTCGGTGAGCCCTGAAGACGACGAAGCGCTCACCCCGAACCACTTTCTAATCGGGTCGGCGACGGGCTTGCCAATCACGGGAACGAACGAGTTAGCAGACAGGAAGACATGGATCGCCACTCAAGCTTTAGCGGACATGTTCTGGACTCGTTGGCTACGCGAGTACTTACCTACATTGGCACCGAGGGACGACGTAAGACGACGTGAGGAAAGCATACGTGTTGGAGACGTCGTTATCATTGCGGACGGTCTGTTGCCACGTAACGTATGGCCCCGGGGTCAAATCGAGCGCACTTATCGCGGACCGGACAACATAATACGGAGCGCGGACGTGCGAACGCGGGGAGGCATCTTCAGGAGACCAGTAAGGAGGCTCATCGTCCTGACGAGAAGAGATGGCTTCGAGGATCTGCGCCGGGGGGAGGATGTTGCGGACAGAGAGCACCCCCCTGACCCGCCCGCCGGAGCACATCTACACTCCGCGCCCCGCATACCGCCGACGCCCATAGCTAGCGCGATTAGCAATTAGGCGTCGGACGGAATGCGGGTATAGGAGGCCGAACAAACTGAAAATGAACATACTGCTGATACTACCACTTCAAGAAAAATTATCAATTCAGCCACTCAGCTATATTGTACTCTCTTTGTTATACTTTTTAAATGTATAATGTATTTATAAATAATAATCATACAGTCCATTATTACGTCGAATTTTCATTTACAACCCGAGGTGCAACTGCCACATTTCAATGATTATACTGCAGCTTGTCTACATTATAATCTTATCCCCCTTAGTGAAAGAAGGCATTACCTCGACATGATCTTTTTGTACGATATCATAAGTTCTATTATCGATTGTCCTGCTCTCACTTAGTCTTTGAATATCTATGTACCACAGCGTTACCCTCGTAATTCTTCCTCACTCAAACTGTTTGCTACTCCTGTTTCCAAAACTAACTACGAACAAAATTAATATCTACGTCGTTGTACAAATACCTACAACAAATATTTTAGTGACATAAGACATTTTTAATTCTTCGAAACAAAGATTTAAATCATTAGTAGTTAGTAAACTTATTAATAAGATTCAAATGGAATGTAATGTTCGTATTTAGACTTAGTCATTTAGTTGTATTTAGTTTTCCCGTCAGAAGTTTCACAGTATTAGATATATGTCATCGAGTCGGCTCACGTAGCCCGGCGCACCGCACTAAGCCCGCTTGGAGCGATGCATAAAAACTAACAGCTTGGAGGTTTGAAATTCAAATTCGTAATATATCGATGCTTACTCCAATACGTCTGGTTGCACTCAACTGTAGACGGCATATGCTAATTTTCAAAGGCTTTAAAAGGTTTTTCGTATTTAAAATTTAGTGATGTATCGGTGTTTGGAATAATCGAATTGAGCCTGTAACATACCTTATTGCTTCGTCTGGGATAATTTTATAGTTAATGACCATTTCACGCAGATGTAGTGATGGTGATACCCGTGGTACTACTAGCAGTTCACCCCAATAGCCCGGTACTTTTTATCCTTATTTCCTACAATAATCCTATACTGGCCGGGGCATGTGCTTGGGTGCATTATTATATGTTGTAGATAAGGATAATCGCCGGTCAATGTCACGCCACATTTAGATTAAATTTGTCAAGGGGCCTCGACGTGTTGGCCTTCCTATGGCCGAACGCAAGTCTTCCAAAAGTCCGGGCTATTTTTATGGCCTGTGGTCTTCAAAGACAGCCCATAAACGTCCCACTGCTGGGCTTAGTGTTTCAATTTATAGGGGTAACGGATAGTATACCCACCACGCTTGGCCAATGCGGATTATCGGGTTTGGCTCATCGGTTATCTCGAAGTGCATTTTCATCACGATGTTTTTTCTCAACGTTAGCATGTGGTAATTGTAACATTATGCACATTAGGTCAGAAAAGTGCCAAAGTAATGAAAGCTTTTCAGCCTCGATTTGAACCCGTGCCTTTTTGAGTTTGGGACGCGTGTGCGCTGATCACTAAGCTACCACGGTACGGCTAAGACATTGATAAAATAAACAAACCACTGTACAATTAAGACCAAGCGCGCAACACGAATTATTCAGTGGTTTTTTTTTCACTAATTTGTTAACATAATCATATATTATATATATATATTATATATATATATATATATATATATATATATATATATATATATATATATATATATATATATATATATATATACGCGTCGTCGTCCGCGTGGAATTTGCATTCAAAACCCTCCGATTTTGAAACATTATTCGTTGGTGCTCCGATCTTATTGGTCTTATTTGGCTAATTTTGATTTTGAATTATTTTTGGAAGTCCAGCGAAGGTTTAAAAGGTGAGTGAATATGTTAAAATGCTTGGAATATAGTAAAAACAACAATTTCGCTTGCCCTAAGAAACTATTCCTACCTGTCAAACATTTGACGTTCGTCCCGTCGTTTAGTTAATCGAAGTCCTTACTTCTTGCGGGTGCTTGAAAAGACACATTTCACTAAACAGTTGACAACACTTTCCCCACATGACAGCACTGGCGATGCGCAGTACTCTGGTCGTGCAAACGTCCCTCGATCATTTGTGGAGGAAAGTCGAGTTAGACTTGTGTCTGAAGTAGAGCATTCCTTACAGAGAGTCTCTGAATGGGGGAGACAAAACCTTGTCCATTTCAGCCCCAAGAAGACACAGGTCTGCGTATTCTCTGTCAAAAAAAACCCCATTCGAGCAAGCGCTTCAGTTCTAAGGAACTCCCCTTACCACCTCCAAAAGTATTGGGATCCTCGGTGTTGGCATCACGAACGATGTACTACAGTTCAGGGGTCATCTTGAAGGCAAGGCAAAACTTGCCTCCAAGAAGCTTAGAATGCTAAAGCGGTGCAAGCAGTCCTTCACATTGCGGCAACGCCTTGTGCTTTATAAAGCCCAGGTGAGGCCGCATATGGAGTACTGCTCACACCTTTGGGCTGGAGCACCTGCCTACCGACTTAATCCCCTGGACAGTATTCAAAGT
This sequence comes from Dendrolimus kikuchii, assembly GCA_019925095.2. Lineage (NCBI taxonomy): Eukaryota > Metazoa > Arthropoda > Insecta > Lepidoptera > Lasiocampidae > Dendrolimus > Dendrolimus kikuchii. The sequence goes on from CM034404.1 coordinate 1,755,497, forward strand.
CGAGCCGTTCGCGTTGTTGATGATCCCATACTCACAGACGGTTTAGATACGCTTGGCCTTAGGAGAGACTTTACTTCTCTCTGCGTATTCTACCGACTGTATAACGGAGAGTGTTCCGAAGAACTGTTTAGAATGGTGCCTTCGTCCTCTTTCTACCAGCGCACCGCTCGCCATCGGTTGGGAGTTCACCCCCACTTCCTTGAGCCGCTTCGCTCATGTACGCAACGGTTCTGTAGAACGTTTCTCTCGCGTACCATGGGGATTTGGAATGAGCTCCCAGCCGAGGTTTTCCCACAGCGCTACGATATGGAGTTCTTCAAAAAGGGTGTCATAAAATTTCTTCGAGGCCGGCAGGGCATTGGTGACATCTCTGATGTTGCAAACGTCCATAGGCGACGGTAACCGCTTTCCACCAGGTGGGCCGTCAGCCTGTTTGCTTGTACTCCAGCTATAAAAAAAACATGATCAGTGGTTGGTCGTACAACGAAAAATTTAATTACCCTTAATAAAGATAATTGTTTACAATGTATCATTAAGATAAATGCGACCAATATAAATAATACAGTTTATACTGTATAATACACGTAGTATATAAACTCGATTAGGCCGGAAGGTCGGGCGTAATTACAAGAAAATTATACTCAAGTAAGTATGTACTGTTGTGCAAAAAATTCTTTCTGACCACCTTTCACTTCTAATTTTATATTTTATTTTTATTTATTAAACTTTTTTTTGGGAGGGGGGCGGGTGTTTATCCACACGGTTATTTTTTTTTAAGGCGGGGGAAATGCTATTTACGCTCAATACTGGGTCCTTTGCAAGGGATTAGACCATAGTTGATCATGAAGGCTTTCCCCTTTGACAAGGGGCAATCCGAACAATAATCAAGCCAGCTTGTGTGGAGACTCGGAGAAGTTGCACGGGCAACATCCACTACCCACTAAAACCACCCTCCTCCCATGTGCCTCGCGCTTTTTATGAAGGAAAGGCTGAGACTTAGAACGTAGTTACGCCGTGCCTGAATGTGCCCCGGGAATCATAACACATTCACTTCGGCAGCGGGGGTGATGCATCCTTTGCTCATCCACACGGATACGTCAACCCCATTTAATACTAATAAGTAACAAACTATACCTCTTATAAGGGTCTCAATGTAATGCCTATAGACTAAGAAAGAGGTAGGCACTAAAAATCAGTGCTCTGTCGAATTAACTTTTGGCGCAGCAATATACTGACTGTCATTTGTCCAATTGCAGCATACAACTTTTAAAATGTTATGATGCTCTATGAGCCTTATATATTTTGTGTGTGTCGCCTTTGACAAATAAAATTTTCCTCTTTCTTTCTTTTTACCCTAATCTAACTTACTCTACATATATTATATTACAAAAAAAAAACAAAGGCAGTCACTAATGAAGGACTCCAATTAAACCACCCAGCCGTTGGGATATTTCTGATGTGCGCTCAATTTTATGTTTCTGTAAATTAAAATTAATAATAATACAAAACCAATTGACTGACATACACACACACATTTTATAGTCCCGAGCTAAATAAGTTACTTTTGTGTAATGGGTAATTATACTACAGGCCAGTCTGGGATCGATCACAGACACCCGGTCTGGGTGTATAGTATGTAAATAAAGAAAAGTTTGTTTAAGATTTTTTTTTTTTTATTGCAAGAGATCAGTAGACAGGCAGACGGCCCACTTGATGGATAGAGGTCACCATCGCCTATGGACATTTGCAACACCAAAGGTGCTACAAATGCGCTGCTGCTCTCTTTAAGGGAGACTGGAACCTGGTCACTAATGCCGGAACACAACTCAAGGTTGTTATGGCGACACACTTTAGACCAGGGGTGGTAGCCATCCAGTCGGGCAAATGCCCTACCACCTGGCTGTGGGTTGTTAAGTCGCCTCTTACGACAGGCCGCCCGGCCGCAGGAAATTGTATTCTTTCTCCGTTCCTGCACGGATGAAACTATGCCAGGACTTGAAGCCAGAGTCTCGAGTTTTTAGTAAAGTCGGCTGGCAAAGGCGTAGCCTGCTAAAGCACAGATGCCATCAAAATTAATCATTAAAAGAGCGCTCTGGTCGTAATTGTTATATAACATACATACATACATAACTTCACGCCAGTTCCCTTGCGGGGTAGGCACGAATGTAATGTTATATAACATTACATTTATTTATGTACATAAATTTTTATTAACATCTAATAATCTTCTTCTGTGTAGGTACAGAGAAACAGAACAATTCATATCTTGGAAGGCATTTGTGATTTACCTGTCTAGATAGATACTACCCCTGGTGTAAAATATGCCGCCATAACAACCTTGAGTTGTGTGTTAGCATCAGTAGCCAGATTTCTGTCCACCCTGAGGCCAGCAGGTAGTGTGACAGCTAGGCCGGGAGTGTTGTATATTAATTAATTTATAGTTTACTAAGGATGAACGTGGCTTTGTGTTTTATCATAAGAATCAGTCAACTTTTTTTTTATAACAGGTAGAAGATTTGGAATTTTAAATGTCTATAGGCAATGATAACCACTTTCCACCAGATGGGCCGTCAGCATATCTGCTGAGCTTCAGCAATGAAAAATAAATAAAACCAACCGAAAATAATATGATACGGAAAGAAGAAAGAAAATAATTTTATTAAGAACAGTTAACTAATATAAAACTAAGTGTTCATAAAAATAGACTTAAAAATAAGCATAATGCTAGTCTGTCCACCAACGCTGATCTTCCACTGAGCTCATAAAGTACCGTCATGGTAGACAATACACCATTAGATAACACATAACAACAACATAATCCTAAACAACAGTTAATAGTATAAAATATAGTTTTGTAAGTAATAGTACGTATATAATAATTAAATATTAATGTAATAACGTATAGTAATAATGTTAATAAATATACAATATTTTTTTCAACACACTTGCTCATAAAGTGGCTCTATGGTCACCGCAATTAGGCACAGAATGACACCCATAACCAAACTGTGAGTAAAAAACATTATAACTCACTAGTGAGTTATAGATTTTTTTTTTAAATTTATTGGTTGAGTTGCTTTGCTCTTAAAAAGCTTTTATTAAAAAAAAAAAGATCGTGTTCTATAGAACAAATAAATTAATGTTCCTATTGCTTGCTCATTTCATGCAACTTCTTATTTAACTAGATAATTTTAACTCGTACGTGTCTAATAAATAAAACTTTCACACATACATAACTTTTTTTATCTACTAAATAAAATGAGTTTTTGTTGTTATTTTATTCACAAGTGTGTTGAAAAACGTCGTATGATACACGTGTGTATTGATGATTACCGTCCTCGGCTCTCTTAAGACCCTCGCCTACGGCTCGAGTCTCAATGGCGCCTCGGCGGTAATCACCAATGTTACACACTAGTACCATAATGTACTATTTTTATTGCAGGTGTACAGCAGACAGGCAGACAACCCACTTGATGGAAAACGGTTACCATCGCCTATGGACAATTGCAACACCAAAGGTGCTACAAATGCGCTGCTGCTCTCTTAAGGGAAGGCATTCGGACGGAAAAGCTGGACTGCGGTCAGAGTTCAAGCAAGTCGCCGTGCCAGCATGGAATGACCGGCAGCACAACTGGCCTCAAACCCAAAATTAACTCATGAGTATCATATTAATTATTCAACATTATTATCACTTACAAAGCGAGAGATCATATTAGTTTATTAACTTCTGGATGGTATTGTTGAGGGTAGAGAGAGAGTGGTCACAAAAAATTAACTAGATTTTAATTAACCGGTTATTGTCACGGTTTATTTAGAATCCTACCGACTGCGCCATGTCAGGTGGTACGTCAATCAAACACAAACTATAGAGTTGAACTGAACTTTATTATTGATAAAACACATTCAATCATTCTCATTCACTCACAACTGGAACCTGGTCACTAATGCCGGAACACAACTCAAGGTTGTTATGGCGAGATTCTTTAGACCAGGGGTAGTAGAAAATGTTACAATTGCGGAAATTAAAACAATAAGAAATATTGCAATCAAATACCACTTACGTACAGCACTGTACATTCAACAAATCGCCTATTCCCTTGGCTTGGCATATTTAAATTAACCATAATGATAGTCATCAAGCGGTGCCACATCTCGTCCGCTTGATTTGTGAATTGTCTCAAATAGCATTAGCTGATGATATTGTACCCATGGCCTCGGGGGCATTCGGTGAAAAATGTCATTGTACACACTGTTTCGTAAACTTGAAGCCATAGAAATTTTTATTTTAATAATCTATTTAATGACATCAGTTAAATAGACAATTTATGTAATTTCTATTATTTATTGTAAACAAGTAGAGTAAACGCGGTCGAGATGCGAGCACTGCGCAAAATTTGCGGAGTGACGCTCGCGGACCGCGTTCGTAATACCGAAGTAAGAAAGAGAGTTGGTCTGAAAGAGAGTGTCGGAGTGAAGGTAAGAAAAGGAATGCTCCGGTGGTTCGGGCATGTGGAAAGAATGCATGATGAAAGAATGACTAAACAGATATACAATGCAAAAGTGGATGGATGCAGAAGTCGTGGAAGGCCACGACACACCTTCCATGATCAAATTGATCGTGTACTAGCAGAAGGTGATGTCAGGAGCCTTAAGAACAGACGAGCGTGCATGACAAGAGTTATGAATGTCAAAGAAGCAAGTGAGGTGTGTAAGAATAAGCCTAAATGGCGCTCTGTTGTTCGTGCCTACCCCGCAAGAGAACTGGCGTGAAGTTATGTATGTATGTATGTATTATAAACAAAAATGTACATATAAAATTATAAAATAGTGGTAATGTACAAAGGCGAGTTTAACCCTAAAAGACTTTTCTTCTAGCAAACCTATGAGTCTAGCGAGAAGCGGAGAAGCAAAAGTTAGGGTTGTGTACACTAAAATAATTTATGATTCAACTATGTAATATATAATATAAACATAAAATATCCAGTGTAAACTCAATGTAATGTCACTCGATTTAACGACAAACTCCCTTAAGCGTCGAATTCACTTGGTTTTGGTTGGTTTAGCTTGTCTTCCATGTCCTCTCGGGGCATGGTTGCTTCGGGAGGTACCTGTGTCGCATAGGCTGTGAGCCGACGTCAGAGTGCCATCATTACAACACCAGCGACGAGGATAGGGCGCTGCATACATTCCAGGAGTGTCCTTGCCTGGACAGAGCAGCGCCGAGACCTCTTCGCCGCACCATGGTCGGAAACCCAACCGGATGGGACTCCGTCTCGTCCTTTTGCGAGCGCGTTATACTTGCGAAGGAGGAGGCGGAGCGGGAGCGTGAGCGGACAACATTGCTCCTCTCCCGCCAAAGGAGGACACACTGGAGGGAGGATTTCGACCTTCGGCCACCGGGGTTCTCACTTACCCGCACATGCCGTCGAGATGAGAGCGCGAGTGTTCCGCGCGCGCTCATCTCTCCTCCCGTGGGGCGCGTTACATTCCGCCCGATGCCTAGAGAGCATGATGATGCCGGGGAAGGAGTCCCCCAGCAATGGAAGAGGCCTCGTGAGGGGGGGGGGGAAGCCTACCAGGGCTGCGGAGAGGCTAGGTCATATACCCGTAGCTCTGGCATAAAGCGAAGGACGGAACATCCAGGAGTTTTATGTCACAGTAAACGAGAAAACACATTATATTGAAATATAGGATAGAGGTAATACCGAAAAAATACAATACATTTCTGTGTTACAATTTTGACAGGAATGCATTGTCATGTTTAAAAATAAACGAACTAATTGTCTGAAATGTTTCATGTATGATTGTTTTAACTGCTTATTTTTTTAAATTTAATGTGGTTTCTTACATTACCGAGTAGTTTCAAGGATAAATTTGTGTTTAAAGTATAAACTATTGTTCTGTACCCATAGAAGACGGTGATCTAGGCTCAGTATTCTACTTATAGTCTTGAGGGATTATGAGTAGACTACAATACAAATGAGTTAAGTATTCTTTTATTGTATTCGATTATTTAAAAATTTCTTTATTATACTATAATTATAATTTATGTATATAGGTATTCGATTGTATTTTAACCGTATGGAAGCGAGAGTTGGGTATGGAAGAGAGAGCATGAAAGTAGAGTAAACGCGGTCGAGATGCGAGCACTGCGCAAAATCTGCGGAGTGACGCTCGCGGACCGCGTTCGTAATACCGAAGTAAGAAAGAGAGTTGCTCTGAAAGTGTCGGGGTGAAGGTAAGGAAAGGAATGCTCCGGTGGTTCGGGCATGTGGAAAGAATGCATGATGAAAGAATGACTAAACAGATATACAATGCAAAAGTGGATGGATGCAGAAGTCGTGGAAGGCCACGACACACCTTCCATGATCAAATTGATCGTGTACTAGCAGAAGGTAATGTTAGGAGCCTTAAAAACAGGCGAGCGTGCATGACAAGAGTTATGAATGTCAAAGAAGCAAGTGAGGTGTGTAAGAATAAGCCTAAATGGCGCTCTGTTGTTCGTGCCTACCCCGCAAGGGAACTGGCGTGAAGTTATGTATGTATGTATGTATGTATGTACAAAATAAAGAGTTTTTGATGCGACGGCATTTTAATTATTTAAAAAAATAAAAGAAAACACTTATTGTGAGATAACTACAATAGTTAGACATATGGTTACGCGATATTTTTTGTAGACAATTATATGTTCTGTAAAGTGGTAGTAGATTGTTTTGTTCAATAATCAATAGTTTTCTCAGCGCACGCCGTATAAGGATTTTTTCGGGTCATTTTTTCACACCTTGGATTACATTATTGGACTTTTAGTAAGGATCCCTAAATTTTTGAAAATATAATATAGCCTATAGCCTTCTTCGATAAATGTACTATTCAACACTGAAAGAATTTTTCAAATCGGACCAGCGGTTCCTGAGATTAGCGCGTTTAAACACACAAACAAACAAACTCTTCAGCTTTATAATGTATAGATGGAGAACACGATGCTTCTTTTTAGCTTTCGCATCTTTTTTTTAACAATCTGGGCCCAATCTACCTGTCTGATGAACTCTGCAACAAAAAAAGAACGTATGAAAGCGTATCCGTCTGCTTTATATTACAATTTGTTTGTAAAGTAAAAATGCTGTTCACCCAATTTCATAACATTTCTCTTCATCATACTTTTAGATGCCACATTTTACATTATTGAAATCTATCCCGGATGATACAAATCTAATGTTTTTGTATGGAACATAACACACGCTGCGCATGCGCATATAACTTGCATCGAATTGCGTCGATAGATGCGATCGTGCGCGCAATCCTCTCGCGCGGGGTCCACGACCCGAGCACTCGGTCAAGGTTCGCAACCGTTTCAAACAATACACCGATAGATGGCGTTGGATGTCACCGACGACGTATGCAAGACTAACCGAACGTTCGGCGTAGATCTGAACTCGGCGGAAATTTCGCTGATGTGTCAGAGGTAGTTTAAAAAACGTTGCGAGCGTATGTAGCCGCTCCTTGCGTGCGGTACGCTAATCTTCAAGTATAGAAGAAAAAACATCTGGACTCAAAATATTGCCAGGTGGTAGGGCATTTGCCCGACTTGATGGCTACCACCCCTGGTCTAAAGTGTGTCGCCATAACAACCTTCGAGTTGTGTTCCTGCATTAGTGACCAGGTTCCAGTTTCCCTTAAGAGAGCAGCAGCGCATTTGTAACACCTTTGGTGTTGCAAATATTCATAGGCGATGGTAACCGCTTTCCATCAAGTGGGCCATTGGCCTGTCTGCTGATCTCCTGCAATAAAAAAATAAATAAAAAATATATGGAACAAATTGAAAAGAGATATTTGAACTAAGGACTGATTTAAGTTTATAGATAGATAGATAACACTTTTTTTCTTTTTTTTTATTGCAGGAGTACAGCAGACAGGCAGACGGCCCACTTGACGGAAACTGGTTACCATCGCCTATAGAAATTTGCAACACCAAAGGTGCTACAAATGCGCTGCTGCTCTCTTAAGGGAGACTGGAACCTGGTCACTAATGCCGGAACACAACTCAAGGTTGTTATGGCGACATACTTTAGACCAGGGGTGGTAGCTATCCAGTCGGGCAAATTCCTTTACCACCTATTATACACCAATACAAAAATGAACTTAAAGACTAAAATTATATCTAGTTATGTACAAAGGGCGGCCTTATCGCTAAAAAGCGATCTCCTCCAGACAACCCCAGGAATGAATTGAAATGATAATGACGATGGTGGTATACGTAACATATAGTACGAACTACTTATATTTTAATAATAAATACATAAATGATATACATATCTATGTACATACATACATACATAACTTCACGCCAGTTCCCTTGCGGGGTAGGCACGAACAACAGAGTGCCATTTAGGCTTATTCTTACACACCTCACTTGTCTCTTTGACATTCATAACTCTTGTCATGCAAGCTCGTCTGTTCTTAAGGCTCCTGACATCACCTTCTACTAGTACACGATCAATTTGATCATGGAAGGTGTGTCGTGGCCTTCCACGACTTCTGCATCCATCCACTTTTACATTGTATATCTGTTTAGTCATTGTTTCATCATGCATTCTTTCCACATGCCCAAACCACCGGAGCATTCCTTTCCTTACCTTCACCCCGACACTCTCTTTCAGACCAACTCTCTTTCTTACTTCGGTATTACGAACGCGGTCCGCGAGCGTCACTCCATATATCTATGTATATGCAGAAATTTTATATATTATAGATATATACTTAATATACATACTATACAAACACATATCTACAAAATATATAAATGTTTATAAATGAATTTAAATATCATATTCCAAAGACAAGTGGTATTTTTTTATCATAGTTTTAAATATTGCTAGCGATTTTGCTTGTCTGATAACAACAACAAGAACAAGAAGCGCGTTCCAAAGCTGTATAGGCTTAACAGTAAAAGAATTGTTGGTAAAAGTTGAGTTATGCGCAGGAGTGTTCAATTTAAGTTTAGTAGAAGGGTTTCATTTATGAGAGCACGAAAGAAATTCAAAACGTTGTTTAAGGTAATCAAGAGTACTTGGGACGAACAAAATACTATTACGAGTTGTAGGACTCGAATTAAAATGCCATTGGAATTACTATAGAATTTATTAGAACTATACAAACACGTATAACACAGTACAAATATAACTAAAGACAACCAGTACAAATGTAATGCACGATTGAATAACATGCACAAAGTCCGTCACTATATAGATTATCAAATGTGCACATGTCTTGCCACGCTTATGGTTGTCGCTTGACTGCCTCACCCCTGCGTTGGAGCATTGCTTTATACTGTACAAATACAATATGTCTGTAGACTGAATTTCTAAGAATCAAACCTGGCTAATGACTACCATAAAGATTACAATACACAATGGGCTATTTTCCCAATCACAAATTTTAAAGACAAAGTAAACAAAAGAAGACGGTCATAAAAGCGCTTCAATTTTATTAGCTCAACCACCGACGGGTAATAAATGTGCTTTATTTACAAATATGTAGGTGGCCCAAGTTGTAACAATACTATAGGGAAAAGAAAGGATAAGACGTCAATTGAAAATTTCAATGTAGAACCAAAAGTAATCGGCAAATTATGAGCTAATTGAAGTTGTGTTTAGGGGAAGAGCTGATACAATCCACTATTTTTCCTTTAATCCTTCGCAAAATTGATGCCATCACGAGTTCTACGAAAATCCACTTTAAAAAGAAAACGCCGTCATCATCCATCAGTGTGCACGGAAACGTCTGGCATAGTGATGTGACTGCGATATGAGTCTGACTCGATTTTCATAACTTACAAAATTTGACAGTGACAGAACTATCACAATTTATCTGTGCAGGAACTGAGAAACAATAATAATTCCTGCTATCTCTCTCAAAAAATACAAAAGCGTTAGTTACAAAACAAATTGTATAAACATTGGAAGAAATGTACATAATAAAAAGACAAGACTATAAGAGAATTAAGAAATCTATCTATACTGTAATAAATATGTAAATGGTTCATTTAAAAAAGAAAAAAAATCAGGGGGCTAATCTGGACCAGCACATTCCGAAAATACAACTTTTAGATTTTTTGTCTGTCTGTCTTTCTGTCTGTTGGAGCATCATGTGAAAACTACTGAACGTATTCAACGGAACGGATCTTTCTCATTTGATACGAAATAAACGATTCAGACAAAATAAAAGTATATTTTTTTTTTACTTGTGTGCGTAAACTTACGTAGTATACACGTAGTTTGCGTCTGTGTGGTTAATGGTAATGTATCGACTGGAAAATATTTCAACTTTATCCGTAGTTATTTCATTATTTAATTCAGAGTCCTCGTAACGCACTTTACTTTGAGAATCCGTCTTTCTATTCATTGTCTAAGATTCAATAGAACAAATTACATAAAATGAAGCAGAGGAAAGCAGGAAGAACCCCGTCGTATAGATCTTCTGTTCTCGTACATTATGGTTTGGCATTGTATGCAGTCAGCGTGCAAAATACTGCATGTATGGTTCAGCGTACAGCGTTTTACTGATGCTGTGGCCTACTTTGGGCTACTTTAATATTATAATATTACATACATACATACATACATAACTTCGTAAGGATGAACAACAGAGCGCCATTCAGGCTTATTCTTACACACCTCATTTGCTTCTTTGACATTCATAGTTCTTGTCATGCACGCTCGTCTGTTCTTAATGCTCCTGACATCACCTTCTGCTAGTACACGATCAATTTGATCATGGAAGGTGTGTCGTGGCCTTCCACGACTTCTGCATCCATCCACTTTTGCATTGTATATCTGTTTAGTCATTCTTTCATCATGCATTCTTTCCACATTCCCGAACCACCGGAGCATTCCTTTCCTTACCTTCACCCCGACACTCTCTTTCAGACCAACTCTGTTTCTTACTGTCCGCGAGCGTTACTCCGCAGATTTTGCGCAGTGCTCGCATCTCGACCGCGTTTACTCTACTTTCATGCTCTCTCTTCCTTGTTCCCTGTAAACAACAAGGTGTATTTTCTTCACTCTACTGTAAGAAAGCACCAGGACTCCACCAACTACTGCCAGCATCCACCACTACAACCAAGAGCAAGTGTACAAACTGTACATTGCAAGTTAAAAGCAGAAGATAGTGTGCAAGTGTTTTTATTGAAGACGAATATTCAGTAGTACTGCCACGGCCATCTTAGAACATTAAAATGACTCGTCTGACTCGAATGCATGCAACACCACTATTCCGTTTGCCCGGAAGTGCGTTATTAGTTGAGAATCTTGTGTTTTGGTACATTGCCAAGTTCACGGTTAATCGTGTTGTGAAAAACTACAGTAACGATGTTTTGATACTTCTCTAGAATGTTTATATTTCGTGTTTAATCTGAATGAAAGTTTGTAAAAGAGTTCATGATCTGTTTCATAAACAATTTTTTTGGGAGTTATAAAACTTTTTTTTTTATTGCATGAGTTCAGCAGACGGTCTAAAGGTACATACATACATATATAACTTCACGCCAGTACCCTTGCGGGGTAGGCACGTACAACAGAGCGCCTTTCAGGCTTATTCTTTCTTACACACCTTACTTGCTTCTTTGACATTCATAGCTCTTGTCATGCGCGCTCGTCTGTTCTTAATGCTCGTGACATCACCTTCTGCTAGTACACGATCAATTTGTTGCTGGAAGGTGTGTCGTGGTCTTCCACGACTAGGCCTAAAGGTAACACCAAATAAGCTACCAATGTGCTGCCGCACTCTAGAGGGAGGTTGGGATCTGACCACTAATGCTGGAACACAACTCGAGGTTGTAACGGCGGCATACTCTAGACCAGGGATGGTAGCTATCTTTCAACCCACGTGACTGTGGGTTGTATTGTTGCCTCTTACGACACGACGACACCGCCCGGCTGTAGGAGATTGTATTCTTTCTCCGTTCCTGCACGGATAGAACTTTTAATTTGCGTGTAATATTCATAATGGAAGCCATTGATTTTGTTTGTATACATATCACAGTCCCAACTCTGCCATCTTTATTTTTACTGCATTCCATGTAAAAAAACATATTTTTGTCCCTTTTTTGACGAAGTCAATATGTGTGGCGGTGTATCAGATCCCAAGTCTTTTTTTTATTGCAGGAGATCACCAGACAGGCAGACGGCCCACTTGATGAAAAGCGGTTACCATCGCCTATGGACATTTGCAATACCAAAGTTGCTACAAATGCGCTGCTGCTCTCTTAAGGAAGACTGGAACCAGGTCACTAATGCCCGAACACAAGTCAAGGTTGTTATGGCGACATACTTTAGACCAGGGGTGGTAGCCATCCAGTCGGACAAATGCCCTACCACCTGGCTGTGGGTTGTTAAGTCTCCTCTTACGACAGATCGCCCGGCCGCAGAAAATTGTATTTTTTCTCCGTTCCAGCACGGATAAGTCTTGAAAACTCTGTCACTCTCTACTACTCTACACTCCTCAGATTTTTAAATTATAAGGTGCATAATTCCCACCGTAACCCTGGCATAAGTAAAGGAAAAAACAGGGAGGGGGGGATTTTTAGATAGATAGATAACACTTTATTGTACACCATTACAGAAAAACTTACGAACTAGTATTAGTCTAGTTGGGTACAAAGGGCGGTCTTATCGCTAAAAAGCGATCTCTTCCAGACAACCCGTGGCAAGAATATTCTAATTAGGAGTGGCGACGGTGGTATACATAATTATTGTACGATTACTTACATTTTAATAATAAACATATAACTATACTATATATACAAATATACACATAAGTTATATACATATACAAGATATGGTGGTGTCAGGAGCCTTAAGAACAGACGAGCATGACAAGAGTTATGAATGTCAAAGAAGCAAGTGAGGTGTGTAAGAATAAGCCTGAATGGCGCTCTATTATTCGTGTCTACCCCGCAAGGGAACTGGCGTGAAGTTATGTATGTATGTATGTATTATATTGCAGATAGCATTTACTGACCATGTTCTTAAATGTTAATAAAGATTTTACTTGTCTGACAGATACAGGTAATGTATTCCAAAGTTGGACAGCCTTAACCGTGAAAGAATGATTGAGAAACGTTGTATTATGAATAGGAGTTATAAGTCTACTCTATTGACTCCTTTTCAATTTCATGACTTTAACAGGAACTATGTATGTGGAGCACTGCTCCCATCTTGAGGTTGGTTCACTGGCGTGAAGCTATGTATGTACGTATGTAAGATATGGTGATAATATGCAACTATTTAAACATAATAAACATATAACTATATGCAATATAATATCTACTAATTATATAAAATTACATATCATTATATTGCACATAGAATTTCCTGACTAAGTTCTTAAATTTAGGAATTTTAGCGAGTTTCTGACTTGAGTGGGCGGGCATAGCAGTTCTCCAGCATTGCTATTACCACCCCAGCGTGGTGAATCGCATACACCCCTACGTTACCTCCGCGGTGGTAAGTCCTCCTACAGATTTCCTTTCGTCAAAAAAAGGTCAACAAAACCTACTCGTACGCCTCTTTTCAGTCTGTCTATACGCATCATAAGACCATGAATATAAACGAACAGACATTTTATATCTCCAAGTAAGTTGTGTCATGGTCAAACAACGAACCACTCTGAGGCCGATCCCAGACCATATTAATATCTAAAATTTCTTTTACGCAATTTGCCATGTCAGCAATCGAACCCGGAGCCTCTGTATTCTATTAAGTTAGGCCGGTAAAGGCTTAGCCCAATAAACAATAGAGGCTGTCATAGTCATGTCATATATGTATTTTCGACAAGTCAACATGTCAATGGGGCGTGGAGCGGAGATGCCCCGCACACCCGCAAAATGACCGCGCCGTCTTAGGTTTTAGTGCTGCACGAGTCGCCATTGATCACATTATCGATATTGATCTCGCTTATATTATTACAGGTAAATTAGCGTCGAGATGTTTTTGCTTATGAAGTAGTGCAGTGTCAGCACATAAGTTATTAAACTAATATTTTTTATGTATTTTTATAAGCAGGTACTTAATATGAAACTAATAATACATACATACATACATACATAAATAACTTCACGTCAGTTCCCTTGCGGGGTAGGCACGAACAACAGAGCGCTATTCAGGCTTATTCTTACACACCTCACTTGCTTCTTTGACATTCATAACTCTTGTCATGCACGCTCGTCTGTTCTTAAGGCTCCTGACATCACCTTCTGCTAGTACACGATCAATTTGATAATGGAAGGTGTGTCGTGGCCTTCCATGACTTCTGCATCCATCCACTGCAACTAATAATAATAAACAATATTAACCCGCCGGGGGGCTTTGTGACGAAGCTTTAGGTGAGAAGCGACATGTGGAACCTAAGTCTAGGGGATCAAGGAAAGGCTCCCTCCGTGTTTGTCTTAGCCAACCGGCATGGAGTGGAGATCGCTAGAGCTAAGAGTCATGATCCAGGGGTGGAAGTGATTAATGGCATAACGTCGGAAGTAGCTTCGGTGAACCTGCATCCCATTTTTCGACACCCCTCAGCCACTCACACCTATATCGCCCCTCGCCAATCTTTTACGTCATTATTAGGAACCCATGCAGTGAGTGTCGAGTCACCGTCTGCCCATTTTTTTCATGTTCCTTGAACATTGCGACGGGCATGGTTCCATAATTTCCAATCCCTAGTTACACTAGCACTTCATCCCAATAGCTCGTTTGTTCTCATTCCTCGTTCTCATTTATTTTTATGGCCCATGTTCTTCAAAGACATACAATATTAATATAATTAAACATAATTCCTAATAATAATAAATTTCAAGGAAATTTAAATTGAAATTTTGGAAGTCCTGTATATACGCATATAACTACTACAAACGCAAAAACCTCTCGAAGCTAACTTACCTGTACATGTAAAGTAAGTATTATTGAAAATGAATTCGGTTGCCTCTTTGTCACGTATTAAAATAAGAAAAGCAATAATCTATTCTGAAGCACAAGAACTAGCCACAAAAGCATTAGAAGAATATAACATTGAACTGAAAAAATAATTGTTATTAATATCCTCTACCCCAGACACTTATTAAGACTGTGTTTAGAAATATTACTTGAAATAAAAAGGTTACGCGTTGGCAAAAATGGATTACGCAATAAAACTAGCAACCCGCCATTGATAGAGGTGTTCTCTAATTTTTCCGATGACGTCGCCAAGCACAACACAGTTTAGGTTTGAAGAAATAATTAAGTAGTTTGCACAGCACCTTTTTTAAAGGAGTAGTACCACAACCGCACAATATAGTTCCATCGTAATCAATTGACAAGTGACTACTGGCCACTGGGTGGCGCGATATTTTTAATTGTCATTTTTTAGGGATAAGGAACGCGTTATTTGGAAATGTAAAGGTGTGAAGGAACGACACATAGAAAACACACGTCAATCATGTAATTTTTTCTGTTCAATTTTTTTACAACTTAGTTGAGAAGAAATTTTTGAGAATTTATGCACGCTTATTGGTTATTTTTGTTACTGTGTGTGACATTTAATCAATGATGTTAACATCAAACATCCTACGTGGTTAATTTACGACCAATACAGTGGTAATAATTTTACTCTCATTTTGTTGCGCACCCAAAAGCTTAGCGATATCGACTATTTCGTATGTCATGTCACATCACTACAGAGTTGCCATCTCGACCTATCCTGAACTATACGTAGAATACATATAGAAGACTATGATCGAACGCATAATGTATCAACAATCCATATTTATTATAACACATGCAGCTCGTAAAGGCGGCGTGTTTATTTTATTAAGCGGTCGTTTATATTACAGATGCATACGATTCCAAAATCACCTTGCACTGAGTTCATGCGCCGCAACGAGAAACATTATTTACGTATTATTAATAACGAATGAATTTTGATTTTGATATCTTGCAGTCCGGTAAATGACTGCTGAAAATTGCGGAAGATAATATTACAACTTACTGCTACAAATGGAGTAAGTATACCTACAGATTTTATTTTACATTATTATTTTATAATATATTATTACGAGTGCGGGACTGGAATTACAAAAGCCGTTGGAATTACTATAGAATTTATTAGAACTATACAAACACGTATAACACAGGTACAAATATAACTGGACACAACCAGTGCAAACTGAACTATTCAATAACACGAGCAAAGTCCGTCACTATATAGCTTATCGAATGTACACGTCTTGCTCGTAACGCAATCCTCGCTTGACTGCGGTTCTCGCTAGACTGCCTCCCCTCTCCATCCTGCCGTCGTTTTATACTTCACAAATATAAGTGTGCCCGTCCGTATCGTCGACTTAATTTCCTAGAAATACGTAATCTGCACACCTGCTTAATTATTCCTTCGAACGGCCATAAACTAGTACAATACACAATAGACTGATTTTCTAAGTAAACAAAAGAAGTCCAAACGCGGGAAGGTAATAAACTGTGCTTTAAGGCAGGCAGGTGTGCATTCACTTTAGTCGGCATGTAACAATATGTATTACACAAGGCAGAGAAACGTCGTACGCATTACCATGACGACGTGTTTGTTAGTAAATTTAATAATAATCAACGATGATGCTGATTTCCTGGAAGATGGGCCGCTTCTTAGTGTGAGATGCTACTTGCGTTGACATTCTGGCGGCTTCCCATCTTTCAAGTACGTGTACTACCGCCGGTTCTGCTGCAGCCTAATAGGAGACCCTCAAGCGCAGCAAATATGTCGCCATTGAAATGGTTACGCATTTGCGGCATTTGAAGATGAAACTCTGGGTCCATGAGGTCCAAACGCTCTGAAGGTCTACTGTGACGTCGCCAAACGTTTAGTAGACGTACTACGCGACCAAAAGGCTGGCGTCATTTTTTCTCAAACATTAAGCGTTGCTATACAACCTGAACCTCGTGGCCGAGCCTAACATAATAGGAGAAATAAAAGCTCACCGTCTCCGCTGGCTTGGTCACGTAGAACGGATGGGAGAGGATCGCAGCGTGAGGAAAGCAGATTTGGGACGGCCGGTAGGTCGGCGTCCGGTCGGCCCTCCCAAATATCGCTGGAAGGACAGAATGGAGGCTGACCTGTCGGAGCTACAAGCCAATAATTGGCAAGAAACTGCGCAGGACAGATAAAAGTGGCATACTCTGGTTTCGGAGGCCAAGACCCACTTTGGGTCGCTGAGCCAACGGAGCAAGTAAGTAATTAACGCCGCCTGCCTTTAGGGAACGTTCCAGGTAAATGACAGTGGTTTGGGACCAATAACTTATCTTCAGGTATTTTTTTCTTTTTGCACCGGCAAAACTAACCGTGCTTGCCTCCTAGCTGTTTCTAAATGGGAGTCTGGTCTGTGGCTTCAGTTTCTGCCCTCGGCGAATCTACGTACACTCCTGGATAATACTACATTCAGGATTGCTGCCTGCATTCGCCTGGGGGCAGACATCGTAGTCCCACATCGTTGCCGGTGTGGAGATAAAGTTGATAGACTAGGTCATCGTGGCTTGTCTTGTTTGAGGAGTGCTGGTAGAACTTCACGACATGCGGCAATCAACGACATCATCCGCCGGTCTCTTGTCACCGTTGGGGTTCCAGCTGTTCTTGAACCGAATGGATTGTGCCGCGACGATGGCAAGCGACCGGACGGAATGTCGTTGGTACCTTGGAAGATGGGACACCCCCTTAGTATGAGACGCAACCGTGTGATGATACGTTGGCAGCTTCCCATATTCCAAATACAGTCGTCACTGCCGGAGGAGCTGCCACACTTCAAGAAACCCTGAAACGCCGCAAATATGCATCCATCGGTGACGGATACATATTTGTGGCTTTCGGGGTTGAGACTTTGGGGCCATGGGGACGTGAGGCTTATCAACTTTATCGAGACCTTTCAAAGCTATTGAAAGAAGTCTCGCGTGACCAAAGAATTGGCCTATATTTAGGGCAACGAATAAGCGTTGTCATACAACGGGGGAATGCAGCCAGCATTTTGGGAACGCTCCCCACCGACAGCGAGCTGTTTGATTTAATTTCCTTTTTTATTTAGTTTTAGTTTTTATATAGTATAGTTTGCAGTTTATTTTTAAGTCTATATTGACATGTATTCAAATATTTGTATGATCACGTTTAGGTCAAGAACAGTGAGACCAATCGACTTTGTTTACTATCTTTTATACAATTATTACCTGTATTTCTACAAATAAAGATTTCATTCATTCATTCATTCATTCATATTTATTGTAGTTTTATGTTTTTTTTTTTGCAGGAGATCAGTGCTACTAATGCGCTGCTGCTCTCTTAAGGGAGACTGGAACCTGGTCACTAATGCCGGAACACAATTCAAGGTTGTTACGGCGACATACCTTAGGCCAGGGGTGGTAGCCATCCAGTCGGGCAAAAACCGTACCATCTGGCAAAATTATGTATTTTTCTTCGAAAAGTTGTAACTGAATAATAATTTTAAATATCAAATTAATTAAATTACAATAATCTATTTTTTTTTTATTCAAAATAAATTCTACTGGAGAACATTTTTTGAAGATCATATATAATAGGTTTTTTTTATTATTATTATTAACATCTCTACGGACTCGAGTTCCGTACCCTTTTTTACTACTTAATTTCTATGAAAGATTTTAGAGTCCATACACGCTTATTGTTTATTTTTGTTACTGTGTGTGACATTAATTTAGTGATTTTTATGTTGTGGTGTACCTTAAGAATAACTTATTATATTAATTTATTCAAATTTTAATACTAAACTTATACTAATGTAGAGTGTATCTGTTACATGCTGGTGTTGTGATGAAGTGCATGTGCAGTGTGGGCCTTATATCTAATTATATATAGTCCTATCTAGTGCCATGTGTTGTATAATAAGTTAAAATTTAAGTCTACTTCTTGTACTATGTACACCGCTTTACAACGTGTTAATCGCTGTTGAAGGAGAAGAAGCTTCTAGACGTTTAGCCAAAACCCTTGGTATTTATCTTTCTCAGACTTTTTTCAAATAAATACAGAAATACGTTATACAACTACTTGCCCAAGAATTAATCGAGTTGTAACAAACAGCGCACACTGAATTAGAATAAACATAACAAGAGTAAAAAGTATTTAAAAATAATAATAACACGTCAATTACTTCAGTAATCGTTGGATTCGCAAAACAAGGTATTTGACCATACCGACCTCGAGAACATAATAAACAGTCGGTTAAATCGATACACGGTGGAAATAACTTTTATTGCCGGTAATCTGGTTCGATTCCGTTTTCAGTAATAAATCGGTAATTGTGAAATTCGGTTTTGCCTCCTAAAAGTTTTGTTGTTTACCTTGTTTTGGGTTTCGCGCGATTTGAGTATTCAGCCGGATGCTGACTCCAGTCTAAACCTGATAAGTGTAGCAATACAAAGTGAAACTTTTTTTTTTACGTATTTATCCCCCCCCCCCCCCCACTCGTGCTGGCTGCCGGCTGGGCAGTGTGCCTAGAAGGCTTTCTTTTTGCATGACTTCAGCAGATAGGCAGACGGCCTCACCTGATCGAAAGTGGTTGCCATCGCCTATGGACATTTGCAACACCAAAGATGCTACAAATGCGCTGCTGCTCTCTTAAGCGATACTGGAACCTGGTCACCTGGTTGTAGGTTGATCTGTCACCTTTTACGACAGGCCGCCCGGCCGCGGGAAATTGTATTCTTGCTACGTTCCTGCACTGCTCCAGCCTTCTGAAAATGGGAAACTGCAATTGTCTACTAGTAGACAACTGTTTTATCCCTTTGGAAGGTTGAGGAATTTCTTACTCACTACCACCAAAATTAAGCTAGCAGAGTCCCTATTACTTCCTATGCTTAATTTTTTTTTAAGGCGGGGTAAATGCTATTTACGCACAATACTGGATCCTTTGCAAGGGATTAGACCATAGTTGATCATGAAGGCTTTCCCAATTGATAAGGGGCAATCCGAACAATAATCAAGCCAGCTTGTGTGGAGACTCAGAGAAGTTGCACGGGCAACACCCACTACCCACTAAAACCACCCTTCTCCCATGTGCCCCGCGCTTTTTATGTAGGAAAGGCTGAGACTTAGAACGTAGTTACGCTGAGTCCGATCCAGCGCAATTCCTATGCTTGATTATGCTGACATCAGCTATCTATATTTAATCCAAGAACAACTTAATAAACTTGAGCGCCTCCAAAATAGATAGATCTTTGCATAAGGTTCATTTTTGGCCTACTTTAACGGAGAAAGAATACAATTTCCTGCGGCCGGGCGGCCTGTCGTAAGAGGCGATTTAACAACCCACAGCCAGGTGGTAGGGCATTTGCCCGACTGGATAGCTACCACCCTTGGTCTAAAGTATGTCGCCATAACAACCTTGAGTTGTGTTCCGACATTACTGACCAGGTTCCAGTTTCCCTTAAGAGAGCAGCAGCGCATTTGTAGCAACTTTGGTGTTGCAAATGTCCATAGGCGATGGTAACTGCTTTCCATCAAGTGGGCCGTCTGCCTGCCTGCTGATCTCCTGCAATAAAAAAAAACTCTTTCCCAGGTACTCCCGATTAACTTAAAGAACGGTTTTGATTTTCTTTCGTGCTCTCATAATTTACGCTCTTCTACTAAACTTAAATTGAACACTCCTGCGCATAACTCACGTTTCTACAACAATTCTTTTACCGTCAAGGCTATAGAGCTTTGGAACGCGCTTCCTGTTACTATCAGACATGAAAATCGCTACCAATGACTGTCGTTGGAATATGATATTTAAATTCATCTAAACATTTATATATTTTGTAGATATATATATATATATTTATTATTAAAAAGTAAGTAGTTCGTACTATATGTTACGTATAACACCATCGCCATTATCATCTCAATTAATTCCTGGGAATTATCGCGATCTCTTCCTGTCTGGAAGAGATCGCTTTTCAGCGATAAGACCGCTCTTTGTACATAACTACATATAATTTTAATCTTTAAGTTAGTTTTGTATTGGTGTATAATAAAGTGTTATCTATCTGTTTTAAGAAAGTCTGTCAGTGTGTCAGTCTGTCAGTGTGTCAGTCTGTCAGTCTGTCAGTCTGTCAGTCTGTCAGTCTGTCAGTCTGTCAGTCTGTCAGTCTGTCAGTCTGTCAGTCTGTCAGTCTGTCAGTCTGTCAGTCTGTCAGACTGTCAGTCTGTCAGTCTGTCAGTCTGTCAGTCTCTCAGTCTTTCAGTCTGTCAGTCTGTCAGTCTGTCTGTCTGTCTGTCTGTCAGTCTGTCAGTCTGTCTGTCAGTCTATTTGTCAGTCTGTCTGTCTCCGGATCAGTTCAACGCATATGGCAGGGTTCGGAATATATCAACTCGGAAAGTTATAAGTTATTCTAATAACATTCCAATAACAGTTCTAAACCGAAGCACTTTATGATTTCCTAAATGTTTCGCTACACGAAAACATTATCGAGCAGATTTTACGTACATACAGACGTCTTTTATAGCTACCATAGATTATCTTCAACATTAAATATCCATATATTTATTATAACCATAAATCAGTCTGAGGTGCATCAAGGCAGTGCATCGCACTTATTTCTCTATCCTCCAAACCAATATAAACCTTATCTATTAAAAATAAAGTAAAATTTTATATAACATCTCATAAGTAAATAAGTCGTTTTTATATTCAAAAAACTTCCTTTATCTTTATCAAAGGAATCTCATATTTATCTACATTCGAATAATACTCATTTTTATAATAGCAGTATGTCTGAAATATAATTTTGAATCTGGAATATATTTGTTCAAATATAGTCTTTATGGTAGAGCAGTTTAGTTGATTCTGATTCGTATTAAAGGGTGTAGTTATGACGTTATGGTTTTGTGTAAGTGGAAATTGATCTACACAGGGGTGTCCCCTGTAAATATTTGTACATAGAACGCGGTAAGCGCGAACCAGTTAGAGATTAAACGGGCTAAGCGGGTTTTTAAATATTTATTATATAAGTTTGTTCTCATTGTTCTTAGGTAATATAAAATTCTCGTGTCACAGTGTTAGTTACCATACTCCTCCGAAACGGCTTGACCGATTCTCATGAACTTTTGTGTACATATTGGGTAGGTCTGAGAATCGGACATCTATTTTCATCCCCCTAAATGTTAAGGGTAGTCCAGCCCTAATTTTTTTTAATTTTTAGATTTTTTTATTTTTTTATGATACAGCATTAAAAAATACATACAACCCTAAATTTTCACCCCTCTACGATCAACGCCTATTTTTTATTTGTTAATTATAAACTTTGATTTTTAATTCTCGTGTCACAGTGTTAGTTACCATACTCCTCCGAAACGGCTTGACCGATTCTCATGAACTTTTGTGTACATATTGGGTAGGTCTGAGAATCGGACATCTATTTTTCATCCCCCTAAATGTTAAGGGTAGTCCACCCCTATTTTTTTTATAATTTTAGATTTTTTTAGGATACAGCATTAAAAAATACATACAACCCTAAATTTTCACCCCTCTACGATCAACGCCTATTTTTTATTTGTTAATTATAAACTTTAATTTTTTTGGCAAGATTTTAATCTTATTTTGTCATGACTTAGAATAAAAAAAAATATATTACTCTTAATTTTCCACCTCTCTACTATCAACCCCTATTTTTCCATCGCAATTTTTTATTTAAACTATCAATAGATCAGTTATCCCCGCTAAATGTCTACCGTTGTCACTTCTCATCCAGCAAACATCACGGAGTAGGGATGAGTGGGTTCCCGGATAGTTTAGATTCACAATTAGAACCGGTAAGTGGCGCTGAGATCGGGTTCTGGAATCCTCTTAATCACCTGGAGCGATTTTGGTGATTTTGATTTTGTGTGATTGAGTGGGTACCCGCATGGTTTAGATTCGCAATTATAACCGTTAGGGGGCTCTGGGATCGCGTTCTAGAATTTTATTTTTAAAAGCAGTACAACGTCTGCCGGGGGCGCTAGTATTATATACGTTTATATATTATTATTTTTTATTGCAGGAGATCAGCAGACAGGCAGACGGCCCACTTGATGGAAAGCGGTTACCATCGCCTATGGACATTTGCACCACCAAAATTGCTACAAATGCGCTGTTGCTCTCTTTAGGGAGACTGGAACCTGGTGACTAATGCCGGAACACAACTCAAGGTTGTTATGGCGACATACTTTAGACCAGGGGTGGTAGCCATCCAGTCGGGCAAATGCCCTACCACCTGGCTGTGGATTGTTAAGCCGCCTCTTACGACAGGCCGCCCGGCCGCAGGAAATTGTATTCTTTCTCCGTTCCTGCACGGATAATATATATGGAGAATATTCATTTTTTTTTTTTTTATAATCGGCAGACAAACACACACATTGTATATCCCCAAATTAAGCAAGTTACGCTTGTGTTATGGGTAATATACAACGGACTACTCTGGGGCCGATGATCCCAGACACCCAGACCATAGTAAATAACGGAGAAAATACGTTTCCGAAATTTACTATACCAGGAATCGAACCCGGAACCTCTGCGTTGCAGTGAGGTACGCCGGCAAAGGCTTAGCCCGCTCAACCACAGAGGCCGTCTCTCTCTAAGGAACAAAATAATTAAACCCAGCCCCGAGTTCTCAGAAACCGATTTTCCGACTACAGGTATAAATCCTGGAAACCGACGGCAGTATCACCTACCGGGACCAGTTGTTGATCTACCTATATACCATTCACGAATACACTTGAACAAATATCCTCGAGGGAACTTCCCGCCGCGGTTTTCCCTTTACGTTGCATGGGGTTCTTTAAGAAGAGCGTTATAAAATCTCTTGGAGGTCGGCAACACGTGGTGCTGCAAACGTCCAACCGTCGCTTGACGGTGACCACTTTCCATCAGGTGAGCCGTCTGCCTGTTTGCCTGCTTCAGGCAATAACAAAAAGACTATACTAAAGAGATACATACATACATACATAACTTCACGCCAGTTCCCTTGCGGGGTAGGCACGAACAACAAAGTGCCATTTAGGCTTATTCTTACACACCTCACTTGCCTCTTTGACATTCATAACTCTTGTCATGCAAGCTCGTGTGTTCTTAAGGCTCCTGACATCACCTTCTGCTAGTACACGATCAATTTGATCATGGAAAGTGTGTCGTGGCCTTCCACGACTTCTGCATCCATCCACTTTTGCATTGTATATCTGTTATACTATACTGTATATACTAAAGAGATATATGTCTAGTTGTATTTTGTATATAATTATAGTTTATTTTTAGGATTCAAAATGTTTTATTCCGCAGCTTATGGACTTTTGGACTTAAATTAATGTATTATCCCTATATAAAATTGATGGTTTATATTTTGAAGGGGGTGCCCCGTAGAGGGTGGAGGAGTGAGATGGAATGCTCCTCCGTCTCAAAGGAAGGTCTTCCAGCGAGGCTAATGCTGTTCCTAGCAGGCCTAGGTCCATGTTATAGTTAAAAATTTGTATATATTGTTTGTTTCTTTTGGGAAACATTTCTGACCTCAATTATTGCACAGCGCCATCTATTGGCTTGTAAGTGATCCACTACAATTTACTTTTAATTTTTGTTAATTTACTAAAACTAAATCTAAACATCTACAGCTAAATATAATTAATAGATATACAGTCTAGGCTTTAACTTATATTAAGGTTTTTGTTGTAATTTTGAAAGAAAATATATACACAGCATACAACAGTTTAATACATGTTAATAAATGAGTAAAAACATTTCACAAAAATCATTGCCATATCATAAAATATATACACATACATTAAGCTGTCATAAATTTATTTAAATAACAGAAACAACAATAAATAATGAACTTAATGGACATTTAACATTGAAAATGTAATGTTTTTATAAACTGACGTTAAATAAATCGACCTTTACCTTTTCGATAGGTTCCTGAATACTTTTGACATTCGAAACTGAATCAATTGTGAAGTTAATGGCAAGATACAATACCGACAAACCCGGTTTAGAGCGGAGATATTTACTTAGCTATGCCCGCATCTTCGTACACGTAAAAAGGTTGCCTAATTTCAGCCGTGCAGGAACGGAGAAAGAATAGAGTTTCTTGCGGCCGGGCGGCCTGTCGTAAGAGGCGACAAAACAACCCACAGCCAAGTGGTAGGGCATTTTCGCGACTGCATGGCTATCACCTCTGGCTCTTGTATCCATTATTCTGTTTCGGAGGCGACTATCAATTAAAATCAGATCAATCATACTTTTCTGATCATTCATTCTCCATGTATACGTGTGAATATCCTTATGATGGAATAGGGTGTTCGACACAAGCAAGTTTCTTTCCATGCATACGTCTATGATTGGCCTACCAGCATCGTTCACTCTCTTGTCACCATAGGGTCCAAGGACAGCCTCAAGGCCGTCTCGTTTGGTCCCCACCCAGCCATTAAGATCACCACACATAATTAGTCTTTCGTTCCCTTCAGCCAGATCCAGAATTTCTCTCACAGACTCCCAAAACTTCTCGAGTTCTTGGGGATCCGCTGAGCTGACGGGAGCATAAGCTGCGACCAGAAAAACTCGCGTGATCCCCAGTTTTAGGCGGACCCAGAGAAGTCTCGGGTTCACCAGACAATAAGCTTTTACTCCAGACACAAAGCGGGATGAGAGTAAGACGCCTACCCCCCCACTCGCACGCTCGTCCAGGTCCACGCCGGACCACAGAGCAAGCATGCCACCGGGGAGGTCATCGACGTCGCACCCCTTCCGCTTTGTCTCTGTCAGACATAAGGCATCCAGGCTTCTCTCATTCATTATATCAATCATTTCGTCCATCTTATCTTTCATCCCACCTCTCACATTCCACGTGCCTATACGGCACTCTGCTCCTCTCGACCCGCCAGGTTTGGCGCTGCGTGAAGGGTGGCGGCCCCCTTCGCCGCATGCGCGAGAATTCACACCGACGGGGGCGCATCGGTGAGCGTCGCCTGCGGGGGACGCCCTATCGTGCACTGCACGCCGGTGAATTCTGGTCAGAATTGTGGCCCTCTGGGCCAGCGGGGATCGCGACGAGCACGCTTCTGGCCTCGCGAAATCGAGGCGTGCAAGTCGGAGCTCTGCCAGGTCGCCGTGGGAGTCTGGGAAGATCGCCTCAGACGCCCCAGCGCGGGCCCCGCCACCATCGAGGCGGTGAGGCCCGTCCTGCCGGATTGGATTGGACGAACTTACGGCACCCTGACGTTCAGGCTGACGCAGGTCCTCTCGGGGCACGGCTGCTTCGGGAGGTACCTGTGTCGCCTCGGCCGCGAGCCGACGTCAGGGTGCCACCATTGCGACACAGGCGACGAGGATACGGCGCTGCATACCCTACAGCGATGTCCTGCATGGACGGAGCAGCGCCGACAGCTCGTCGCCTTCACCGGATTCGACCTATCGCTCCCGGCCGTGGTTCGCACCATGGTCGGGAGCCGCACTGGATGGGACGCCGTCTCCTCCTTTTGCGAGCACGTTATGTTTGCGAAGGAGGAGGCGGAGCGGGAGCGTGAGCGTACGTCCTTGCTCCGCTCCCGCCAAAGGAGGACGCGCCGACGCCGGAGATCCGAGTTCGACCTTCGGCCACCGTAAGCGGGCGGCGCGGGTGGGGCCCCTAGGGGTATAGGGGTTCTCACTCACCCGCACATACCGTCGAGATGAGAGCGCGAGTGTTCCGCGCGCGCTCATCTCTCTTCCCGTGGGGCGCGTTACAGACCGCCCCACGCATGGAATAGACCAAGTTGTAGCCGGGGGATACGTCCCCTGGCATAGGAAGAGGCCCAATGAGGGGGGCCCACGCCTGCCAGGGCACCGCGGAGTCGGGCAGCCCATTTCCCGTAGCCCTGGCATAAGGCGCAGGACGGAACACCCAGGGGTTTTAGTGGGTATCCCTAACTGGGGAGTGGCAATAGCGTGGCACCAGTTCTGACTGGGCACGCTAGTGCCACCCCCGATCTGGCGAATCCCACACTCACACGGGTCGCGAACATCCCCCCAGGCTTCTGTGCCTGTCGCGGCTTAGTCCTCAAACGGATTTCCCCTGTCAAAAAAAAAAAAAAAAAGGTAGACAGACAAAAATTTGAAAAATTGCATTTTCTGATGTTTTCATATATCTATTTGACAATACAAACAGACAATTCAATTTTATTTATCGGTATTGATAAGCTACATGCTATAATAATACATTCTTAGACTATTATATATTTCACTATTTACTACTTACTTACTTTAATTCATATAACTTATGTACCCGTCGTGTCGTGGAAGGCCACGACACACCTTCCATGATCAAATTGATCGTGTACTAGCAGAAGGTGATGTCAGGAGAATTAAGAACAGACCAGCGTGCATGACAAGAGTTATGAATGTTAAAGAAGCAAGTGAGGTGTGTAAGAATAAGTCTAAAGGGCGCTCTGTTGTTCGTGCCTACCCCGCAAGGGAACTGGCGTAAAGTTATGTATGTATGTATGTATGTACTTATGTACCCGAGAGGAGGTTACATGAGGGTGTATGGGACGCACAACGATCGTCTTTAAATCAAATTTAGTTAATCATATTAAACTGCCTAAACACGTTTTACACAAAACGTATTTAAGATGTCTTGCATGAGGCGGTCTCCCATGTTATTTAGCTAAATGTATTTATGCCATCGGTAAAACAGCCAGATGTGTTCCGTTTCACGCGGCGATCCATATTTTCGGACAAACACACGAAATTTAGCTTTAAAGTTAGTTATTTCTTGCGTAAAAAGGGATTTTAGTTGGCCAATGTCAACTTGACATTTGAAATTTCGTTCGTTTGGTTAGGTTTACTTCGGAATTTTTGGCGGCAACCTGAAGAATGATTTTTTCCTGTGTTGTTTTATTTTCGATTTTATACGTATTTAGCATTGAGATAAATAATTAAAGCAAATAATATACGAGTGACAATATGTAATTGACTTTTTAATAACTTACAATTTCATAAAGACTAATAATAAATATTAATTTATGAAAACAGTTGTTGAAATGTTCTTTATCAAAGAATTTTAGATAAAGATCACAGATTTGTCTTCGCTGCTTCCATTATATAGACGTTCTAGCTCATCACATACTTATTTAGTGCTTTTATATCGTATAACTTGTTCTATAATCTCATCCGTTATGTTTATCGTCATCAGAGTTAAAATGACACAGTCAATTTTTAGAAATTGTTGTAAATTTATTTCATATTTTGCTTTAGCATCTGCATCATCAGATGCTACAGGCTCGTCGAGCTTTTGAAGTTTTCCTTGCAAATTTTTTTCAGCGCCGGGTATTGCCGTACACACTGTCTCAATACGATACCACCAATGCTTATACTTTTTACCACCTAGGTGCATAATTTGTACCTTAGAAGCCCCTGCGATCGCCTTATCCATGGTGAATGCCAGGCCGAGTACAATGCTAGAATATTGTATTTATTCTTTCCAAGTTAAAATATCTTTACCGCATCCAAATCCTTAACTTTATTACTCTGCTACCATGTTAAAATTTGTACGAATAATGGGTATTTAGAATTGAGAAAAATAATTAAAGCAAATAATATACGAGTGACAATCTGTAATTGACTTTTTAATAAGTGACAATTTCATAAAGAATAGTAAATATTAATATATGAAAAGAGGTTACTCAACATTTTTTTGTCTTTAAACGCGTTTAAGGCAGTTAAATACCCACTTTTGGATGATTAACTTTGACAGTTCTTTAAACGTATTTACCGGTAAATTTTGCGTTGTGCAAGACGCTAATCGTATTTAAGGGTGTTGAATGCATTTAGTGTTTCTTAAATCAATTTAAGGAACGTCATGCAAGCGGCCCTTAAATTTTATCAAGTTTAATCTATATATACAATAATCATATCTGTAGAAAATAATTTTAGGATTATTGAGATAAATCACATATTAGCAATATGCTCAGCATATGTTATGTAAGTAATGTAAGTATAAAATATTTTCAAATTTAAATACAGTAAAATACATGAAAAGAAAAGTGTTTATTAGGATCGTACAAGTGAATGTCCATCGTCTCTGCCTATACCCTATGGAAAACAGGCATGAAAATATGTATGTATAACTTCTAATAATACTGCCGGTAAATCCTAAATATGTACCTCCTCAATATATTTTTAAAATTGCAATTCAATCATTTCACATATATTTATAACACCTACAGCCGCAGTCAAAGTCAGATAATTTGATAATATCTCTTGATTAGGAACGCTTGATTAGAAGGAGAGAAATACTCGGCTTTGCTAGTTTATCTGAGGCTATATTTTATGGTAGCTATAAACGAAGTAGAAAAAATTACTAATGGTCACCGAAAACATTAATTATTTGTTGTTTTTAAATGTAAGATCCTTTAGGAACCAACGGTTAACAAAATTTTATAAGGTTATGACAGACTCATCATTGTGATGTAAGAAAAGAAATAAAATAGTCAAGTACCTACACCAGTCTTTTACTATTTTGTTAATACTTATCATATTACAACAGTGTTTTTAGGCCGCATAAAGCTTTCAATATCTCCGGGGGGTAGTAGAGCCACGATTGGGAACCAATGAGCTAGCATTATGCTCTTACCATATGTATTGATTGTAAAAATCTATTGTATACATCCATTTGATCCTTAATGGTTGAGTCGTAAACCCAGTTACGTGGTTCCGTTGTGAAATTATCCTATTGGGCGTGAAAATAGAGCATGTGAAGAGTGGAAGCGGGAAGTATATGTAAAAAGTACTACTAATTGGTCGAAGTAACCTGGTTAAGACAAGGTTAAACGTTTGCTGGTTAAGATCCTAGGCTCCGAAAAGGATGCTCCAGATGCAACCGGGATTTAACAATAAAATTGTCGTTGACGCAGGAAAGGAAAACATCTAAAATAAATTTGATGTACAGATGTCGTCTATTTTATCTTTACAGAGAAAGCGTTAAGCAGGTAACATATTTTAATAAATAATTATGTATTAATCATGAATATTATACGTGACATTTTATCTGCAAAATCTGCGGAGTGACGCTCGCGGACCGCGTTCGTAATACCGAAGTAAGAAAGAGAGTTGGTCTGAAAGAGAGTGTCGGGTGAAGAAGGTAAGGAAAGGAATGCTCCGGTGGTTCGGGCATGTGGAAAGAATGCATGATAAAAGAATTACTAAACAGATATACAATGCAAAAGTGGATGGATTAAGAAGTCGTGGAAGGCCACGGCACAACTTCCATGATCAAATTGATCGTGTACTAGCAGAAGGTGATGTCAGGAGCCTTAAGAACAGACGAACTTACATGACAAGAGTTATGAATGTCAAAGAGGCAAGTGAGGTGTGTAAGAATAAGCCTAAATGGCACTCTGTTGGTCGTGCCTACCCCGCAAGGGAACTGGCGTGAAGTTATGTATGTATGTACATTTTATCTGTCACTGTCAACATCACATTGACGTTTATATGTATTGACAAGTCCGAATAGCGTAGATGCTGTTGCTATCGATGGCAACTCTCAATTACGCCCATTGACCAAATTAGAAATAAAACCGAAGGAGTTAGATTGCATCTCAACATTATAATTCTAATGATTTTGTTGTTGATTTTCAAATATTTTGTACATAACTGAAATTAGATTTTAAGTTTTTCATTTTTAAGTCTGATGATTAAAAAGTTGATTAATATATAACATAATAATTAGAATAATGCTGAAGTACTTTAGATTTTTATTTTTTTGATATTGAATGAAAATGAAATACGCATATTATATACATTCTATTGTTTATAATACACAATAAAATTTATAGTAATAAAATAATATCTACAGAAGGGCTTTGTGGCGAAGTCTTAGGTGAGTAGCGACACCTTGGACCTGACTGACCTGACTTCGGAGTGCAGATCGCTAGAGCTAAGACTCAAGCACCAGGGGTGGAAGTGATAAATGGCATAACGTCGGAAGTAGCTTCGGTGAACTTGCAGCCCACCTCTCGACACCCCTTAGTGACTCACACCAAGTTGCCTCTCGCCAATCTTGGCATTATAGGGGCCCAGTGGCGAGTCAGCGTCTGCCCATTTCTTCCATATTCCTTGAACATTGCGATGCGCAGACGCCAATAAGTACCCATGGAACTCCCGATCTGTAACTTCACTAGCAGTTCATCCCAATAGCCCGGTACCTTTTGTTCTCATTCCCTACAATAGTCCTACACTGACCGGGGCTTATCCTTGGGTGCATTTTTATATGGTGTAGACAGGGACAATCGCTGGTCAGTGTCACGCCACATTTAGATTAAATTTGCCAAGGGACCTCTACATGTTGGTCTTCCCGTAGCCCCAAGCAAGCCCTCTAAAAGTTTCTAACTTGTAACTGCACTTTGGACGAACTTTATTGACTAGCAAGGATAATTTAATAGTTACAAATTGAGAAATGATTTGAAAATGCCTCGGCATAAAACAATGGACACAATAAGTATAAACCTACAACCTGGGTGTCTTCAAGTCTCGTGTGAATAGGTAGCTTCTAGGTAAGCCTGCTCAATCTTAGACCATATCTCAAATCGAGCGAGATAACGGTCAAATGCGAACCTATACGTAATAAAAGAATATTTTAACCTAATCTAGCTATGTAGGTAGTGCAGAGCATTAAATAGGACATTTTGATTTATTAAATTACTTGAATATTTGTAAGGTTATAGGATCAATCTGATATTGTAAATATGTTGCTAAAAGAATGAAAGTCATTTGATAAAAAGAATGTGAAATTGGAGGATTGATGGCTACAAATGTAAAGGTAGACCAGAAAAAGAGATGAATGGATCGTATAAAAGATGATATTATTATTGGTTGTGTGACAGAGGACGTATGCCAGAATATAGGAGAATGGAAGTAGGTCAATATATTGTTCCGACGCCAAATAATTCGGAGAAAGTGAAAGAAAACAGAAAGAGCCTAAAATATATGAAATACGGCAAGATTCTGTCGTTAAAAATGCAAATAAATTAAAAACAGGGAAATAAAAACTGCTTCCAAAATTTTCAAATCC
Organism: Dendrolimus kikuchii; assembly: GCA_019925095.2. Lineage (NCBI taxonomy): Eukaryota > Metazoa > Arthropoda > Insecta > Lepidoptera > Lasiocampidae > Dendrolimus > Dendrolimus kikuchii. Next base: position 1,787,581 of record CM034404.1, read on the forward strand.
AGAAGGGATAAAGGCAATTAAAAACTAAGAAAAATTAAAATAACCAAAAATGAGATAACGAAAACTAACGTAAGTAACAAATTATGCTCTAAGGCAAGTCTCAATTGCACAATCCATTTCTCCAAAAGTGGCCAACTTAAGGTCCCAGGATCCCAACTATGCGAATTAGTTCAAGAACAAAGAGAAAGACTGATTTTTTATTGCTAGAATACAGCAGACAGGCTGATAGTCTAGTTGATGAAAAATGGTTATCGTTGCCTATTGTAAAACCAAATGTGCTACCAATGTGCTGCCTGATGCTAGAACACAACTCAAGGTTGTTTCGGTGTCGTAACAATTTCTGTACATATATAGTAATCATTACTATTGTTATATAACTTAGATGCTAATTAAATCCTTACTATACAAGGACATTGCATCTATGTATTATGAATTATGAGCACTGTATGACCAAAGCGAACCCAATTGTAGTCCGCCACATAGCGTCTAAAGACCTAGCGCGGAACTCAGAGTATCTATTGGGACACCACTTGTATTAACTGTTCTTTGTATTTTAGTAATCTTGTCCTTGTATTGGTCACCTGCCAATAAAATTTTATTTCATTTCACACTCTAGACCTAACTCTAAGGCTTGGCTGTTGATTATTTTGTTGCATCTTATGACAAGATGCCGCAAGAATTAATATTCTTTCTTCTTTCCTGCACAAATAGAATTCAAGATAACACTGCACGCAAGTACCAATTTCTTCCAAGTATATTAAATTTGACTAACAAGTGGCTAACCAAGCAATAAAACATTTACAAAAAGGTGTCAATCCTTTTCCAGAAATTTGGCACCTGCCCAAACATTGTCAGACATCGATACTCCTGCATACGAGAGACCATTCTTGGCAGCTTGACTGCGACTGTGACCTTGGTACAGACCACCGTGGTGTCACCTTGACCTGGCTAGTGAACGAGCAAGGTCATTATCGCCTGGCGACTAGAACGTGCGGCTGTGAAATTAGCGAGTTGACAGCAAGAGTTTTACATAAATCAACACCTAGTGTACATCGTAACTTGGTGTTCAGTTGCTCTGAGAAGCAATTATCACTTTAAAGACTACCTTTTTATAAAATAAATAACAATTGAATATCAAAATAGCCAGACTGAGGACCAACAACCAATCAAAATTGCTATCAATATACTGGGGTTGGACACGCAAGACTGGAATCTGGTCACAGATGCAGGAACACAACTCAGGATTCTTACTGCGATATATTCTAGACCAAGGCTGGCACTCATCCAGACGGGCAAATGCCCTGCCATCTGGCTGCGTGTTGGTTGTCTTATGACAGGTCGTCCTGCTGCAGTAATTAGTATGCATTCTTCGTTTTTGTACAGATAAAATCTACAAACAAAAAGGTAGTGTTTACACATCACAAATATTTCGGTGCGAATTAGGGTTCAGCACCGGGAAATCTCGGACTCGAAAGTACCCGCAATTCCCGGGTTTTTTGATGTTGCATTAGCTGAATTACCGGAAATCAAAATCGATTCCCGGTTCTTCCGGTACTTTTGGGGATTGATATCGATAACATAATTACATTTTAATTGCGCCTAAGTTTTATTTGATGCTTTTTAGTGCTACTTTAAAAATAAACGACCGATGGAAATAATAAATATAGTCTTGCTTATGCACGCTTTAAAACTTTAAAAAATGCTTTTTGTATTTCCTCTACAAAGATAAGATTTAAATGTAAGTTATTTATTCAAAAGATATGTTTGGCGATAATGATGTTAAACAAATGTTTTTCTTTTTTAATTTTGATCAATATGTCTTTAGTAACATCGTTCAGTACTAGTTAGCTCATTGATTCCTGCACATCTACTAAGTAACTAAACATAAAACCAACCAGTCCCGAAACTGCTTAAAAACCAGGAAACCCCAGATCTGTCGATGAAAAATACCATAATTCCGAAGCTACCAAACCGACCTAAGGCGTCGGTTAAACTGCAGAACAGGCGCAAAATATCAATTTTCATGGCCTAACAGCGAAAAAATTCTCAGAAAAAATATCAAGAGTTTCAGTGGGTGCCTCTACCGCATCCAAAAACGTTGACAAATTAGTTTCGTTGAAACCCTCAGCGCTTTGATCTCGTGGTGGCTCGCTCCACGTTTTTTGCTTGAAATCAATTACCTCGCCGTAGATAATTGTTGCTTTAAATACCTCGGAAAAAATATACGGATTTTTACTTTGGTAACCAATACGGCTTGATCGTTTGGGACGCTTTGTCTACAGGCGGCTATAGCAAAATCAATTTAGTGACGGTCTGGTGGTGAGAGGTGCAGGAAGTGCTCCTAAAAGTGCAGCTTTATCTGCGATAGTCACGCGTGTCACGCTAAACGTGTTGCGTTAAATATTGAAGGATATCGTTAGTATGTACCTATATATATGTTATAGTCAAACATCGAAGCTATTGCGCTACTAGATTTGACTAGTCAAACTTCAGGTCTGACATAAAGTCTTAGTCAAAGTCTAAATAAATGACATCGTTCTGTCTTTGACTAATGAATTTGTGTCTAACCTAGGAGAGACTAATTTATACAGTCATTAAACATGTAAAAACAAGGGTAGTACGAATCAACGTTTAACCGAGTCTGCCTTAGTCGTTTCCAGAATCGACTAGGTACAGCCCGAAACAGATTATTTTACCTTCGACGTTTGACTAAAAAGTTAGGTACCTACTTCTAGGTTTGACTAAAAATACTTTAGACAAAAGCCGAAATTGGAATTTATTCTTCCAAGAAGAGACTGCATATCGACCTATGACTATAACATAGACACTAATGTGGCTATGGGTTAACGTCGTTTTTATTTAAGGTTTTAAATAAGACGCATTCGGCCACAGCCAATATCTCAATATCTATTACATTATCCCAGATGAAGCCCTGCGTTAAAATCATTAAAATTATACTACCGAAGGTTTGTTCGCGTTGATGCGGCGAAAAGTGGATGTATGCAGAAGTCGTGGAAGGCCACGACACACCTTCCATGATCAAATTGATCGTGTACTAGCAGAAGGTGATGGCAGGAGCCTTAAGAAGAGACGAGCGTGCATGACAAAAACTATGAATGTCAAAGAAGCAAGTGAGGTGTGTAAGAATAAGCCTGAATGGCGCTCTGTTGGTCGTGCTTACCCCGCAAGGGAACTGGCGTGAAGTTATGTATGTATGTATGTATAAAATGATTAAGAGCTAGGCATGTTTGCTGAAAAGTTTCTTGCGTCGCTTCTTCTCTTCAAGCCACAATACGTTGCGAAGCGGTGGTCAATTAGATTAGGTTCTCATAGAGTAAAAAACAACCATAAAAAAATTAAATCTAAATAATTAAAATGAACAAGTTGGCGGTAGAGTCAATAAAATTTTAACTATACTCATTGACACTTGACACCTTTGTCTTCCGTGATCACGGCTACTGAAAAGTGGCCGAAACGTCCGAATAATAAAAATCAAATAACATACCCAAATCAAATAAGTCAGGTGGTAGGGCATTTTCCCGACTGGGTGGCTACCACCCCTGGTCTAAAGTATGTCGCCATAACAACCTTGAGTTGTGTTCCGCCATTAGTGACCAGGTTCCAATCTCCCTTAAGAGAGCAGCAGCGCATTTGTAGCACCTTTAGTGTTGCAATCGTCCATAGGCGATGGTAACCGCTTTCCATCAAGTGGGCCGTCTGCCTGTCTGCTGAACTCAAGCAATAAAAAAAAATAATCACTTCCCATCAGATGAACCTTCTGCCTATTTGCCAGCTTCACAAGAAAAAAAACCACGGTGCTTAGCTAACAATAAAATTATACACAGAATCCAATTGGGTTAAAAAAATATAGACAAGAAGTATCAAATCATCTAAATTACTAACAAAAGCTATTAAAATATTAGCAACTCCACCTTTACATCATAGTTTTAAATAATTTAGTTAGTCATAGGTGCAAAAAATTCGTGTGGCAAATTCAATAGTTAGTTATTGTTTTGGCACACAAATTGCCGATAGTTTGGCACGGTTTTAGAAAAAAAATGTGTTAGAATTTTACTTTAAAAATTACGTATAATTCGTACACAGTCATGTGTTGAATATTTAATATTTTTACAACCTAGGCGCCGACAAAGACAAATTCCACCTACAGATTTGTAGAAACACATTTATTACCCGTCGGCATTTGAACTAATAACATTGAAACTATTGTAATTCTTTTATGATCCTTCTTTTGGTTACTTATTTATTGGCATACGTTTCTAGAGAACAGCTTATTGTTGTATTGTTTACGGCCGCTTGCAGCTGTAATCATTAGCCAGGTGTTACGGATATAAAGTACAAGCTGATTCTAGGAAATTCGGTCACATTACCGGGCGGGCACACTGCATTTGTGCAGTATAAAATGATGGCCTGATTGAGGGAGGGGGGCAATCGAACGAGAACCACGATTAAGGCGAGACGTGTGTACATTCAGAAATTTATTAGCGATGGAATTTGCGCGTTTTATTGAATTACGACCTTCTGCGTTACGTTTGGATTTGTTGTGTTCGGTTATATTTGTACCTGTTTTATACATGTTTGCATAGTTCTAATAAACTCTATAATAATTCCAACGGCATTTTAATTCAAGTCTTGCAACTCGTAACAATATGTATTCTAGACCTAACCAGACCTAACCGTCTATCATACAATACATTCAATTCAATTTAATATTTATTATATATATTTCTAAGAATATGGACTGAAAATTGGCTGCTTAATAACCAAAAGGCCGTCATCAAATCGCATTAAAACGGCCATAACATTAAACGGATGTACACGAAGTGTTTAATTTGGTTGCGCCGACGCAGGGTTGGCCAGTTTGTACTACCAGGGAAACATAAGTTGGGTTGCCTTTTTAGTATTTTTAATAAAATATATTTTATAGTCTTAAGTGGCTTTTATTTTAAACTACAATCAAGGTATCTTAATTTAGCAATGTTAATTAATATTAATGTCTAATTGGCGTGGCTTCCTGTACGACCACAGGGGTGAGCTTTATATCTGTCACGGTTGACACACCTGTCAACTGCTCTGCCAATGACGTTGACAGGCGCGTTCCGTTTCCATTGCAGCCTGCAAGAGATTACTTTGAGCGATAAGACCGCGTATTGTTTTTAACATGACTATTGGTGGCAGTTGGAAATTAAACACGATATAATGGACTGTATGATTATTATTATTAAATTATAACTTAGAATCGAAATATACATAAAGAAATATGTAATTAAAAATTGTGCGAGAGAGTAGAGAGAGAGAGTAGTAAGTCGTCAATGTGAACTGTGGTGAAGAAGAACCATTTTTGCCTCCAAGGCCGCTCCTATATCCCGCGTACCGTCCGACGCCTAGCTGCTAATTCTGCTAGCTATGGGTGTCGGCGGTATGCGGGGCGCGGAGAGTAGGTGTGCTCCGGCGGGCGGGTCAGGGGGGTGCTCTCTGTCCGCAACAATGACAATAATGTCATCGTACATTTGTAATTGTTTATTTGGTGAGCAATAAAGTGTTATCTATATCTATCTATAAATACTAATGACAATCACTCAACAAAAAAATATAACTCACTTTACAATCACGTTTGACGCCACAAGTCCATTCTTGTTTTTATAAGTCTCTATTAAACTTTCTGAGCACGTTTTAATATTTAAAACATATTTTTTAAATCGATATTGTTACGAGTTGCGAGACTCGAATTAAAATGCCGTTAGAATTATTATAGAGATTATTAGAAATATAACACAGGTACAAATATAACCGAACACAACAAGTCAAAACGTAATTCAGAAGGTCCTAATTCAATAAAACGCGCGAAGTCCGTCACTATGAGGTTCCCGATTGTACACACGTCACGCCTTGATCGTAGTTATCGCTGAACTGCCCCCTCCCTTAATCAGACCATCGTTTTATACTGCACAAATGCAATGTGTCCGCCCGGCAACGTGGACCGAATTTCCTAGAATCAGCGTAACACCTGGCTAATAATTACAGCCGCAAGCGGCCATAAACGAGTACAATAAAACTACTGGCTGTTCCCTAGGAACGCATGCCAATAAATAAGTAAACAAAAGAAGACAATCATAAAAGAATTACAATCAGTGCAAATGCCGACAGGTAATAAAGTGTGCTTCGTGGCATTTGTCTTTGTCGGGGGGCTAAGTTGTAACAATATCACTCATTAGTGTTATTCTATTTCCTTGATTTGCAGCGCCTATCTTTCTTCTTCAGTAATTATATAAACCCAAAAAAAACAATTTAAAACATATTAACTAGGGCTTGTAAAAAGTGTTTAATTCTTGCATCTTGCCATGTCTTACATATGGGTGCCAAACATGGGCATTGACTCAGAAACATCTTTTAAAACTAAGATCGTGTCAAAGGGGAATTGAAAGGAGTATGTTGGGCGTGACGCTAAAAGACCGCAAAAGAGCAGCAGACATTAGATCTGCAACAAAGGTGGAAGACGTACTAAAGAAAATAAGACGGTTAAAATGGCGATGCACAGGACATATGACAAGAGAAAGTAAAATAAAATGGACTAAAATTATAACAGAATGGCAGCCACGTGATGACAAAAGAAAAAGAGGCAGACAAGCTAAAAGATGGACAGATGATATCAAGTTGACCGGCGGGACAACCTGGTCTAGAAAAGCTACCATTAGAGAAGAATGGAAGCAGCTGGAAGAGGCCTATGTGTCACTGGACACGCTGACCACTGAACCGGGAAACCCGATGTATTAGATTTAAGTTAAAACAATTTGCTACTGTATGTAAAATCATTGTTTAGTTTCAGCAATAAAGGCTATAAAAACTAAAAAATAAACTAGGGCTTAACAACATTATCAATGACCTAAAAATATATAGGAAATTACCGGTATTTTACAAAAATATACTGCCATACCCGTATATCTTTTTACCGTTACTTGGTAACTTTTATGATTTTAACGTTATACGTACGGGTAATTTTTACGTTATTTCAAGCGACGCTGCCATTTTTAAGAGTTGGCTTTATTACGACCACATGTTACCGAAAGAATCGACAAACAACTTTAAATATGACGCGCTCTTAGCACAGTGCTGTTTGACAATCTTTGCGAGAGAAGGAGAGCGATGATGGTAACAAAACATAGTTATAACGCTAGAACTACCGATAAAAATAGTATTAACGTTATATTGTTTTACCGGTAAAATGGCTAGAAATAACGGTAAATTTTATAACAATATTTATTTTTTATCATTATTTGTAATTAGTATAAATAAAGATAATACATTTTTACCGGTATTTCAAGCCCTGATATTAACTTAAATCATTTTCGTTTAAATGAATAGTAATAACAGCCCATAAACGTCCCACTACTGGACTCTGTCCCCCCATTTTTATAGGGGAACGGACAGTATACCCTCCAAGATGGTCAAGACGGGTTCGCGGGTTTGACACATTTGTTACCTCTATGAGTAGATTTCATCACGAAGTTTCTTTCACCGTTAGCTCATGTTAATTATAAAAATATGTATATAGGTCAGAAAATTGCTTTTTTTTAATTGCAGGAGATCAGCAGACAGGCAGACGGCTCACTTGATGGAAAGCGGTTACCATCACCTATGGACATTTGCAACAGCAAAGTTGCTACAAATGCGCTGCTGCTCTCTTAAGGGAGATTGGAACCTGGCCACTAATGCCGGAACAGAACTCAAGGTTGTTATGGCGACATACTCTAGACCAGGGGTGGTAGCCATCCAGTCGGGCAAATGCCCTACCACCTGGCTGTGGGTTGTTTTGTCGTCTCTTACGACACGCCGCCTGGCCGCAGGAAATTGTGTTCTTTCTCCGTTCCTGCACGGATAAAAGCTTATGTGGTGCATGTTTTACGGTCAGGATTCAAACTTGCGCTCTCTGAGTTTGGTACGCGTGCACCAACAACTAAACTACCACGACTTAATATTAGATTGAACATTTGAAATTCGTTCATAACCCAAACAGTTCCGGTAATTCGCAAATAGTTAAATGGTTCTTAGAATCTAAGCTATTCATTTGTGAATTTGTTGAGCTGAAAGATTTTATTTTTAAATGATGACATAGCTCCATTTGACGTGACTACTACGCAGTTTGCTGGATAAGCATGCATAAAAATAATATATAACTTTTTTTTTTTTTTTTTATAGCTGGAGTACAGCAGACAGGCAGACGGCCCACCTGATGGAAAGCGGTTACCGTCGCCTATGGACGTTTACAACACCAGAGGTGTCATCAACGCGCTGCCGGCCTCGAAGAAATTTTACGACGCCCTTTTTAAAAAAACCCATATCGTAGCGCTGTGGGAAATCTTGTACCCCACGCCCCGCCTACCGCGAATATGTAGCTCGCTCTGTTAGCTGCTAAGCGTCTGCTTTTAAGTGGAACCATAGTAAGCACGGTGCGAGCCTCCGGCATTACGCGTCCGATTATAAGCCTCGTCGAAAGGCTCTCGTGCGACGACCGCGTAACGTCCTGACGGACAGAGTCGATGTTATTACGAAACGGCTGGTCCGGATCAATCCGCCCGCGGTTAGGACGGTAGGCTAGCAGGCACCGACAGACAGACACAGACGGCAGCGTCTCAGACGCCGCCAATCAAGATCTCTCCACGTCCTCGCGAGAGAGGCTAGGAGACATAGCTCTCCCCCGGAAATCTTGTACCCCACGCCCCGCCTACCGCGAATATTTAGCTCGCTCGGTTAGCTGCTAAGCGTCTGCTTTTAAGTGGAACCATAGTAAGCACGGTGCGAACCTCCGGCATTACGCGTCCGATTATAAGCCTCGTCGAAAGGCTCTCGTGCGACGACGGACAGAGTCGATGTTATTACGAAACGGCTGGCCCGGATCAGTCCGCCCGCGGTTAGGACGGTGGGCTGCCAGGCACCGACAGACAGACACAGACGGCGGCGTCTCAGACGCCGCCAATCAAGATCTCTCCACGTCCCCGCGAGAGACGCTTGGAGACATAGCTCCCCCCACAGGATAGACTAGGCGTGTTGCTGGGAAGTTTCTTTCGCCGTTTCTTCTCTCCCAGCCATAACACGTTGCAACAGTCCAGCCGAGGGACCTTAGGGAGCTCCCCTCGGGCTTTATATTACCCGTCACCCGTTCTCAATTAGTGCTTTGTGTCGCCCTATGGTGGGCATCATTAAATTCATCCCCCTCTCATGGCAACAGTCCAGCCGAGGGACCTTAGGGAGCTCTCGCCGGCACTCGCACTCGCCCCAAAAACCCCGGTAAAGTTGTAAGGTCTTCGGACCAACAACATAAAGTCAAGTCCAATAAAAAAAAAAAACTCCGGCATTAGTGAATTAGTTGTTCCTAGTCGGTCAAGGAATAAAACAGTTTCCGAACAAGTCATACACACAAGGAAGAACAGGAAGCATTCGGAAGACTCTACAGCCATTTGGACTCTCAGCGTGGATTTCGTGGATACCAGTGTATGTGATTAGTGCCACTCGTATTGATCGGTGAACTCGATACAATTAGTGTTATCTATGTTCAGTGGAACATCCGGGTTCTTGTGCTAACACGTGTTGATTGACCTTGAGCGTGCCGTTTATTACAGTAGTTCTGACCATACCTGTTGCTGTTGTACGGCCTATAAATAAATACGTTGACTGCTAAGGGGTGTTTCATTGTGTCCACCACCTGCGAGCACAAAAAATTTTAATATACTATAATAATATTTACAACAACATAATGCATATTTATATGCATGATGAAAGAGTGACTAAACAGATATACAATGCAAAAGTGGATGGATGCAGAAGTCGTGGAAGGCCACGACACACCTTCCATGATCAAATTGATCGTGTACTAGCAGAAGGTGATGTCAGGAGCCTTAAGAACAGACGAGCTTGCATGACAAGAGTTATGAATGTCAAAGAGGCAAGTGAGGTGTGTAAGAATAAGCCTAAATGGCACTCTGTTGTACGTGCCTACCCCGCAAGGGAACTGGCGTGAAGTTATGTATGTATGTATGTATGTAATATTTACAACCGAGTTAATAAGGCACCTACTAAATATACATTCTCTTACTCATCGTGAATGTAAATTAAAATTATTCAACTGGCTAATAAAACTCTCTTTGATGACACCGAGAATTTACTAAACTGACTACACTAGTATAAGTCAGTAACCACACACTCACAAATACATTTGTACACACATCACATACATTTGCAAATGTATAAACTTTAACATAATTATCTTTTTTATAATGTATAACAAACAAGTTGTCTGGAAATGGGCGTTATAACTACAACACAGTATTATACTACAGCAGTTGTTTGAAATACAATTTTTTTTTCTGTACACTTACGTTTTGAATAAAAAAAAATTTAACATTACGTAAATACAAAGGAAAGCTGTGCTATTTCAAAATCTAGCAACTGACCTTGTTTTATAAATGTATCGTTACAAGCCGACAAAAGTGAATGCACACCTGTCTGCCATAAAGCACAGTTTATTACCTTCCCGCATTTGGACTTCTTTTGTTTACTTAGAAAAACAGTCTATTGTATATTGTATTCGTTTATGGCCGTTCGCAGGAATAATTAAGCAGGTGTGCAAATTATGTTTTCTGGGAATTGCGCCGATGCTTGCCAGGTAGGCATATGGCATCGGCGCATTATAAAACCATGACCTGATAGAGAGAGGGGGAGTCTAGCGAGAACCACGATCAAAGCAAGACGTGTACATTCGATAAGCTATATAGTGACGGACTTTGCGCGTGTTATTGAATCGTGCAGTTTGTACCGGTTGCGTCCAGTTATATTTATACCTGCGTTGTACGTGTCTGTATAGTTTCTAATAAATTCTTTATTTTCTTTAAATATTTGTAAAAGTACTCTCTGTAATTCAGCGAATTGATAGTCTTAAAATTGATGAAACATAGGAAGAGCGAGGTTTCCCAACACAAGTATCATCTGATTACTTTCTGGGAAGCCCCGGCAACTTACATGTATGGACTTATTGAAATAAATACATTTTTATTTTTATTATTTATTATTTATTAATTCCAAGGGCATTTTAATTCGGGTCCCGCACTCGTAACAGTATGTTATTTATTGTGTTACTAGACATTTGTTGATGATTTGTGATTGATGACGCATCACGTAAAGAGTATATAAGAATATCATATTACTCCCAATGAGCTTAATAAACACTATAGAAATGGAAAATTGTTGTTCATTAGTTGTTTGTGCTGTGGTGTAAAACTTCTGGTAATGGCACTTGCTAGGTTCTAAAATGGCACTGTTGATATCGCCCCCGTCGTGGTAATACCAGATATATGTCATTTGTCCACGTTGAACGAAATAAGCAAGTTTTTACGTGTCCAAACAAATTGAAACCGCTTCTCCGCTCCCAGGAAAAATCCCGTCAGATTTCCAGGATATGAAGTATCACAGATTTTATGACAGAAAATTTGCTGTTGATCAGTGAAAATATTATATCGGGCCACTTTAAACCGCTCCCAAGAAAATTCTCGTCGGATTTTCGGGATATAAAGTACCGCAGATTTTAAGTTGAGAAATTTTCTATCGATCAGTGAAAACCGCATCGAAAACGGCTTAGTAGTTTTTACATAAATCCCGAAAAAGAAAAGACAAATTTTTACAATTTTATAATATTATAGATTGTACATAATTTCACCTTTAGGAGCTATATTCATACAGCTTTGTTAGATGTACTTATATATATTTTATCGGTATTAGGCTTTTTTATTGCAGGAGTTCAGCAGACAGGCAGACGGCCCATTTGATGGAAAGCGGTTACCATCGCCTATGGATATTTGCAACATCAAAGGTGCTACAAATGCGCTGTTGCTCTCTTAAGGGAAACTGTAACCTGGTCACTAATGATGGAACATAACTCAAGGTTGTTATGGCGGCATGTTCTAGACCAAGGGTGATAGCCATCTAGTCGGGCAAATACCTTCCCACCTGGCAGGTTTAAATAAGGTTTATATATTAAATGTGTAATTGTGTATAATTTGTACTTTTTATTTAGGATAGTTATTTTGCATTTCTCATTATTTCATTTTTTAACCGATTTAAAAAAAAGGAGGGGTTCTCAATTCGTCGGGATCCTTTTTTTTTCGGGATCTTTTTTTATGTATGTTCACCGGTTACTCCGAGATTTATGATCCGATTTACGTGATTCTTTTTTTGTTCGACACGGAATAGCTGCCATTTGGTCCCCTAAAATCTGACATAGTTTGGCCCCGTAGTTTTCATTTTATGAACATTTTTTTGTTCCCGTTTCTTGGGACCTATATTTTCGTAGGTCTACCCATACATAGCTAGACACTAAAAAGTAACGAAAAAAATAAAAAAAAACTTCGTTTAAAAAACTTGCTTAGCAATTTTTATGTTTTACTTTGCACCGACTTCAAGATGTTTTAGATAATATATATTAATAATAATAGCTTTAGATATAAGTTATTTTAGTTTTTGAAGTCGGTTTTTAAACGAAGTCTTTTTATTTTATTATTACATCCTTAACATTTGTCTGGTTCTTTTATTTTTATTTTTTGTAATTACTACATATTCTTCAGTTTTTTTTTCTGTTTAGCACGGGTCGCAAGCCATATGAGATTTAGGAGGTACGATAGCAACGGAGATGTAGAGTTGCCGGTAGACTGCTACGCACTTAACATGCTGAAATCAGCAATAGACATTGTAAAGAAAGACCAAGTCAAAAGCTTGTGAAATAAACGCGCATATGGTGAAGTGAAGACAGCAGATGAAGTGAAAATTGTGTATAAAATGGATGCCTATCTTCTCTGCATACCTCTATGGTAAAAAAGTCCATCCGTACAGTAACGGAGAAAGAATATAATTTCCTGCAGCCGAGCGGCCTGTCGTAAGAGGCGACAAAACAACCCACAACCAGGTCTAGAGTATGCCGCCATAACAACCTTGAGTTGTGTTTCGGCATTACTAGCCATGTTCCAGTCCCCCATAAGAGAGCAGCAGCGCATTTGTAGCACCTTTGTTGCAATCGCCCATAGGCGGTGGTAACCGCTTCCCATCAGGTGGGCCGTCTGCCTGTCTGCTGGACTTATGCAATAAAAAACAGTATAGTTTATAAATTAGTTTGAGTTTAACAACCCTACGTATGCGCAAACGTGCGCAACGCACATGAGCGGTGCGGGCACATGCGCGAACGGCGTGCATTCGTCACGTCGGTGCATCTTCATAATGAGATCGTAAACGGTGAGCGAGAAACGCCATCTTGGCTTACAAAGAATTAGGTTATCTAGAAGTGGTATCCGAATTTGTACATAATTATAACTTGTCAGTGGAACACCTGTTGCACTAGAGAGGTCGCTTTTGCACATATATATGATGAATATTTTTTTTTATTGCAGGAGATCAGCAGACAGGCAGACGGCCCACTTGATGGAGAGCGGTTACCATCGTCTATGGACATTTGCAACACCAAAGATGCTACAAATGCGCTGCTGCTCTCCTAAGGGAAACTGGAACCTGGTTACTAATGCCGGAACACAACTCAAGGTTGTTATGGCGACATACTTTAGACCAGGGGTGGTAGCCATCCAGTCGGGCAAATGCCCTACCATCTGGCGAAATATGACGAGTACCAACATAAAATGGAACTATCTGCTATGTCTTATACTTATATGATCTACCAGTTTATCTAGATACGTGTTAATGTCACTAAGCGAAGCTCCAAAGGCGAGCGCTTTAAGCCCTCTTGTCAGTGGAACATCTGTAGATTCAAATTTAAGTTAAAAACCGTTTTTTTTTTCTGGAAAAAGTTAACATTAACAACAGTAATCCAAATTTAATTTCATAGTTATCAAAATATTTATACTTTTTATTCTATGTAGGTATATATTGTAATTTACAAATTAAATAGTTTTTAAATTAAACTCATGAAAATTCGTGTCGTTTTAGTATAACACCAAAAGGGAAGTTTGCACTGAAAATCAGCGTTGTGTCGGATATTATGTCGGCACATCAATAAGCTGAGTATAAACCTTGTTTGCTGAAAATTCGGCGTACAAATTCTCAAAATATGTTTTTATTTTTAAAATACATGTTAGCAATGTAAGTACGTCGTTATTTCTTCAAATAATTTTTTCTTTCCTTTCTTTCTAATTTGTTCCACGCCTAACTACGTAAGACATCGTCTTAAAATATTCCATATCATCAGAGGTATTGCAAAGGACTTTTCTTCCAGAAAAAAGTACTTTTCCCGAGGGATAGACGAATACAGGTGAAAATATGGCAATCCAATTACGTTTTTTGTCGCTACGGTTGCAATTCACAAAAATACGTCATAGCAATAACATTGACAACGCGGTTGTTATGTATTATGTTACGAGTATTTTAAAATAAAAGTGAAGTTTGACAATTCTAAGGACCGTGAGTAGGGTCCCGATCGCTAGTCAGTACCAGCAAAATCGCGGACAGAAGCTAGTTAATGATAAACGGGCTTAGAGTTTGTAGAGCTGAAGAGTGTGCTATGATATTATAGTTGTGATGTAAGGCTATTGAATAAATATAACTTCACTCTTAAACTGACTTTTTATTTTCCTTTTGCAAGTATCTTTTTTGTCGTACAAAATGGTCTCTCTTAACTGAATTCAAAAACCGTGTCTCTTTTTTACATTTTTGAATTCCCACCAATGAGAGCGAGTTTTATACACATCTCTCCTTGGTTAGTCGTATCCTTACGTCCTGGCTAATATAGATAATTATATAATTGATAAATTAAATTTAATTAAATAAATAACTTAGTAGGGACTCAAAACAAATTAGTAGGGATTTGTGTTCCATTCAAACTCCCACCCGCGCGCACACACACGCACGCACACACACACACACACACACGCCCGCACACACACACTCACACACACACACACACACACACACACACACACACACACACACACACCCACACACACACACCCACACACACACATACACACGCACCTTACACTTGCTTGCTACTTGCCCTTGCGGACACAACCACTCGAAACCCATCTATTTATCTCTTTTTTATTTTCTTTAAATATTTGTAAAAGTACTCTCTGTAATTCAGCGAATTGATAGTCTTAAAATTGATGAAACATAGGAAGAGCGAGGTTTCCCAACACAAGTATCATTTGATTACTTTCTGAGAAGCCCCGACAACTTACATGTATGGACTTATTGAAATAAATACATTTTTGTATTTTTTTGTTTTTTTTTAATAAGAAAACAGACATACGTACATACATAACTTCACGCCAGTTCCCTTGCGGGGTAGGCACGAACAACAGAGCGCCATTTAGGCCCATTCTTACACACCTCACTTGCTTCTTTGACATTCATAACTCTTGTCATGCACGCTCGTCTGTTCTTAAGCCTCCTGACATCACCCTCCGCTAGTACACGATCAATTTGATCACGGAAGGTGTGTCGTGACCTTCCACG
Organism: Dendrolimus kikuchii; assembly: GCA_019925095.2. Classification (NCBI taxonomy): domain Eukaryota; kingdom Metazoa; phylum Arthropoda; class Insecta; order Lepidoptera; family Lasiocampidae; genus Dendrolimus; species Dendrolimus kikuchii. Next base: position 1,803,100 of record CM034404.1, read on the forward strand.
ACTTCTGCATCCATCCATAAGAAAATAGAAAGAGATATTTATATATAATTTATTTTATGATTGGAAATTATGATTTAAACATGAATGGTAAACATAGCGTAGATCAAAAGAATGTTGTTGCTATGCTTTTCATAAGGTAGCACTTGTCAAAAGTCAAAAGTCAAATGCCAAAAGATTGACCTTGAACTTGTTCGACTTTTGTTTATGAATATGAATTAGATTAAAATACAAGTTTTGTTTATAATACGAAAGTTTCTAATAGAAATAAAATGAAATCCAATAAATGTATAAACAAATAATTGAGTTGGAAAACCGAGCGTGTGGTAACCAGGATCGTGGTATATTTAAAGCAAATATAATATAAAACTACAACTAAACAAGAAAACAAGTACGCTCAGAACCACAAACCAAGTCCACCAGCAACTACCCAAAGCGCATCTAGCGATCTAACTCTGCGAGTTTTTCAGGCGGTCGTGTGTTTATTTAGGCGCACAGTTCGTCGCCCGGGCATCGCTCTGGGTTAACCTTCACCCGCGTGGCCACAAGGTCTCCGGCTGGCCGAGGCAACGTTTCCAAGAAAACCGTCAGACTCACCCGTCAACAGAAAGTGCGAATTTAGACGGCATCATTTTAATGAGGGGCTCTGTGTAAATATGGTTTCCATTAGCCGTTATCTGTAATCGAGGCAATATAACATAGACTTGTTTTTGTTTTTATACATTTGTAACATAAATTATTCACAAATGTCATGCCGATAAGTTGACAAATTGTTGTTGAGATAATTTGAAAAAATATATTAAATGTATATATATGTAATATGTCTGTCTTATCATACAACATGTGTCGTGATAGCGTAATAGCTAGCGCACGCGTCCCGGACTTAAAAGGCGTGGGTTCGATCCTGGCCGGAACGCATGCAGCACTTAGGCAGTTTTATGACCTATTGTGCATATTGTTGGATGTGCTTTTAGCAGGGATGGAAGGTACACCGCTGATATAGAAAGAAGAGTGAATTTGGGGAATTGTGTGAATGGAGCGTTAGGTAAACTTCTAGGCGCTAAGAACCTCAGCCAGAAGGCCCAGCTTGCTATACACAACGCGGTGCTGGTACCTACGCTCACGTATGGAAGCGAGAGTTGGGTATGGAAGAGAGAGCATGAAAGTAGAGTAAACGCGGTCGAGATGCGAGCACTGAGCAAAATCTGCGGAGTGACGCTCGCGGACCGCGTTCGTAATACCGGAGTAAGAAAGAGAGTTGGTCTGAAAGAGAGTGTCGGGGTGAAGGTAAGGAAAGGAATGCTCCGGTGGTTCGAGCACGTGGAAAGAATGCATGATGAAAGAATGACTAAACAGATATACAATGCAAAAGTGGAAGGATGCAGAAGTCGTGGAAGGCCACGACATACCTTCCATGATCAAATTGATCGTGTACTAGCAGAAGGTGATGTCAGGAGCCCTAAGAACAGACGAGCGTGCATGATATGAGTTATGAATGTCAAAGATGCAAGTGAGGTGTGTAAGAATAAGCCTAAATGGCGCTCTGTTGTTCGTGCCTACCCCGCAAGGGAACTGGCGTGAAGTTATGTTTGTATGTACGTGCATATTGTTACAATTACCACTTGCTAACAACGGTGAAGGAAAACATCGTGATGAAACCTGCACATCGATATAACCGGTGTTCAAACCTTAATATTACGTATATGTATATATATATATATGCTTCCTGCTCCTAACCTGGAGAAATCAATATTTTGTACAGAACACGTTTTTTAAAAATAAAGATCAAAAGATAATTAAAATTCAGTTTACAAAATTAGAACTACATCTTTCGTCTCACTTTCTCTATATTATTTGTTGATGGCTAAGAAGACGTGATTAATAAATACACCAGGGGTTTACGTTGTTACGAGATATATTTTCAAGTGAAACTTCATCAGTGGCACAGAGACAGCCACGCATTCCGAAATATTAAATTCAAATTTAACATATACAAAAAGCTTGTATATCCATCATTATTAGAGTGAGACATACGTATTGATCAAAAGCGCTTCCAAGGAGGATCGAGTATTCAGCTTATTTAATCTTGAAATATGAAACTCCTTGGTGGAATTTTTGTTTTTTTATGCATCGAAATAGTTTTTTGTTAGTTTCAAACAATGTATGCAAGCTTCGTAAATGCATTTTTTGAGCAAATGTGTTGAAAACATTATATCTTTATTTTATTGTCAAGCACTCTATTGTAATAATTATGCCACTATACCTACTACTACTTCTAATGCTTATATGAATAGTATCATACAAGGGCCTGTCTCTCAACCCCAAGTAACAAAAATTCTCTCATTTTCCTTCCAAATAATGAAATATATTAATGACACATCACTTCAATCGGACATGACTTAAAGATGACAAGAGGAAAACCCAATATTACGTCGTAACAATTGTTGGCACGCAACTTCTTTGAAACAGCCAAACGTGCGGTAGTTTGTGGAATTACATAGAAATCAAGATATTAATTCAGGGTTTATCAATAAGGATTATTCAGTAGCAGCCGTACAAAACTTCGTTCGTGTTGCCTTGATGATGTATTGAACGAATTGCAACAGCACCACTAAATATGGTAGAGCCATCCTGAAATAATTACTTGACTACCTCTTAGGGCGGTCTCGATCGATGTGATACCACGCGAATACAGAATCTTACTTTTATCTGTGCAGGAACGGAGAAAGAAACCAATTTTCCTGCGGCCGGGCAGCCTGTCGTAAGAGGCGACAAAACAACCCACAGCCAGGTGGTAGCGCATTTGCCCGACTGGATGGCTACTACCTCTGGTCTAAAGTATGTGGCCATAATAACCTTGAGTTGTGTTCCGGCATTGGTGACCAGGTTCCAGTCGCCGTTAAGAGAGCAGCAGCGCATATGTAGCACCTTTGATGTTGCAAATGTCCATAGGCAATGGTAATCGCTTTCCGTCAAGTGGGCCGTCTGCCTGTCTGCTGATCTCCTGCAATTAAAAAAAAAATTTAAATATTATCATGTAGGACTTTTTGTATCTTGTCCTAAATAAATATTTTTTCTTTCCTTCTTTCTTTCAAAACGTAAAACAGACAAAAAAAATTAAAAAAATTGCATCGTGTTCTCCATCGTTTATATAGTCTATTCTAGTTGCTTTTTTTAATAGTTTCAATGTACAGACACGGCATGTTTAGAATTTTATAATATTGTCGATATATTAATACGTGAAGCAAAAACTTTGTACCCCCTTTTACACAAATTGCGCGGACGGAGGTGTATGAAATTTCGCACACTAATACTTTATATAGAGGAGTGCAGAATGCTAATACATATTTTTTTATTATGCATAAAAATACATTACACACACTACCATGTATTTGACACTCACGCGCATATATACTTATTTATTGTTCAAGTCAAATTAACAGTGTAGCCTTGGCGAAATCTGTGATTATAGAAGTATAGTCCTTGACATTAACTATTATGGTCAAATTTCGACCACGGGCGACCACTAGTATATATCAACATGGATGTTCTATAATTATTTTAGTAAGGAAATTTTCGAGTGGACTTTAAAAATCAAACAATAACAATAAAACCATAATATTATGTAGATTAGTCGTATAGATAAAGAAAATGTATAAAAAGGTTATATAAGATTTGTAATTATATTATAATCCAAAGAATAGTACGTGACTTGCGAAGCGTTGGAATAAAATTCAGATATGATTTCGCACTAAAACTACGCTTTGAGATAAAAACCCAATCGTGGTATGATGGGTCAAACGGACAGATATGAATCATTTTGTACGGTAGCCAGGGTTGCCACTGCAATAGATTGAGATCCCAGTCACCCCAGACTTACGTGATTTTAGGAAAGATGAAATTTTCAGTATCGGTAGTTTAACATAAACTTAGAAAGGAATGGATACTCGCTAAGCTGAAAGCGGGGCCGTTTTTCAGGTAGCAGGTGTCATACATACATACTTATATAACTTCACGCCAGTTCCCTTGCGGGGTAGGCACGAACAACAGAGCGCCATTCAGGCTTATTCTTACACACCTCGCTCGCTTCTTTGACATTCATAACTCTTGTCACGCACGCTCGTCTGTTCTTAGGGCTCCTGACATCACCGTCTGCTAGTACACGATCAATTTGATCATGGAAGGTGTGTCGTGGCCTTCCACGACTTCTGCATCCATCCACTTTTGCATTGTATATCTGTTTAGTCATTCTTTCATCATGCATTCTTTCCACATGCCCGAACCACCGGAGCATTCCTTTCCTTACCTTCAACCCGACACTCTCTTTCAGACCAACTCTCTTTCTTACTTCGGTATTACGACCGCGGTCCGCGAGCGTCACTCCGCAGATGTTGCGCAGTGCTCGCATCTCGACCGCGTTTACTCTACTTTCATGCTCTCTCTTCCATACTCAACTCTCGCTTCCATACGTGAGCGTAGGTACCAGCACCGCATTGTGTATGTAGCAGGTATCAAAGGTGGAAAATAACCATGCTAACTTACGTGAAAGTAGCAAGGCTAGTTTTTACATATATCATATATGATAGTGTTATAATCGAAGATATACAGTTGCCTGACACTTCCTGTGGGCCATTACTTTTGACAGACACTTAAAAAAAAGTGGGAACTTACGTCATTTTAGAAAGGCTGAATTTTATATATATTATCAACTATAATGTTTTAAAATATTTTCCAATGAACCAGACAAATCTGACGGGCCAAACATCTTCCCATGGTAATTTTTTTATTTTGCTGCTTCTTTTATTCGTGCACGCAACAATCGACTTGAAGATGATGAACTTTTTAATTCCGCGAGTGTACAAAATTGTATCTCCAGTTGAATGGAGAAATATACAAAAATAAATTAATATAATTTTAATGTTCACTTTAAGCAAAATCGCTAGCGATATTTAAAACTATGATCAAAAAATACTACCTGTCGTTGGAATATGATATTTAAATTCATTTATAAACATTTATATATTTTGTATATATGTATTTGTATGGTATGTATATTAAGTATATATATATTCACTATTAAAAAGTAATAATAAATATATAGGTGCTGGTACCTACGCTCACGTATGGAAGCGAGAGTTGGGTATGGAAGAGAGTGCATGAAAGTAGAGTAAACGCGGTCGAGATGCGAGCACTGCGCAAAATCTGCGGAGTGACGCTCGCGGACCGCGTTCGTAATACCGAAGTAAGAAAGAGAGTTGGTCCGAAAGAGAGTGTCGGGGTGAAGGTAAGGAAAGGAATGCTCCGGTGGTTCGGGCATGTGAAAAGAATGCATGATGAACGAATGACTAAACAGATATACAATGCAAAAGTGGATGGATGCAGAAGTCGTGGAAGGCCACGACACACCTTCCATGATCAAATTGATCGTGTACTAGCGGAGGGTGATGTCAGGAGCCTTAAGAACAGACGAGCGTGCATGACAAGAGTTATGAATGTCAAAGAAGCAAGTGAGGTGTGTAAGAATGGGCCTAAATGGCACTCTGTTCCTCGTGCCTACCCCGCAAGGGAATTGGCGTAAAGTTATGTATGTATGTATGTATTAAAAAGTAAGTAGTTCGTACTATATGTTACGTATACCACCATCGCCATTATCATCTCAATTCATTCCTGGGGTTGTCTGGAAGAGATCGCTATTTAGCGATAAGACCGCCCTTTTTACATAACTAGATATCATTTTAGTCTTTAAGTTCATGTGTGTATTGGTGTACAATAAAGAGTTATCTATCTATCTTTAAAACCTTTTAAAATTTGACCCACAGTCTAGAGCTTTATTTAATTTAATCATCTGACGGAACCTAGAGTTTCTATGTACAACAAATATAGAACTCGTATAAATGTGACAACCCTGAAGCCTGGATACGTGACCGCTCTCTTGTGGTCTTGTATTCTAATTAAAGTGATTAATACGCTGTCTGTACGCCAGTCTGTCTGTATTTTGATTATTTTGTTATGTTAATATACTAAACTAAAAAGGCACTTAGGTACTCTTTTTAATACATATGACCTAATTTTTTTTATTGCACGAGTTCAGCAGACAGGCAGACGGCCCACTTGATGGAAAGCGGTTACCATCGCCTATGGACATTTGCAACACCAAAAGTGCAACAAATACGCTGCTGCTCTCTTAAAGGAGACAGGAACCTGGTCACTAATGCTGGAACATAAATCAAGGTTGTTATGGTGGCATAATCTAGACCAGGAGTGGTAGCCATCCAGTCGGGCAAATGCCCTACCACCTGGCTGTGGTTTGTTTCGTCGCCTGTTACGACAGGCCGCCGGCTGCAGGAAATTGTATACTTTCTCCGTTCCTGGACGGATAAAACTTATTGTATTTATATTTTACGGATTTAAGACCGTCATGCGCTATTGTTTCCAAGCATTGATTTGCTTAGTTGTATAGGTTAAAAAGAAATGTGTTTTATTGTAAACTAGCGGCCCCGGCAGACGTTGTCCTGCTTTTTAGAAAAAAAATCTAGGACCCGATCCCAGCGCCACCTACCGGTTCCAATTGTGAATCTAAACCATCCGGGAACCCACTCAAACACACAAAAACAAAATCATCAAAATCGCTCCAGGTGATTAGGAGGATTCTAGAACCCGATCTCAGCGCCACCTACCGGTTCCAACGGGATAAGAAGTATCCTATGTCCGTCTCCTGGTTCTAAGCTACCTCCCCACCAATTTTCAGCCAAATTGGTACACCCATTCTTGAGTTATAAATAGTGTAACTAACACGACTTTCTTTTATATACATACATACATACATAACGTAGGCACGAACAACAGAGCGCCATTTAGGCTTATTCTTACACACCTCACTTGCTTCTTTGACATTCATAACTCTTGTCATGCACGCTCGTCTGTTCTTAAGGCTCCTGACATATATATAGATTAAATAAGTTTGACGTTTTTTGTTGTTTTCACTACAAATGTGGATTTGCAAATTACGTACGTTCTTGAACAAAACAAAACAAAATTGTCCAACGATACCTTACGACAGTCAAATTTGTATGACAGTAAAGCGTGGCTTATGCTTGAGCTACACAAGTAATAACTGCGTGTCACGGAGATGAATATGCTGCGATGGATGTGTTGAGTCACGCGGAAAGAGCGCATCATTACCTGCCGCATCCGCGGCGCTCTTCATGTCTGTGACATAGCAAAGCGCAAGGAAGTTACCTACAGTTACGTTTCATGAGGATCCACTAGCTATGGGTTGTTAAATATATATACTATATACCTATCTATCTATACTTATATCTTATACAAATATATAAAGCTGAAGAATTTGTTTGTTTGTTTGAACGTGCTAATCTCAGGAAGTACTGGTCTGATTTGAAAATTTTTTTTAGCGTTTGATAGCCCATTTATCGAGGAAAGCTATAGGCTATATATATATATCATCACGCTAAGACCAATAAGAGCGGAGCACCAATGAAAAATGTTTCAAAATCGGGGTTTTTTTTTAACTTACTTTTTTTAAGTATTCCACGCAGACAAAGTCGCGGACAGAAGCTAGTATACTACAAAGAGGAATGATTTGTATTTTTGTAACGAATAAACTCAAAACTACTAGACCGATTTTAAGAATTCTGTCACCATTCCCAATGCCACATTATCCCTGATTAATATAGACTATATAAAATTAGGAATCCCTACTAAAACTTTAATAATGTAACTCATCAATCTAAACAAATTATTTGGCGCTGGAATCGGGTTCTACGATTTTGATGAAATTTTATTTGAAAGAAAGAAATAATTTATTTGCTAGGAAAGCGACAATACATGGATGCAGAAATATTTATACATACATTTTTAATGATAAAATTCAATATATTGTACTCCGCATTTCCTACAAATGGCGGCAACTCAGCTTTATGCTGCGCTGGAGTTTTCTCCAGCACAGCGCTGATTTTCAGTGCCGACCCCGCCTCATAGATTTATATATATTAGACCCATCACCACAGTAAATGTACACAAGTAACAGGAAATATTATTTAGATATTTAGACTTCCAATTAGACCTGGTAGGTGGCGCTGGAATCGGTTTCTAGATTTTTATTTTTTCAGGACAGGACAACGCCTTCCCAGACCGCTAATTAAGTATATAAGACTAAGATGCCTGTCACACATCATTGTCTTGAACGAAAAGCAGGGATGGAAGGTACACCGCTGATATAGAAAGAAGAGTGAATTTGGGGAATAGTGTGAATGGAGCGTTAGGTAAACTTCTAGGCGCTAAGAATCTTAGCCAGAAGGCCCAGCTTGCCATACACAACGCGGTGCTGGTACCTACGCTCACGTATGGAAGCGAGAGTTGGGTATGGAAGAGAGAGCATGAAAGTAGAGTAAACGCGGTCGAGATGCGAGCACTGCGCAAAATCTGCGGAGTGACGCTCGCGGACCGCGTTCGTAATACCGAAGTAAGAAAGAGAGTTGGTCTGAAAGAGAGTGTCGGGGTGAAGGTAAGGAAAGGAATGCTCCGGTGGTTCGGGCATGTGGAAAGCATGCATGATGAAAGAATGACTAAACAGATATACAATGCAAAAGTGGATGGATGCAGAAGTCGTGGAAGGCCACGAAACACCTTCCGTGATCAAATTGATCGTGTACTAGCAGAAGGTGATGTCAGGAGCCTTAAGAACAGACGAGCGTGCATGACAAGAGCTATAAATGTCAAAGAAGCAAGTGAGGTGTGTAAGAATAAGCCCGAATGACGCTCTGTTGTTCGTGCCTGCCCCGCAAGGGAACTGGCGTGAAGTTATGTATGTATGTACGAGCCAAAATGCTAATAATATGAAAACAATATAAAAATCTAATTTTAAGTTAAATGAATATGTATGGTTTAAGAACGAGCCAAATATAAACAAATGGAATTTAGGCCAAAATTATACATAAAGATAAATAAAATTAAAATGTCTGTGTGTAATGTTCAAATAACAGCTTTTTACTAAATGCATAATATTAAAGTAAATACGGTACTTATATATATTTAAAAAAAAAAGTGTCTGTCCGGAGGTTCCGGCTAATCTCCGAAGCAGCTGGACCGATTTTGACGGAGCATTCACTGGTAGATAGCTGATGTTACAAAGACTAACTTAGGCTACTGCTTTTTTTTTGGGTTCCACGAAAAAATTTCCACGCGGACGAAATCGCGGGTACAGCTTGTACAATATAAAAAAAAAACTCAAATTATTGTTACGTGCGAGCGGGGATACGCACTTAGGATTGGAAGGACACACCAGTTTCTTAACTAAACGCTTTTATTAACTCACACAGCCGTACGTGATTCTGCCCCGCTGGATTGCCCCTACACGCACAACTGACGAAAGAAAAAGAAAAGAAAGAAAGAAAGAAAATATTTTATTTAGGACAAAAACTAAGTTAATATAAATGCCAGGTGGTAGGGCGTTTGCCCGACTGGATGGCTACCACCCCTGGTCTAAAGTATGTCGCCATAACAACCTTGAGTTGTGTTCCGGCATTAGTGACCAGGTTCCAGACTCCTTCAAGAGAGCAGCAGCGCATTTATAGCACCTTTGGTGTTGTAAATGTCCATAGGCGATGGTAACCGCTTTCTATCAAGTGGGCCGTCTGCCTGTCTGCTGATCTCCTGCAATAAAAAAAAAGAAAAAGAACAAACAAAATAAGTCCTAAATTGGACCCAGTCTCAGCATAATGCTAGCCAACAAGGAGTAGCGCTGTTCTTCCGTCTGGGACCAGAAAGTGAAGTCACGGTGGACAATACAACACATAACAACAACAGAATATATAGTATAATGCAGTTTGATGAAGTTTAATGAAATGCAGACTAAAAAAAAAAATGTCCACTCACAATACCGTCGCCGATATTCCGTAGACCACCTCTCCAGCTACTGCAGTGCACACCTCTGAATTTACCGCGTGTAGCTCGTTTCTAGATCTCCTCTTAGACTACACTCCTCCTTCACTGAATTGCCCGCTAAACTTTCCACTAAATTCACCACTAAACTCGTCACTATCTTCTAGTAAACGTTTCTTCAAACTCTTTCGTATCGCATTTATCGCTTCGCTATCTTAAACCGAACTCCTTACGCTGCTTATATAACCGGAAGAATCTTCTAGAACCCATAATTTCGATTTTCTTTTCGTTATTCTCTTATTAACTATCTATCCCTTTCTAAAATGTATCTGTCTTTATCTTTGCCTTCTAAAATCTTCTATATTTTTCTAAAAGTCCTGAGACCAGCTTACGCTGCCAGGAAGTTCTACCCTCGGTTGCTACATTATAATAAAAATAACAAGTTCAGAGTATTGCAACATTCTTAATTTAAAACTATATAATTGGACCTACTTATGCAAAACAGAACCAATCCACAAACATGGCAAAATTGGGTTAAGGATGCAGAAGACTTTCAAAATGCACTTTCTACCGACTCAATAAAAATCATAACGAGAAAATATAATACACAATATTCTAAATGTTTTTTTTCAAAATATAGACATATTTTTTTGTACGCAAAATTTTAATAAAAACGGCTTTTCTTAAAACTCTCAGTATGTGGGTTGGTTCCATTTTACATAAGTAGGTCCAATTTGAATCGGGCATGTGGAAAGAATGCATGATGAAAGACTGACTAAACAGATATACAATGCAAAAGTGGATGGATGCAGAAGTCGTGGAAGGCCACGACACACTTTCCATGATCAAATTGATCGTGTACTAGCAGAAGGTGATGTCAGGAGCCTTAAGAACAGACGAGTGTGCATGACAAGAGTTATGAACGTCAAAGAAGCAAGTGAGGTGTGTAAGAATAAGCCTGAACAGCGCTCTGTTGTTCGTGCCTACCCCGCAAGGGAACTGTTTGTTCTGTGTTTTTCAATCAGTCCTCAAATTATTATTTGTGTAATGGAGTCGAGAAAGATTATATATTCCAATAGAGTCAATACACACATCTTTACCGAGATCAAGATCATTACATTAATGACGGCACGGTATCACGGTACCGTGTCAAGGGCGTAACAACAACAAACTAAGTAACGGTTGCTAATGACCAGTTTAACAGCCATTACTGCATCACGTTACACCGTCCGCTAACTATGATTACTGGCTCGAAATTATGGGCCGCATTACATCTCTGTTTACGGGATTTATTGTTTAAATCTACCTAGAGAGATAGTTTTCTATAAAAATACATTCAAAGTTGAAGCACAAATTCAAATTCAAAAGTTTTTTTTTATTATTATTGCATGATTTGACACTTGACCGAAAGCGATTACCATCGGCTATGGATATTTGCAACACCAAAGACTACAAATGCGCTGCTGCTCTCTTAAGGAAGACTGGAACCTGGTCACTAATGCCGGAACTCAACTCAAGCTTGTTATGGCGGCATGCTCTAGACCAGGGGTGGTAGCCATCCAGTCAGGAAAATGCCCTACCACCTGGCTGTGGGTTGTTAAGTCGCCTCTTACGACAGGCCGCCAGGCCGCAGGAAATTGTAGTCTTTCTCCGTTCCTGCACGGATAATAAATCTATTACGGGATTTATTGTTAAAATCTCCTGTCGAAATTTATTTACGCACTCACAGTCGGGTAATGGTCATCATCAGGCTATAAAGATTTTGGGTCGTAGAGGAAAAGACGATGCTATAACTCCTGGATTAGGGTTCCAATAATACGTACGTCGTTGACTCAGCGACCCAAAGTGACTCTTCATCTCCGAAACGATAAAATGCCATATTTCCCTGTCCTGGGCAGTTCCTTGCCAATTATTATCGGCTTGAAGTTCACACAGGTCAGTCACCACTTTGCCTTTCTTTGACTGCACGCCGTCCTAAATGCGTTTTCCTCACGCTCCTTTCTAAGTTCCAATAATAGACTGATTAATTTTACTGAGACCAAATTCATTACATTAATGTAATCATAGTACCGTGTCAAGGATGTAAATATAACAAACAAACAAACTCACTAACAAACGGTGACTACTGACCGGTTTAACAGCCATTACTGCAGCGCGTTACACCAGCCGCTAACTATGATTTCTGACTCGAAATTATGTGCCGCATTACATCATTTTTTACCGTCCTAAATGCGTTTTCCTCACGCTCCTTTCTAAGTTCCAATAATAGACTGATTAATTTTACTGAGACCAAATTCATTACATTAATGTAATCATAGTACCGTGTCAAGGATGTAAATATAACAAACAAACAAACTCACTAACAAACGGTGACTACTGACCGGTTTAACAGCCATTACTGCAGCGCGTTACACCAGCCGCTAACTATAATTTCTGACTCGAAATTATGTGCCGCATTACATCATTTTTTACCGTCCAAAATGTGCTTTCCTCACGCTCCTTTCAAGTTCCAATAATAGATTGATTAATTTTACTGAGACCAAATTCATTACATTAATGTAATCATAGTACCGTGTCAAGGATGTAGATATAACAAACAAACAAACTCACTAACAAACGGTGACTACTGATCGGTTTAACAGCCATTACTGCAGCACGTTACACCAGCCGCTAACTATGATTTCTGACTCCAAATTATGTGCCGCATTACATCATTTTTTACCGTCCTAAATGTGCTTTCCTCACGCTCCTTTCTAAGTTCCAATAATAGATTGATTAATTTTACTGAGACCAAATTACATTAATGTAATCATAGTACCGTGTCAAGGATGTAGATATAACAAACAAACAAACTCACTAACAAACGGTGACTACTGACCGGTTTAACAGCCATTACTGCAGCGCGTTACACCGTCCGCTAACTATGATTTCTGACTCGAAATTATGTGCCGCATTACATCATTGTTTACGGGATTTATTGTTAAATCTCCTATCCGAATTCATTACCGCACCAACAGTTGCCTAATGGTAATTATTTTTGGCTTAGTGAGCTAGTTACTAGCTGACCTCACTGCAACTGAAATTTAACGTGAATTTACTTAGCTATTTTACTTTAGGTTCACTGTGTATCTATACATATAAAAAAACTGTAGAGTAATATGTTCTTAAGTTTTCGCGACTTGTATACATAATAAAACTACGCTTTAACGGTTTTAAGCGCGGTAATTTTATTTGATACTATTCAGTGGCCGAAACGTCGGAAAAACCAAAATCAAATAAAATTACCGCGCTTAAAACCGTTAATACGTAGTTTTATTATTTATTAAAACTGTAGAAGTCGAATTTCTGTACAAGGAAAAAAAATGCTTATAAACCGAGTCTCGAGGATCTAAGAAGTAAAATAGAACTAATTTCGACTTTTTTCAAATTTTTTGTTTCTCTGTTTGTACGGGCTAATCTCCGAAACGACTGGACCGATTTAAATGAAATTTTGTATAATGGTAGCTTATATCCCTAGTCAAGATATAGGATATTTTTGATCCCAAAAAATTAAAGAGTTCCCGTGGGATAGTTACAAAATCTCTAATTACTTAAATAGCTTATTATACAACTTATGAACCTAATTATGTATTGATATTGCCGGTATCATCATACAATAAAACAATTTATACATTAAAAAGACGAGATTACGCGAAAAAGTAAAACCTTATAAAAACAGTGTCTAGCATGGCATATTTCATCATCATATTAAATAAACTAGATGGCGCTGATAGTATTCTACATCGTGATCGTGACGCGGACGAAGTCGCGGGCATCAGCTAGTATATTCCCACAATGTACAACAGTGGTCCAAAATGAAAAGCAATTGTGGAATGATTATTGCTTCTAAGCAAATTTTTTGAATGTAAAACGTGAATTGAAAATTATCATACAACAAGGCTGTATGTGCTTAGTTCCCTTGCCTGCCGTTCTGGCAGACCAGACAACAACAAAAAATACGCTATTACTCATTCCATATTTACGACCTCCAAATCAGGCGTGTACGGGTCCGAGAGTTCAAAAACTAAGCACGCTCATAATTTCAAAAGAACATTAAAAAACTAAAATTCCTAAATTGGCGAGATCTTCGGCGAAGGACCGCCAGGACCTAACGGTAACCAAGAATTTGTCAAACAAAAAGAAACCTTATATCGCTGCTATAAGATTGATTCTTAATAATAGCAATAATAAATTATCGATCTCAGAGTATTTAATTAATTCTCAGTCATCCGGTAACGGGTATCTCTGAGTCAGATCACATTAAATAAAGTATTTACTTTTCTAAAATATCATTATTTCATTGCAAATTAAGATAACATTATAAACAAATCCATCCGTAACAATTTTGACAGTGCAGGAACGGAGAAAGAATACTAAAAAAAAACTTGAGAGGTGTCAAGGGACACCCGGATGGAAGTCCTGCAGCGCGTGCCAATGCGTCTTCTCGAGGTCGCCGGCCTTCAGCTGGCACCCGGAGAGGCAGGTACGCGCATTACTTTCCTCCCTGAGTTAGGTTCCGTTTACCGCGGGGGGCCTTTAGCTTGCTAGGAAGAGCAAAGGACCTTCTACCCCCGCACAACGAAGTGGGGTGTGTTCTCCCAGGGCACACTCCAGGCACTTTATTGCGCTGGATCGGCTGGGCGTAACTATGTTCTAAATCTCAGCCTTTCCAACACATTCAAAGCGCAGGGTCGTCAGGGAGGAGGGGGTTTTTAGTGGGTATTGGGGTTGCTCGCCCGTGCAGCAACGCTCGGAGTCTTCCACACTATTCTGTGACGTCGATCGCGGACGGAGCGCTGCCAAGAGCATACTATTGCTGCAGTGTTATCGCCCCCGACCGACGCGTGTCGTTCCCCTAGCAACGACCCAGTTTGTGCGTAAATCGGTTAAGCATTTTCCCTCGCCTCAAAACAAAAAAAAAACACCCGGATGGAACGAAGTTCCTTTCGATTAATTAGTGAAGGAATAGTAATATATTTTTTTTTTTAAGTTATATTTTTTTTTTTATTATTTATTATTTACAAAAAACCTGTATACACTCAACAAAAATAATCGTCGCGACACCACACTGTTCAATGCGAAATAGAAATGAAAATATCTGGCTTGCTTTCTATAAGAGAGAGAGAGACAGAGAGAGAGAGACAGACAGACAGACAGAGAAACATGCGACGCCGCACAGCTTACAATAGCTTACTATAGCAAAAAGTGTCGTGACAACTTTTCGTAAGAATTTTTTCCGTCTAGCCCCCTTTCATAACGCGCGATAAGGAACTTCGTTCCAATATCTTTGGTCCTCGCAGGTCTAAAACATGCTGCTGATTCTATATGGTAGAATGACAAATATTTGTATAGTATACTAGCTATGCCCGCGACGTCGTCCGCGTGGAATTTGCTTTCAAAACCCTCCGATTTTGAACCACTCTTCATTCGTGCTCCGCTCCTATTGGTCTTAGCGTGATGATATATAGCCTATATAGCCTTCCTCGATAAATGGGCTATCCAACACTGAAATAATTTTTCAAATCAGACCAGTAGTTCCTGAGATTAGCGCGTTCAATCAAACAATATTAGTGTATTTGGCTACTTTTAAATATCGCGATATCTTTTGAATGAAACGTCCGAATTGAATAATTCAAAAAGTTCTAGAAAGGTATTGAATTCGTCTTGAATATGGAGTAATTTATTTTGATAAGGATTAATACCAAGGTACAAAATAAAGAGTTTTTGAAGCGACATGGCATTTTAATTATTTAAAAAAATAAAAGAAAACACTTATTGTGAGATAACTACAACAATTAGACATATGGTTACGCAATACTTTTGTAGACAATTATATATTCTGCAAAGTGGTAGTACATTGTTTTGTTCTACAATCAATAGTTTTCGCAGCGCACGCCGTGTAAGGATTTTTTCGGGTCATTTTTTTACACCTTGGGTTACATTATTGGATTTTTAGTAAGGATCCCTAATTTTTTTGAAAATATAATATAGCCTATAGCCTTTCTAAACAAATTTACTATTCAACACTGAAAGAATTTTTCAAATCGGACCAGCGGTTCCTGAGTTTAGCGCGTTTAAACAAACAAACAAACTCTTCAGCTTTATAATATTAGTATAGATAAAGTATATTATTATTTACTTTTTACTTATTCTTACAATGTTTTATATTATTTATGGTCTTCACCACCATTGTTAAACTTCATATTTTCCCTAGTTTAGGGGGTTGCCTGGAAGAGATCGCTTGAAGTGACAAGGCCGCACTTTGTTCAACATTTACTGTACCTAGTTTTAAGAACGTAGTTTTAATTTCATTCATTCATACATTCTGGTGCTGGGCGGCTTCTCGTAAGACAAATCAACCCATATCCTTTATAATCCTTTGGTCTAGAGTGTGCTGCCGTAACAACCTTGAGTTGTGTTCCGGCATTGGCCAGGTTCTAGTTTCCTTTTAAAGAGCGGCAGTACATTGGTAGCCATGGTAGCACGTTTGGTGTTACAAATTTCCATAGGCGATGGTAACTCGGTGAGTCGTACGTTTGGTAACAGGCGTTTTCCACTGCAAGACTCGTCTGCGCCATCGGCCAATGGTCCTGCGACAAATGTAGTCGGCCCACTGCCACTGCAGCTTGCTAATTTTGCGAGTAATGTCGGTAACGATGGTTCTCTTATGGATGTCCTGATTTCCGATATTATCCAATTATCCGTGCAGGAACGGAGAAAGAATACAATTTTCTGCGGCCGGGCGGCTTGTTGTAAGAGGCGACAAAACAACCCACAGCCAGGTGGTAGGGCGTTTGCCCGACTGGATGGCTACCACCCCTGGTCTAAAGTATGTCGTCATAACAACCTTGAGTTGTGTTCCGGCATTAGTGACCAGGTTCCAGTCTCCTTTAAGAGAGCAGCAGCGCATTTGTAGCACCTTTGGTGTTATAAATGACCATAGGCGATGGTAACCGCTTTCCATCAAGTGGGCCGTCTGCCTGTCTGCTGATCTCCGCAATAAAAAAAAAGTCGCTCTCAAGATGGCTCGCTCCAAAGATTTTCGTCTTCAAGCATTGCGGATTGCAGTCTGCTCTACTTCATCAAAAATGGATAGTAACGCAGAAACTTATCCGTGCAGGAACAGAGAAAGAATACAATTTTGTGCGGCAGGACAGCCTGTCGTTAGAGGCGACAAAACAACCTACAACTAGGGGCCCAATTCTACTATTACTACTTCGTTAAAATTACCGAACACAATCGTCTCAATCGTAGTTTTTTCTGCTATTATTCCGCCGCGACGATATTTTTTATTGCAGGAGTTCAGCAGACAGGCGGCCTACTTGATGGAAAGCGGTTACCATCGCCTATGGACATTTGCAACACCAAAGGTGCTACAAATGCGCTGCTGCTCTCTTAAAGGAGACTGGAACCTGGTCACTAATGCCGGAACACAACACAAGGTTGTTATGGCGACATACTCTAGACCAGGGGTGGTCGCCATCCTTTCGAGCTGTGGATTTAGTAGAATACGAACTTTAGACACTATCGCAAATGGCATCGTACTTACTTTACTTCACAACGCTAAGCTATTGAAACAGCAGAATTGGGCCCCTGGTGGGTATTTACCCGCCTGGACGGCTACCAACCCTATTAGAGAGTATGTCGCTATAAAGACCTAATTGGACACCAGCATGTAACAGATACACTCTACATTAGTATAAGTTTAGTATTAAAATTAGAATAAATTAATATAATAAGTTATTCTTAAGGTAGACCACAACATGAAAATTACTAAATTAATGTCACACACAGTAACAAAAATAAACAATAAACGTGTATGGAGTCTAAAATTTTTCATAGAAATTAAGTAGTAAAAATGGGTACGGAGCTCGAGTCCGTAGAGATATTAATAATAATGGACTAATAGCGAAGAGCCTTGATCGCCACCTTGAAAGGCTCTCGCTTGGTATCTGGTTGAAGGATCGGATGCAGAAGGCAGCTCTGTTGGACACGGCCCGTATTGTGAGGAGATTCCTGTGTCTGGAGCCTTAACAGTTTTTTATATTTTTTTTATAAATAAATTTGTATTTTTTATAAGAAAAATGTAAAAAATTTGGAAATAAAATATATATGTAAATAAAAAAAAGACCTAATTGGTGTTACAAATGATCATAGGCGATGGTAACCGCTTTCCATCAGCTGGGCCCTCTGCCTGTCTGTTGTACTTTAGCAAAAATTAAGTAGTAACATAAAATAGCAGCAATAATGACCACGTGATAAGCGACTGAAATGACACGCTAAGAACCTAAGCCGCGAATGGAAAGGTCAAAGAACAGCGCATCGGTCGATGACCTTCATCATAATGGAAAAATGTACATAAATATACTTAAATGAGACCATTGTTTCATGTTCAATCGCATTGAATATAGTCTGCAATAATTATAATGCAAATGTTGAGTTTTGCACGTCTAAGAGTATACGGAAAATGGTTTTTTTATCAATTAAAATATAGTGATGCGTTGTGTAGTTGACTATTAAACACAATAACACATTGAAACTTTATATATCGAGCCTTTACCGCCATTTTATAGTAAGCGTAACATATGCACCTAAGTAAATATATCTTACTTGCTATTGGCCAAGATTATGTTGCGGACAGAATCACCCCGCGAATATGTAGCTGGCTCGATTAGCAGCTAAGCGTCTGTTTAAAAGTAGTACCTTAGCGAGTGCGGTGCGAGCCTCCGGCATGTCATTTAGTCATGGGAAAAGTCACTCACCAAGAAGAAAAGAGTGATATATATCTTTTTGATACAAAGATATATATCACTCTTTTATATCTTTAACTCTTTATCTTTACAGTGAATAGTGTCAGTGTCAATTGCAGACAAGATGAGTGATATACTGATAAACTGATATGAAAAAAATATAAACAAACAGAGTGAAAAATTACAATAAAATTAATTACATTAAAACAAAATTACACCATAAAACTATAGTGTTACGATTTATTTTGGCTTACTATTATATTCGGTTTCCTCGTTCACTTACTACGCATGCGCAGTGCGCGGGCTAATCATTTTTTCTTTGTAGTCTAGTTTCTTCTCATTCGGATCTATAGTCATCGCGTGAAACAGGAATTAAATAAAGAGTTAAAGATATAAAGACACATTTTGAACGCAAGTGATATACAGATCTAATCACTCTTCGCGTCGGATATATATCTTTTGAGTTAATCACTCAGGAGTTACACACCGCTAATGTCATTGTAGTCAAGTATACAACACACAAGAGAAGAAAAGGAAGACCAGAAATACCAGAAAGCCTTCAGAAGACTCTACAGCCATTTGGACTCTCGGCGTGACTTTCGTGGATCTTGTGAATACCAGTGTGTTTGATTAGTGAAAGTAGTATTGATCGGTGAAATCGATACAATTAATGCTATCAGTGTTCAGAGGAACACCCGGGTTCTAGTGTTAACTTATGCTGATTGGTTTGAACGTGCCGTTTAGTAGTTTAAGTATTTACAAATGAGTGTCGGGGTGAGGGTAAGGAAAGGAATGCTCCGGTGGTTCGGGCATGTGGAAAGAATGACTAAACAGATATACAATGCAAAAGTAGATGGATGCAGAAGTCGTGGAAGGCCACGACACACCTTCCATGATCAAATTGATCGTGTACTAGCAGAAGGTGATGTCAGGAGCCTTAAGAACAGACGAGCGTGTATGACAAGAGTTATGAATGTCAAAGAAGCAAGTGAGGTGTGTAAGAATAAGCCTAAATGGCGCTCTGTCGTTCGTGCCTACCCCGCAAGGGAATTGGCGTGAAGTTGTGTATGTATGTATATATGTATTTACAAGTCACTAGACATTTTAGACTTCGAACAACATATAATTGACGGTACTTTTAAATATTTCATAGTATTTTTGTAGCCTTAAGTGAAACGAGACAAGCACAGTCGTTCTACCAACGGCCAGGCGCTACGTTCTTCAGTAAACTGAGTAAGTGATAAATTTATGTAAGTAACTTTTGTATGTATACATTTGATATAATGACCTTTAAATAGCAATTTAATAACTCCAAGGCATAGGGTGGCAGAGATTGGAGGACACCGGGCCAAGTCGGGCGCAATTTTTGTGTCATCTCGGTAATATACTTCTTCTTCTTCAGCCAATCTCTGTCCACTGCTGGACGTAGGCCTCTCCAAGTACGCGCCACATATCCCGGTCTCCCGTCTTCCGCATCTAGCCCCTGTCGGCGACCTTGCGCAGGTCGTCAGTCCACCGAGTTGACGGGCGTCTTAATTTGCCGAGACGTGGTCTCCACTCCAAGACTCGTTTGCTCCATCGGCCGTCGATCCTGCGACAGACGGTAACATACGAACACTAGCTGTGCCCCCGACGTCGTCCGCGTACAATTTGTTTTCAAAACCCGCCGATTTTGAAACATTCTTCATTGGTACTCCGCTCCTATTAGTCATAGCGTAATGATATATAGCCTATAGCCTTCCTTGATAAATGGGCTATCTAACACTGAAAGAATCCGATCGAAACACTAACTGCTTATAATGGATACTAATCGGTATATGTACAAAACCCTTTTGAATATATGACGAGTATACCTCGTGAGTTGGGCTCAGAATCAAGCCGCTCAAAGCTGGATGTATCTATTGTTGGAATAACTTTTGATAACAAACCAAAACATAAATAGATAACACTTTATTGCTCATCAAAATAAACAAATACAAAAACAAAATGCATAATTACAATACTTGTTGGCAAAACAACAGGCGGCCTTATCACTAAAAGCGATCTCTTCCAGGCAACCTAGCTTAAAAGAAATTCTTAACTAATCTGGCGATGTAGGTGGAGCAGAAAAAAGATAGGACTGTACAATTTAAATATACATAACTAACACCAATTTATAAATTTAATGCATACACAAATCCAAACACATTTATAAAATCCTAATATATACGTATATACGAAATAATCTAAATAAATATATTTATTAACATTTTATATGACAAGCATTTTATATTAACTATAGATAAATAAGTGAATGTTTAATATATTAGACATATTTATTTAAAAACTGATAGTACTTTCTAAGTGAGTTCCGAATTGTAGGTAATGTTTTGGCCTCTCTGACAGTAAGAGGCAACGCATTCCAGAGTCTGACAGCCTGCACCGTAAAAGAGTTATCATAAAAGGATGAAGTGTGTGCAGGTGTCAGGAGTCTACGATATGTATCTGAGCGCAAATTGTGAGAAGTGGAGAGGCTACTTAGCACTTATATACTAAACTAGCTCCTGCCTGCGACTTCATTCGCGTGAAATAATTTAAAAAAAAGTAAGTAAAAAAGAGCCCCCGATTTTGAAACATCCTTCATTTCTGCTCCGCTCCTATTGCTCTTAGCGTAAGTATATATATCCTATAGCCTTCCTCGATAAAGGGGCTATCTAACACTGAAACAATTTTTCAAGTCAGACCAGTACTTCCTGAGATTAGCACGTTCAATCAGACAAACTCTTCAGCTTTATATATTAATTAGTATAAGATATGTAAATATTTGCTATGAAAGTATTGAAGAGAAGTATTCATTCTGTTTCTTTCTATTGCCAAAAGCTAACAAGCAGGTAGACGGCCCATGTGATGAAAAGTGGTCACCGTCGCCTATGGACATTTGCACCACAGGGGCGTTGTCAACGCGTTGCCGGCATCGCAGACGTATTATAACGCCTTTTTTAAATGACCCCATGATGTCGTAGCGCGGGGGGGAAACTGCGGCGGGAAGTTCCATCCAAGCCGTTATTGTACGCAGAAGGAACGTTCTAGAGAACCACATTGCCTGCGATGCTGATGAAAATGTGAAGTTAGTATCATATCGAACAGTTCCTCGGAACACTCCCTATTGTACAGATGGTAGCATACGCAGAGAGACGCAGTCTATCCGCAACTTACCATTCCATTCCAATTCTATACCATCTGTCAGTAAGGGATCATGGATGCGTTCCGTAAGTAGCTCACAACGCCCAAAATGCTCCGCCAACCGTTCCACATGGTAACCAATGTCGTTATAGTCGTGGCGAAAACTTCACTAATGACGTCATCATTTTCGATCACACAGCGCTCACAACGACCCATGTTAAGAGGTCGAGGGTCGAAGTGGGTGTTGACCGCAGAGCATTAATTCTCTCTATCTCTTGACATTAAAAAGGCGCGATTTTCAAATCAACCAATGAAATGTGTGTATTTCGTCATTTATGACATGAACGCCCCATAATCCGTTCCACTAGAGATTATGATTGTAACGTCGGCAAGCAAGTGGAACGTAAAAAATCGCGGTTGTGAACGTGGTCATTGCGAGTCTCTTGTGGAACGTAGCCCATATGAACGGCGCGACGCTAGATGGAGTCGACGGGGTCAGTCTGGTAAGCTCTTGCTTCTGTTGCGATATAATAGTATGCATTTATTCATATATTTTGCGACGTCTCGACGTCCGTTACACGGTGGATATATTATTTTTAATATTGCTTTCTCGGCTTCACCACGATCGCGTAAAATGCCAGCCCTATACATGAATACAATTTGTAAGATAAAATAATGATTAAAGTTGCGAAACATTGCGTCACGAGTTGCCAGAGAAGCATGATTAAACTTGCAAAAGCAAAATACAGTCAAGTAAAGGTTAGGCGGCGGTTAGTAGAGCGAGATTCAATTTAGATTTATCGACATCGATACGAGAATGTATCGATAAAATTGTCGATAGATTATAAATGTTAAAATAGCTATTTCACACAGATATGACTTGTCTTGGTAACCAGCAAAAGACCGAGTTGTAAATGTTGGCAACACCAACATAAGATATTTTTTACTAGCAACATTGTAGTTGCATTTTTTCTTTCTTCCGTTTGGGTTGTAGCCGAGGGCAGACGTATGCAGAGAGTATGTAAAGTTTATTATTACAAGTCTTCACCATCTAACAGTGTTTAACTTCTACGAATACATCGACCTGGGTATCCTAGAACCACCACTATCAGCGTGCACCACAAATATATATTATATGCGCGACGAGCTGCGCGCAGTAAATGATTTTAAGTGAAGATTACACAAGAGACGTGCTAGGTAATATATTCTATTCTATAATATTAATTATATATAAAGCGCAGTTAATTTTGCTAAATCGACTAAGACTTTTTATCCCTGCAGGAATGGAGAAAGAATACAATTTCCTGTGACCGGGCGGCCTGTCGTAAGAGGCGGCCAAACAACCCACAGCCAGGTGGTAGGGCATTTTCCCGACTGGATGGCTACCACCCCTGGTCTAAAGTATGTCGCCATAAGAACATTGAGTTGTGTTCCGGCGTTAGTGATCAGGTTTCAGTCTCCCTTAAGAGAGCAGCAGCGCATTTGTAGCACCTTTGGTGTTTCAAATGTCCATAGGCGATGGTAACTGCTTTCCATCAAGTGGGCCGTCTGCCTGTCTGCTGAACTCCTGCAATAAAAAAATAACTTTCCCTCCGACTTCACCAGCGTGAATTTGAATAAAAATGAAGTACCTACCACAAAGAAATTCGTATACCTATAAACAAACATACGAAAACTCAAGTAATAACCTTAATATTTTTATTATTTATTACTCATTCACAGTTTATTCACATTGAGATATTCTGCTAGTATGACTAATTGAAACTTTAAATGAAAAACTACTTTTACTAATATATTATTATAATCTCAATAGAAATAAAAGTATAGACGGTGGCTACGTAAACAAAAGCGTCAAATGATATGAAGCATTTTTTTTACTTGTGTACGTAAACGTATGTGGAAATCACGTGGATCGCGTCTGTGTGGTTTATTTGAACTATATCCGTACAAATTCAATTTAATAAACAGTTCTCGTAACGCACTGTAGTGGAACAGTTACAAGCCAATAGATGGCGCTGTGCAGTAATTGATGTCACAAACGTTTCCCGAAACATACAAAGAATATATACAAATTTTCAACTATAACGGACGGGTCTAGGCCTGCGAGGAACAGCATTAGCCTCGCTGGAAGATCTCACCTTGAGACGGAGGGGCATTCTATCTCGCTACTCCATCCTATCGGGGCTCACCCTTCAGCACTAACGTCGTGGTGGTCGTGGTCGGTAACCTATTCCAAAATCGGCATCCTTTAGCCGGCGTCACTTTGAGAGTCCGACACTGTCTTTCTATTAATGGTGTAGGCGCCACCTATTTCCCAGTCAGCAATTGTACCTTGGATTTATAGCGTCTTACAAACCCCGCATGTTGCCGGCGCTCGCTTTGCGCGTGAGTCAGACGTTGCCAAACGCTACGCTACCGCGACGCACGCGAAGTAGTATCGCACCCGCCTTTATAACCATACATAATTAAGCTATCGAAGATTTCCGCGTCCACTCAGTTACTAGGACATTCGCCTCATTTAATACATAAACATAAGCAGTCAGCGTATCTGCGTCCCTTGCGCCCCGGGGTTCGTGTAGAAGGACCTTGCCACCTTTGTATATCTCCACGTGATAAGCAGTGGCAGACTCCTTGAACCAGCGCTGTCGTGAGCTGCTGGCTGACTGCGAGGTAAGTGCAAAATTCTGTATTCTCCGGGCACCAGTTCTTAATTGGGGAATAAAGGATGGCCATATATTGAGTACATAACCCCCGTGGAGATTGCCCGATTGCGTCTCTAAATGGTACATACATACATAACTTCACGCCAGTTCCCTTGCGGAGTAGGCACGAACAACAGAGTGCCATTTAGGCTTATTCTTACATACCTCACTTGCTTCTTTGACATTCATAACTCTTGTCATGCAAGCTCGTCTGTTCTTAAGGCTCCTGACATCACCTTCTGCTAGTACACGAAATGGTCTAAGGTTAAAATGTATAAAATTATCGATAGATGTCCCAACACTAAGATCGCTCGGCACCGATCACTGTCAATTGGCTCGTGACCAAAATATAGGTACGTTCTACGTATTATCCGTATAATTTTGTATAAACAATCTAGAACTGACTCATTTTTAACCGTACCAAGGTTTCCGAGTTATAATAACCGCTGCGGTATTTATCCTACAGCCATATTCTATTGTAATTAGACTTGAAAAAAAAAACTCAAGGATGCGATTTCGTGAAATTGTACTTAGTGACGACTTCAGGCTAGCATTTTTTATTTCAGTACACCAGATAGTAAGGCGGCTCATCTGATGAAAAGTGGTTTTAGCTATAGCATTTTTTTTTAATGTGAAACTTCTATATAAACGGGGGGTTAGGATTTTTCTGTCACGAAAAAGCGTTACGGCCGCGTGGAGGAGCGGCATAAATTTAGACTAGACGTGGTGAGAGGCGGCATAATTTTAGAGTATACTATGGATGCGTTTTTTGATTCCGGATCGAATTCAGTTTTTTTGTTTGATAAAATAAAATATGTTTAAATAACATACATACATACATAACTTCACGCCAGTTCCCTTGCGGGGTAGGCACGAACAACAGAGCGCCATTTAGGCCCATTCTTACACACCTCACTTGCTTCTTTGACATTCATAACTCTTGTCATGCACACTCGTATGTTCTTAAGGCTCCTGACATCACCCTCCGCTAGTACACGATCAATTTGATCATGGAAGGTGTGTCGTGGCCTTCTACGACTTCTGCATCCATCCACTTTTGCATTGTATATCTGTTTAGTCATTCTTTCATCATGCATTCTTTCCACATGCCCGAACCACCGGAGCATTCCTTTCCTTACCTTCACCCCGACACTCTCTTTCAGACTAACTCTCTTTCTTAAATTGTTTAAATAACAAATGCATTAATTAAAATGTACCTAACCTAACCAAATCATAATTTGCAATAAACCTGCGAAAAATCGAAATGTGTGCCGAGACACATAGTAGAAGTGACATTTCAACGGACAAGTGCAAAAACGAATGGCAACAAAATTTTTACTTGAAGTTTTACAATTAATAATGTACAAGTACATTAACAATAGTAGGTGGCGCTGGAGTCGGGTCCCTATATTTATACTTTTTCAGGGCAGGACAACGTCTTCTGGAACCGCCAAATTAAATGTAAAATAATTAATTAAAAACAAATGTCTACAAATACTATATTTTACGGTTAAAAACAGAAATACTATTATTGTGGTCGTTGAAGAGTGATATAATTATTTTAAATAGAAATATCCTGCCTTTTGGAATATTTCAAATATATTAACTCAATAAACACAAGATGCATGATGAAAGAATGACTAAACAGATATACAATGCAAAAGTGGATGGATGCAGAAGTCGTGGAAGGCCACGACACACCTTCCATGATCAAATTGATCGTGTACTAGCGGAGGGTGATGTCAGGAGCCTTAAGAACAGACGAGTGTGCATAACAAGAGTTATGAATGTCAAAGAAGCAAGTGAGGTGTGTAAGAATGGGCCTAAATGTCACTCTGTTGTTCGTGTCTACCCTGCAAGGGAACTGGCGTGAAGTTATGTATGTATGTATGTAAACACAAAAATGGATATTTATACGTGTATTCCTCTCAATAATTTTCACTCGACCAAACATAAAAATTTGACATAAAAAAATAAAAATCACATTCAAAATGCTATTCTATAAGAAAAATAAGCCGCGACAAGGGCAGAACCTTGGGGGGATATTTCGCGACTTAGTGTGGGATTCGCCAGATCGGGGGTGGCACTAGCATGCCCAGTCAGAACTGGAGCCATGCTATTGCCACTCCCCAGTAAGGGATACCCACTAAAACCCCTGGGTGTTCCGTCCTGCGCCTTATGCCAGGGCTACGGGTAATTGGGCTGCCCGACTGCGCGATGCCTTGGCAGGCGTGCGCCTCTTCCACTGCCGGGGGAGCTGCTCCTCCGGCGCCAACTTGATCTTTTCCGTGCGTCGGGCGGTCTGTAACGCGCCCCACGGGAAGAGAGCAAGCGGGGCAAGCTTATGGCGGCCGAAGGTCGAAATCCGCCCTCCGACCGCCACGCTCACCGTCCGCTCACACTCCCGCTCCGCCTCCTTCGCAAACATGACTTGCTCGCAGGAGTAGACGGCGTCTCATCCGGGTTTGCTCCCGACCATGGTGCGTACCACGGCCGGAAGAACTAACGAGTCTGCAACAAATATATGTCCTCTATAAAAAGTTGACAACCCTAATAAAAGTAATAATTAAAAAAAATAAGTCGCATGCATCATTATCGCCACTTCCCGTTGAACGAGTTTCAACAAGTCTTGATACGTGCAACATTTTCCAATATAGTGCAATATATTGTTTGAAATATCAACGCATGCTCTGGACAGATCACGACTTGTCGAGGCCGGGCTTCCTAATGGCACTAACCAGTGACCACCTGATTTACGCCTCGATTAATCGCATACAATGCAAAAGTGGATGGATGCAGAAGTCGTGGAATGCCACGACACACCTTCCATGATCAAATTGATCGTGTACTAGCAGAAGGTGATGTCAGGAGCCTTAAGAACAGACGAGCTTGCATGACAGGAGTTATGAATGTCAAAGAGGCAAGTGAGGTGTGTAAGAATAAGCCTAAATGGCACTCTGTTGTTCGTGCCTACCCCGTAAGGGAACTGGCGTGAAGTTACGTATGTATGTATGTATGTAATCGCATTATGAAAATCTCGTGGCATTATAATAATAATTTTTAGCGAAGAGCCTTGACCACCATCTCGTAAGGTTCTCGCTTGGTTTGTGGTTGAAGGGACGGATGCAAAAATCTTTCTTTTTTTAAAAGGCAGTTCTTTTTTTTATTGCAGGAATTCAGCAGACAGGCAAACGGCCCACCATCGCCTATGGACATTTGCAACGCCAAAGTTGCTACAAATGCGCTGCTGCTCTCTTTAAGGGAAACTGGAAGCTGGTCACTAAGGCCGGAATACAACACTAGGTTGTTATGGCGGCATACTCTAGACCAGGGGTGGTAGCCATCCAGTTGGGAAAATGCCCTACCACTGGCTGTGGGTTTTTAAGTCGCCTCTTACGACAGGCCGCCCGGCCGCAGGAAATTGTATTCTTTCTCCGTTCGTGCACGGATGAGAAGAAGTTCTGTTGGATACGGTCTATATTGTGAGAAAGTTCCTACTTATGGACTCCTAACCATAGGTAGCTTGGACCTTAGGTCTCGGTTTCAATATAAGAGATGCCAAAGACTCGCATACTGGAAACGAAAAAGTAGCAAAGCGGACTTCCGAGCTTCAAGGCAGACGCATCTAACGCAACCGGGATTAAGTCGTAAGATAATGATGAAAGAAACACACAATCTGTACTAATATATAAAGCTGAAGAGTTTGTTTGTTTGCTTGAACGCGCTAATCTCAGGAACTACTAGTCTGAATTGAAAAATTCTTTCAGTGTTAGATAGCCCATTTCTCGCGGAAGGCTATAGGCTATATATCATCACGGTAAGACCAATAGGAGCGGAGCAATGAAGAATGTTTCAAAATCGGGGGTTTCTTTTTACTTACTTTTTTTTAACTATTCCACGCGAACGAAGTCGCGGGCAGAAGTTAGTAAATATATATAGATGAATAATTATATATTACATACATAGATATACACATAATACATATAATTACTATAAACATAATAATAATTAATACTGAACAAATTAGAAACAAATATTGTGGGTATACTGATAAAATATTCAAGACAAATCTATATATATAAAAATAAATTGCTGTTCGTTAGTCTCGCTAAAACTCGAGAACGGCTGGACTGATTTGGCTAATTTTGGTTATGAATTATTTGTGGAAGTCCAAGAAAGGTTTATAATGTGAGTAAATATGAAAAAATGCATGGAATATTAGTAAAAACAACAATTTCGCTTTCCCTTAGAAACTATTCCTACATGTCAAACATTTGATGTTCGACCCGTCGTTTAGAAATCAATTAAAATTAAAAGTTGTTCAGAAATCAAATTAAATTTAAAAGTGAAGTTTTTTTTCATTTTTTGGCTTTGAATGTTAAACGTTTGATGTTCGTCCCGTCGTTCAGAAATCATTTTTTTTAATACGAATTCTTTTGGTTAAGTTTTGACCACATTTTTACTAAAGTTGAAACATTCTGCAATTATCATCAGCTTTTTTATTTATTGATTCTGAGGCGGTACGAAATTTGCAGAGTCAGCTAGTGTTATAATATTATATGAAATGAACATAATACATATTTAGAAACAGACTGCGGGACTCGAATTAAAATGCCGTTGGAATTATTATAGAATTTATTAGAATTATACAAACACGTATAACACAGGTACAAATATAACTGGACACAACCAGTACAAACTGCACGATTCAATCACACGCGCAAAGTACGTCACTATATAGCTCATCGAATGTACACACGTCTTGCTGGTATCGTAATCGTCGCTTGACTGCCTCACCCCTCCGTTCGGGCATTGTCTTATACTAAACTATACAATACAAACACTCGACCGCGTGGACTGAATTTTCCAAGAATTACACCTGGCTAACGACCATCATAAAGGATTACAATACACTATAGGCGACTTTTCTAATTAAAAATTTTAAACACAAAGTAAACAAAAGAAGTCCAAAAGCCGAAAAGGTAATAAACTGCAGGTGTGCATTCACTTTTGTCGGCGTGTAGCAATAGTTAAAATTAAGACTACAACTTTTTTTTGGTGACGGTTGCTGCACTAGACTCTAGGTCTGTATCGCGGCAACCAACACAATTTTATTATAAGAACTTAAATATAGTGGAATTATTCGGAACAAAAACATAAGAGTTTCAATTTTGCCAAAATAACTACGAAACTATAAATATTCTAAGAATTCGCCTAGAAGCAGTAGCAGCAGGCAATATAGCTGGAACATCATAAAGTTAATACTTGGTACTCTAGAACTTGCCCCAGACGAGTAAGCCCCTTTAAAAGTTTCACCCCACCTAACTTGGCAATCAAATCTCTATATAAGCTAATTGAACTTGGGCCAAGTGAAAGGGCTTTGAGCCTCATAAGGCACTTTTAATTAAGTTTTCAAAGGTGCTGGGCATTTTGATTTTCAATAAATTTTAAAGAATTAATAATCTGCTTAAAGTCATAGCAATTTTTAAATGGTATATCTATAATGTTATATATTTCTAAACATTGAAGCTATTAAAAAAAAGAAATAGACTATATTGTTACAACCTAGGCCCCGACAAAGATAAATTCCACGTACAAATCTGTAAAAGCACATTTTAATACCTGTCGGCATTTGAACTGATTGTGATCCCTTTATGATCGTCTTCTCATGTTCACTTATTTATTGGCATACGTTTCTAGTTATTGCGGAAAACAGCCGCTTGTTCTATTGTACTCGTTAACGGCTGCTTTCGGCTGCATCATTAGCCAGGTGTGCAGATTACGATTACTAGGAAAATGTGTGGACGTCGCCGGGCGGGCACATTCGCATTTGTGAAGTATAAAATGACGGGCTGATTGAGAGAGGGGTCAGTTGAGTTACAACTAGGATACCGG
This sequence comes from Dendrolimus kikuchii, assembly GCA_019925095.2. NCBI lineage: Eukaryota > Metazoa > Arthropoda > Insecta > Lepidoptera > Lasiocampidae > Dendrolimus > Dendrolimus kikuchii. The sequence continues at coordinate 1,833,545 of CM034404.1, forward strand.
CGTGACATGTGTACATTCGGGAATCTAATAGTGACCGATTTTGCGCGTTTTAGTGAATTACGACCTTCTGCATTACGTTTGGATTTGTTGTGTTCGGTTATATTTGTACCTGTGTTATACGTGTTTGTATAGTTCTAATAAACTCTATAATCATTCTAACGGCATTTTAATTCGAGTTCCGCTAACTCGTAACAATATAAAGGATGGACAACACGATGCAATTTTTTTAGATTTCTTGTCTGTTTGTCTGTATATAAATAAAAAAAATGGATTTTTGATATAAGTGCCGTATATATTTCAACACGCATTTAGTAAAAGCTGTCATTTTGACATTACAACCAAACAGTTTAATTTTATTTACTTGTATAGATAGGTGTTATCGCTGCGACGAAATAGTGTACAGAGTTCTCGCCGGCAGTGTGAACTGTCAGCGATCAGCTATTAGTATATGCGTCTCTTTTATTTATACGAAATCTATATCTTCTGTTCCTTTCTTGAGCGAGAAAACTGTTGATAGTTAATCGCTTGCTCGCCGGCGGTGATACAACTGCCGTACTCTGAAACGTCTCATAAGATTTCAATGAAGATTTTAGAATTTTTATTATTCCGACGTTTCAGCCACTTTTCAGTGGCCGTGATCACGGAAGACAAATGTCTCAAGTGTCAATGAGTATTGTTAAAGTTTTATTTAGCCTACCGCCAACTTGTTCAATTCATTATTTAGTTTTAATTTGGTTTATGGTTATTTTTTACTCTATGGGAGCCTAACCTAATATACCACCGCTACGCAACATGTTGTGGCTTGAAGAGAAGAAGGGGCGCAAGGAGCTCTTCAGCAAACATGCCTAGCTCTGATATTTTATATAATATTAAAATGGGTGGGAGGAAAAATATTGTTACAACTCAGGTCCCGACAAAAACAAAATCCACTTGCATATCTGAAACAAAGCACATTTATTACCCGTCGGCATTCGAACTAATAACTATTAACATTGAAACTATTGTAATTATTTTATGATCGTCTTCTTTTGTTTACTTATTGGCATACGGCCTATTGTTGTATTGTAATCATTAGCCAGGTGTTACGGATTTTAAAGTACAAGCGGATTCTAGGAAATTCGGACCATGCTGCCGGGCGGACATATTGTATTTGTGGAGTATAAAGCAATGGCCCGATTCAGGGAGGAGGCAGTCGAGCGAGAACCACGAGCGAAGCGAGACGTGTGTACTACAATTGGGAATACAATAAGTGACGGAGTTTATGCGTTTTATTGAATTACGACCTTCTGCATAACGTTTGGACGTGTTGTGTTCGGTTATATTTGTACATACATAACTTCACGCCAGTTTCCTTGAGGGTAGGCACGAACAACAGAGCGCCATTTAGGCTTATTCTTACACACCTCACTTGCTTCTTTGACATTCATAACTCTTGTCATGCACGCTTGTCTGTTCTTAAGGCTCCTGACAAGGTTATATTTGTACCTGTATTATACGTGTTTGTATAGTTCTAATAAACTCTGTTGTAATTCTAACGGCATTTTAATTCGAGTCTCGAGACTCGTAACAATATAAAGAAATTATCAATCAAGTTGGTTTGTGTTCCGGTGCACTCAGAAAGGGCTCACAGTGTCTTCAGGTCAGGCAGTTGGTTTTTGCTGGGTTTGGGTTTTGAAAGTTTTGATGATCGGATCCCAAACAGCTGGCGCTTGCCAACATCTTCTCTATTGAAATTTGGGTGTTTTTTTTTATTTCAATAGCCTCACGCATCATTCTAAGTATGAAATGTCGGATAATAAAAATCAAATAAATTACCGCGCTTAAAACCGTTAAAATGTCGTTTTATTAAGATTTTAGAAATAAAAATAGCAATTCTATTTGGTCGCGCGTAAATTATTTTGAAAATTTGTAAAGGAATGAAAAGAATGGTAATACGTTTGAATGATGTAAAACCACCTCCTATCTTTTTTTTCTCTCCTGTACATACCTCAAGCTGAAAAAAGGAGACGGCATGCGACGTCAACAGCATCGCAATAGTGGTTATCGTATAAAATTCACCTTTTGCTTACGAAATGCAACGCGTACGCATCGTTTCGAATATTGTGACCAATTTTTCATCTAGATACTTAATATACCATCAAATTAGTTAGACTCGTGAAATTTGAACATCTGTGCGTGTCGTGCTAACTTCTAAGAAACAAGGAGAAATCATCGCTTCGCTACGTAAAGGTACTGTGCAATCCTTCCTTTATAACTGCTTGTGTTTCCCCTTGTTAGAAAGAGAAGAAACCAGAACGAATGCAAGGATAATGATCGATGATGTTATGCTAGAGCAAGTGAATGAGTTTGTATATCTCGGATGTGCTTTTAGCAGGGATGGAAGGTACACCGCTGATATAGAAAGAAGAGTGAATTTGGGGAATAGTGTGAATGGGGCGTTAGGTAAACTTCTAGGCGCTAAGAACCTCAGCCAGAAGGCCCAGCTCGCCATACACAACGCGGTGCTGGTACCTACGCTCACGTATGGATGCGAGAGTTGGGTATGGAAAAGAGAGCATGAATGAGCATGAGTGACGCTCGCGGACCGCGTTCGTAATACCGAAGTAAGAAAGAGAGTTGGTCTGAAAGAGAGTGTCGGGGTGAAGGTAAGGAAAGGAATGCTCCGGTGGTTCGGTCATGTGGAAAGAATTCATTATGAAAGAATGACTAAACAGATATATAATGCAAAAGTGGATGGATGCAGAAGTCGTGGAAGGCCACGACACACCTTCCATGATCAAATTGATCGTGTACTAGCAGAAGGTGATGTCAGGAGCCTTAAGAACAGACGAGCGTGCATGACAAGAGTTATGAATGTCAAAGAGGCAAGTGAGGTGTGTAAGAATAAGCCTAAATGGCACTCTGTTGTTCGTGCCTACCCCGCAAGAGAACTGGCGTGAAGTTATGTATGTATGTATGTATGTGTTTCCCCTTGTTCTATGCAGCTATATTTCCATCATTGTGGTTTTATATCAAAGGGGAGTGAATACATTTAAACAATTACCAATTCGCGTAACCACTCTTTTAAAAAATTGTGTTTTATTTATATAAGATGCAGGGTTTAGAAGAACGAATTAAAATTCCCAATGGCGGACAAAGCCAGTGTATACCATAAACAACAACTCTTCCTAAAGCTTTTTTGTTTTTCAAAGAGATACAGTTGGATAAGTTCTACAGACTCCGATAATGCGATTCCGATGTAGGAATTAATTGCAACGGCAGGTTCCAATAATGTTAATTTGTTTGTTAGTTGACTGTTTTATGTGAGGTTTATATACGGGGCCAATGTTACAAGTGGGCCTTCAGAACTAAACTATATGAAATATCGAAAAACATTCAAAGAAGTCTCGAGGCCTTGATGAAAAGAAAAGTGGCATTATTCGATTTTCGAAAAATCGATTACCGTTGTGAGGGATTGAACTGACTGATTTTGAAAAAAGAACACATTCTGTATTATTATATTGTTACGACCCAGGTGCCGACAAAGATAAATTCACACCTGCAGCCAAGTAGAAACACATTTTATTACCTTTTCGGCATTTGGACTTCTTTTGTTTACTCTGTGTATAAAATTTGTGACTAGAAAAATAGCCCATTGTGTATTGTAATCTTTTAAGGTAGTTCTTAGCCTAGTGTGGTTCTAGGAAATTCGGTCCACGCGGCCGAGGAGACATATTGCATTTGTACAGTATAAAGCAATGCCTCAATTGAGAGATGGGGCAGTCTAGCGATAACCACGAGCGAAGCAAGACGTGTGTACTCCATTCGGTAATCTATTTCGTGACGAACTTTGCACGTTTTATGGAATTACGATCTTCTGCATTACGTTTGGCTTTGGTGTACATTCGGTTATATTTGTGCCTGTGTTATACGTGTTTGTCTAGTTCTAATAAACTCTACAGTAAATCTAACGGCATTTTAATTCCAGTCCTGCAACTCGTAACAATATCAATTCATAGTGTAGCGTATAGGAATTAATTTATGTGAAGTAAAATCATAAGGGAAAGGCTTGATTTTTAATTAATAGGTTTCTGGTTATGATATATGGTTATGATGCCATACTCTTCGACTAGAATTAGTAGCCATCCAGGCAAGCACCCCACCAGCCGCAGGAAATTAGTATTCCTTCTCATTCTCTTCTCTCCTATTTTTAAATTGTGACTTAAAATTGACAATCTTTTATATTAAAAAATTTACACAGTACCGAAGGTATAAATTTAGTTGACTTTAGTTGCATGCATAACTTAAATTCTAAATGTTTTAGTATTCATATTCTAGCAATGACCCTAATGTGTGGAGGAGTAGGAGGGATGGAGGTGGAATCTCCTCCGTCTCAAAGGAAGATCTTCCAGCGAGGCTGTTGCTGTTCCTCGCAGGCCTAGGCGTATTTTTTTGTTTGTTATTGGACTTGACTTTATGTTGTTGGTCCGAAGACCTTACAACTTTAACGGGGTTTCTTTCGCGAAGCGAAGGCGCTCGAGCCCGGGGGGACAGCTTGCTCGAGGGAGCTCCCTAAGGAGTTTTACCTCGGCTGGACTGTTGCCATGAGAGGGGGATGAATTTAATGATGCCCACCATAGGGCGACTTAGGCCTATCTATTATTCTTGGATTTTTTTATATATTCTTTGTACGTTTTGGGAATCGTTTGCGACCTCAATTATTGCACAGCGCCATCTATTGGCTTGTAAGTGTTTCACTAAAATACAATTTAAAATGGTAAAAGTTATAATTAACACATACATTTAAATATTTGTACAAGAATAGGTCAGATACGGTGATACTAGTCACACTGTTTTATCAACTATCGTCCACATACCACTGTCTGTATCCCTACAAATAAAAGATTCATTAATTCATTCATTCATCCGTTCTTACAAGCAAAATTTTTCTTTTCTCTGAAGAAAAAAATAGTAAACTTAACTCAAACACACCTTGAACCACCCCCCATCAATATTCGAAAAACCCCACTCCACACATTTAATATTCCACTTATGCCTTAAATTGTCTCGTTTCCAAGATATATGTATTGCAAACCTACCTATTGTACCCTGAGGACTTACAACTGTCTGTCTACGAGCCCTATTACTTACAAAATCTACTTCAAGGAAAAATAAATATTAAACCTTTTAGCATAAGTTCCAGATTCGTTTGTCGATTTGATGACATTTGAAACTATTTTTATCGACAAATGAATTTCTACTTTATTCATTAAATTATAAGGTGAAGATTTCTATGATGGCATTAAAGACTTGAGCCTTTTCGAAATGAGGTTAATATCGACAGTAGGATAGAGGTACGACCATTAATCGTTGAATGATAATATCGGCCCTGTAAATATGTGGATTTCTAAACGATCGGCCAGAGCTTTGCTTGGATTTGCGAATTAAACCAAACCTTAGAGGTGTTAAACAAACTTTAAAAGTAGTGATGACAGGTACAACAACTATGTGGATGGTAGAGGCAGTGCTGGTAGATCGCGACGGACTTAACTTGTTTAAAGAATAACCAGGTAAAAAGCACCTTGAAGAGAGTGACCCTAACGGTTGGAGGAGCGAGATGGAATGCTCCTCCGTCTCAAAGAAAAATCTTCCAGCAAAGCTAATGTTGTTCCTCGCAGGCCTAGGCCCTATCCATTATTCTTGTTTTTTTTTTGGAGCTGGACCCAGCTGAATAACCGAGATGTTCAGCCCGGAAGCAGCGCGCTCAAGGAGGCACCTCCTGTGAGGTTCGACCTCGGCTCGACCGCTGCGGGGGATTGACTCTATATTGAGATTTAGCCGTAAAGGGCTGAATGAGCTAAGCCAACAAGCTGAAGTGATTATTTGGGGACTAATTATCGACTCCGCCGGCGGAGCCGATCCCAGTCTATCATTACTACCGCTTCGCAACGTGTTATAGCTGGAGGAGAAGAAGCGGCGGAAGAAACTCTCCAGCAACACGCCTAAGCTAATCTTATATGGCTACTTGTGTCTGTAATGAGTGAGTGTAATTGGTGGGTCTTACCTTTGTGTAAGAGGATCCGAGCCGGGGGCTCTCCGGCCGTCTATTTTGTCTGCGTCTGTTATGCCAGGCTGATGTTCTGAGCCTAGGGGGCTTCATGATCGCGAGGAGACGGGTGATTTCACCGGGCTCGATATTATTCTTGTAAATTTTTGTATAGCATATTCTTTGTACATTTCGGGAAACGTTTGTGACATCAATTCTTGCACAGCGCCATCTATTGGCTTGTAAGTGTTCCACTACAACCTTATAATAAACGTGTATGTATGAAGAAATTAATAAAAGTAAATGAAGCAAAAGATGTATGTCAAGATCATAGCAAGTGGAAATCCGTCGTCGCTGCCTACCCCTACGTGTGAAACAGGCGTGATTTATGTAAGACGAATCTTTACGAAAATGTCCAATACACGTTCAACCGACTCTGTGAGGCAATATAGGCAATGAAAAAGTAACCTACAAAACTAACAAGTCATTTGGCAAAAAAGCCAAAACCTGGTGAGAAATTGGTCCCAAATTCAATAGACATGCCACTTTTTTAAATGTATAAAAATAGTTCTAATCCAAAACGAGCTTTCTAGGAAACAACTGTAGCGGTTACGAGAAAACCTAAATCAAATCCTTTTGCTAAATCAAAAACATCCTTAAGCCTTCATTTTTAAGAACGAAAATCGAATAAAGCAGGCAAGCAGGAAGGATTCAATATGTCATCTGATTTATTCAAAACCACTATTTGAAGATTTTCCAAGAAATCTCTAAATCTCAGCCATCAAACGTTTCTTCGAAAAGCTAAACAACAGTTTATTTGGAATTTGTGCTATTATTATTGACATGTTCTTGAAATTACTGCAAAATATAATATTAAAAACAATATATCCTTCTACAATCTCGATGAGTAGAATTCTCAATAGAAGCATTGATGTTACGTATATTTAAATTGACTTAAAAAAATATTTTTTATAAAAAGACTAGCGGCCCCGACAGACGTTGTCCTGCTCTGAAAAAATAAAAATTTAGGACCCGACCCCAGCGCCACCTACCGGTTCCAATTGTGGATTTAAACCATCCGAGAACCCACTCAAACACACAAAAACAAAATCACCAAAATCGCTCCAGGTGATTAGGAGGATTCTAGAACCCGATCTCAGCGCCATCTACCGGTTCCAACGGGATAAAAAGTATCCTATGTCCGTCTCCTGGTTCTAAGCTACGTCCCCACCAATTTTCAGCCAAATCGGTACAGCCGTTCTTGAGTTATAAATAGTGTAACTAACACGACTTTCTTTTATATATATGTCGGCGCACCATCGATCAGAATAATAATTATGTTGTCAATGACACTTTAGCGGAGTGTTGCATCTGTGGAAGGACGCGACCACCTCAATGACAGATAGACATGTCGGGACATGTTTTGGGCGGTGTGCGTGGTTTGCGACCACGCACAAGGCATCAAGGGCATCAAGCCTGCAACAAATCGCTATTATTAAAGTGCATTGCGGTTTAGAAAGTGATTAGTGTTTGTTTCGTGGTTTTTTTCAAAAGTAAAGTAAAATTGTATCTATACCAATTGGAACATTAGTTTTAATTGTCAAACAGTACTCAACCACGCCGTATATAAATAAATAAATAAATAATCGGCAAACAAACACACTGTATATCCCCAAATTAAGCAAGTTACGCTTGTGTTATGGGTAATATACAACGGATTACTCTGGGGCCGATCGCAGACACCCAGACCATAGTAAATAACGGAGAAAATACGTTTCCGAAATTCACTATACCAGGAATCGAACCCGGAGCCTCTGCGTCGCAGTGAGGTAGGCCGGCAAAGGCTTAGCCCGCTCGACCACAGAGGCCGTCATATAAATATGAATGTTGATGAAGGCCTTCCTGAGCGTTCACATAGATTCGTTTAGCCCAGTGGTCGGCAAAGTGCGGCTCTAGAGCCGCATGTGGCTCTTTGATATACACGGAAGGCGCAATAATAAATATAAATCTTATTAATGAGAACTTGGAATCATACCCAAAATTAAAAACAACATCATACAAACCTGACTTACTTAAACTTTCCAATGAAATGCAAGCACATGGTTCGCATTAATAAATATTTATTAAGTATGAAATTTAGTTTTATTTAGCGTACTACTTATTTAATGTAATAAAAGTTTACTAAACAAGCAAATTTGGCTCCCAATTTTTGTTTAAATTGTTGTAATGTTCATATTTGGCTCTTTGACTAATAAGTTTGCCGACCATTGGTTTAGCCCAAAAAGATATTAATTTGACATAAACTGACGGACAGACAAATTTCCATATCTTATTGTTATTTTCATTTTTTGTGTTTAATTAAATAACAGAAGAAGTCATATATAAAAATTTACAAATTAAATAGTTTTTAGGAAAGGAATGCTCCGGTGATTCGGGCATGTGGAAAAAATGCATGATGAAAGAATGACTAAACGGATATACAATGCAAAAGTGGATGGATGCAGAAGTCGTGGAAGGCCACGACACACCTTCCATGATCAAATTGATCGTGTACTAGCGGAGGGCGATGTCAGGAGCCTTAAGAACAGACGAGCATGCATGACAAGAGTTATGAACGTCAAAGAAGCAAGTGAGGTGTGTAAGAATAAGCCTGAATGGCGCTCTGTCGTTCGTGCCTACCCCGCAAGGGAATTGGCGTGAAGTTATGTATGTATGTATGTAGAATTTAAATCTATAAATTAGCTGTCGATCAGTGAAAACCGCATCAAAATCGGCTCAGTAGTTTTTACGTGAATCCCGAAAAAACCGACAAGAAATCTAAGAAAAATTGCATCGTGTTTTCCTTTCTTTATATAGTCTATTCCAGTTGTTTTTATAATAGCTTCAATGTCCAGACGCGGCATGTTTATAATACTATAGACAGATAGATTGATTCCCTCAAAGGATTTAAGGGTCTTAAGCTTTTAGTTCTCTATCCTGTTTTTCTTGTTAACTAAGGATTAAGCGGGATTTGTTGAATACATTATTTGCTCTAATCTCCGTGTAAAGCAAACAAGGCATTCTGTCATGTTGTTGATTTCTGATCAGAGCTTGTCAGGGTTTGCTCATACTTCGGTTCCGTATCTTTTGGCAACTCTCAAAGCAAGAAAGAAAGAAGAATTAAAACAGGTTTATTCTTAGGACATATATAAGTTTTTATTATTTTTTTATTGCAGGAGTTCAGCAGACAGGCAGACGGCCCACTTGATGGAAAGCGGTTACCATCGCCTATGAACATATGCAACACCAAAGGTGCTACAAATGCGCTGCTGCTCTCTTAAGGGAGACTGGAACTTGGTCACTAATGCCGGAACACAACTCAAAGTTATTAGTTATGGCGACATTCTTTAGACCAGGGGTGGTAGCCATCCAGTCGGGGTAATGCCCTACCACCTGGCTGTGGGTTGTTAAGTCGCCTCTTACGACAGGCCGCCCGGCCGCAGGAAAGTGAAACAAACACATTTGTAGTAATAAATAAAGCGCAATAAAAAACAAGAAAACAACCAACAAAGTATTAGAAGATATATATATTATGTCCTAATTGGATCAAGCTCAGCAAATATATCGATCTACTAGACCGACCTATCCGTGCAGGAACGAAGAAAGAATACAATTTCCTGCGGCCGGGCGGCCTGTCGTAAGCGGCGACTTAACAACCCACAGCCAGGTGGTAGGGCATTTGCCCGACTGGATGGCTACCACCCCTGGTCTAAAGTATGTCGCCATAACAACCTTGAGTTGTGTTCCGGCATTAGTGATCAGGTTCCAGTTTCCCTTAAGAGAGCAGCAGCGCATTTGTAGCACCTTTGGTGTTGCAAATGTCTATAGGTGATGGTAACCGCTTAACATCAAGTGGGCCGTCTGCCTGTCTGCTGATCTCCTGCAATAAAAAAAAGAACAACGCTGATCTTCCGCTTGAACCTAGAGCGACGTCAGCGCAAACTATACATAAAATAAATGTACCTATTTGGTTACATCGCTTTCTTAATTAGCACAAATTTGTGGTTGAATTTAAAACGAAATGATTTATTGTTGTTGTCTCACTCTGTTTATATAGGATTTGTATGAAATGGGTATATACTCTTAGGTATATATACAATTAAAACTTTATGATTCAGTCATTTGCAGTGATCACCCTATCGCGCAGGTTCTTTGACCGTGCCCCCCATCACCCGAACCCTCTGGTGACGGAAACGGTCAACTACAAACCCACACCGAACGCTCCCACGAGAAATCGTCGCCCTCGCAATGTACTCATTGACGAGCCCGACGAACTAGTACTAGCAGAAGGTGATGTCAGGAGCCTTAAGAACAGACGAGCGTGCATGACAAGAGTTATGAATGTCAAAGAAGCAAGTGAGGTGTGTAAAAATGGGCCTAAATGGCGCTCTGTTGTTCGTGCCTACCCCGCAAGGGAACTGGCGTGAAGGTATGTATGTATGTACATATAAATTACGTGTCACGTTGTTTGTCCACGATGGACTCCTAAACTACTTGACCGATTTTAAATAAATTTGCACACCGTGTGCAGTTTCATCCGACTTGAAAGATAGGATAGCTTACATTTGGACCCGGTAGGTGGCGCTGGAATCGGGTTCAACATTTTATTTCCTCAGGGCAGAACAACGTCTGCCGGGACAGCTAGTATATATATATATATATATATATATATATATATATATATATATATATATATATATATAGATATATATATATATTAATCGAAAATTACATAAAATGTCTATTTAATTTACATGAGGTCAATGTTGAACAAACAAACAAAAAATGCCACCACAATAATTACTAGTAAAATAATTGAGTTATGAGCAAGATATAATGGCAAACTCTGAAGGCGATCCCAGAGACCCAGACCATAGTAAGTTATATTATAATAAATAATAAGACACGGTAACAACAGTTTTCGTATAACGTAATACCTATCCTCAATTCACGGTAATCGAAAAGGGCCGATATCAGCTTAACTGGCCAATTATATGGGGCAATTAATAATGGCCCAGTCAATCAGGGTTCCGTAGTTTACGAATGCAGCTCCATAACACCGATAGCATCGAGGGGAAAGGGTCCCTACAATTACAGAACAATCTACTGACAAATCAACAGTAAGCCGTACAAATAGATTTTATATCTTTGGTGGTTGGCCCAAGTTATGAAATTTAGGAGTCAACACAAAATAAAAAAATAAAATACGGAATGAGGGTAATTCAAGAAAGAATTTGTTTGCTAGGAGAGCGACATAAGAGCGATATAAGGATGTAGAAATAATTTATACATACATATTTATGATTAAATTCGATATGTTGTAGACCGCATTTTCTACAAATGAGGTCGGCAACTCAGCTTTATGCTGTGTTGGAATTTCCTTCCGCACAGCGCTGATTTTCAGTGCCGACCCCGCCTCATTGATTTATATTCGACCCATCACCACAATAAATGTAACAAATAAGAGGAAGTAACTAAATAACAGTAAATATAATAAGACATGGTTTGGGCATGTGGAAAGAATGCATGATGAAACAATGACTAAACAGATATACAATGCAAAAGTGGATGAATGCAGAAGTCGTGGAAGGCCACGACACACCTTCCATGATCAAATTGATTATGCAGTAGCAGAAGGTGATGTCAGGAACCTTAAGAACAGACGAGCGTGCATGACAAGAGTTATGAATGCCAAAGAAGCAAGTGAGGTGTGTAAGAATAAGCCTAAATGGCGCTCTGTTGTTCGTGCCTACCCCGCAAGGGAACTGGCGTGAAGTTATGTATGTATGTATGCACGTATAATAAGACAGTAACACAGTATATGAAACATAAAACAGACATGACAAACACGCGCACAGAAAATAAAAAGATTAATTATATAAAAAAAAATAGAAAATATATACGTAAACAGAATATAGTTCCGTTTACGTATAATTTTAATTTTTTTATAACTAAATATCAACCAGTACGGTAATCAATAATCTTATTACTATTAATCAAATAAATAAAATAAAAATAAGAAGAAAAAATCAATTCAATGGAAAAGCCTTCAAATCCCTGGGAACATTCAAAATTTTTAAACAAACAGTGTACTAAGAATATCCTAAAAGTTAGGATGCCTGGAAAAGATCGCGTCTAAGCGCCAAGGCCGCCTATTATTTTGCCTAAAAATATTTTGACTAAGGTTTTGTATCTGTTATTTTGGTGAGCAATAAAGTATTATCTATCTATATATAGTTTTTTCAAGTCGCGGATTTACTTGTGGTAAACACGTATATGTAAGCGCGTGAAACCAAAAGCAGATACAATAGGACGGTACCGCTCCCAACTGATCGTTCCATCAGATACGTACACTAACGTAATGTGTATGTAAAATATTCAGCCACAAGTAAAATTCGCTCGATTTCATGAAAAAAACTTAACTATGACTGCGAGTGTAATCTGTGAAAGTCAAAAGGGATAAAGAGAATCTAGCAAATAATACTATTTGGTGATAATTCATATTATGTATATGTATTGAAGTAATATTACGCAATACGCTATAAATATTTTTGAAAAAATTGTGGTTGTAAAGATTCAAAAACACTTTTAAGTCCCTTATTTAATTTTGAAGCACAGTAGACAGGCTGACAGCTCACTTGTTTGCGCCTTTGGACATTTCCAGCATCAAAGATGCTACTAATGAGCTGCCGGTTTCAAAGGAGGATTGAAATCTGACCACTAATGCCGTAACACAAGTCAAGATTGTTGTAACCGTATATTCTATGTACAAATGCCTTACTATCTGGCCATGGTCATTGCAATCATTTGGTTTAAAAAAATCGTACTGTTATCATTAGCTGAAAATACGAATTGTAATATTTCAGTCAGCAGTAGTAGTCCTACACATCATGACATACGGTGCTGAGACATGGACACTGACAGCGGGATTGGTCCACAAATTCAAAGTCGTTCAACGGGCTATGGAGCGAGCTATGTTAGGTGTTTCTCTTATGGTTAAAATCAGAAATAAAGACATCCGTAAGAGAACGAAGGTAACCGACACAGCTCGCAAAATTATCAACTTGAAGTGGCAGTGGGCCGGTCACGTCCGTCGCAGGTTCGACGGCTGCTGGAGCAAACGAGTCCTGGAGTGGAGACCACTTCTCGGCAAACGTAGCGTAGGACGCCCGCCAGCCCGGTGGACTGACGACGTGCGCAAGATCGCCGGCAGGGGCTGGATGAGGAAGACGGGAGACCGGGATATGTGGCGCGTTCCTGGGCAGGCCTACGTCCAGCAGTGGACTGATATTGGCTGAAGAAGAAGAAGACGCATTGCAATCCCGCTCGCCGCTTATAACATACACGTCGTTAAGAGGCAATAAATATTTATTGCGGCCGTCAGGCAAGGGATTAAGAGCCAGCCTCGCAAATATTATTTTGGGACAAGGCACAGGCGTGTGGTCACTTTGATCCACGCCGTAGACTTGTCGGTTTGCGAACACTTAATACTTGCCTGCCTTGGTAAATGTTTTACGTCAGAGATTGTGCTTAAGCACTGTAAATTTAACTATCTTTCCAGGGTTTTCTGTTCTTTATTGAATTGAAGAGGGTAGGGCTTCAGGTTTTACCTCTTTTCTCTGGCTGCAACTCTGGTAACTGAATTTAGCGACGCTGAAGCCTCTCCCGCAAGACTAGGAACCGGTTTAAATCGATTAAAAACCGGTTTTAGTCAACTATTTCTTTCGGAGTGTAAGCTTAAAGAGAGTGTTATATAAACTTAATTAGCCGGTTTCTACCGCGAGAACTGGAAGTATCATTCTATTTCTCTCACCTAGTGTTTTAGTTGAAAACAAACACTTGTGTTCGAATAAACTTCCCCCCGCTACTAGATCGCTTCACTTTAGTAAGCGTTGATTCGTTTTGAAACACCCAAACCGTCGACTGGCGCTTCGTTTCTGGATCGTATTGATAAACCTAGGACTCATCACCTGTAATGATATTGAAAATACGCCGAGACGAGCCTGCTTCAAATTTGTTTATCATATCACGGCACCATTCCACCCGGGCTTGCTTCTGAGCATCGGTGAGTTTGTGCGGCACCCAGCGTGAAACTATCCTCCTCACGCGAACATTCACTCGTGAAGGCTTCCCGATCCAATCTGCAATACGTGCTGAATCTCTTGATACGTAACTCGCCCATTGTTTTGGATTAAATTTTTCACTGCTGGCACATTTTCTTCCGTAACAGCCGTCAAAGGGCGACCACATCTTTCTTTATCCTCCAAAGCTAGTCGACCTAGCTTGAATTCGTTGTACCAACGATACACGGTTGCATTAGAAGGGCCTTCATCCATGAATGCAATTTGAAGTCTATCGTACGATTCGTCCAGTTTCAGGCGACACGTGAAATCGTAAAAAAATATAGCGCGAAAATCTTGCCGGCGCAGATCCATTTGTAATGAGACATGATAATTTAAATTAGCTCGCAAACAATGTGGAGGGAAATTTGAAATTGGAACGTACCTATTTTTAGTTATAAATAATCATATTTTCAAAACAGATTATAACTGGCCAGTATCTCATACATAAAAGCTTTTTTCCCCAATACTTTCTGAGTGGCCTGCTGCTTTAGCCTAGGGGTGGTAGCTATCCAGACGGGCAAATATCCTACCACGTCGTATAATGTAATAAAATACAAGGTGTATTCTGTTGTGTAAATAATAAGTAAATTAAATAAGTAAAATGAATGTTTAATAACTCAAGCGAATAAGAACTCATTTTTCTAGAACAATAATTAATTATACACATAAGCATTTGTGTAAACACAATGCAGAAGAGACATGACTTTTATAACTATATAACCGGTTTTTTCCAGAACACGGTTATAGAGTAAACACTATGTATTATTGTATAGATAAATATAACTTTTCTATACGTGGTAGAGCCATGTTGAAGTCATTATCTTGATTACAGCTGTTAATGCCGGCTCGATAAATCGGCCTAAAACGCTAAGCTAGGCGTATTTCAAATTCAAATGTCAAAATTCAAATTCATCTATTTGTATAAAACATGGAGACAAGATGTTCATTGAAATTTAGCTTTTCACCTAATGAAGGCATAGAAATCTCTTCTTTTTCGTACTTAAATGACTAGAATTATATATATTAGTTTGAGTATTTATGTATCTATTGCCTTTTTCCTGCACGACCTACATCGCCTGATTCAAATTTTTGATTTAGGTTGCCTGGGAGAGATCCCTTCAAGTGATAAGGCCTCCTATTGTATTGCCTAGAAAATATTGTAAATATGGTCTGTTTTTGTAATTGTATATTTTGGTGTGCAATAAAGTGTTCTCTCTCTCTCTCTTTCTATCTTTCTCTCTCTCTCTCTCTCTCTCTTCTTATGCCATGAAATTATTTTTTATGTCATAAACTCATTATTCGCTGTCTTAATATAATTAGTCCAAAATATTGTTACGAGTGCGGGACTTGAATTAAAATGCCGTTGGAATTACTATAGAATTTATTAGAACTATACAAACACGTATAATAATAATAATAATAATAATAGCAGCCCATACTTGCCCCACTGCCGGGCTCGGGCCTCCCATTATAGGGGAACGGACAGTATACCCGCCACGCTTGTCCAAGGCGGCTTGGCAGGTTTGACACATCGGTTATCTCGATGTGCAGGTTGCATCACGATGTTTTCCTTCACCGTTGCTAGCACGTGATAATTGTAACAATATGCACATTAGATCAGAAAACTGACTAAGTGGTGCATGCGTTCCAGCCAGGATCGAACCCGCGCCCTCTGAGCTTGGGACGCGTGCGCTAGCCATTACGCTACCACGACATACAAACAAGTACAAGAAAAACACGTATAACACAGGTATAAATATAACCGGACGCAATAAGTCCAAATGTATTGCACGATTCAACAACACGAACAAAGTCCGTCGCTAAATGTACACACGTCTTGTACTACACTATCTCTCCGTTGGGCCATGCTTTATAAGGCACCGATGCAATGTCTACCTGGCAAGCGTCGACGCAGTTTCCCAGAAAACGTAATCTGCGCACACCTGCGTAATTATGCCTGCGAACGGCCATAAACGCGTACAATACACAATAGGCTGTTTTCTAATTACACATTTTAAACACAAAGTAAACAAAAGAAGATAGTCATAAAATAGTTTCAATGTTATTAGCTCAAACGCCGCGGCAGGTAATAAATGTGCTTTGTCTACAGGTATGCAGGTGGCCCAACTTGTAAAGCTTTTTTACACTCCGAAAATTAATAACTGAACGAAATTATGTAAATAAAAGAAAATGTCATTATGCTAGTTATATTAGTCAAGTAAACATTTAAAACAATAATAAGAATAATATACCCGCGGGGGGGCTTTGTGGCGAAGCCTTAGGTGAGTAGCGACACCTCGTATCTGACTCTGGGGGCCAAGGCAAGGCCCCCGCCTCCCTGCTTGCCTTAACCAGCTGGCATGGAGTGGACATCGCTAGAGCTAAGACTCAAATTCCAGGGGATGAAGTGATAAATGGTATAACTTCGGAAGTAGCTTCGGTGAACCTGCAGCCCACCTAGCCATTCACACCAGTTGCCCCTGTCTTCTATGGCACTTTTTGCGAGTGACTGTCTGACAATTTTTGCATGTTCCCCGAACATTGCGACGGGCATACGCCCAGACCCCTATTACCACTAGCAGTTCACCCCAATATCCCGGTAATTTTACTTCTCATTTGCCACAATAGTCCTACACTGGTCGGGGCTTGTCCTTGGGTGCATTATTATATAGTGTAGACGGGGATAGTCGCCAGTCAGTGTCTCGCCACTTTTACGTTAAATTTGTCAAGGGGCCTCTACGTGTTGGCCTTCTAGTGGCCCCACGCAAGGCCTCCAAAAGTCCGGGCCATTTGTACAGCCCGTGGTCTTCAAAGACATACAGTATAAATAATTATTATACAAATAGATTTCTGCCAGGTGGTAGGGCATTTGCCCGACTGGATGGCTACTACCCCTGGTCTAAAGTATGTCGCCATAACAGCCTTGAGTTGTGTTCCGGCATTAGTGACCAGGTTCCAGTTTCCCTTAAGAGAGCAGCAGCGCATTTGTAGCAACTTTGCTGTTGCAACTGTCCATAGGCGGTGGTAACCGCTTTCCATCAAGTCGGCCGTCTGCCTGTCTGCTGATCTCCTGCCATAAAAAAAATGTGTTCATCTGATTTAGTGTCGCTTTTTCGTTTCATCGAGTTTCAAATCGCAACGATTCTAAAGGAAACTTAAAAAAATACCCCCAAACACGGGCGTACTTGCCGGTGAACACGAGTCCACGAGTAAACACTGTTGTTATCAGCCGCGGTGCCGCGTCGCCATGTCTGTGGCAATGCACCTATGGCCAGCTGGGCGAGATATCGCGCTGTGATAACGCTATCAGCGCGCACAACGGTTGTATTTGATGTGCAATAAGGCTTGTGGAGGGTACACGAGGAAAAACACGTGGGGACACTACACGTTCTTAGATTGTGTATCCGTTTTTTATTGCAATGCTAGCACGCAATGCAATTTTTATCCGTACAGGAACGGAGAAAGAATACAATTTCCTGCGGCCTGGCGGCCTGTCGTAAGAGGCGACTAAACAACCCACAGCCAGGTGGTAGGGTATTTACTCGACTGGATGGCGACCACCCTTAGTCTAGAGTATGCCGACATAACAACCTTGTGTTGTGTTCCGGCATTAGTGACCAGGTTCCAGTCTTCTTTAAGAGAGCAGCAGCGCATTTGTAGCACCTTTGGTGTTTCAAATGTCCATAGGCGATGGTAACCGCTTTCCATCAAGTAGGCCGTCTGCCTGTCTGCTGAACTCCTGCAATAAAAAAATAAAAAAAAACGCATATTCAAGCTGGTTACCTTGGCCTGTAGATGTTTGCAAAACCAAGAGCGGAGCCACCGCTTGCCAGCCTTTAGGAACATTCGGCACTTCGGTCGAAACAGAGGCCAAATATCGCTACCCGATATTCAGTAAAAAACACTATTCGTGTTATCTCTACTAAGAATTTACAGTAAAACTGCAGTGGATACACTTACAACGTTCCTAGTTGTAGTTATTTTTATATTCTTTATTTTACTTAATATGCCATGATCCTGGTTACCACGCGTTCGGGTTTCCAACTCAATTATTCGCTTATACATGTCTATTAGAAACTTTCGAAATAAAATTGATAATTAAATGTGATTCTTTCATAAACAAAAGTAGATCAAGTGCAAGATCAATCTTTTGGCATTTGGTTTTTGACGTTTGACAAGTGCTACCTTAAGAAAAACATAGCAACAACATCTTTTATTATTCATATATAATCATAATTTCTAATCATAAAATAAATTATATATAACTATCGACTTCAAATTTCTTATTTATCTATTTAGATTTAATTTGTCAATCAATTATCTACTTTTGTTATTGTTAATCAATGCCCATATAGCTCTGTTAGCCAGGACGTAAGGATATGACTAACCAATGAGAGTTGTGTATAAAACTCGCTCTCATTGGTTGGAATTCAAAAATATAAAAAGACACGGACACTTACTAGAGTAAAAATAAAAGCCAGTTTTAAGATCGAAGTTATATTTATTCAAGAGCCTTACATCACGTCCAATATCATAGCACTCTCTTCAAAACATATATGCATAAAATGTGGTGTGTAATACTTGCAACAACTCAGAAGGGTTTATGGTAGAAAAAGAACAGCAACTGGTCACAATACTTTATAATCAGAGAGCCTTACGGTTTTAATAGTACATTATGGTACTAGTGTGTAACATTGGTGATTACCGCCGAGGCGCCATTGAGACTCGAGCCGTAGGCGAGGGTCTTAAGAGAGCCGAGGACGGTAATCATCAATACACACGTGTTTCATACGACGTTTTTCAACACACTTGTGAATAAAATAACAACAAAAACTCATTTTATTTAGTAGATAAAAAAAGTTATATATGAGTGAAAGTTTTATTTCTTAAACACGTACGAGTTAAAATTATCTATTTAAATAAGAAGTTGCGTGAAATGAGCAAGCAATAGGAACATTAATTTATTTGTTCTATAGAACACGATCTTTTTTTTTTTTTTTGAATAAAAACTTTTTTAAGAACAAAGCAACTCAACCAATAAAATTTTAAAATAAATCTATAACTCACTAGTGAGTTATAATGTTTTTTAGTCACAGTTTGATTATGGGCGTCATTCTGTGCCTAATTGCGGTGACCATAGAGCCACTTTATGAGCAAGTGTGTTGAAATAGTACATTATGGTACTAGTGTGTAACATTGGTGATTACCGCCGAGGCGCCATTGAGACTCGAGCCGTAGGCGAGGGTCTTAAGAGAGCCGAGGACGGTAATCATCAATACACACGTGTATCATACGACGTTTTTCAACACACTTGTGAATAAAATAACAACAAAAACTCATTTTATTTAGTAGATAAAAAAAGTTATATATGAGTGAAAGTTTTATTTATTAAACACGTACGAGTTAAAATTATCTATTTAAATAAGAAGTTGCATGAAATGAGCAAGCAATAGGAACATTAATTTATTTGTTCTATAGAACACGATCTTTTTTTTTTTGAATAAAAACTTTTTTAAGAACAAAGCAACTCAACCAATAAAATTTAAAAAAATCTATAACTCACTAGTGAGTTATAATGTTTTTTACTCACAGTTTGGTTATGGGTGTCATTCTGTGCCTAATTGCGGTGACCATAGAGCCACTTTATGAGCAAGTGTGTTGAAAAATATATTATACACTAACTTTGAACACTCGACAAGCATTTTTAGAACACCTCGCCATCCCTCCAACAATTTTTCAGTATAGTAACTTAGCAATTGGCACAACCGATAGCGGATTGAAATCATTGATAAACAATTTTAATTAAAGTGTTATGAATGAAAAGAATTTAATACATTACGGTTTGGAAATTCCAGATAATATTTTATACAAGATATCATATTATTATATAACACTAGCGGCCTTGGCAGACGTTGTCCTGCCTTTAAAAAATAAAATTCTAGAACCCGATCCCAGCAACACCTACCGGTGCTAATTGCGTATCTAAACCATCCGGGTACCCACTCAAACATACAAAAACAAAATCACCAAAATCGCTCTAGGTGATTGGGAGGATTCCAGAACTAGATCTCAGCGCCACCTACCGGTTCTAATTGTGAATCTAAAAGAGTAATATTTTTTTTTATTCTAAGTCATGACAAAATAAGATTAAAAATCTTGCCAAGAAATTAAAGTTTATAATTAACAAATAAAAAATAGGGGTTGATCGTAGAGGGATGAAAATTTAGGGTTGTATGTATTTTTTAATGCTGTATCCTAAAAAAATAAAAAATAAAATTAAACTAAAAATTAAAAAAAAAATTAGGATTGGACTACCCTTAACATTTAGGGGGATGAAAAATAAATGTTGTCCGATTATCAGACCTACCCAATATGCACACAACATTTCATGAGAATCGGTCAAGCCGTTTCGGAGGAGTATGGTAACTAACACTGTGACACGAGAATTTTATATATTAATATAACATTATACTTAAAGTTTTACATGTAATAAAATAACTGAACACCAGTACAAATCTATCGCATTTGCCAACATGAAAACTCAATGTATTGAATACCGTCTATATACAATTGAGAGATATTGAATTATAATCTGTACACAATCACTACATATTATTGTTATATAAAATGGAGGTAAATTATGGAGAACTACTTCTATACAAAACAGGCGCTAATCACAGAAACAACAATATAACATTATTATTCAATTAAGGAAATGGCCGATCGTATCGTTTAGAAATAAGAGGGTACATAACAAAATTAATTATTAACTTTAAACGGAAACATGACAAGAACAACTATGCTACTAAATAAATGTAACATACATACGTACATAACTTCACACCAGTTCCCTTGCGGGGTAGGTACGATCAACAGAGCGCCATTCAGGCTTATTCTTACACACCTCACTTGCTTCTTTGACATTCATAGCTCTTGTCATGCACGCTCGTCTGTTCTTAAAGCTCCTGACATCACCTTCTGCTAGTACACGATCAACAAATCACGATAAATGTAACAGATGGTTGAAATTAAAGGTCTACAGTTGATTCCCACTTAACTATCCTATGCTCGTATCACATCACAACCTTCAATCCAGATATCGCATTATATGTTCAAAGATGTCATCTACCGAGGGAAGATGTCTTGACAAAATTAGCATACAAACAGAGTGTCTTAAAACAGCCTATCCGCACCGCGGTACGGGTAATTTCGCTTTATGCCGCCATTCCGCGTAATCTCAAAGCGAATTTTACGCTCAGTTTACGCGAATCCGTCTTGGCTGCGACGCGTAATACGTAACGTTGCGTAATTCATATTTTACGCATCCCTTTCCCGGGCTATTTTTGTAAGTGCAGAGTGCTTGTCAACTGTTCTTAATGAAGGTTTTGTCATTTTTGTTATTCTACTGAAAAGTGGCCGCAACATCGAAATAAAAAATCAAATAAATGCAAGGAAAGGAATGCTCCGGTGGTTCGGGCATGTGGAAAGAATGCACGATGAAAGAATGACTAAACAGATATACAATGCAAAAGTGGATGGATGCAGAAGTCGTGGAAGGCCACGACACACCTTCCATGATCAAATTGATCGTGTACTAGCAGGAGGGGATGTCAGAAGCCTTAAGAACAGACGAGCGTGCATAACAAGAGCTATGAATGTCAAAGAAGCGGGTGAGGTGTGTAAGAATAATCCTGAATGACGCTCTGTTGGTCGTGCCTACCCCGCAAGGGAACTGGGGTGAGGCTATGTATGTATGTATGTATGTAATTAAAATGCCGCGCTCAAAACCTTTAAATTGTAATTTCAATTATGTGTACTAGTAGCGAAAACTTAAGAAAATACCTTTTTGGTTATTTTATTAATGTACAGTGGCGGAATGAAAATGTTCGTCACCTTACAGTCGATTTATGCTTGCACGAGTATAATAACAATACTGCCAACATTTAAAAAAATGTTACGCTCATAAAATATAGAAACGCGAAAAAAGAAAATTGCAAGGTTGACAATGACAGACGCTACGATTAACAATAAGAAACAAAGAGGATTAGTCATTGTGCTGAACAAAAATATTTAAATTGTTAAAAAAGTTTGCATCTATGCACTGCATGGCCAGTGATATGAAGTAAACGAATTTTTAGCTAGATATGTGGTGAGAGAATTTCTTGCTGCTTCTTCTCCAGCCGTAACACACGTTTTGTTTTAGATTTTGTCAGGTGGTAGGGTATTTGCCCGTCTGGATGGCTACTACTCCTAGTCTAGAGTATATCGCCGTAACAATGTTGAGTTATGTTCCATCATCAGTGGCAGGGCTTCAGTCTTCTTTTAGAGAGCAGCAGCATTTGTAGCACCTTTGGTGATACAAATGTTTATAGGCGATAGTAACCGCTTTCCATCAGAGCCATCTGCCTGTCTGCTGAACAAGAGTTACAAGAGCAATAAAGAAATAAAAAAACAACACTGCCAAGTGGTGCATAGAACAAGAAGTAGACAAAATATATTTTCTAATAAAACTTAGTTTGGATTTAAATCTTTTGCTTCACCTATATTTTCATTAATCTCATCATACATGCAGTTGCACATGTTATTTCAGGTTTTATTAAAGAGATAATTTTGTAATAACAATACAAGGATAGGATATAATTAAGATATAAAACTTAAAATTTATATCATTAAACTAACCTTTGATCATCAAATAATATTTTATCAAAACATAATTATTTAATCGTTTATTCTTATGCCTCTACTACACTTGGGACAATGTTAGTGCTAGTAATTGTATCACGCAAATCTAGCCAAGGATTGAATGCGTTATTTGAGATTTGACATTCTTAATAACATCAAACATGGACAGACAAATCTTTTATATACCTGTACGGGCTAAATACATTATTTATGGCTTTTACATTAAAAAAAACCACTACTTAGTGTTCATGTTAACACGCTCGGTCGCTCTTGTGTGTCACGTACCGTGCACTATCATTTTATTAAACATTATCATTTTATATCATTCATCAATCATTTATCATTATCATAGTTTTTCATAAGTTTATCATTTATCAGTAGCACTTATTTTTATTGTGAAGCTGATAAACAGGCAGACGCTCAGCTCATGGAAAGTGGTTACCGTCGCCTATAGGAGTTCGCAACATCGATGGCGAAGCCAACGCGTTACTAGCTAAAAGCTGGCTTGGCCATTGATAATTGGAATGGGATAAAGACTATATACCAGTATTTAAAAAAGAATGTAAGGTATTGTTTTAGTGAAAAGTATGTCAGAATAAGTTAATTTTTATGCACTCGAATAACTACAAACTACTCCTGGGAAAATCCTTGCAGGATTCCCGGGATTACAATATCACATATTTAATACATAAAATTTGCTATCGATCAATGAAAAAATTGCATGGAAATTCGACATGTTTTTCAATCTGGCAAGTTTAAATCATTCCCAGAAAAATTTCCGCAGGATTTTTGGGATAATCAGCGCAGATGTTAAGTCTATGAATTAGCTGTCGATCAGTGAAAACCGCCTCAAAATCGGCTCAGTAGATTTAACGCGAATCCCAAGCAAATAGACCAGAAATTTTGTAAAATGCATCATGTTCTTCATCGTTTATATAGTGTATTCCTGCTGGGTTTTTTTTAATAGCTTCAATTTAAAAAAGCCAGGAGGTAGGGCATTTACCCGACTGGATGGCTACCACGATGGTCTAAAGTATGTCGCCATAACAACCTTGAGTTGTGTTCCGGCATTAGTGACCAGGTTCCAGTCTCCCTTAAGAGAGCAGCAGCGCATTTGTAGCAACTTTCGTGTTGCAAATGTCCATAGGCGATGGTAACCGCTTTCCATTAAGTGGGCCGTCTGCCTGTATGCTGATCTCCTGCAATAAAAAAATAATAATATAAAAATTTACAGACACGGTATGTTTAGAATTTTATAATGTTATAGACATATCGTTTATCACCATCCCAGTGATTATCATTTACTATCATTTATCGCCATATTCCATATAATTCTCTCATCATCATATCACATCATCACCATTTGTACAGGGTGTCGCCTCCTAGCCAGTATAACATTCTAAAGTCAATATCATTTAAAGTTCAAATAACATATTATTATTAACTTTTAATTACTGTTATAAGTTAGCGTAAAAAAGACATTTTTCTAAGAAGACGAAATATTTCAGCAAACTTGAAACATTAAATATTTTCTAATTAATTTCCTTCGAAAACATTTCACGATAAAAGCCTACAATTTTCAGTAACATCTGTTATTAACGATTTTCTCGGTAAATATATTTATTTTAAAAATATTTTTTTAGATATGTTGTGATTCGTGGAACTTTCGATAAAACCAGTCTATTGGTGTCTGGAGTACTTTTTGGAAATATATTATTAGCCTTTGTAAATAATGTGGAATTTAATTTTATAAATTAAACCGCTGCTAAAATGTACACTCGCAGTACGAAAAGGTTCGTCACCTTAAAGTCGACTTTTGCTTGCATAAGTACAAAAAAACAGTATTGCCAACATTTTAATAAGTGTTACGTTTATAAAACTTAAATCATGAATGAATGACAATGACAGACACGGAGATTAAATAATAGTTTTGATCATCAGAAACAAAAAGGGTATAACGATTACGCTTATCATAAATATTAAAACCAATAAAATGTTTTAAATCCCTAAACAATGTTCTTAGACAAGAAATTCAAATAACTTTGATCTAAGTAATTTAAAATTTTATTGTCAAACAGGTAAACATAATTTTCCGTGGCACAGTCTATGCAGTGGCCAATTTTTCTATCCACAGATAATTGTTATCAGTCAAGTAAATTATACCGTGAGTGAATTCAAAAGTGAAATCGTGCAACTGTTTTATTCATGCAACTGACATTTTTAATTATTCCACGATATACTTTATTCTATGAATAATCCTTATCTTGTGATTGAAAAATCGCCCATAATTTGAAAAGGTAACACGTGCTCGCGGAACATTAAATGAATCAATTTGAAAACTTGCGAACCTTTTCATACCACGACTGTACATTCAAGGCAATGTGGGTATTTTGTAATATTTAAAGAACGGCTTACAAGATTCCCAGGGGGGTATATTTGGTATATTTCAGCTTTTATACACTTTTTTGCGCGAGAAAAGCTTTGTCCTGATTTGTTGAGTTACCCCAACGAATGAGTCCGTAATTTAGTGCAGAGACATATCCATGATATACCATTAGACCTGCCTTTTTTTGTACGGGTTTTATGCAATCTGTAGAGTACATAAATAGACTTTATCCACATGAAATTTCCAGCTAACAAACTTTGTGATAATTCCAACGGCATTTTCAAATTTACATCCTACAAATCCCCTACAAAGTCGTAGCGCTATATTGTAGATTTAAATTCCACAATATCAACATAAACAGTTCTCTTCTACGGCCCTGCCCAAAATTGAGCAGTTATTATATAAATGTTCTCATTATATTCGGCAAAAGGACACAAAGTCCTTCCAAAGAATTTTATTTATTTAAACATTAAAAATGACAATGTTTCTAAAGAAAATTATTCGAATTGTTAGCTAAAAGCTAACGGGGAAAAATGCTTGAGGGCAGGAGTTAGAACGAATATTCAAACGCGATACGATGACGACATTCGAACGATGGCGAACGCGACGATACGATACGATACATAACTCCACTCCAGTGTTCTACAAGAGCTTCAATACCGTCCCGAACTTGTGGTATTTGAAATTAAATGTCGAATGTACACAAACTTTATTAGAGGTACACACACTTAATTCACAGTTCTTGCAAAGACAACCAAATACAACAATCCAAAACTGTACAACAGAAGATCGTTATTTTTATTGCATGAGTTCAGCAGGCAGTCAGACGGCCCACTTAATGGAAAGCGGTTACCATCGCCTATGGATATTTGCAACACCAAAAGTGCTACAAATGCGTTGCTGCTCTCTTAAGGGAGACTGTAACCTGGTCACTAATACCGGAATACAACTCAAGGTTGTTATGGCGGCATACTCTAGACCACGAAGGTAGCCATCCAGTCAGGCAAATGCCCCACCACCTAGATGTGGGCTGTTTTGACGCTTCTTATAACCGGCAACCCGGCCGTAGGAAATTGTATTCTTTCTCCGTTCTTGCACAGATACGTAATTATATAAAACGCGCAAAGTCAATCAATGTGGGATTCTCGTTATAAAAATATAGTTATAACGCGTCAATTGCAGTTGAAACTCAGCTAACTCTATCACAACGGGTCGACATTATACATTGCAGTATAGACATGGCCTCCCAATACACATGTACAAACCGTTCATTGGAAACTGATCACGTTTAATTCAAAATAAATGACTGTTAAGAATTGAAATTTCAACAATAACATGGTCTTTGATGTCTTCGACTTGATGACCGCCGTAAATACAAAAGGGATTAGCTATGGACAATAGATGGTTATTTTTCAATACTTAAAAAAATGAACGCCAATAAATGACAGTGAGTAATTAGGGCAACCATAAAAGTAGTACAAATAATTTAAATAGCAAAGGTAATAAAACACCTGGTTGCTTAAGGATTATAGGGATTTCATTTTCTCGCAACACCTCAGTTGTAGTACTACAATTCATGTACTGTTCTATTCTGCCCGCAGTGGATTTGTTTTTTTTTTATTGCAGGAGTTCAGCAGACAGGCAGACGGCCCACTTAATGCAAAGCAGTTACCATCGCCTATGGACATTTGCAACACCGAAGGAGCTACAAATGCGCTGCTGCTCTCTTAATGGTCACTGGAACCTGGTCACTAATGCCGGAACACAATTCAAGGTTGTTATGGCGACATGCTTTAGACCAGAGGTGGCAGCCATCCAGTCGGGCAAATGCCCTACCACCTGGAAAATTGATTTAATTTTTGTCAGCCGATTAGTATGACATCAATAAGGAAAATAAATAGTCAGTAATATAGTTCTCATTCATTATAAACAGTTATACATAATTATTCCTTAAAAAATACTTCGGCATTCATATGAAACGAGGACAAGGAACATTACAGATATGAAAAAGTAAATAAAATACTATATTAGTATAAATGAAAGTGGTAAATCTTTCGGTTAATGTTTATCAAGGTACACTAGACAAGTGTGAGTAATCATTAGATTAATACGTGAAGCAAAAACTTTGTACCCCTTTTTACGAAAATTGCACGGACGGAGGAGTATGAAATATCGCACACTTATAGTTTATAAAGAAAAGGAGTGTAGAATGCTAATATTTTTTAAAAATTATGCATAAAAAATACATTAAATCAATAAAAACACATTACACACACTACCATGTATTTGACACACACACACGTATATATACTCTTTTGTTTATCGTTTAAGTCAAATTAATCAACCCTTGGCAAAGTCTGTGATTATAGAAGTATAGTCTTTGCCAACAGAACCTTAATAATGTTCAAACTTATAATTTACATTAATTATGGTCGAATGTCGACCACTGGGCGACCACTTTTTTTTTATAAATACACCAAAAATATTATGTTGTTACCATGAAAATAAAATATTTATTCCCATATTGATTATTAAATACAGTTTATTCGAAAAAACATAATTATATGTACATATACATAACAGTATATAACATAAAACAATAGTATATAATGTAGTAGGTGTTATTAAATCAATAAAGGCATGGAAACACGTTTTTAAAAGAACAGAAAACAATCAAGATATTTTTTTTAAAGAATTAGAAGGAAGGATCCAACTTTAGGCTCCCTTAATGTTGCAGATATCCATGGGCAACGGTAACCATTTTACAGCATCAAGTGCACCCGTTTGCCAAGTAGTCTTTATCCGTGCAGGAATGGAGAAAGAATACAATTTCCTGCGGCCGGGCGGCCTGTCGTAAGAGGCGACAAAACAACCCACAGCCAGGTGGTAGGGCATTTGCCCGACTGGATGGCTACCACCCCTGGTCTAGAGCATGCCGCCATAACAACTTTGAGTTGCGTTCCGGCATTAGTGACCAGGTTCCAGACTCACTTAAGAGAGCAGCAGCGCATTTGTAGCACCTTTGGTGTTGCAAATGTCAATAGGCAATGGTAACCGCTTTCCATCCAGTGGGCCGTCTGCCTGTCAACTGAACTCGTGCAATAAAAAACAACATAGTCTATAAACATAAAAAAATCGTTGTTGACATGTAACAACTTCAAATGTTTCCGATAGTAGTTAGTGCACCAACAAAACGACTTGAAATTTGATCAATATTAACCTAACCTGATCGTATCGCGTTTCATTTGTGCGTTCTACCCCCACTGTGTTATTTTAGGCATTTTCAATTAAGTACCAGACAGGGTGATTTTTTGCAACAGCCGACAGTGCCATACGGCCACTATGTGTTCCATCCAACTGCGCGGGCAAAGCTGCAGTCTCCTAGATTTTGTACGCGTGTCACAATTTATGACGTCATAACTTTAACGAGCAAATACCGCATTGGTTACTATTTAATGAGTTACTAAAATTATTTTTACTGCAAAATATTTTAATAGCTGCTTTTATATTTACACTAGCTTTTGCTTGCGGCTATGCTCGGGTTAATTTTAGCCAGGGTGGAGGACCGGTCGTTGCCATTCCCATACACCCCCCTTTACTCTAACCTTATTTTTATTCAAAATACCCGTTGTTAACGCACATCACTAGCCATCACATCAATTAATTGACACATCACTAGCAACCATACAACTAATGTGGCACATCACTATTAGCGGCCATTTTGTCAGCGACGCGCGCGCATATAACACATAGTGCCAACAGTAATGAAAAATTAAGGTAAAGACAATCCTCAACACCCGTAACATCATCTAGTGAAGATGGATCTAACCATAAGAGCAACACATTAAAATTGCCCTGTCATAGTCGTTTCCGTGACAGTGTACTTATTAGTGGATTGCAACGGTGGCGCCAATTCTTCTAACCTTCGGAAGCAGTACTTCCTTTTAATAAAAAAAATGTGTGTGTGTGTATGTGTGTGCAGTTCACACGCAGTAAAAGTGAAACAAAGTATTACAAGGGGTGGGAGAGATTCAAAATTTTATGACGTCACATTTCATATATTACATCGTTATAATATACTAGCTGTACCCGCGACGTCGTCCGCGTGAAATTTGTTTTCAAAACCCCCCGATTTTGAAACATTCTTCATTGATGCTGCGCTCCTATTGGTCTTAGCGTGATGATATATAGCCTATAGCCTTCCTCGATAAATGGGCTATCCAACTCTGAAAGAACTTTTCAAATCAGACCAGTAGTTCCTGAGATTAGCGCGTTCAAACAAACAAACTCTTCAGCTTTATATATTATTATAAGATATATTTAAGCTTTAAAACACAAAATTTGAAGTATTAACGAAAAACTTCAAAACATGTCCAACACTATCTCTATGACCATAGTGTTATAATTATTAAATATAATGTATTCTACCTCATTCTCTCGCAGGCCTAATTTATCTCTTTTTTTGTGTCACTTTTTCGTTTCATGAAGTTTCAAATTCAAAAATAGTACGCTATATTCTTGCCTATACCCCTGACAACGTGTCTGCAAAATTTCATGACGATCCTTTGCGTAATTAAGCATCTACCTAAATGGAGTTCGTTGTTTCGCTCGCACATTACCTCACTTTTGAAGATAGAAAGAATACTATTTCCTGCGGCCGGGCGGACTGTAGTAAGAGGCGACAAAACAACCCACAGCCAGGTAGTAGGGCATTTGTCCGACTGGATGGCTATCACCCCTGGTCTATTATCTCGTCATAACAACCTTGAGTTGTGTTCCGGCATTAGTGGCCAGGTTCCAGTCTCCCTTAAGAGACCAGCAGCGCATTTGTAGCATCATTGGTGTTGCAAACGTCCATAGGCGATGGTAACCGCTTTCCATCAAGTGGGCCGTCTGCCTGCTAAGAAAAGCTATTTTTTTTTTTAATTACGCATAAAAAATACAACAAATCAATAAAAAAAACATTACACACACTACCACGTATTTGACACACACACGCATATATACTTATATATATACTCTTTTTTTATTGTTCAAGTCAAATTAACAGTGTAGCCATGGCGTAATCTGTGATTATAGAATCTTTTGACATTAATTATTATGGTCGAATTTCGACCACGGGCGACCACTAGTATAATATAAAATTTAATTTTACCTCCTAGTCTATTTACATCTCTTCGTAACGCGTTACTGCTGTTAAGGAGAAGAAGCGGCAAGAAACTCCTCAGCAACACGTCTAGCTAAAAATTGATTATCTTAAACTTTTTTTATTTTCAACTAGCTGACCCGGCAGACTTCGTACCGCTTCAGAATCAATAAATAAAAAACGTTGATTTCTGAACGACAGGACGAACATCAAACGTTTGACATTCAAAACCAAGCAAATGAAAAAAAACTTCACTTTTAAATTTAATTGATTTCTAAGAGTTTTTGGCGGGAACTGAAAGGAGATGTTGTGCTGTGCAGTTTTATTTTCTAAAAATGTGTAAAATTACTCTAAAATGAACAATAGTTGTAGGATATTGATAGTTTTTGAGTAGTCATTGTGTTTTGTGAGAAATGTGAACTGTATAGTCAAATGTGGCCTTTTGAGTTGTCACAAGAACTCCGTTGAATGGCACCAGCTGATAACCTACAGTTCAGCTGTGCTACACATAGGCTTAAGAAAATGAAGAAACTATATTGTAAACTAAGATCTGGCTTAAAGGCCTAGCTGCCAAGCCATTAACTTAAATAAATAATAAATTGATTTCTAAACGACGAGATGAACATCAAACGTTTGACAGGTAGGAATAGTTTCTAAGGGAAAGCGATTTTTTTTTTCTACTATATTCCAACTATTTTTTTCATATTTACTCACCCTTTAAATCTTCCCTGTACTTCCACAAATAATTCATAACCAAAATTAGCCAAATCAGTCCAGCCGTTCTCGAGTTTTAGCGAGACTAACAAACAGCAATTGATTTTTATCTATATAGATAAATTTTATACTGTCGCACAATTACTTTTCGAAGAATTAATTGAGATTCAGCAAAGACAAAACAAGGACGAAATCATAATAGTACAAGATTAAAACGTCCAGTCCAGTAACAATTTTAAGCTTGTTTTGAATTTTAATAAAGCCCTAGCAGAGTTGCATGTCTACTTCGAACTTCCACCGGAGGGAGCAAAGGCTTAACTCCGCTGCATATTTACTGCTTCGATATTGATAGGGTTCTGAGGTTCATAAGTCGATTTATTGCTGAAGGATTTTCATAAAGAATTACGCTGTTGTTTTTACGTCTCTTCTAAACGAATCAATTCTTCTAGACATAGAAGAATTGTTGAGCCTTACACGAAATAGCGAAGAATACTCAAAGGTGTCTCGAGGTTGATTTTGATGTGAACTAAAGTGGTAACATTAGATTTTTGGCAAATCAATTACTCTAGTCGGGAATCGAATCGGCTGATTTTGAAATAATACTAATAATAATAGACCCGCAGGGGAGCTTTGTGGTGAAACCTTAGGTGAGTAGCGACACCTCGTACCTGACTCCGGGGGCCAAGGCAAGGCAGCCGGCACGGAGTGGAGATCGCTAGAGCTAAGACTCAAGCTCCAGGGGTGGAAGTGATAAATGGCATCACGTCAGAAGTAGCTACGGTGAACCTGCAGCCCACCTCTCTACACCCCTTAGCCACTCAAATCCATGTTGCTCCTGTGTTTATGGCATTTTTTGGGGCCCATGCAGGGAGTGGGGAGTCACCGTCTGCCCATTTTTCCATTTTCCCCGAACATTGCGACGGGCAGACGCCATTGTCCCCATATTCCCAGACCCCTTGTACCACTAGTAGTTCACCCCAACAGCCCGGTACTTTTTGTCCTCATTTCCCACAATAGTCCTACACTGGCCGGGGCTTGTCCTTGAGTGCATTACTATATGGTGTAGACAGGGATAATCGCCGGTCAGTGTCACGCCACATTTGCATTAAATTTGTCACAGGGCCTCTAC
This sequence comes from Dendrolimus kikuchii, assembly GCA_019925095.2. Lineage (NCBI taxonomy): Eukaryota > Metazoa > Arthropoda > Insecta > Lepidoptera > Lasiocampidae > Dendrolimus > Dendrolimus kikuchii. The sequence continues at coordinate 1,865,789 of CM034404.1, forward strand.
GTGTTGGCCTTCCCATGGCCCCACGCAAGCCTTCCAAATGTCCGGGCCATTTTTATGGCCCGTGGTCTCAAAAGACATACAAACATAATAATAGTATTATTTATTATACCAATAGATACAGTAGTTATTTTTCCATATATGATGTATCTTAGTAATACAACATTAAAATTACAATCTAATAGGAAGAAGACTAATGAGTAATTTAAATCTGACCTAAAATAACTAGATATGACAAACTAAGAATGTGTCCAATAACACGTTTCATATTGTCTTTATTAAGGAGAAGACACTTTGTTCATGTGTTCTTTGCTAATGTTTAGCAATAGAACTACACTTTATTATTATGAGAGTATTATAACACCTTGTTGTAAGCATCTTGCTTTATGCGGATGATGCCGTGCTTTTAGCCGAATCGCCATCAGAACTGCAAACACTAGTCACAATGATGAAAGATGACTATCAGGCGAGAGGCTTACATATGAATGCGAAGAAAACAAAGGTTAATGTGTTTGAAAGAGAAGAAACCAGAACGAATGCAAGGATAATGGTCGATGATGTTATGCTGGAGCAAGTGAATGAGTTTGTATATCTTGGATGTGCTTTTAGCAGGGATGGAAGGTACACCGCTGATATAGAAAGAAGAGTGAATTTGGGGAATAGTTTGAATGGAGCGTTAGGTAAACTTCTAGGCGCTAAGAACCTCAGCCAGAAGGCCCAACTCGCCATACACAACGCGGTGCTGGTACTTACGCTCACGTATGGAAGCGAGAGTTGGGTATGGAAGAGAGCATGAAAGTAGAGTAAACGCGGTTGAGATGCGAGCACTGCGCAAAATCTGCGGAGTGACGCTCGCGGACCGCGTTCGTAATACCGAAGTAAGAAAGAGAGTGTCGGGGTGAAGGTAAGGAAAGGAATGCTCCGGTGGTTCGGGCATGTGGAAAGAATGCATGATGAAAGAATTACTAAACAGATATACAATGCAAAAGTGGATGGATGCAGAAGTCGTGGAAGGCCACGACACACCTTCCATGATCAAATTGATCGTGTACTAGCGGAGGGTGATGTCAGGAGCCTTAAGAACAAACGAGTGTGCATGACAAGAGTTATGAATGTCAAAGAAGCAAGTGAGGTGTGTAAGAATGGGCCTAAATGGAGCTTTGTTGTTCGTGCCTACCCCGCAAGGGAACTGGCGTGAAGTTATTTATGTATGTATGTATTATAACACTAACTCGAATGGTTTCGTCCTTTTGAGTCTTCTGCATAAATCTGTATATCAAGGAGCTAGATGGCCTCGACATGTACATGGTGATGAAGCCGTTGCGCGTGGGCTTCAGCGTTTTTAATTACGTTAATAACAAGGTCCACTATCAAGTCTCGATGGAGATCGTCTGATCGTATGTACCAAGGAGCAATGACCATGTCCTTAAGTACTTTATTTTGGAACCTTTGAATTATGTTTAAATTGGTTGGCTTGGTGCAGCCCCATTGTTGTAAACCATAGGTCCACACTGGCATTAGAATCTGTTTATACAGGAGTATCTTATTAGCAAACGCGGTTGAGATGCGAGCACTGCGCAAAATCTGCGGAGTGACGCTCGCGGACCGCGTTCGTAATACCGAAGTAAGAAAGAGAGTTGGTCTGAAAGAGAGTGTCGGGGTGAAGGTAAGGAAAGGAATGCTCCGGTGGTTCGGGCATGTGGAAAGAATGACTAAACAGATATATAATGCAAAAGTGGATGGATGCAGAAGTTGTGGAAGGCCACGACACACCTTCCATGATCAAATTGATCGTGTACTAGCAGGAGGTGATGTCAGGAGCCTTAAGAACAGACGAGCGTGCATGACAAGAGTTATGAATCTCAAAGAAGCAAGTGAGGTGTGTAAGAATAAGCCTGAATGGCGCTCTGTTGACCGTGCCTACCCCGCAAGGGAACTGGCCTGAAGTTATGTATGTATGTATCTTATTAGGTACTGATAGAACAGAATATTTGCCGAAAAGCCAGTACATTTTTTGTAGCGTAAATTGACATTTCTTTTTGACATGGGCTTTCCAGTGAAGCTTAGCATCTAATGTCATACCCAAATATTTGGCTGTATTTTCATATGGTATAATTTGGTCATTTATATATACCGTATGGCAGTAAGGCTGTTTGTCTGTAAATCAATGTGAATAGACTTTGATTCATTAAATTTTATTCGCCATTTTTTCGTCCAATTATAGATTGTAGGGTAGTTTATATGAATCAATTTCTATGAAGGATTATCAAATGACAAACCAAGAGAAAGGGTTGTTTTTGAACAAAATGTTCTACTTTCCATACATTAATTTATCAGGCTTTTGGGAGCGATAGCATATTATTTTCATACAGTCTTTACATGCTTGCAAGGCAATAGACACGCAAACATAAATTGAAAAAACATTATCAGTTTGCCAGGTGGTAGGGTATTTGCCCGACTGGATGGCCACCCCTGGTCTAGAGTATGTCGCCATAACAACCTTGAGTTGTGTTCCGGCATTAGTGACCAGGTTCCAGTCTCCCTTAAGAGAGCAGCAGCGCATTTGTAGCAACTTTGGTGTTGCAAATGTTCATAGGTGATGGTAACCGCTTTCCATCAAGTGGGCCGCCTGCCTGTCTGCTGATCTCCTGCAAAAAAAATCAATTGTTAAGGTTATGAAATTGAACTTCTGAGGTGTCTTCCAAGCGAGCAAAGGGAACCCTAAAAACACTTAGAAAAGCTTGGAAACCTCACCAAAAAAATATCAGTAAAATTTTCCTCAAGCCCCGAAATAAACAACGTAAGAGCAATTTACAGCAAAATCGCATTTCCATTGCTGCCAAATATGATTTTCCGTTTTAAAAAGTCCATTCAGCACCGACGGCCCAAGAATCGAACCCACTCTACTCAATTGGAAAGCTGTCAGCCGCCATGAAGGCTTGTACGCTTTTGTCGATTGTTCCGAGTTTTTCTTAACGTTGGAAAACTCTTGAAGGGGATTTTCCATTTTCTTGTGTAAAACAAAATTTTGCCGCGTCTCCGTTTGGATTTCGCACCTTAGCATTGCGAGTGACGGGATTTCGATAGGGTGTCCACATTTTATTTAAGACTTTACTTCTCTTTTATTGAAAGAAAGAAAGAAACATTTTTATTTCTAAAAATGCGACACTTAACAATAATTAATAATAATAACAATTACGTGCCGTAATTTGTGAAAAGAGCTTGGTATTCAGTATTTCGCTATGCCGAAACATAGTCCGACGCAGCACTGATTTTCAGTGCCCACCTCGTAAATCACAAATATCATGCAACCTCCGGTAAAAACAATCAGAAGAATAAAAGAAACAGAAAACAATAATAAGACAATTAGTAAAAAAATAAACATAAGTACCTAAAAATTAACCAACCACCTAGTGCGAAGCTGGCAAGCAGGTATACGGCCGAGCTCGTGAAAAGTGGTCACCATCGCCTATAACATTTGCAAGCAATTTATCTAACAACTAACATGTACCAGACTAGCAAATGCCGAAAATGCAGCTTTTAGATTTATTATCTGCCTGTTAAATCATTGCGTGAAAACTACTGAATGGATTTAAATGAAACTCGACACAAAGCTAGCTCATATCTCAGGTTAACACATAGGATTTATCCCGATACACGATGTCGAATAGAGGAATATAGCGAAACAAATGCGTTGGATTCAAGTTTTTTTTGTGATACCGTTGCAATTCCCTAATAAATACCTCATCGTCGGGGAAACGCTACCGAAGTTTCATATATATATACCTCGCTACAGGTACAGCATTATTAATCATTTGTTTTGATTTCATATATTACACTCATTTGTTAGTGACAAACATTACATCTATGTTAGTAGGATTGATAAAACAGAACACAAAAGCAGAAAGAATGACCCCATTCTTCCATCGATACTAGATAAGTTCCCTCTCCCAACATCGCAGGAACTCCAGTATCTAAGGAAGCGAACATCCTCATAATGCTACCGGTACTAGCCCGAATCCTAAACAGAAAAGACGCGGCATTCTCTTTTTTTTTATTGTAGGAGATCAGCAGACAGGCAGACGGTCCACTCAATGGAAAGCGGTTACAATCGCCTATGGACATTTGCAACACTAAAGTTCCTACAAATGCGCTGCTGCTCTCTTAAGGGAAACTAGAACCTGGTCACTAATGCCGGAATACAACCCAAGGTTGTTATGGCGACATACTTTAGACCAGGGGTGGTAGCCATCCAGTCGGGTAAATGCCCTACCACCTGGCTGTGGGTTGTTAAGTCGCCTCTTACGACAGGCCGCCCGGCCGCAGGAAATTGTGTTCTTTCTTCGTTCCTGCACGGATAAGATTCTTACGCCTCTCATTCTTACGCCTGATGGCGTAAAAGTCATTAGTACGTGCCTTCGCGAACATGGTGGATGCACTACAGAATCAAAGCGATCCCAGCAGCATCCTGAAGATATTATTATATTAAACAAGGGTGGCGCTAAATGCAGCTGCTGGCATAAGAAGATTGACAATATGCTTTAAACAATGTTATTTTGACTTATGTAGAACAGCGTGCAAGCATCCGGATTAACATATTACCTCACACTGCACGCGCCGTACACTCCCCTAAATATAATAAATATCTCGCATTTTCTCCAAAGCATGGTCACAATACAATCGCTGGCGAATAGTTTCACGTATGTCAGAAGGATTTGAAGGGGATTTATTATTTTTATTATTGTTTCGTTGTACGAAGTCGCGCCTTATTCTCGCCCTTGGGCCTTGATTAACATGGATAGGAGACGATTAGCTCAATTTGCAATTTTCAAAAAAAAATTGAATTGAAACAATTCAATTTTGTTTTGAAAATCTTTCTCACTTGAACTGCCGTATTCCGAGTCCATTAAGATTAAACATTAAAACTGGATAGTATTATAAACTCGCTGGTAGTTCAGAGAGAAAACATACAAATAATCTGTTTTTGCTGCTATTACATAATCTGAAAGACGAAAGAAAGAAAATGGTTATTTTGAATTGCGACATACACAATAAAACAGATAAGAAAATATATTACATACAGAAATTGAGTGCTGCAAGTTTAGAAATTAGGTTGGCACGTAGTATTTTGCTGTGTCGTAACATTGTCCGACACAACACTAGTTTTCAGTACCCACCTCCAAAAACGCGTAATATACCATAAGACCCCAAGCATGTAGATAAGCTTAAGCTATTACATGAATAAAATAAAATAGGCGCTAAGAACCTCAGCCAGAAGGCCCAGCTCGCCGTACACAACGCGGTGCTGGTACCTACGCTCACGTATGGAAGCGAGACTTGGGTATGGAAGAAAGAGCATGAAAGTAGAGTAAACGCGGTCGAGATGCGAGCACTGCGCAAAATCTGCGGAGTGACGCTCGCGGACCGCGTTCGTAATACCGAAGTAAGAAAGAGAGTTGGTCTGAAAGAGAGTGTCGGGGTGAAGGTAAGGAAAGGAATGCTCCGGTGGTTCGGGCATGTGGAAAGAATGCATGATGAAAGAATGACTAAACAGATATACAATGCAAAAGTGGATGGATGCAGAAGTCGTGGAAGGCCACGACACACCTTCCATGATCAAATTGATCGTGTACTAGCAGAAGGTGATGTCAGGAGCCTTAAGAACAGACGAGCTTGCATGACAAGAGTTATGAATGTCAAAGAGGCAAGTGAGGTGTGTAAGAATAAGCCTAAATGGCACTCTGTTGTTCGTGCCTACCCCGCGAGGGAACTGGCGTGAAGTTATGTATGTATGTATGTATGAATAAAATATAACATACAAGAATTATACAATAATATTCCTATACCCCAACAAGACAATGAAATAATAAGTAAAAACAAATACCTGTCTTAAAAAAATACACTAATTAATATTCACATATTTACGTATTTAATATTAAGATGTAGTAACTGTGTAAGTAACCAGCGGTTAGCGAATACTGCATCGAAATTGGCCCAATAGTTTTTACGTCAATCCCGAACAAACAGACAAGAATTAGAAAAAAAATGCATCGTTCTCTTTGTCGTTTGTATAGTCTATTTGAGTTGTTTTTTTAATAGCTTCAGTGTACGCAAGCGGCATTTTTAGAAATTTATAATAATATAGATTTCTTAAGAACAATAAAAAGTCAGTCCACTTTATTACGCGGAAAGAATAGCGTGCGAAATCGTGCCTCAAAACTAGTGTTAAACAAATAAATACACAAAACATATTTTATATATTTATTTGTTTAACACTAACCACTAACTTAACCAGAGTAAATCTGGCATAAGAGAATAGCTGCCAAGCCATAAATAAAATAAAAACAGAAAATTAAAATAATAATCTGTGCTAACATGTGATTGTCACATCACTACTATAACATAGCCTAACATTGAATCATAGATAATACACCATTCAACTTTACTTAATATAAAAACATATTAATTGAAAAATAATAGCCTAATAAATAACCTTAGACACCGTATAATCCTAGTATATTAATGTAGAGTGCACCATACTATCTAAATATCTACTATATTATTCACATTCATAATAATAATTTTGCTGCTACCTCTTTTTTTCCTTCATCTACTCCTAATTATTTGGGGTCGGCACAATAATTCTTTTCCTTCCATACTATAGAGGAGTGTGACATACATCTTCTGTCACACCACAAATCATCATATCACCTTTCACATAATCCATCCATCTCTTTTTGGCCTACCTTTACATTCGTATCCGTCCATCTTGTAGTTAAAGATTATTTTTGTCACGTGACTTTCATCCCTCCTCATTACATGCTACTTTAAATTATGTCACGTATAAATATATATCAATAATATATATAGGCATAGTTTTGGTAAAAACTTTATTACTCAATATACAGACTTGTTTGTATTGCCAACTTATTTCTTACGGCTGTTTTTAAAATTAAGCTTTAACGGTTTTAAATGCGGTATTTTATTTATTTTTTATTTTCGCAGTTTCGGCCACTTTTTAGTAGCCGTGATCACGGAAGACTAGTCGTCGAGTCGCGAAAACTTAAGAATATACTATAGTTATTTTTCTATATTCGTTGTGGAAATTTTGCTACAATAGTACATCAAAACCGCTATTTCTTAATACGCAAAAATAGTGATTCTGCTAACAATTTAACCTCTTTTCAGGCTAACTGTAGCAAGATTCTCGCAAGTAAACCTACAGATTAAATACAAAATAATTTACCAACTAAAAATGTAAATTTACAGATAGTACTCACGTTGATTTCCACTCTCAAGTGTAGGTCAACGTTGGACCGAGATTTTGACAGATTTTTTTTTGTCGACAATGGGGCTTAATTTTGATCCCAAAGAGTTAGACAACGTTATTAAACCTTTTTTCTTTGCACCTACAAGCTAGAGTTCCCTTTGTTGATTTTATAAATAATAGGCTGCGGTTTATTTAATGCTGTTATATTTTTTCTGGTTTTGGAACCCTTTTGATATTTAAGCGAGGATTTTTTATGTAACGCTGATATAAGTATAGCTTTGAGACTTTGGGCCCATGGGGGCCAAGTGCCCACAAATTATTTAAAATAATTAAAAAACGCCTAATGGACAAGACAGGAGACCGGAAGGCTGGAGCTTACCTCGCTCAAAGGATTAGCCTTTGTATCCAGCGAGGTAATGCTGCCAGCCTTCTAGGTACAATGCCCAGCGACAGTGGTCTGGTGGGGCTGGACGGGCTTTAATATAGGTTTTATTTTAATATTAGTTTTTTTTTTTTTACTATATTTTTAAGTTAGGTTTATTTATAGGATATTTTAGATTTTTAATTAATATTAATTTGTATAGGCTATAATTAAATAAACATAATTTATTCAGTAGCTTATAAAATACACAAATATTCCAGCATATAACAAAAATAAATATTATTACATTGTTCATTCTCAAGTTTAATCCATTCAAAATATTATCGGAGAGCAGTTACAAAAAAAAGTCAAAGAACGCTATCTATGCTAAACTATCCTTACATGTCTGTATTTTACACTATATATGTATGTATGTATATATCTTATGAGTATACATACATACATACATACATAACTAGACGCCAGTTCCCTTGCGGGGTAGGCACGAACAACAGAGTGCCATTTAGGCTTATTCTTACACACCTCACTTGCCTCTTTGACATTCATAACTCTTGTCATGCTAGCTCGTCTGTTCTTAAGGCTCCTGACATCACCTTCTGCTAGTACACGATCAATTTGAACATGGAAGGTGTGTCGTGGCCTTCCACGACTTCTGCATCCATCCACTTTTGCATTGTATATCTGTTTAGTCATTCTTATGAGTATCTTGCATATAATTTATTTTTGTTAATTTATTTATATTATAACCCTGCCTTTTGCTTCACCCCTTCTCGCTAGAATCATAGGTTTGCTGGAAGAAAACTCTTTTAGGGTTAAGCTCGCCTTTGTACATCACCACACCACCACCACATTTTATCCGTGCAGGAACGGAGAAAGAATACAATTTCCTGCGGCCGGGCGGCCTGTCGTAAGAGGCGACTAAACAACCCACAGCCAGGTGGTAGGGCATTTGCCCGACTGGATGGCTACCACCCCTCGTCTAAAGTATGTCGCCATAACAACCTTGAGTTGTGTTCCGGCATTAGTGACTAGGTTCCAGTGACCCTTAAGAGAGCAGCAGCGCATTTGTAGCACCTTCGGTGTTGCAAATGTCCATAGGCGATGGTAACCGCTTTCCATCAAGTGGGCCGTCTGCCTGTCTGCTGAACTCCTGCAATAAAAAAAAAAAAAAAACCTCCGTTTTATAATTGTGTATGTAACTTTTTGTGTACAATAAAGAATAAAGAATCTACTACAAATTTACATGCGGCTTTATCCGCGTAAATTTTAGGTACTTATCACATCGAAATTAACTTTCTGGGATACAAAGTATCCTATGTTTAGTGTTTACATATGAGATGTATGTTAGAATAAAGGACTGTGGAAGGAAAAGGCATATTGTGCCGACCCCAACAATTTTTTTTAATTATTTTTTTATTGCAGGAATTCAGCAGACAGGCAGACGGAATGGAAAGCGGTTACCATCGCCTATGGACATTTGCAACACCAGAGGTGCTACAAATGCGCTGCTGCTCTCTTAAGGGAGCCTGGAACCTGGTCACTAATGCCAGAACACAACTCAAAGTTGTCATGGCATGCTCTAGACCAGGGGTGGTAGCCACTACCACCTGGCTGTGGGTTGTTTAGTCGCCTCTTACGACAGGCCGCCCGGCCGCAGGAGATTGTATTCTTTCACCGTTCCTGCACGGATAACTAACTGGGATATGGTGAAAGAAAGTAGAGGGAGAAATAAACCGTTCTTTATTTTTATTATAACTAAGTATATCTAAACAAAAGCTGGATTGAACCGTTGCTTCTCCGTGTATCCGTAGGTATTATTCAGGCTAGACGCGTTCCGCTTCGATCCTGTGCGATAATATTTTAACTTTATCTCCGATACTGTAACGAGGATTCCTGTGTGCACTGGCCACAGTGTAGACAAATTCAAATATGTTTCGGTTGTTAAACCCGCGACGTCGTCCGCGTGGAATTTGCTTTCAAAACCCTCCGATTTTGAAACGTTCTTCATTGGTGCTCCGCTCCTATTGGTCTTAGCGTGATGATATATAGCCTATAGCCTTCCTCGATAAATGGGCTATCCAACGCTGAAAGAATTTTTCAAACGAGACCAGTAGTTCCTGAGATTAGCGCGTTCAATCAAACAATATTAGTATATTTGGCTACAACACTAATACTTACATTACAGAAACTTCCGAATTTAATAATTCAAAAAGTTCTAGAGAGGTATTGAATTCGTCTTGAATATGGACGAATTTATTTTGATAAGAATTAATACCAAGGTACAAAATAAAGAGTTTTTGAAGCGACGGCATTTTAATTATTTAAAAAAACTACAATACTTAGACATATGGTTACGCAATATTTTTTGTAGACAATTATATGTTCTGCAAAGTGGTAGTACATTGTTTTGTTCTATAATCAATAGTTTTCGCAGCGCATGCCATATGAAGGATTTTTTCGGGTCATTTTTTTACACCTTGGGTTACATTATTGGACTTTTAGTAAGGATCCCTAATTTTATTGAAAATATAATATAGCCTATAGCCTTCCTCGATAAATGATTCAACATTGAAAGAATTTTTCAAATCGGACCAGCGGTTCCTGAGATTAGCGCGTTTAATCAAACACACTCTTCAGCTTTATAATATTAGTATAGATACAGAAAACAGACTACAGAGATTAATAGACTGATATTGCCATCTAAATCTTTTAGATTACAAAAAGTACTGTCCTCTTTCTTGGGGTTTGATATATGCTTCTTCAATAAGATTCCGAGTGAAATGTTAGATCTGCCTTACACTAAATTAATACAAAATTAAAAATTGAGGAATACTTAAATGACAAAACTTCATTTACATAGCAGCTCGCCCCAACCTCTTATACTATATTTTGTATAACGTTTTTATCTTGCCAAGCTTGTAAGGAATTTATGGGGATATAATACAGCATAACATTTTAGTACGTCATGTCATTATTATAACTATAATATTTTTCTTTCCTTTTATTGTGTCTTGGTCTTACTGAGTATGCTCTGTTTGCTACAATTCCATTAATTCTTTGAAAAGTAATTCTGTAACATACTTCTGTATAAGACTTATTTAAAAAAATAGAGAACTTGAGATATAAATAGAATAAGAAATATAAAGAAAAACAATATTTAGCTAGACGTTTTGCTGGGGAGTTTCTTGCCGCTACTTCTCCTTAACAGCAATAACACGCTGCAAAGCGGTGTACATAGAATAGGAAGTAAAATTAAATTTTGAGTATGACCTTCAAAAAGTGTTCTCCAATGGAACTTATTTTGAATAAAAACTTTTGAATTTGAATTTGAAACTTTTTAGTAACTTTGCGCTCGTAATACCGAAGTAAGAAAGAGAGTTGGTGTGAAAGAGAGTGTCGGGGTGAAGGTAAGGAAAGGAATGCTCCGATGGTTCGGGCATGTGGAAAGAATGAGTAAACAGATATACAATGCAAAAGTGGATGGATGCAGAAGTCGTGGAACGCCACGACACACCTTCCATGATCAAATTGATCGTGTACTAGCAGAAGGTGATGTCAGGAGCTTTAAGAGCAGACGAGCATGCATGACAAGAGTTATGAATGTCAAAGAAGCAAGTGAGGTGTGTAAGAATAAGCCTGAATGGCGCTCTGTTGTTCGTGCCTACCCCGCAAGGGAACTGGCGTGAAGTTCTGTATGTATGTATGCGCTCAAATGGACTCAAATGGAATGTCCATTTGAGCGCATATATATATATATATATATATATATATATATATATATATATATATATATATATATAACTAAGTGTCCCGGCAGACGTTGTTCTGTCCTGAAGAAATAAAATTTAGAACCCGATTGCAGCGCCACCCACCAGGTCCAATTGTGAATCTAAACCATCCTCGAATCCACTTGAACATACACGAAAAAAATCATTCAAATCGGTCCAGCCGTTTAGGAGTTCACTGTGAACACACGTGCAGAACAATTATATATATATAGGAGTTTATTTATATTTTATTTTATTTTTAATGATATTTAATTGTGATTTTATTAAATTTATTTTAGTTTAGTTCACCACCTTAAAATCTCCTCGGACACTGGGTTGCCTGGAAGAGATCGCTATAAGCAATAAGGCCGCCCATTGTTCTAATGCAAATGAATCCATATCAATTGTCTAGACTTACGTTTATGGTGAAAAATAAAGAGTTTTCATTCATTCATTCATAATATTGTTATGACCGAGGTGCCGACAAAAGTGGATTCACACCTGCATACCATACCAACACACTTTATTACCTTTCCCCATTTGGACTTCTTCTGTTTACTTTGTGTTTAAAATTTGTGATTAGAAAACAGCCCATTGTGTATTGTAACCTTTTATTTTAGCCAGGTGTGATTCTAAGAAATTCAGTCCACACGGGCGTGAGACATATTGTATGTGTGCAGTATAAAGCAATGCCCCAATGGAGAGATCGTCAGTCGAGCGATAACCAGCCGCGAGGCAAGACTTCTGTACATTCGGTAATCCATTTAGTGACGGACTTTGCCCGTGTTATTGAATCTTGCATTACGTTTGCACTGGTTGTGTTCAGTTATATTTGTACCTGTGTTATACGTGTTTGTATAGTTGTAATAATTGTAACGGCATTTTAATTCGAGTCCTGCAACTCGTAACAATATAATTTAGTCTACAGCTCTCAAAACGCCTAATCGAATATTAAGGTGATCAGAGGGCTGCTTCCTGGCGATCTAGCGAAGTAATATAGGTAGTCTTCTGTGAATCTTATTCAGTTTCATTGTTTAGGATCAAACTTAAGAAATTTCCTCATGCTTATCAAAACGCACTATGCGATCTTAGGCATGACACAAGTGATATATGACTTTAGAAATATATATATATATATATATATATATATATATATATATATATATATATATATATACATACATACATACATACATACATAACTTCACGCCAGTTCCCTTGCGGGGTAGGCACGAACAACAGAGTGCCATTTAGGCTTATTCTTACACAGCTCACTTGCCTCTTTGACATTCATAACTCTTGTCATGCACACTCGTCTGTTCTTAAGGCTCCTGACATCACCTTCTGCTAGTACACGATCAATTTGATCATGGAAGGTGTGTCGTGGCCTTCCACGACTTCTGCATCCATCCACAATATATATATATATATATATATATATATATATATATATATATATATATATATATATATATATATATATATATTGTTTTGTTGGGTGTGTTCCTACAATGATTTTATATAATACTAGCGGCCCCGGCAGACGTTGTCCTGCTCTGAAAAAATAAAAATCTAGGACCCGATCCCAGCGCCACCTACCGGTTCCAATTGTTGGTTTAAACCATCCGGGGAACCCGCTCAAACACCCAAAAACAAAATCACCAAAATCGCTCCAGGTGATTAGGAGGATTCTAGGACCCGATCCCAGCGCCACCTACCGGTTCCAATTGTTGGTTTAAACCATCCGGGGAACCCGCTCAAACACACAAAAACAAAATCACCAAAATCGCTCCAGGTGATTAGGAGGATTCTAGAACCCGATCCCAGCGCCACCTACCAGTCCCAACGAGATAAAAAGATCCTATATCCGTCTCCTGATTCTAAGCTACCTCTCCACCAATTTTCAGCCAAATCGATACAGCCGTTATTGAGTTATAAATAGTGTAACTTACACGACTTTCTCTTATATATATAGATTTCAGTTTTTTTTAAATAGCTTCAATGTACAGACACGGCATCTTTAGAATTTTATAATATTATAGATAAGGAATGGTGTCATTTGGTATCCATGAATGTTAATTACAATTGTTTGTTCAATGTCCGTGGATTTTTGAATGGATCGAATTATCTATATTTATTCATTGAAATCTAGACTAATATCATAAAGAGGTAAATTTGTGTATTATTTAATATTTTGTTAAAAAGGTTATGCATAATTATAACATTGACACTTTAAAAACAACAATTAATGACGGCCTCTGTGGTTGAGCGGGCTAAGCCTTTGCCTACCTCACTGCAACGCAGAGGCTCCGGGTTCGATTCCTGGTATAGTCAATTTCGGAAACGTATTTTCTCCGTTATTTACTATGCTCTGGGTGTCTGGGATCGGAGCCAGAGTAGTCCGTTGTATATTACCAATAACACAAGCGTAACTTGCTTAATTTGGGGATATACAATATGTGTGTTTGTCTGCCGATTATTATTTATTATTATTATTCATTTAATAATTAATACAAAATAATTATTGAAATAAGAATATTATGTATCTATATAATATAAGTTTCAAATTGTACGCCGAACCGGCAAAAATATGTGATCATTTTTAAAATAACAAGCACCTATTTGTATACCTACCATGTTTTTATATAATAAATCATCTGACTTGTTTTGATTCCAAAAGTTTAAAACTTATAATAATAGTAGGTTTACACAGAATTTTGTACGCCTGTCAAATGCAAAACATATTTAGCGTAACGAGTTATAATATTGTTACATGTCGTCAAAGGAATGCGCACACCTGCCTGTTGTAAAAAGCAGTTATTACCTTTCCTGCATTCGGAGATCTTTTGTTTTCTTTGTGTTTAAAATTTGCAATTAGACAATAGCCTAGTGTTATTGTACTTGTTTATGGCCGTCCGCAGGCACAATCCTGCAGGTGTGCAGAATTATGTTTGCTGGGAATAGCGTCGACAATGGCCAGGTGTGATTCATGTCATTGTTTACCCGGTCGTGAGACATTGTAAGCTGAGTATAAAGGGATACCCGAAAGGGGAGATCGGCAGTCGAGCGACGATTACGATAACAGCAAGACGTATACATTCAACAAGCGATATAGTGACGGACTTTGCGCGTGATTTGATCGTACAGATTGTAACAAGTAGTGTTACTGGTTGTATATTTTTACCTATTTTATACGTGTTTGTACAGTTCAAATAAACTCTATAGTAATTCCAACATAATCTAAAAATTAAAAAATATTATTCGAAACTGCACATTTCTAAGCTGTGGCACGGTAGACAGCGATGCAAGTGGAAAGCTCTGGTATGTTTATTTGGGAGGTTGGAGCGATACCTGCAAAAAATGAATTCTTTTTCCTTTTTTAACATACAAATATAAATAAAATCAGCCCCATACAATTCCAATCCAAGTAGTTCAAAAGAACACTTCACTGTGCCTGATATTAATGTAGAAAAAACAAACCATCGACTGCTTTTACAATTTTGCAGCCACAACCATACGAAAGTCGAATTTAATTTATTACTAGCTGTCCCGGCAAACATTGTTCTGCCATAAAAAAAAACACCATAGGAGTGTGAAAAATACTTTACAACCTATTCTCATACCTACCAAATATACAAAAAAATCATTAAAATCGTTTAAGCCGTTTCGGAGAAGTGCGACTACAAATACGCTGACACGTGATGTTTATATAATACATACATACATACATACATAACTTCACGCCAGTTCCCTTGCGGGGTATGCACGAACAAGAGAGCGCCATTTAGGCTTATTCTTACACACCTCACTTGCTTCTTTGACATTCATAACTCTTGTCATGCACGCTCGTCTGTTCTTAAGGCTCCTAACATCACCTTCTGTTAGTACACGATCAATTTGATCATGGAAAGTGTGTCGTGGCCTTCCACGACTTCTGCATCCATCCACTTTTGAATTGTATATCTGTTTATTCATTCTTTCATCATGCATTCTTTCTATATGTCCGAACCACCGGAGCATTCCTTTCCTTACCTTCACCCCGACACTCTCTTGTTTATATAATAGAGATATAAATTTTTTAATTTATTATTACTATCTAATTCTAACTTTGTGTCATTAGTTTTATGTATGCCAAAGTCTGAACTACATACAAAAAAGACAAAAAGATAAACCTGTGAGAAAATATTATATCAATTTGGTTGAAAAATACAAAACTGAAGCACGAAATTCAATGTTGCTGAATAACTCAAGGTTATGTTTATATGGAACAACCAATTTTTTTATTTTTTTTATTGCAGGAGTTCAGCAGACAGGCAAATGGCCCACTTGATGAAAAGCGGTTACCATCTACTATAGACATTTGCAAAACCAAAGGTGCTACAAATACGCTGCTGCTCTCTTAAGGGAGACTGGAACCTGGTCACTAATGCCGGAACACAACTTAAGGTTGTTATCGCGACATACTTTAGACCAGGGGTGGTAGCCATCCAGTCGGGCAAATGCTATAGCACCTGGCTGTGGGTTGTTTGGTCGATAAGAACTAGTTTTAAAATAGCAATACTGATATAAATATCTCTCATTTTAAAACCATTTTCCAGTGAAGACGTGAAGCAAGCAGCCATTTTACAAGAGGCGAAAAAGAAAAGTGCATCGCCTCTAGCCTATTTAACATAATAATAGAATTTGGTGCACAACAATTTATTGCTAAGAGGCGGCGGCGGAGACTGCTGAATTTATTCAACTAGTTAGCTTCTCTGTGTTGTGTTGTAATAGCTTATGGTACATACAACAACAGGCTATAAAACAACAAAAACTAACCAAATAGTGACTTTTAAAACGTATTTTTTATTGGAGTGAAATTCCTTTAAGTAATGTATTGTGGATATCCTATTTCATTAGTATTGGACCTTAAACTTTCAAGATACATCACTGAACTATTTAAACGCTAAAAATTATAACAACGGAAACTATTAAACTAGTGACTATTAAAAAATATTTTTATTAGAGGGAACTTTTTTTTCAAACATATTATGTTGAAGGTATTCCAATTTATTACTATTGGACCTTGGATTTCGAAGATATAGCACTGAACTATTTAAACACTAAAAATTATAACAACGGAAACTATTCAACTAGTGACTATTAAAAAATATTTTTATTAGAGAGAACTTTTTTTCAAACATATTATATTGAAGGTATTCTAGTTTATTACTATTGGACCTTGGATTTCGAAGATATAGCACTGAACTATTTAAACACTAAAAATTATAACAACGAAAACAATCAACTAGTGACTATTAAAAAATATTTCTGTTAGAACTTTTTTTGTCAATACATTTTTTTTATTTTTTTATTGCAGGAGATCAGCAGACAGGCAGACGGCCTACTTGATGGAAAGCGGTTACCATCGCCTATGGACATTTGCAACAGCAAAGTTGCTACAAATGCGCTGCTGCTCTCTTAAGGGAAACTGGAACCTGGTTACTAACGCCGGAACACAACTCAAGGTTGTTATGGCGACATACTTTAGACCAGGGGTGGTAGCCATCCAGTCGGGCAAATGCCCTACCACCTGGCTGTGGGTTGTTAAGTCGCCTCTTACGACAGGCTGCCCGGCCGCAGGAAATTGTATTCTTTCTCCGTTCCTGCACGGATAAATACATACATACATATTATATTGAAGATATTCTATTTCATCATTATTGGACCTCGGACTTCGAAGATACTGAACTGCACTATTTAAAAACTAAAATTATAACAACGGAAACTATTCAAATAGCGACTATTAAAAAATATTTTTATCAGAGATAACTTTTTGTCAATACATATTATATTGAAGGTATTCTATTTCATTATTATTAGACCATAGACTTGGAAGATACACAATTGAACTATTTAACAGAAAGAGCTTAAGAAAAATCGAAATAGTATTAATTTATAGCTATATAATGGTAATAGTGAAAAAATCAACACACTAGTTTGCAGAGCATTTTAAAAAGTATCCTAGTCTGTGGAATTACAAAACAAAAGGATATATAAACAGATGTGCAAGAAAATGCAATTCTGTCATTGATTAAAGATTTGGACATACATAGATGGCGTAAATAAAGAGGACCTAAAAATAAAAACTAACAATTATAACAACGGAAACTATTCAATCAGGGATTCTTAACAATATTTTTAATGGAGTGAAATTTCTCTAATTAGTGTGTTATAGATATCCTATTTAATTAATATTGGACCTTAGATTTAGAGATACACAAGTGAACCATTTAAAAACTAAAAATTATAACAATGGAAACTATCAATTAAGGACTGTTAAAACGTATTTTTATTGGAGTGATACTTCTCTAATCAATATATTATACATATCCTATTTAAGAAATATTGCACCTTGATTTCGAGATACAGAAGTGAACCATTTAAAAACTAAAAATTATAACAATTGAAACTATTCAATCAGAGACTGTTAAAAAGTATTTTTATTGGAGAGATATTTCTTAATAAATATATTATAGATATCCTATTTAAGAAATATTGCACCTTAGATTTCGAGTTACATAAGTGAACTATTTAAAAACTAAAAATTATAACAATGGAAACTATCAATTAAGGACTGTTAAAAAGTATTTTTATTGGAGTGATATTTCTGTAATGAATATATTATAGATATCATATTTAAGAAATATTGCACCTTGATTTCGAGATACACAAGTGAACCATTTAAAAACTAAAAATTATAACAATGGAAACTATCAATTAAGGACTGTTAAAAAGTATTTTTATTGGAGTGATATTTCTGTAATGAATATATTATAGATATCATATTTAAGAAATATTGCACCTAGATTTCGAGTTACACAAGTGAACTATTTAAAAACTAAAAATTATAACAATAGAAACTATTCAATCAGAGACTGTTAAAAAGAATTATTCGACTGAATATTTTTAGGTAATGTATTGTAGGTAACCTATTGCATTAGTATTGGCGCTTTGATTTCGAAGATGGACAACTTTAGATAAGTGAACCCGTTAGTGTCTACATTAATAAATTATAATATTTAAATTTATTACAAATTATTACTATTTACCACAAAATTATAATAAATTAATAATTATAGTCCTTATTATATTCTTAAAATTAAAAACTAAAAATAAACTAAGTTATAAATAATACAAGCGATTATAGAGTGTGTAACAAATCGCTGCCAGATGGGAGCGTGCCCAAAAGGCGGGCTGCATTGCCGCGCTGTATAGCTAGCTATGCTTATTTGTTGGGTGAAATATGAGCCAGTCAAAACACACTAAAACGAAATTATATATAGAACTTAAGACTTGACAACGAACCACTAAACTTGTAAGGCTCTTACTCAATCAAGAAAACCTAAGACATTATTTTTTCATAAGCAAATCAAATACCATACCTAAATCAGCATAACATAAATCTTTTTTCTTAGTCGCTTTTTCCAACATCACGTTTGTAAAACAATATTAGAAAGATTTACATAAAACAAAACGACTCCACAAATCTAGGACAGAATACTCTGAGACATGCCCAAAAACAAATAAATTGTGTAGTAGAACGTTGTAACCAAATTCTGACTAGCCTCTACAACACAGTCTGTGAGAAAGTGGATCAGATATCCAAAAGACACAATACTATAAAAATCTTCCAAACAAATTATCAAAACACAATATTAGAAAACAATAGAAACATTTTTAAAGGCCTTATAAGAATATCTGAGATATATAAGATTGTAAAATTATATTTTAATTCAAAATGCTTTCCTACGCCAAATGATAATATTAGTCAATGACAAAAATAGATTTGACATTTCGACTAAGAATTCAAAATTATTATTCTTTATTCAATTTTTTTTTCTTCTGCCAGCATGAAAAACTTTAAATGTAAACTTGTCGCCACGAAAAAAGTGCCGCAGACGCGGCGCTGCAATCGCCGTACATAACGCTAGCGGAGTAGTTATCTGTTGATTCGTAAATACATGTAGGTAATTACTGATTAATAAATATTAATTATTTCATAATTAAACCCATAAATTTATTTTCTGGCTAAATTGCGAATAAAATTCATACAAAAGGTAAAGCTAACATTTTAGTTCCCTCCTTTTACGTGGACTTTGTTTCACGGCGCGAACTTTAAATTTGAATTGTCGTTGTTCTTTTTAGATATTTTATGACTATGCAAGACTTGTATATCTAACCTCAAAAACAAGCCTTAAACAAATTGATCTTCGACTGACTCCAAAGGAGGTCTTGTCTTAACTTGAAAATACATATTTTCTGTTGGGATTTTGAACACAAATTGTTCTTCACTTTTAATAATTATACATTTTTGGAAAATATATTAGCACGCACAAAAAATATCACTCTCCAAGTTGGGTCGGCTCGATCAGTGTGCAACCACGCTGTCACAGGATATTGGTGTGACACCATTAGACTTTTCTCCGTGCAGAAACGATAAAGGAATACTAATTCCTGCAGCCGGGCGGCCTGTCGTAAGAAGCGACAAAACAACCCATAGCCATGTGGTAGGGCATTTCCCCGACTGGATGGCTACCATCCCTGGTCTAGACTATACCACCATAACAACTTCGAATTGTGTTCCGGCATCAGTCGCCAGATCCCAGTTTCCACTTCAAGGCTGGCAGCATATTGGCAGCACTTCTAGTATTACTAAAGCCCATAGGCGACGGTAACCACTTTCCATCACTGTTGAGTTCGTCAGCCTGTCTGCTGTGCTTTAGGAATAAAAAAAAGACGAGCTACTCGGATTTCGTACGATGAGTGAGAAGGAATGAGTTGGCAACGCTAGTGTCATTGCCAGCAGTGTAGACAGGGATAATCGCCGGTCAGTGTCACGCCACATTTACATAAAATTTGTCAAGGGTGTTTGGGCCACTTTGTAATTTTTCCTAATTCAAAGAAGGGTGGACAAACGCGCTCCGGTTTGTTCTCACCCCCGCCTCACGCCGCACCTCACCGAGTTCACCTGCACGCGCTGGTTAAACCAAAAATGCACCCCGCGACACGCATCTGTGGCTATTCTCACCTTTACGCAAAAACTAGTGTCGTGTGCGCAGCCTTCTCACTCACAATATTTCCATCGCGACTGGTATCCTGCACCTTCGAATAATCATACCAGGCCTGGTAAAAGCATCGTGGCGACGGGACAGTCGTGAGCACAGTTTTGATCTGCTTATTTTTTGAATCGTGGACAATTACGACGTGACTACACTCTTTCACCGCATTTTTATTCAGGGCCTTTGGCCTCTACGCCCCCACAAAGGGGTCTCTCCTTCCTTTTATTTCCAATGGCCCCACGCACACCCTCCAAAAGTCCGGGCCATTTTATAGCCCGTGGTCTTCAAAGACATAAATAACCATAACCCAAGGTAATAAATCTTACTTAGTCATGTTTAAAGAAAAAATCTACCAGAGAAGAAACTAGAAAAAGCCAATTTACTTCGAGGTTTTATACCCTCTTCGAGAGAATGAGGTTCTAAATTATTACAAGCCAAGTAAGGCCAAGCAGTCCATCATAAGAAACTTAAGTAGTAAACTTTAAAATTCAAATTAAGTACTTTGAACTTGTTTTCATAATTTTTCTGAGGGGAACAACAAGTTATACTATATTAGAGCACTTTGGTAGGTCTTGGAAGGCGGTAAAACGGCTGATGGTTCCGGTGGGAGGACCTTTAGGGATATTCGCGAGGATTTAGTCTCATGCCCCTGCTCCATCTAAGATGATGTTAGTGTTACTGACTATGACCAAATGCGTATTTATTATTAGATTATCTACATTCTTGGATATCTGTCAATGTCGCATTAGAAATAATGCATTAAACCCATCGTTACATCTGCGCGAAACGGTCTGTAGCATTAACATTATCCCAGATGTTGCAGATACGTTACGTTTATTTACACACCTATATACCGTTAAGTTTTAATACTTTTTACACTCAATGTATTCAAATTTACCTATACTAATAATATATATATATATATATATATATATATATATATATATATATATATATATATATATATATATATATATATATATATATATATATATATATGTAAATATATATCTTTACATATATAATTCTTCTGTATGTGTGTTGACAATGAACTCCTAAACGGCTGGACCGATTTGAATGAATTTTTGTGTGTTCAAGTGGATTCGAGGATGGTTTAGATTCACAATTGGACCCGGAAGGTGGCGCTGCAATCGGGTTCTAGATTTTATTTCTTCAGGGCAGAACAACGTCTGCCGGGACAGCTAGTATATATATATATTTATATTTTTACATATATAATTCTTCTGTACGTGTGTTGACAATGAACTCCTCCTAAACGGCTGGACCGATTTGAATGAATTTTTGTGTGTTCAAGTGGATTCGAGGATGGTTTAGATTCACAATTGGACCCGGTAGGTGGAGCTGCAATCGGGTTCTAGATTTTATTTCTTCAGGGCAGAACAACGTCTGCCCTGACATATATATATACATATATATATATATATATATATATATATATATATATATATATATATATATATATATATATATATATATATATATATATATATATGTACACATATATTTACAAAAGAAAAAAATTACAAATAGTAAATGGGTCCCAAATCACCGTCAGTTGGGAACGTTTCCAAAACGCTCGCCGCGTTACCACGTTGTATGGCGACGCTTATGCGTTGATTTTTTTTGTTATTATAACTTATATTGAATAAAAAAAATTGAATTAACCTAAATTAATATTAATAAAATAGCTTTTTTAATTTTTCGAGTTCAGCAGACAGGCAGACGGCCTACCTGATGGAAAGAGGTTACCATCGCCTATGGATACTTGCAACACCAAAGGTGCTACAAATGCTGTTCTCAAAAGGGAGACTGGAACCTGGTTACTAATGCCGGAACACAGCTCAAGGTTGTTATGGCGGCATACTCTAGACCAGGGGTGGTAGCGATCCAGATTTAAAAATTTAATTGACCGGAGAGTCGGTGCCACTTGACCGAGAGGTACTCACAAAGTTCAGATAAAAAGCAGTTTAAATAAGCGTGTATGTATGAAAAGATTAATGAAAGTTGATGAAGCGAAAAGTGTTTGTCAGGATCGTAGCAGATGGAGATCCATGGTCTCTACCTACCCCAATGGGAAACAGGCGTGACAATATCTGTGAATGTTACTGTCGAAATAATAATCCAAAAACAAACACACACATTGTATATTTCCATCTACATCTATACCACTGACGCTGACGGCCTCTGTGGTTGAGTGGGCTAAGCCTTTGCCGGCGTACCTCACTGCAACGCAGAGGTTCCGGGTTCGATTCCTGGTATAGTAAATTTCGGAAACGTATTTTCTCCCTTATTTACTATGGTCTGGGTGTCTGGGATCGGCCCCAGAGTAGTCCGTTGTATATTATCCATAACACAAGCGTAACTTGCTTAATTTGGGGATATACAATGTGTGTGTTTGTCTGCCGATTATTATTATATTATATTATTATACCAAAATAAATTATTGAAAGTTCGTTTACAATTATTATGAAATCACAAGTCAAAGGCTTAATATACAAATCGTGCGAAACCATGTTTAAATACCAAGCATAAACTGGTAAGTGTCATGCTATACTTTGACAGAAACGTCGAACTTAATTTAAGATTCAAAGTTATTTTTCACATTCCCTCCCTATAAAGAAGGTTCAAGGTAATCTGTGTGCGTATTTCATACTACTGTATTTCATCTTTAGTTTTAATTGTCTTAATTATCTTCAGAATTCCATAATCAAATTGATCGTGTCCTAGCAGAAGGTGATGTCAGGAGCCTTCAGAACAGACGAGCGTGCATGACAAGAGTTATAAATGTCAAAGAAGCAAGTGAGGTGTGTAAAAATAAGCCTAAGGCGCTCTGTTGTTCGTGCCTACCCCGCAAGGGAACTGGCTTGAAGTTATGTATGTATGCATGTATCTTCAGAATTTTGCTTTAAATCGAAATAATATCTGAAGACAAACACACACACTGTATAATATCTCCAAACAAGTTGCGCTTGTGTTATGGGTATACAATAGATAGAATATTCGGACCCATCCCAAACATCTATCTATACCAGAATAAATTATTGAAAGTTCGTTTACAATTATTATGAAATCACAAGTCAAAGGCTTAATACACAAACCGTGCGAAATCACGTTTATATACCAAGAATAAAAAGGTAAGTGTCATGCTATACTTTGACTTTGACAGTTACGTCGAACTTAATTTAAAATTCAAAGTTTATTTTTCACATTCGCTATAAAGCGGGTTCAAGATAATCCGTGTGCGAAGTTTGGTGGTATTTTAGAAAGAAATATAAAAAATAGTAGGTGACACGACGTTGGGAGATATCAGCTTTCCCCATTTAAAATGGTCGTAAACTGAAGACTGCGAAATTGTTTTGACACCGCTCCTAATATTATATTAGGTTGCATCCAAATTGACAGATAGTCTTGTTTTTTATTTAACTTGCAATGTTTGTTACTTATAGTTCGGCCGTACTATAAAGTCACATTTGGCATATGTCAAAGTGATTTTAGTAGTGAGGTGAACTATCGATGATGATTCGATTAAGAATTGGAATTGTCATTGGAAGTCACACATTACTGAATCGATTAAAATAAAACAATTAAAATTTAGAAAAACTTAATTACGTTTAAACCATTCGATTGTAAGTCAATCACGTCACTAATATTTAAGAAAAAAATTTGTTGATGAACATGACGTTGTCATGTGTTACGTTACTAAGGCAATAAGCCAATTACTGTGCGATATATTATTTGAAAGTAGCTTCTGCCCGCGACTTCGTCCGCGTGGAATAGTTAAAAAAAGTTTGGTCTTAGCGTAATGATATATGGTCTTATAGCCTTCCTCGATAAATGGGCTACCTAACACTGAAAGAATTTTTCAAATCAGACCAGTAGTTCCTGAGATTAGCGCGTTCAAACATATAAACTCTTCAGCTTTATATATTAGTATAAGATATAATTATTTTGATACTGTCAGTATTTATATAAAACTTCAAATGAGGCTTCTTAGAAAGTCTCAACTATGCTTGTTTAGGTCAAATCTTCATGTAAGCTTAATTGTAACGAAACACATTTTAAAATTATTATTTTAAATTGTGTCTGGCTATAAATAAAACCTAAAACTATTCAACATATTGTTACGAGTTGCGAGACTCGAATTAAAATGCCGTTGGAATTGTTATAGAGTTTATTAGAACTATACAAACACGTATAACACAAGTACAAATATAACCGAACACAACAAATCCAAACGTAATGCAGAAGGTCGTAATTCAATAAAACGCGCAAAGTCCGTCACTAATAGATTGCGGATTGTAGTACACATGTCTCGCTTTAATCGTCGTTCTCGCTCGACTACCCCCCTCCCTCAATCAGGCCATCGTTTTATACTGCACAAATTCAATGTGTCCGCCCGGCAACGTGGACCGAATTTCCTAGAATCAGCTTGTACTTTAAAATCCGTAACACCTGGCTAATGATTACAATATAACAATAGGCTGTTCTCTAGAAACGTATGCCAATAAATAAGTAAACAAAAGAAGACGATCATAAAAGAATTACAATAGTTTCAATTTTATTAGTTATTAGTTCAAATGCCGACGGGTAATAAAATGTGCTTCTACAAATCTGTACGTAGAATTTGTCTTTAGCGACGCCTAGGTTGTAACAATATTTACAAATACAAAATGGATTTCAAGTTACTGTCAGTGAGGACCGTTCCCAAATTTCTACACTGTATGGCAACGCTAATGTGTTGCCCAAAATATGTAAATCACATAATAGTATGGTAGTGGTATTATGTTCAGTGTTGTAAGTAAAGGGTCAGCATTTTTTGTTTTTGATTAACCTTATCTAATTATTGTGTGTTTATTTAGCTATTTTAAATGTGTTTGTCTTTGCAATTCATATTTGTTTTAACGCTCTGGCTTCATCTGCGATAATGTTATAATAATTAACTGTGGCCGTTAACGTTAAAGTTTAACGTTATATTGCTACATACGTT
Organism: Dendrolimus kikuchii; assembly: GCA_019925095.2. Taxonomy (NCBI): domain Eukaryota; kingdom Metazoa; phylum Arthropoda; class Insecta; order Lepidoptera; family Lasiocampidae; genus Dendrolimus; species Dendrolimus kikuchii. The sequence goes on from CM034404.1 coordinate 1,891,314, forward strand.
TTTTTTTTGAGTTGGGGGAAATGCATTTCGCACACTACCGGGTCCTTTACCAGGGATTAGACCAAAGCGACGAGAAGTGAGATCACGAATGGGCACTAGAAACAAATCGCCGGCTTGTGTGGAGACTCGCCTCTCAATACTCCACTAAAACCACCCTCCTCCCATGTGCCCCGCGCTTATGGCAGGAAGACCGTGAGACTTGAACGTAGTTACGCCGACGCTGATCCTACGCATCAGTGCTTGAGAATGCCCCGGGAAGCCGGACAGACTCACTTCGTCAACAGAGGTGAAGACTCCTCTGCTCCCTAGATGCTAGAGGGCCCAGCGGTATTACGGAAGGAGATCTTGCGCATATCTGCGCCTCTCTCTCTGTCTCGTTCTGCGACCTCCTTTTCAGACATGACAATCTCGCAGATATTAGCCGCGACCTCCTTTTCAGATATGACAGTCTCGCAGATATTGGCCGCGTCCACCCAATCGTCGAATCGTTGCGACATACATACGTTTTCTCTGAATATCGTTAAAGGTTAATAATAATATCGCATTACATATAACGCATTAACATTATCCCAGATGAAGCAGTAAGGTAAAAATAAACGTATCAGCTTTCTTTCAATATTTATGTGGGACAGAAAAAACGCTTAGTTTATAAACAGCCTTACCTCCCCTTAGGTCGCTCATTTTACTCGACTTTTTTTACGAGCCATACCCGAAACGTCAAGTTAATCAAGCGCGCTGCCCGACAGTTACGGCAGGAAACGTTTTTAATTAAACATGGTTATGCGTTTCTTTTCGTCACCCTAAACAGTTTTATTGTAACTCAAGCACTGAGCGGTGGAAACGTTCCGTTTATAAAGGTCCTTATTTTATTGCTGGAACTGTGAAATGCTGCCTTAATGCTATCGTTGCATGAACGGAGAACAGATACAACTTCCTGCGGCCGAGCTGCCTGATGTGAGAGGGTAGGGTGTTTGCCCGTCTGGATGGCTACCAACCCTGGTTGAGAGTATGCCGCTATAACAATCTCGAGTTGTGTTTCGGCATTAGAGGTCAAATTTCAGTCTCCCTTTGAAGAACAGCAGCACATTGAACACCTTCGCCGGAATGTTCACTTGCTCTCTCTTTTTTACAACATCCTTTTTGATCCTCGTACTCCTCCTCATTGAAAGGAACGTTTTGACTTCCTACATCTTTCTCATTCCTGTTATTTGCGCTCTAGTAATAATCTCTCCTTAATGACACCTGTACACACTTCTTCCTTCGTTGACAACTCCTTCACAGTACGGGCTGTTTATGGAACGCACTGCCACTCAACATCAGACAAGCTAAGTCAGTATCCTCTTTTAAAATCATGGTTTTTAATTATTTTTGGTCCTCTCAGGTATAATAGTGTTGTATGTATTATGATATGCACTGTGTTTATATAGTATAAATAAAGATTTTTATTTACTTATTCCATATATTTTGAATGTTTCATATTTTTTTATTTTTTTTTATTGCAGGAGCTCAGCAGACAGGCAGACGGCCCACTTGATGGAAAGCGGTTACCATCGCCTATAGACATTTGCAATACCAAAGGTGCTACAAATGCGCTGCTGCTCTCTTAAGGGAGACTGGAACCTGGTCACTAATGCCGGAACACAAATCAAGGTTGTTATGGCGACATACTCTAGACCAGGGGTGGGAGCCATCCAGTCGGGCAAATGCCCTACCACCTGGCTGTGGGTTGTTTTGTCGCCTCTTACGACAGGCCGCCCGGCCGCAGGAAAGTGTATTCTTTCTCCGTTCCTACACGGATAAATTATATTATTTATTGTCTACACCGCCACTGTCATGTTTTAATATTTTCCTTAGTTTAGGGGGTTGCCTGGAAGAGATCGCTTTAAGCGATAAGGCCGCCCTTTGTTCAACATTTATTGTATCTAGTTTTTAAGTTTAAATTTTGGTGAACAATAAATATCCATAGGCGACGGTAACCGCTTTCCATCAGGTGGGCCGTCTGACTGTCTGCTGAACTCGTGCAATAAAAAAACTCATCACTGTGAGTTCAATCCTGCAAATTTACTCTGAGTTGAATCCTATAGGAATTCTACAGGATTCAACTCACAGTGGTGAGTTGTTGATTCACCTCCTACAACTCACATAGGGCCGCTTGGATAACGTTGCTTAAATTTATTTAAGAAACACAAAACGTATTTAATACCCTTAAATACAATTAGCGTCTTGCACAACACAAACTATCCGTGCAGGAACGGAGAAAGAATAAAATTTCCTGCGGCCGGGCGGCCTGTCGTTAGAGGCGACTAAACAACCCACAGCCAGTTGGTAGGGCACTTGCCCGACTGGATGGTTACCACCCTGGTCTAGAGCATGCCGTCATAACAACTTTGAGTTGTGTTCCGGCATTAGTGACCAGGTTCCAGACTCACTTAAGAGAGCAGCAGCGCATTTGTAGCACCTTTGGTGTTGCAAATGTCCATAGGCGATGGTAACCGCTTTCCAACCAGTGGGCCGTCTCCCTGTCTGCTGAACTCCTGCAATAAAAAAAAAATATGCCGCTAAATACGTTTAAAGAACTGTCAATACGTATTGTGTAAAACGTATTTAGGCAGTTTAATATGATTAACTAATTTTATTTAAAGGCGATCGTTCTGCAAGCGGTCCTTAGAATCAAAAAAGCTGTCATTTTAGTTCAGGTAATAAAAAATAGAAGTATAAAGAAGGCAAAGTGTAAAGCATTTCTCCTGAATCTCCCATTGAGTCAACTTTGAATAAACTTCGTCATATTTTTTTTATACAAAAAACAATTTTAATTTGTAAAAATAAAAACTCAACAAGCAAAATAATTTTAACAATACACAACTTTTTACTTCTTCTTACTTCTTTTATCGTGTAAGCATAATACAAACATTTATTTCCTAAGAAGCCAACCTTGTTTTTTTGTTAACTTTTGGAAAGTTCCAAAATAAGTGTACACAGAAAACAACTTATATACTAAAGAGTCCGTATATTAAGATATATTTTTTGTAGTTCAGATGAAAGGCTAAGTATAGTTATGTCGGTATATTTTCTTTTTTCAAGCATATCGGCAAGTGGGTATGCAAATTCTGATCAGGAGAATAACGAATCCTCGTGAATACGTAGGTGTGGGGTAATCGGGCGAGGAGAACAAAATCAAAGTATGACGAAACAAACCTTTCCACCCCTGGCTGGCAGGCCAGATTTTAAATTTGTTATTGACTATCCGTGTAGGAACGGAGAAAGAATACAATTTCCTGCGGCCGGGCGGCCTGTCGTAAGAGGCGACTTAACAACCCACAGCCAGATGGCTACCACCCCTGGTCTAAAGTATGTCGCCATAACAACCTTGAATTGTGTTTCGGCATTAGTGACCAGGTTCCAGTCTCCCTTGAGAGAGCAGCAGCGCATTTGTAGCACCTGTGGTGTTGCAAATGTCCATAGGCGATGGTAGCCGCTTTCCATCAAGTGGGCCGTCTGCCTGTTTTGACAACTCTTATGTCACGACATACATAGAGAGAAAAGTCGTTACTAAAATGTATATGTTTTAATCCTTTTAAATCCAATTATATATAAGACCAATTATGCAAAAGTGGATGGATGCAGAAGTCGTGGAAGGCCACGACACACCTTCCATGATCAAATTGATCGTGTACTAGCAGAAGGTGATGTCAGGAGCCTTAAGAACAGACGAGCTTGCATGACAAGAGTTATGAATGTCAAAGAGGCAAGTGAGGTGTGTAAGAATAAGCCTAAATGGCACTCTGTTGTTCGTGCCTACCCCGCAAGGGAACTGGCGTGAAGTTATGTATGTATATATATGTATATATTAGACATAATTTCTTTGGGCTGTGTAAAAATTATATACCAAATTACATATTTTACAAATGAACGGGTTATTTATTCCAGCAACGACCCGTCAAAGGTGTCCATAGAATCTTTAATATTACACATTACAAGTGCGTATAGTTATTAATTTTTTTTTTATTGCAGGAGTTCAGTAGACAGGCAGACGGCCCGCTTGATGGAAAACGGCTACCATCGCCTATGGACATTTGCAACAGCAAAGTTGCTACAAATGCGATGCTGCTCTCTTCAGAGAGACTGTGTAAGCTGGTCACTAATGCCGGAACACAACTCAAGGTTGTTATGGCGACACACTTTAGACCAGGGGTGGTAGCCATCTGGCTGTGGGTTGTTAAGTCGCCTCTTACGACAGGCCGCCCGGCCGCAGGAAATTGTATTCTTTCTCCGTTCCTGCACGGATAGAACATTGACATTTTGTGCATTGTTGACGATTTCCCGGTACTTTTTTGACAGAGTAGTATATCTTTTACATCTTCTACTAGTATTCAACTGAACGTTTGCAGGTAAAAGGGCGTAGCTATTCTTGTAAAGTCACCAAGCACTTGAAAACACACCACACAATGATACGCAAATACTGGTACATAAATAATACAGGACTTGTTGAATATTTCTTTTTTAGAGGCGTCAGTTTGATGGAATTGAGGCGGATGTTACGCGAAAGGTCGTCGGATAGGCCCGTGGAGTGACTGACACTGCTTATTTATTCATCCTCATGTTGCACGGAAGGGTTGGATCAGCTACGGTATTACTATTTGTTCTCGAATGGAAAAATTTTAAGATTTGCGCCGACAGATCGAATCCCACGGAAAATATAGGAACTATAAAACATCTTCTTTTTAATACTTATTTTTTTTAAATCTCTATTTTGTTAGTAATTATTGTGATTTTTTTTAATTTTATTCAATATTGACCTAATCTAAATTAAATTGCCATTTTATTTATGTAATTTTTCGTATAATTATATATTTTTTTTTGTAATTATTTATTTTTTATTTTTATTATATAAATTATTTTTTAGTGGAAACTTGATTGATATATGTATTAATTTGTGTTTTATATTTTAGAATATTAATTATTGTATGTTTCCCAAACAAATTAAATAAATAAAATAAATCTTAAAGTCGGTGCTTAGTAATTTTCAAAAATATATAGTAATTTTTATGTTTTACTTTGCACCGACTTCAAAATGTTTAAGACAATATATATTAATAATAATAGCTTTAGAAAAATAAGTTATTTTATACTTTTTAGTTTTTTAGTTTTTAAGTCGGTTTTTTTAAACGAAGTTTTTTTTATTGTATTTGTTACTTTTTAGTGTCTAGCTATGTATGGGTAGACCTGCGAAAGGTGCCGCGCTCCTTAAAAAATATAGGTCTCAAGAAACGGGAACAAAAAAATGTTCATAAAATGAAAACTGTTGGGCTAAACTATGTTAAATTTTTAGGGGACCAAATAACAACCATTTCGCATCAAATTATACAAAAATCACTTAAATTGGATCATAAATCTCAGCGTAATCGGTGTACATATGAAACGGAATGGAAAATTTTTCATAAAAAATGTTCATAAAATGAAAACTACTGGGCCAAACTATGTCAAATTTTTAGGGGACCAAATGGAAGCTATTTCGCGTCGAACAAAAAAAATCACGTAAATCGGATCATAAATGTCGGAGAAATCGGTGAACATACATAAAAAAATAACAAAAAAAAGATCCCGACGAATTGAGAACCTCCCCCCTTTTTGAAGTCGGTTAAAAACTGACAGCTACAATAATTACGACTTTAATTATGGAATATTTAGTATTATAGTTGTTTAAATATTTTAAGCTACCACAATTAATTGTAAAAGATGTTAGAGATAAATTTGAATTTGTTTAATAATTAGAAAATGTCTTATATTATATTATTTGACCATTATATTATTTCACTTTGGTGGAGGTTGCTGCTAAAGCGTAAAACCTCCGTGTTACAGTATTTATTATTTATTACTACCTGTAAAGATTTACCGAGTAGCAGATAACAATTCTGCCATCATTATGTACGGCGATAGCAGCATACCGTTGCGTTGCTGAGCCTTTTTTTTGTAGCGTTACCATATCAGAGTTTTCTTGTAAATTGAGAAGAGACCTCCAAAATATCAACTCCGCAACTCCTTCTATATTTTTGCTATTCCCGTGTTTCACGGAGGAGTTGTTGTCAAATACATCTCGAATTATACGCAAAAGCTTTAGCTGAATGCTCATTTGCTTAGAGTTTATAGCTCCATATCTACATAAATCGTGTAGAGCGGTATTTAAATAGAAGAAGAATTATAAAATTATTGTGTAAAGTGTTTTGGTGAATTACGATGACAGAGCCAAAAAATGTGTCCCAAAATTCCATTTGCATTTTTTACAATAAAGTCGTTGTAATAAGTAATTCAATTAATTTAATTATATTAATTGTAAATTACTACAACTTTTATATCTATTTTTATTATATACAAACACATGGAAATTTAACATAACACTATATATCTGTTTAAATTCTTTAACTCTTTAATGAAATCCATTAAACTGTTTCGGAGTATATTCGATAAAAATATTTAGACCATGCGACAAATAAAAATTCTAAAAACCGTAATTTAATATTAGGGTGGTGGACAGCGCCACACGGCATAAAAATTAATAGACTGTAGTGATAAGTTATGCACTAATTTAAACACTGCATTTTAAAATTATTATTATAATTTTAATTATATAATAGAAATGTTTATAATCTATATTCAATGTTGCAGACCTATAAAAAAAAATATGTAAAAAAATATACATTTAGTTTTGCAGACCAAATTAAAATATAATAAAATATTGAAATCTCACGCGACCTGGCCAGCTGGCCTGTTTATTGAGCAACATAGGCGTTGCTATATAACGTGGTAACGCGGCCAGCGTTTTGGGAACGTTCCCATCTGACGGTGTTTTGGGACCTATTTATATCTTGTAATTTTTTTAAATTTTAAGTTTTTTATTGTAATGCTGCTAATGATGAAATTAAAAACAGAGCAATAAGAAACAACTATATAATTTAAAATAATCATAATTGCTTTTAGGTGAGTTCTGTACGATTTTCAATGATGATTTCAATAGTAGGGGTATATTTTGTTTGTGGGTCCTCGGGACCCTTTAATACAAATAGTGTTGCCTTCGGGGAGCAATGCTTATTAGTGTTTCATTGGACGAGAGGCCGAAATGTAGAATACGTGAATGGCACCTAAAATAAATTATTACGTGTGTCTTTTATATTGATAAGATGCAAAATAGGCAGACGGCTCAGCTCATGGAAAGCGGTTACCGTCGCCTATAGACGTTTGCAACACCAATGGCGAAGCCAACGCGTTGTCAGCCTTTAGGAGGGGGTAAGGGAATGTGATAGAATGATCAGTTAGGAGGGATGGGATAGGGAGGATTGGATCTTGGGATGCGATCCAACTTTGGGAGGCTGTTCAAACTTTTTTTAAATTTTTTTTATTGCAGGAGTTCAGCAGACAGGCAGACGGCCCACTTGATGGAAAGCGGTTAACATCGCCTATGGACATTTGCAACACCAAAGGTGCTACGAATGCGCTGCTGCTCTCTTAAGGGAGACTGGAACCTGGTCACTGATGTCGGAACACAACTCAAAGTTGTTATGGCGACACACTTTAGACCAGAGGTGGTAGCCATCCAGTCGTGCAAATGCCCTACCACCTGGCTGTGGGTGGTTTTGTCGCCTCTTACGACAGGCCGCCCGGCTGCAGGAAATTGTATTCTTTCTCCGTTCCTGCAGGGATAAGAAAACTTTCTGCGACGTGGTAATGTCACAGAAGGAGGCGCCGAAAAGAGAACGGGAGGATGCAGCCGCTTCGGCCCCGATTCGTCGCCATAAACCAGAGTGTCGAAGAAGGGACTATCACCAATCCCTTCCGGCCTAATAATGGGCATGAACAATAAGGTGGGGATACTTATCATCAGATACTGGTCTAGAGATGGCGCTGCACTGAGTTCGCACGCGCAACTTATTGATAATTGTGGTGGATCAACATTCCACTCTATGTTTTTCTTATGTTTGCTTGTAGGCTAACTGGCAAAGGGACCACCTGGTGGTAGGTGGCTACCGTTGCCCATGGACAACTGCAACACTAAGGAAGTCTGTTCACGCCCTTTTTGAAGAGCCCCATATTGTAGCACTTTGGGATAGCCGTGGGAGGGAGTTCGTTCCATAACTTGGACACATGTCATGAAAGAGCGTCCACCACGTACCGTGGAGGACTTCCAAGTGTCTAGGAAGTGTGGATGAACTCCCAATCGCCGGCGAGTAGTGCAATGATAGAATGGCGACGCACTCCCCGTTGTACAGACGGTAAAACACGCTTAGAGCGACAATGTCTCTTCTATGGCTGAGAGTTTCTAAACCGTCTGTAATTTCGGGATCGTCGACAATCGGGTCCGCTCAGCGCTGCAAGGAGCTAAGTGGGAGCAGCTGATACTGAGGTACACCAACCCAAAGACGGGAGTAGTACTCCACATAGGGACGGAGGAGGCGTTTTATGAGCTGTCATGGTCATACTTATCCGTGCAGGAACGGAGAAAGAATACAATTTCCTGCGGCCGGGCGGCCTGTCGTAAGAGGCGACAAAACAACCCACAGCCAGGTGGTAGAGTATTTGCCCGACTGGATAGCTACTACCCCTGGACTAGAGTACGCCGCCATAACAACCTTGAGTTGTGTTCCGGCATTAGTGACCAGGATCCAGTTTCCCTTAAGAGAGCAGCAGCGCATTTGTAGCATCTTTGATGTTGCAAATGTCCATAGGCGATGGTAACCGCTTTCCATCAAGTGGGCCGTCTGCCTGTCTGCTGAACTCCTGCAATAAAAAAAAATACATAGATGGATTAAAGAGGTGGTTCTAAGATCCAGTAATTGACGTCGTAGTCGATGTACCTGGCGCGTGAAGTAGTTTCCACACGCAGTACACGTACAAATCACTTATAAACTCGCACTAACATATCCCGCACGATCAAATTGATCGTGTACTAGCGGAAGGTGATGTCAGGAGCCTTAAGAACAGACAGAGACAGACAGTCAAAGAAGTAAGTGAGGTGTGTAAGAATGGGCCTAAATGGCGCTCTGTCGTTCGTGCCTACCCCGCAAGGGAACTGGCGTGTAGTTTTGTATGTATGTATGTATGTACTAACATATCCAAAAAATGCAAATTCATACAAAAATACTCAAGAGCAACGGCCGGCTATCGGCGACCTTTTTATGTCCGATATAATCCACGGCACAGTTTCATTATTTTTGCACTTACATCACTTAATGATTGAAATCTTTTTCTGAATGATCGTTGCGTCGAATATAAACTGGAGAAATGAGAACTATTTTCGAGATCTGTACTGTGCGTACCTTTTTTTTTTATTGCAGGAGATCAGCAGACAGGCAAATGGCGCACTTGACGGAAAGCGGTTACCATCGCCTATGGACATTTGCAACACCAAAGTTGCTACAAATGCGCTGTTGCTCTCTTAAGGGAGACTGGAGAACCTGGTCACTAATGCCGGAACACAACACAAGGTTGTTATGGCGACATACTTTAGACCAGAGGTGGTAGCCATCCAGTCGGGCAAATGCCCTATCACCTGATTACTGTACTTATGTATTTACATACATACATACATAACTTCACGCCAGTTCCCTTGCGGGATAGCCACGCACAACAGAGCGCCATTCAGGCTTATTCTTACACACCTCACTTGCTTCTTTGACATTCATCTCTTGTAATGCAAGCTCGTCTGTTCTTAAGGCTCCTGACATCACCTTCTGCTAGTACACGATAAATTTGATCATAGAAGGTGTGTCGTGGCCTTCCACGACTTCTGCATCCATCCACTTTTGCATTGTGTATTTAGTTTCTCCTTTATGATTGTAATTACGGGCGAAAAAGGGTCAAAATACCTAAGAATAAAGACGCCTATAATAGAATAGAAATGCGTGAATGACCGTGTGTGCCTGTCACACTTGTCTACTAAGGGTTGTAGATATAATTATGACCGTCTGTATATTCTCTGAAATTCTACTTCTACTGCGTGTGAACTGCACATATACGCAATTTTTTTATATAAGTAACGTATATAATCTCATATGCTTACTTTTTTATTGCACGAGTTCAGCAGACAGGAAGACGGTCCACTTGATGGAAAGCGGTTACCATCGCCTTTGGATATTTACAACACCAAAGGTGCTACAAATGCGCTGCTGCTCTCTTAAGACTGGAACCTGGTCACTAATGCCGGAACACAACACAAGATTGTTATGGCGGTATACTCTAGACCAGGGGTGGTCGCCATCCAGTCGAGCAAATACCCTACCACCGGACTGTGGGTCGTTTAGTCGCCTCTTAAAATAAAATAAAACACTGCATAACGATCGCCTTTAAATAAAATTAGTTAATCGTATTAAACTGCCTAAATACGTTTTACACAAAACGTATTGACAGTTCTTTAAACATATTTAGCGGCAAATTTTGCGTGCTGCAAGACGCTAATTGTATTTAAGGGTGTTAAAAACGTTTTGTGTTTCTTAAATAAATTTAAGCAACGTTATGCAAGCGGCCCTAAATCAGCATTTAGACATGAGAAAGCTGTCCGCGCGTTGGGTGCCGCGTTTGCTCACGTTCAAGACAACGCACCGTCTCACACCTCAGCGGTTGCCATGACGACGATCCACGAATTACGGTTTGAACTGCTTGAGCATCAACCTTACTCGCCTTTTTTTTTTTATTGGACTTGACTTTATGTTGTTGGTCCGAAGACCTTACAACTTTACCGGGGTTTTTGGGGCGAGTGCCTTCGCGAAGCGAAGGCGCTCGAGCCCGGGGGGGCAACTTGCTCGATTTCAGCTCCCTAAGGAGTTTTACCTCGGCTGAACTGTTGTCATGAGAGGGGGATGAATTTAATGATGGCCACCATAGGGCGACACAAAGCACTAATTGAGAACGGGCGACGGGTAATATAAATATATAGGGGAAGGATCCCGGCGGACCGGGATCGGTGGTTCGCGGCGGCCTACGCTATCTTACTGCCGTTTCGCAACGTATTATGGCTGGGAAAGAAGAAACGGCAAAAGAAACTTCCCAGCAACACGCCTAGTCTATCCTGTGGGGGGGCTATGTCTCCTAGCGTCCCTCGCAGGGACGAGGAGAGATCTTGATTGGCGGCGCGTGAGACGCCGCCGTCTGTGTCTGTCTGTCCGTGCCTGCCAGCCTGCCGTCCTAACCGTGGGCGGGCTGATCCGGGCCAGCCGTTTTGTGATAACGTCGACCCTGTCCGTGAGGACGTTATTGCAGTCCACGCACGAGAGCCTTTCGCCGAGTATTATAATCGGACGCGGACATATAGTGGATTTCGATGGTGCGGCGCGAGATCGAAATACTTACGCGAGAGCGACGTAATGTAGTTTTTGATGGAGGGAAGCTCCAGATCGCGGTGAAGGACAACATCGTGATGAAACTTGCACATCGAGATAACCGATGTGTCAAACCTCCAAGACACCTTGGACAAGCGTGGCGTGTAAATTTGCGTTCTCCCTATAGTGGGAGTTATTACCATTTTCGTCAAACGAAGAGGCAATCACCTTTTGAACAATTATGTTGCAGAGAAAAACGCCGAGTACTATTTGGACGGGTTACAGAGATGGGAGCATCGCTGGGAGAAGCGTATAGAGTTACAAGGAGACTGTTGAAAATAAAAATAAAAAATATTTTTTTTTATTGCAGGAGATCAGCAGACAAGCAGATGGCCCACTTGATGGAAAACGGTTATCATCACCTATAGACATTTGCAACACCAAAGGTGCTACAAATGCGCTGCTGCTCTCTTAAGGGAAACTGGAACCTGGTCACTAATGCCGTAACACAACTCGAAGGTTGTTATGGCGACATACTTTAGACCAGGGGTGGTAGCCATCCAGTCAGGCAAATGCCTTTCCACCTGGCTGTGGGTTGTTAAGTCACCTCTTACGACAGGCCGTCCGGCCGCAGGAAATTGTATTCTTTCTCCGTTCCTACACGGATAAAATGTCTTCTATCTTTGTTAGGTCGGAAACTTTTCAGATACCCTCTATATAACTATATAAGTTAGGTTTTGAAATATGTATCAACCCGTCGACCTTTGAAATATATCGCTATAAGCCTTTTTTTGTTATCTATGAAATGAGATTATTTTAAAGGACGCGCCGTTTACAGCTGGGTTGACCGATAATAGTGTCTGAAAATAATAAGCAGATATCAATTTCATGAAACACACGAAAAAGTTTGGAAGATTTAACAATAGACTATTTTAGCAAAACCCTCATGACATATTTACAAAATAAATTATCAAATGTTACAAGACGTCCACCACAGTACTCATGAGAACTAGAGTGTATATTAATATCACATAGACAATAGTGTGAATGGAGCGTTAGGTAAACTTCTAGGCGCTAAGAACCTCAGCCAGAGGGCCCAGCTCGCCATACACAACGCGGTGCTGGTACCTACGCTCACGTATGGAAGCGAGAGTTGGGTATGGAAGAGAGAGCATGAAAGTAGAGTAAACGCGGTCGAGATGCGAGCACTACGCAAAATCTGCAGAGTGACGCTCGCGGACCGCGTTCGTAATACCGAAGTAAGAAAGAGAGTTGGTCTGAAAGAGAGTGTCGGGGTGAAGGTAAGGAAAGGAATGCTCCGGTGGTTCGGGCATGTGGAAAGAATGCATAAACAGATATACAATGCAAAAGTGGATGGATGCAGAAGTCGTGGAAGGCCACGACACACCTTCCATGATCAAATTGATCGTGTACTAGCAAAAGATTATGTCAGGAGCCTTAAGAATAGACGAGCGTGCATGACAAGAGTTATGAATGTCAAACAAGCAAGTGAGGTGTGTAAGAATAAGCCTAAATGGCGCTCTGTTGTTCGTGCCTACCCCGCAAGGGAACTGGCGTGAAGTTACGTATGTATGTATGTATGTACATAGACAATCGTCATAGATAATATTTTTATTCGATAAATTTAATAATCTGACAAGATGATTCGATTTATAATTAGATTACCATTTTCTACCGGTTAATTAATTTTATAAGCCCACTAAATTATCGTCTAGATAATTTAGTGCAACAGTAACTAATTATTATAATTGTTTTTGTGATCCTGGTAACACTATGATGTCATTGCTATTTTTAGCAGTGATGCCATGTTATTGTTTTGTAGGGTAGTATTTACGTATAAAAGGCATAGCGGTGTGTAGACGGTGTTCAACAAAACAGACGCCGGAGAGCCCCCGGCTCGGATCCTCTTACACAAAGGTAAGACCCACCAATCTCACTCACTCACTACAGACACAAGTAGCCATACAAGATTAGCTTAGGCGTGTTGCTGGAGAGTTTCTTTCGCCGCTTCTACTCCTCCAGCCATAACACGTTGCGAAGCGGTAGTAATGATAGACTAGGATCGGCTCCGCCGGCGGAGTCGATAATTGGTCCCCAAATAATCACTTCAGCCTGTTGGCTTAGCTCTTTCAGCCTTTTACGGCTAATTCTCAATATAGAGTCAATCCCCCGCAGCGGTCGAGCCGAGGTCGAACCTCACAGGAGGTGCCTCCTCGAGCGTGCTGCTTCCGGGCTGAACGCCTCCGCTCCCACGGAGTCGGGAAGCCCCAAAGTCCGGTATCGCTGAAACAGCCATCTGCGGCTATTCAGCTGGGTCCAGCTCCAAAAAAAAAAAAAGACCGTGTTCATTGCTTACTGTGCTGTGTGAATAGTCACATCAAAGGCTGAACAATTAAGGGGAAACCCTGCCCAAATAGTTAATATTTGGTATATTTGGTACTTTCTTACTCGAATCTCTGCAAGGCTGTTACACAAATGATGTCAAGGAGCGTAAAAATATAAATTCCTATAAAAGGAAATTTATTAAATTTCTTATCCCATATGGGTAATCTAAAACTATCCTAAAATAATTATAAAATTACATATAATCGAATACAATAAAAGAAAACTTATTTGTATTGTATTCTACCCATAGTCCCTCGAGACTATAAGTAGAATATTGAGCCTAGATTACCGTCTTCTATGGGTAAGGTGGCCAGAAGGCTGGAAATGAAATTAGAAAATTATATTTTAAAAACTTATTATTTAGAAAATTTTCAGAAGACTACTCAGAAATTCTAATTATTTGCCAGGTGGTAGGGCATTTGCCCGACTGGATGGCTACCACCCCTGGTCTAAAGCATGTCGACTTAACACTCTTGAGTTGTGTTCCGGCATTAGTGACCAGGTTCCAGTCTCCCTTAAGAGAGAGAGCAGCAGTGCATTTTTAGCACCTTTGGTGTTGCAAATGGCCATAGGCGACGGTAACCGCTTTCCATCAAGTAGGTCGCCTGCTTGTCTGCTGAACTCCTGCAATAAAAAAAATATAAAAGGAAAAAGCTTATACACGACCACTTAAGCACTAAAAAAATATTATCAAACAACCATGTGAAAAAATATTGTTACAAGTTGGGCCACCTGCATACCTGTAGACAAAGCATATTTATTACCTGCCGCGGCGTTTGAGCTAATAACATTGAAACTATTTATGACTGTCTTCTTTTGTTTACTTTATGTTTAAAAATTGTAATTAAAAAACAGCCTATTGTGTATTGTACTCGTTTGTGGCCGTTCGCAGGCATAATTAGGCAGGTGTGCGGATTACGTTTTCTGGGAAATTGCGCCGACGCTTGCCAGATAGACATATTGCATCGGTGCATTATAAAGCCATGGCCCAATGGAGGCATCGGCAGTCAAAGCGATAACACAAGCGAGGCATGACGTGGGTAGATTCGATAATCTATATAGCGACGGACTTTGCGCGTGTTATTGAATCGCGCATTACGTTTGAACTGATTGTGTTCAATTATATTTGTACCTGTGTTATACGTGTTTGTATAGTTCTAATAAATTCTATAGTAATTCCAACGGCATTTTAATTCGAGTCTCGCACTCGTAGCAATATCTTACTAGCGGTCGCCCGTGGTTGAAATTCGACCACAATAGTTAATGTCAAAGACTATACATCTATAATCACAGATTTCGGCAAGGCTACTCTGCTATATTGACTTTAACAATAAACAAAAGAGTATATATGTGTGTGTGTATCAAATACCTGGTAGTGTGTGTAATGTTTTTTTTTATTAGTTTAATGTATTTTTTTATACATTTTTTTTTAAATATTAGCATTCTGCACTCCTTCTCTATATAAACTTTAAGTGTGCGAAATTCCACACTCCTCATTCCGCGCAATTTTCGTAAAAAGGGATACAAAGTTTTTGCTTCACGTATTAATGCAAGTTTCTCTTTATGGCGTAAATAAAGTAGCTAACAATCTATACAGATAAATAAAATTGAAGTGAAAAAAATCAGAGAGATTTAGATAGATAGATTTAAAAGCAATTTTTACAATTTTTGTCTGTCTGTCTGGATGTTCCGGCTAATCTCCGAAACGGCTGGACCGATTTTGGCGGCACTTTCAGTGGCAGATAGGTATTGTTATAAGGAGTAACTTAGGCTATATTTTTAAGGTTCCTCGTATAAATATTAAAACCACTTGTTCCAACTAATCTCTGAAACGGTTGGACCGATTTTAACAGGACTTTACTGGCAGATAGCCGATGTTATAAGGAGTAACTTGTATACTTTTCATTGGAATCATGGAACGTATACACACGTATATATTATATACATATGATAATACAAACTTACATACATATATATAACAGTGTTAGGAATTATTATACACAATAGAGAAGTAATGCTTCTGAACCTGATTTTTAAAACACTAAGGATTTGGCTTGTCTTATAGCAATAGGTAGCTCATTCCAAAGACGCATAACCTGGACTGTAAAAGAGTTATTGTAAATATAAGACGTATTTAACTAGCTATACCCGGCAGACGTTGTCCTGCCCTTAAAAAATAAAAGCCTAGAAACCGATTGCAGCGCCATATACCGAGTCCAGTTGTAAATCTAAACCATCCTAGGACACGCTCAAACACGTATAAAAAAACATCAAAATCAGTAAAGTCGTTCTCAAGTTATGGCGCTTACATACATTTCTACAATTCATTTTTATTTATATACTAGCGGCCCCGGCAGACGTTGTCCTGCTCTGAAAAAATAAAAATCTAGGACCCGATCTCAGCGCCACCTACCGGTTCCAATTGCGGATCTAAACCATCCGGAGACCCACTCAAACACACAACAACAAAATCCCTCCAGGTGATTCGGATTTTAGAACCCGATCACAGCGCCGCCTACCGGTTCCAATAGGATAAAAAGTATCCTATGTCCGTCTCCGGATTCTAAGTTATCTCCCCACCAATGTTCAGCCAAATCGGTACAGCCGTTCTTGGGTTATAAATAGTGTAACTAACACGATTTTCTTTTATATATATATATAGAAGGTGATGTCAGTAGCCTTAAGAACAGACGAGCTTACATGACAAGAGTTATGAATGTCAAAGAGGCAAGTGAGATGTGTAAGAATAAGCCTAAATGGCACTCTGTTGTTCGTGCCTACCCCACAAGGGAACTGGCGTGAAGTTATGTATGTATGTAGATATATAGGTATAAATTGTCGATGATTTCACTAAGCATCTCGCGAGTTTTTCAAAAGTCCAGACCATTCTTCTCACCAGTGGTCTTGAATGGCATACAAACCACAATAATAGGTTATCTATTTTGAGGTTTGCCTTTATCCAAACTAGCAATAAACGTAACAAATTTCATAAAAAAAAACACAACACAGACTATCGAGCATTGATATGTGTTATCGGTGATACTGAGGTCATGGTGATAAGGGGTTGATGAACTCGTGGATTTTACTTTATCATGTCACCTTGATTACTAGCTGTTTGTTATCTAATAGACTAATGCTTTTAAACCCTTACTACACTTAACCTGCCTAAAGTGGAGACAGGTTAAGTGGAATATAATTTTAAACTTGAAGCCCCAACTTCATCTGCTTAACTGTTAAATAAAGTTCCCAACTTGCAACTTATTTATCGAACAAAGACAATATTTACGATTCACAATTGACAAGTAGCATTACGGCAAATAAAGTACCTTGTAAAAGTGTAATCTATGGATGCGTTCCTTTAGTACCTCACAACGCCCTAAATGCTCCGTCAGCTGTTCCACATGGCGACCACGGTCCTTATAGTCGTGGCGAAAACGTCATTAATGACGTCATCATTTTCGATCACACAGCGCTCACAGCGACCCGTTTCAATAGGTGAGTCGAAGTAGGCGCTGACCACAGAGCATTGATTCTCTCTATCGATTGACATTAAAAAAGGCGCGATTTTCAAATCAACCAATGACATTTGTGTATTTTGTCGTTAATGACTTCAACGCCTCGTAATCCGTTCCACTAGAGTTTATGATTGTAGCGTCCGCAAGCAAATGGAACGGGAAAAATCGCGGTCGTTAGCCTCTTGTGGAACGTAGACTATATGTCAGATCAAGTGGCTAATAGCAAGTCTATCTGCCACATCAATTAGTTGTCAGCCATTACATATGATTGACAGCTGTGATTCGAATAATAATTACCGTTGAAAGTTTTGTTTTTTTGTGAAGGAATCTATATATTAATACGTGAAGCAAAACAACAGCAGAAACTTTGTACCCCTTTTTACAAAAATTGCGCGGACGGAGGAGTACGAAATTTCGCACACTTATAGTTTATATAGAGAAAGAGTGCAGAATGCTAATATTTTCTTAAATTATGCATAACATTAAATCAATAAAAAAACATTACAACACCAAAGGTGTTACAAATGCGCTGCTGCTCTCTTAAAGGAGACTGTAACCTGGCCACTAATGCCGGAACACATCTCATGGTTGTTATGCTGGCATACTGTAAACCAGGGGTGGAAGCCATTCAGACGGGCAAATGCCCTACCACCTGGCTGTTTGTTATTTTATCGCCTCTCACGACAGACCGCCCGGCCGTAGGAGATTTTATCCTTTCTTCGTTCCTACACGAATTAAAACTGCATTCTACTACTTACAATCTTATTCATATTGAGGTTGGAGTAAGTTTGTAACTTCTTTAAGAACTAACTAACTAACTCCGTTGGTTTAGCGACCCAAAGCGAGTCTTGGCCTCCGAAATGAGACCACGCCACTTTCCTCTGTCCTGCGCAGTGTCTTGCCAATTGTGGGTTTGTAGTGCGGCCAGGTCAGCTTCCACTCTATCCTTCTAGCGATATTTGGGACGACAAACCGGTCGCCGACCGACTGGTCGTCCCAAGTATGCTTTCTTCAAATTCAAATTCAAAAGTTTTTATTCATAAAATAAAAAAACTTCGTTTTTAGGTTTTTAGTTTTTGAAGTCGGTTTTTTAAACGAATTTTTTTTATTTTATTTGTTACTTTTTAGTGTCTAGCTATGTATGGGTAGACCTACGAAAGGTGCCGCGCTCCTTAAAAAATATAGGTCCCAAGAAACGGGAACAAAAAAATGTTCGTAAAATGAAAACTACTGGGCCAAACTATGTTAAATTTTTAGGGGACTAAATGGCAACTATTCCGCATCGAACTAAATAAGAATCACGTAAATCGGATCATAACTCCCAGCGTAATCGGTGTACATATGGAACGGAATGAAAATTTTTTCTTAAAAAATATTCATAAAATGAAAACTACTGGGCCAAACAGTGTTAAATTTTTAGGGGATCGTAAATCGGATCATAAATCTTGGAGTAGTCGGTGAACATACATAAAAAAAAGCAAAAAAAAAAGATCCCGACGAATTGAGAACGTGCCCCTTTTTTTGAAGTCGGTTAAAAATAAGTTCCAATGGAGAACACTTTTTGAAGGTCATACATGTAAGTTAAAGTTTAATTTTTTACTTCCTATTCTATATACACCGCTTCGCACCGTGTTAATGCTGTTAAGGAGAAGAAGCGGCAAGAAACTCCCCAGCAATACGTCTAGCTAAATATTGTTTTTCTTTATATTTCATATTCTATTTATATCTCAAACTCTTGGAACGAAGTTCCTTATTGCGCGTTGTGAAAGGGGGCTAGACGGAAAAAATTCTTACGAAAAGTTGTCACGACACTTTTTGCTATAGTAAGCTATTATACAATTTCAACTTTAATGCAATGAAATAAAATCTAAAATATCAATTAGTGTAATAATATACGCTGTTTTTGATACTATTTGTTTGTTTATGTATTTCTTTCTATACATAGGTTTTTGATAAAATTTCGATGGTTTTCTTTCTATGCTTATCGACACACTTTTTGAGACGTTTTGAGAATTTTTAAGACATTTTAGGAGAACTTCGTTCCAAACATGTGTCCCAAAGACACCTCATTAGTTTTTTTTTATAAGTTTTGTACAGAAGTATGTTACAGAATTACTTTTTGAAGAATTAATGGAGTTGCAGCAACTTAGCTTCTCGATCCTCCTCCATCTGTTCTACATGACCGAGCCAGGAGAGACGGTGAGATTTTATCTCCCCAATTATGTTGCGTTCAGCCATGAGGTCTTCTATTTCGGAGTAGGTTAAGAATCTTAAAGAAGGCTAATAACTTACTCTTAACTCATTATGAATAATTATTTTATCCGTGCAGGAACGGAGAAAGAATACAATTTCCTGCGGCCGGGCGGCCTGTCGTAAGAGGCGACAAAACAACTCACAGCCAGGTGGTAGGGCATTTGCCCGACTGGATGGCTACCACCCCTGGTTCCAGGTTCCAGTCTCCCTTAAGAGAGCAGCAGCGCATTTGTAACACCTTTGGTGTTGCAAATGTCTATAGGCGATGGTAACCGCTTTCCATCAAGTGGGCCGTCTGCCTGTCTGCTGAACTTCTGCAATAAAAAAATAAAAAAAAAAGACCATTAATGTTTATTCGAATATATTCAATTTGTGCGGTATTGTAAAATGTAAGCATGAATCATTACAATGTATCATATTGCTCAATTTTGATGCAATATCTCCATTTAATTATTAAAACACTAATCCATAACAATATTACTTTTATTCGATATACTATACCTATAGCTATCAATAATATCAGATAAAGGTTCATTGCCACTTTATTACATGACGAATAATAGTGTCTTCAGCTTTTGCGACTAGTACACATAATAAAAAAAAAATACAAAACCAACTTAAAAAAAAAGCAAAAAAAAAATATTTAACCGCCTTAAATCTACAATATCATGAAGTCGTGGCAAGTAAAATGATAAACAACAAGAACAATGTGAAATGTGATAAATAAAAAAACTTCGTTTAAAAAAACCGACTTCAAAAACTAAGGGCCGCTTGCATAACGATCGCCTTTAAGTAAAATTAGTTAATCATATTAAACTGGCTAAATACGTTTTACACAAAACGTATTGACAGTTCTTTAAACATATTTAGCGGCAAATTTTGCGTTGTGCAAGACGCTAATTGTATTTAAGGGTGTTAAATACATTTTGGGGTTTCTTAAATAAATTTAAGCAACGTTATGCAAGCGGCCCTAAAAAACTAAAAAGTATAAAATAACTTAATTTCTAAAGCTATTATTATTAATATATATTATCTAAAACATCTACGTTTTTAAAAGTTTTTTTTTTTGTTACTTTTTAGTGTCTAGCTATGTATGGGTAGACCTACGAAAGTCCCAAGAAACGGGAACAAAAAAATGTTCGTAAAATGAAAACTACTGGGCCCAACTATGTCAAATTTTTCAGGGACCAAATGGCAGCTATTCCGCGTCGAACAGAAAAAGAATCACGTAAATCGGATCATAACTCTCAGAGTAATCGGTGAACATACATAAAAAAAAGATCCCGACGAATTGAGAACCGAACAGCGCATTTGTAGCACCTTTGGTGTTGTAAATGTCTATAGGCGATGGTAAACGCTTTCCATTCAGTGGGCCGTCTGCCTGTCTGCTGAACTCTTTTTTGAAGTCGGTTAAAATATGGTAATTTTCATGACTGTATGTATAGAAATCAATTAAATTTAAAAGTGAAGTTCTTTTTTCATTTTTTTAGTTTCGACTGACAAACGTTTGATGTTCGTCTCATCGTTCAGAAATCAACATTTTTTTATTTATTGATTCTGAGGCGCTACGAAGTTTTCCGGGTCAGCTAGTATATATATGTGTGTGAAATAATAATAATAATCATCGGCAGACAAACACACATATTGTATATCCCCAAATTAAGCAAGTTACGCTTGTGTTATGGGTAATATACAACGGACTGCTTTGAGGCCGATCCCAGACACCCAGACCGTAGTAAATAATGGAGAAAATACGTTTACGAAATTTGCTATACCAGAAATCAAACCCGGAGCCTCTGCAATGCAGTGAGGCCACAGAGGCCATCATAACTATTTTTATAAGTGGTATTGAGTACACATCTCAATTAAATTGCATGAATCAGAGGCCTGACCTACAAAAGGTATCGGCATCGAGTTCCACGCTCCATGAAATCGTTAATTATGCAGGAAGAAGCTATACAACATGCACGCGTGTTACAGTTATGAAGGCTGCAACGTACTAAGTAGCTTGAGTAGGAAATCATTAATACTTTTAAATACATTCAGTAAAACTTCTTGACCTGCAAGTTTTTTTTTGCGTGAGCCTAATTTACATTGCATTAGTTAAGTAACTTGCGTAATAAGTAAGTGATGAGTCCTTATCATCGTTAGAACAGAGGACCTTAAGGGTCTATAAAATTAACGGGTTAAAAAGTACATCACACATTTTCGACTATTGAAAAAACCGCGCTGGATTTTAATTTCAATCTGGCCCTTTGAAATCGTCCCCAGAAAAATTTCCGCGATAAAAAGTAGTACAGATTTCAAGTCTAGGAATTGGTTGTCGATCAGCGAAAAACGCATCGAAATTGGCACAGTAGTTTTTAGATGAATTCCCAATAAACAAACAAACAGACAAGAATTTAAAAAAAACAATTGCATTGTGTTCTCTGACGTTTATATAGTCTCTTCCAGTTGATTTTTTTTATAGCTTTAATGTACAGACACGGCATATTTAACAAATGCTCTATTTTCAATTTGATTTAGAAACTTCAAAACTTCAAAATATTGTTACGAGTGTGGGACTCGAATTAAAATGCCGTTGGAATTACTATATAGTTTATTAGAACTATACAAACACGTATAAAACAGGTACAAATAAAATAAGTCGTGGAGGGCCACGACACACCTTCCATGATTAAATTGATCGTGTACTAGCAGAGGGTGATGTCAGGAGCCTTAAGAACAGACGAGCGTGCGTGACAAGAGTTATGAATGTCAAAGAAGCAAGTGAGGTGTGTAAGAATGGGCCTAAATGGCGCTCTGTTGTTCGTGCCTACCCCGCAAGGGAACTGGCGTGAAGTTATGTATGTATGTATGTATGTACAAATAAAACTAGACACTACTTGTTACAATCTGCACGATCAATAACACGCGCAAAGTCCGTCACTATATCGCTTGTTGAATGTACACGTCTTGCTTGTGTCATAATCGTCACTCGATTGCCGATCTCTCCGTTCGGGCATTCCTTTATACTTAGCTTACAATGTGTCACGACCGTGTAAACAATGATTTCTAAGAACCACACCTGGCCACTGTCGGTGTTATTCTCATAATTCTGTACACCTGCATAATTATGCCCGCGAACGGCCATAAACAAGTACAATAACTATAGGCTATTGTCTAACTGCAAATTCTAAACACAAAGTAAGCAAAAGAATTCTTAAATACGGGAAGGCAATAAAACTGTGTTTTACGAGCTGCAGGTGTGCACATTTCTGTGTCGGTATGTAACAATATTTCCAACTATCTTTATGAGCATAGTGTTTAAATGACTAAATATCTCTTTTTAGTATCTAATAGTAAATATCTCTGATTATATGTTTCGTTTCATCGAGTTTCAAATCACAACGATTCTGAAGAATTTTCAGTTCAAAATTCTAATCTATACTAATATTGTAAAGCTGAAGAGTTTGTTTGTTTGTTTAAACTCGCTAATCTCAGGAACCGCTGGTCCGATTTGAAAAATTCTTTCAGTGTTGAATAGCATATTTATCGAGGAAGGCTATAGGCTATATTATATTTTCAAAAAAATTAGGGATCCTTACTAAAAGTCTAATAATGTAACTCAAGGTGTAAAAAAATGACCCCAAAAAATCCTTACACAGCGTGCGCTGCGAAAACTATTGATTATAAAACAAAACAATGTACTACCACTTTGCAGAACACATAATTGTCTACAAAAAATATTGCGTAATCATATGTCTAACTATTGTAGTTATCTCACAATAAGTGTTTTCTTTTATTTTTTTAAATAATTAAAATGCCGTCGCTTCAAAAACTCTTTATTTTGTACTTTGGTATTAATCCTTATCAAAATAAATCACTCCATATTCTAGACGAATTCAATATCTTTCTAGAACTTTTTGAATTATTCAATTCAGACGTTTCATTCAAAAGATATCGCGATATTTAAAATGTAAGTATTAGTGTTGTAGCCAACTATATTGTTTGATTGAACGCGCTAATCTCAGGAACTACTGGTCTGATTTGAAAAATTCTTTCAGTGTTTGATAGCCCATTTATCGAGGAAGGCTATAGGCTACATATCATCACGCTAAGACCAATAGGAGCGGAGCACCAATGAAGAATGTTTCAAAATCGGAGGGTTTTGAAAGCAAATTCCACGCGGACGACGTCGCGCACGGGCAGAGCTACTTATCCATAAAACCGCAGTCTACGTTTCGCAGCCTTGTACTTTATCTAAAGTGAGTCAGAACGATTATATCCATCGGAATATGTTTAATTCCACACGCCCTTCGCATATCGTGTCTATTTCAATGTTAAACCAGCACCTAAATGTATAATTATTAACAAATCGGCCGTTGTAATACGGTCATTGTTGAATTACACGCTGTGATGTGGTGACCTTCAGGAAAATGTTTACTGTGCTTGGAAACGTATGGGAAATTAGCAAAAATAACTGCTTGGAAGTTTATCTTTTTTTATCCGTGCAGGAACGGAGAAAGAATACAATTTCCTGCGGCCGGGCGGCCTGTTGTAAGAGGCGACAAAACAACCCACAGCCAGGTGGTAGGGCATTTGCCCGACTGGATGGCTACCACCCCTGGGCTAAGGTATGTCGCCATAACAACCTTGAGTTGTGTTCCGGCATTACTGACCAGGATCCAGTTTCCCTTAAGAGAGCAGCAGCGCATTTGTAGCAACTTGCTGTTGCAAATGTCTATAGGCGATGGTAACCGCTTTCCATCGAGTGGGCCGTCTGCCTGTCTGCTGATCTCCTGCTATAAAAAAAAATATCTAATATATAAAATTCTCGTGTCGCGGTGTGTGTTACCAAACTCCTCCGAAACGGCTGAACCGATTTACATGAAATTTTGTGTGCATATCGGGTAGGTCTGAAAATCGACCAACATTTATTTTTCATACCCCTAAATGATAAAGGTGACCCACCCATAATTTTTTTTTTTTAGATTTTTTTTTATTTTGTATTTTTTATGATTCGGAATTAAAAAAATACATACAACCCAAAATGTTTACCCATCTACCATTAACCAATATATTTTAAAAGCGATATTATTATTTTAATAATTTTCTAATAGGATGATTTAGATTCAAATTTGAGCCAGGTAGATGGCGCTGCAATCGGGTACCGGAATTTAGGTGTTTTTTTGTTGTTGTATGTGTTCAAGTTTGTCCCGGAATGGTTTAAATTAACGATTGGACCCAGTAGGTGGCGCCGCGATACTCCTAAATGTTAGGCTTGATTTTGATGATTTTTTTTGTTTGTTCAAGTGGATTTGAGAATAGTTTTGATTAACATTTGGTCCCGGTAGATGGCGCTGGAATTGGGTTCTAGATTATTTCTCTAATTTTTTTAGGCAGAACAACGTCTGCTGGATACAGCAAGTCTATACTATACTATAATAAATCTGGAAATGGTTCGAGTTTGGACTAGCAGATTCCGAAAATACAATTTTTAGAATTTTTGTCTGTCTGTCCGAACTGAACTTAACCGGTAGGTGACGCTGAGGTCGGGTTCTAGAATCCTCCTAATCACCTGGAGCGATTTTGGTGATTTTGTTTTTGTGTGTTTGAGTGGGTTCCCGGGTGGTTTAGATTCACAATTAGAACCGGTAGGTGGCACTGAGATCGGGTTCTAGAATCCTCCTAATCACCTGGAGAGATTTTGGTGATTTTGTTTTTGTGTGTTTGAATGGGTTCCCGGATGGTTTAGATTCGCAATTAGAACCGGTAGGTGGCGCTTAGATCGGGTTCTAGAATGCTCCTAATCATCCGGACCGATTTTGGTGATTTTGTTTTTGTGTGTTTGAGTGGGTTGCCGGATGGTTTAGATTCGCAATTAGAAGCGCTAGGTGGCACTGAGATCGGGTTCTAGAATCCTCCTAATCACCTGGAGAGATTTTGGTGATTTTGTTTTTGTGTTTGAGTGGGTTCTCGGATGGTTTAGATTCGCAAGTAGAACCGGTAGGTGGCGCTTAGATCGGGTTCTAGAAGGCTCCTAATCATCCGGACCGATTTTGGTGATTTTGTTTTTGTGTGTTTGAGTGGGTTCCCGGATGATTTAGATTCACAATTAGAACCGGTAGGTGGCGCTGAGATCGGGATCATGAATCCTCCTAATCACAGGGAACGATTTTGGTGATTTTGTTTTTGTGTGTTCGAGTAGGTCTCCGGATGGTTTAAATCCACAATTGGAATCGGTAGGTGGCGCTGGGGTCGGGTCCTAGATTTTAATTTTTTCATAGCAGGTCAACGTCTGCCGGGGCCGCTAGTACCATAATAAATCAGTAAATGGTTCGAGTTTATACAGTGCGTTTAAAAATATAAACGAAATCACGGGGTATTATTCGGATCAGGCAATTCCGAAAATGTATGTTTTACAATTTTTGTCTGTCTGTCTGTTATGTCCACTTCCTTCGTTAATTTCCTTCTTGCCCTGGAAGTGAGCATAGTGAAACGAGAGGTAAGTTGCGCGCGTACTGTACCAACAAATCACGCAAAGGACGTTGAACGTTTCAATCGTTTAGTATCAAACTGTCATAACTCACGGTGGGGTCAGAGATCTCTCCTTGTGCAAAGTGATATGGAGTCATATCTTTGACACGTGTAGTGACCTTGGCAAATGTATTCTGATGAACAATGAGATACGTTTATTCATCTTTCTTTTTTTTATTGGGAAGCTGGCATAATGACAGACGGCTCAACTAATGAAAGGCGGTTACCGTCACCAATAGACGAAGACAGAAGTCAACCGTTAGGGTAGGAAAGAGGACATAGAATAATATATATGTGAAGAAGGTGCCTTTCCTGTGCGCAGCATAAGTATTGGTGCATAAAGCCATCATGGTCGAGTGGCCCTGCACTCATGGTGATAGAAACTGTAACCGTGGGTAAAGGGGCGTTGGTTAGGTTCAGCGGATAGTCTCGTAAATCGGTTCATCGTAACTGGTCACTAGAAGTCCCACACACCCCTCCAGTGACGTCACCCCGGGCCGGAGATAGTGCGCAAATGCATCATCAAAAGAAAGCCCCAGCATTATCGGAAGAAAAGAGAAATGGGAGGAGTATATAGTGTTACTAGTCGCCAGACTCAAATTAAAATGCCGTTAGAATTATTATAGAGTTTATTAGAACTATACAAACACGTATAACACAGTTACAAATACTTATATAACCGAACACAACAAGTCCAAACGTAATGCAGAAGGTCGTAATTCAATAAAACGCGCAAAGTCCGTCACTTGTTAGATTCCCGATTGTAGTACACACGTCTCGCTTCGATCGTGGTTCTCCCTCGACTGCCTCCCCCTTCATCAGGTCGTCGTTTTATACTGCACAAATGCAATGTCCCCGTATCTAAGTCGACTTAATCCGCCACACCTGGCTAATCACTTGGCCGCAAACTGACATAAAAAAGTACAAAAAAAAAATGGGCAGTTTTCTAATCACAAATTTTAAGCACAAAGTAAACAAATATGATGATCATAAAAGAGTTACAATTAGTTTAAATGCCGGCAGGTAATAAAATGTGTTTTGTTTCAGATATGCAGGTGGATTTTGTTTTTGACCTTGAGCTGAGTTGTAACAATAGGATAAAGGGGAGGAAAGAAAAGACATGGAATTAAGGACATAGGTTAGAGCAACCAGGTGGGAGGAACGGAATAGAGGAGATATGAGGAGAGGAAAGTGGGTCATCTAATATGTTACACACCGTAAGAATCATTATTTACTCAAGTTTTACATTATAACTTAAATAATGACGCAGGAGAAATACTCCAGCAATTTCTTTTTTTATTACGTGTTAATTGTATAAGGAAATATATTTCAAAAATAAAGGAATACGAATATATGTATGTATCTCAAGATCACGGGCCATGAAAGTGGCCTGGACTTTTTGAGGGTTTTCATGGGGCCATGGGAACGCCAATACGTAAGCTTGACAAATTTAATGTAAATTTGGCGTGAATCTGATTATCCCTGTATACACCATATAAAAGTGCACCCAGGATAAGTCCCGATCAGTGTAGGATTATTGTACACAATGACAAGAAAAATCTACCGGGCTATTAGGATGAACTGCTAGTGGAACAAAGGATCTGGGCGGGACTATGGCGTCGCAATATTCGGGGAACATGGAAGAAATGGGCAGACGGCGATTCGCCACTTCTTGCATGGGTACAATACAGGCGCCGAGAACTGACTTCTGCCGTTTATATGACGCTAGTACCCATTTGCACGATTCCAGTATGAAGCCGTTCTTAGCCGTGCAGGACGGAGAAAGAACACAATTTTCTGCGGCCGGGCGACCTGTTGTAAGAGGCGACAAAACAACCCACAGCCAGGTGGTAGAGTATTTGCCCTGGTCTAGAGTCTATTCGTAAAAACCTTGAGTTGTGTTCCGGTATAAACGGCCAGGTTGCAGTATCCCTTGAGAGAGCGGCAGCACATTGATAGCACCTTTATTTTATTTTATTGGAACTAGAAACAGCTACATTATTAAAATTAAATACAAAACTACAACTTAAATAAAATATTAATCAATAATGCAGCCCACAGTGCTGTCCACAAGTTAAAATATAAATATCTTATTAAAGGGATTTTGATAATCGCTAGGCTTAATATCGCAGGACCGACGGTCGATGGAGCAAACGAGTCCTGGAGTGGAGACCACGTCTCGGCAAACGTAGCGTAGGACGCCCGCCAGCCCGGTGGTCTGACGACCTGCGCATGATCGCCGGCAGGGGCTAGATGAGGAAGACGGGAGACCGGGATATGTGGCGCGTACTTGGGGAGGCCTACGTCCAGCAGTGGACTGAGAGTGGTTGAAGAAGAAGAAGGCTTAATATTAAATATTTACTTATTCATACAAGGAAGGAAAAGAAAGTTAGTAAAGGAAGAAGAAGAGCAAGGAGAAAATAGAAATTGAATTACTGTTGTGCTAGTGTATCGTGAACCAGGAATTTGAATTTAGAAGGTGAGTTGGCAAATATGTCTATGTGTTCAAAGAGTTTATTATGGGTGTCGACCATACGTGTGAGAGGAGAACGAAGGCCAGAGTTTGGGCGGCAGGCACTTACAGCAAACAGTCTACCCGTGCGTACCTCTCTTCTGTGAACAGTTCTTACAACAGCATAGCACAGACTGTTGCTTAGCTCTATACAGTCAAAAGCATTATTTACGACATTGTACAATGTGACAGCTTCTAGGTATTTGCATCTACTTTTTAGTGTCAGTAGTTTTGTAACCGCTTTCCATCAGGTGAGTTATCTGCCTGTCTGCTGAACCCATCCAAAAATAAGCACTGGCTTCCTTCGAATTTGAAATCAGCAGCTGGATCAATGGAAATCAGTTATCATACTCACCGCTGTCACTGTCAATGTCATTATGTCATCGACTTACCATTTACGTCATATGAATAGAAAACCTCCTTCAGACACTAATTTCACCGATTTCGGTAAACAGCCTCGTCCTTATGCCAAGTTCGTCGACACTTCCTACCAATGCAAGGTCGCGATGATAAGTGATATGACACGTGTTGTTTGTATGTATGTTTATCTGTTTGCGTAATTGAGTTTTCGCAATGCATTTGCGGTGACAGCGTGGCGTGATTGGCTGAAGAGGCAATCATGATTGATGTTTAATAATAGTGAGATAAAAAGTGCTCATTTAAATTTATTTAAATGATGCATGATTATTGTAATTCTATCAAGACAGATGCGGCTGTATGACATTTATGTTGAACTAGCTGTGCCCGCGACGTCGTTCGTGTGGAATTTGCTTTCAAAACCCACCATTTTGAAACATTCTTCATTGACGCTCCGCTCCTATTAGTCTTAGCGTGATGATATATAGCCTAAAACCTTCCTCGATAAATGGGCTATCCAACACTGAAAGAACTTTTCAAATCAGACCAGTAGTTCCTGAGATTAGCGCGTTCAAATCAAACAATAAATAATATACTAAATATTTGGCAACAACACTAATACTTACATTTTAAATATCGCGATATCTTTTGAATGAAACGTCCGAATTGAATAATTCAAAAAGTTCTGGAAAGGTATTGAATTCGTTTTGAATATGGAGTAATTTATTTTGATAAGGATTAATATCAAATTACAAAATGAAGAGTTTTTGAAGCGACGGCATTTTAATTATTTAAAAAAATAAAAGAAAACACTGATTGTGAGATAACTACAATAGTTAGACATATGGTTACGAGATATTTTTTGTAGACAATTATATGTTCTGCAAAGTGGTAGTACATTGTTTTGTTCTATAATCAATAGTTTTCGCAGCGCACGCCGTGTAAGGATTTTTTCGGGTCATTTTTTTTTACACCTTGGGTTACATTATTGGACTTGTAGTAAGGATCCTTATTTTTTTTTTAAATATAATATAGCCTTCCTCGATAAATGTACTATACAACACTGTAAGAATTTTTCAAATCGGACCAGCGGTTCTTGAGATTAGCGCGTTTAGACAAACAAACAAACTCTTCAGCTTTATAATATTAGTATAGATAAGATTTAATTATCGTTGCTTTTTCTTTCCGGAAAAATGCCGAAATCGAGGAGCTGGTGGATGAGCCCAATATAATAGGCAAGAGCAAGGCACATCACATGCGCTGGCTTGGCCACCTACTTAGAATGGGGGAAGATTAGGCGGTGAAAAGAGCCTACCTGGACAAAGCAATGGAACGTGACTAGTTGGTCGACCCAGATATCGATGGAGTGACGTAGTGACTTCAAGCCTATGACTGGCAGGAGACAGCGCTGAATAGAAAAGAGTGGAGTATTCTCATTTCGGAGGCCTGGACTTATTTTGGGTCGTTTAGTCACAGCAGTTAGCTAGTTATTATCTTTTGATATACAACAAGACTCTAATTTAATTTTCCGTGGTTTATGTAACTAATATCGAATTTTGACCATTGGCAGACCACTAGTATTTATAAATACTTCTTTTGATGATTACCTTCCGATACACGTCAATGATTAGTAATAGTTTTTATTCGGTTAAATATAATCCCAAAAACAGTGGTACCGAGATATATAGCGCAGGCTAATTAAAGTGGACTGCAATTGCCTGACGGCGATATACCACGGTTTAGATAGATAGATAACACTTTATTGTACACTATTACAGAAAACTTACGAACTAGTATTATTCTAATTGTGTACAAGGGGCGGTCTTATCGCTAAAAAGCGATATCTTCCAGACAACCCGTGGCAAGAATATTGCTGATTAGGAATGGCGATGGTAATATACATAATTATTGCAGGATTACTTAAATTTTAATAATAAATATATAACTATATACAATATAATATCTACTAATTATATAAAATTACATATATTGCAGATAGAATTTCCTGACTAAGTTTTTAAATGTTATTAGGGATTTTGCTTGTCTGACAGCAACAGGCAATGAATTCCAAAGTTGGACAGCCTTAACCGTGAAAGAATTATTGAAGTACGTTGTATTATGAATAGGAGTAATAAGTCTATGCTAACTGGAAGGGCGTAAATTGTGAGAGCAAGAAATAAATTCAAAGCGTTCTTTAAGGTACTGCGGAGTAGTAGGGTTGAATAAAATACTACAAAGCAATGAGAGAATGTGAGTATTCCGGCGAAAGCGAATTGTCAACCACTTGTAATTTTTACGAAATTCAGAAACAGAATTTACAAGAGAACTAAGATAGAAGATTCTAGAGCACAACAAGCGCGTATAAAAAATGGTTTTATCTAATCACAGCGACTGTATGTCTGCCGTTGCGATTAACCAACCGTCGCAGCTGACTGATAAGGTCTTGTAACTGGTTTAATGATGTGGCTTGCGTCAATATTTATATAGACAATGTTTATGTTTTATTATCATTATGTATAAACAGCTTGGATATTTAAGAAGTGCTGTGTTGCTTTGATAGCAGATACAGTATTGGAATTAGATGTTTATGTACCGTGAAATCTTGCAACTTAACCAATGGTTGTTAATTTTGACATTATAGGTTTTCGTTTGCAAGATTACTATTATCTTTCACATCGTGGGGCGCTATAGCCCTCTGGTTCAATTTATTATGGACTGTATGAGAGAGATATGACCGAAATCCTTGCACTAGAAAAATAGAAGCTCCACCAACCTTGAGATCCACTCTCTCGTGGCTCGGTTCAGGTTGCATGCACACAGGAACAGCACACGGCACTAAATTCCACTTTGGAGCTAACACTTGAAGTACAAAGTTTTACGGATAGCAAATATTCTTGGCACGGCCAATAATCACACCAAGATGATTAGTTTTAGAAATTAAGAAGTTAAAGTATCAGATCACAACAAGTGGATCAGATTTAGAAAAGTAACAGCGCACGGCGCGGTGTAGTTCTCGTCAAACGTTGATCGATGATTGCGAGTGTCCAAAATGTCTGTTCTTACCCTGCTATGCATTGGCCGAAAAAGGGTAGACAGCAAAATTCATGGAGCGACGTTCTACCTACTTCACTAGGCAAGGACCGAACACATGGTAGAAGTAATAGTAATGTTGTAAAAGAAAACATCCCTTCCATCATCGGACAACCAAACGCACTGGCATGCGGCACCGCTATATGGTGGCCATACCACCTATACGAACAGAGCGCTTTGAGTCCACCTTCATTATGCGCACCGCATAGGAGTGGAACTCACTGCCGGAGTCTGTATTTCCCGAAACCTACAACCTGGGTGTCTTCAGGTCTCGTGTGAATAGGTACCTTCTAGGTAAGCGTGCTCCATCTTAGACCACATCTCCGCTCAAATCGAGCAAGATAATGGTCAAACGTGAACCTATACAGAATATTAAAAAAAAACATATAATGGTAAAATTGAAAACCATTGGTTAAGTTGCCATATTTCACGGTACTTAATTATTTTTTCTTTGAGTGTACTGTCAGTATATTTCGATGAGTAGTTTTCAATCCAGGTTATTCAAATTCAAAAGTTTTTATTCAAAACTAGCTTCTTCCCGCGACTTCGAAAAAAAACCCCGTTTTTGGAACATTCTTAATTGGTGCTTCGCTCCTATTAGTATTAGCGTTATAATATATAGCCTATAGCCTTCCTTGATAAGTGGGCTATCTAACACTGAAAGAATTTTTCAAATCGGACCAGTGGTTCCTGAGATTAGCGTGTTCAAACAAACAAATAAACAAAGTCTTCAGCTTTACATATTAGTATTTGAAATTTTATTTTAGTTCTTAGTCTATTTACACCGCAACGTGTTATTGCTGTTAAGGAGAAGAAGCGGTAAGAAACTCCCCAGCAACACGTCTAGCTAAAAATTGTTTTTCTTTATATTTCATATTCTATTTATATCTCAAGTTCTTTTTTTATAAGTGTTATACAGAAGTATGTTACAGAATGACTTTTGAAGAATTAATGGAGTTGTAGCAAACAGTGCTTATTCAATAAATCAGACATAATAAAAGGAAAGAAAAATATTATTCTAGTTAAATAATTACATGACGTACAAAATTTTATGCTGCAACATATCCCATAAATTCCTTACAAGCTTGGCAAGATAAAAAAAAGGTTATACAAAATATAGTATACAATGCAAAAGTGGATGGATGCAGAAGTCGTGGAAGGCCACGACACACCTTCCATGATCAAATTGATCGTGTACTAGCAGACGGTGATGTCAGGAGCCTTAAGAACAGACGAGCGTGCATGACAAGGGTTATGAATGTCAAAAAAGCAAGTGAGGTGTGTAAGAATAAGCCTAAATGGCGCTCTGTTGTTCGTGCCCACCCCGCAAGGGAACTGGCGTGAAGTTATGTATGTATATATGTAGTATACGAGGTTGGAGCGAGCTGCTATATAAATGAAGTTTTGTCAGTATTCTTCAATAGTGTAGTATCCCTTTTTAACAAGATACTTTTTAATTTGGTTATTAATTTAGTGGTAGATCTAACATTTCAATCGGAATCTTATTGAAGAAGCGTATACCAACCCCCAAGAAAGAGGACAATACTTGCAATCTAAAAGATGGCAATATCAGTATATTACAATTCAAAAACATTGAGGTGAAACGTGGGAATTTCAGCCACCAAAATATCATACACAATTTTCATGGAAATTGAGAAATTACGAAATATATCTATATATTATGGTACTATAAGAATCAATAAGATAACAATTTTTTATTCCGCAAAAGAAAAAAAATACGAAGCAAATATGAAAACCAAGTCACATGGAAAGTTTTAGCAGTTAATTTAATATATTGTTACGAGTTGCAGGACTCGAATTAAAATGCCGTTATAGTTACTATAGAATTTATTAGAACTATACAAACACGTATAACGCAGGTACAAATATAACTGGACGCAACCAGTACAAACGTGATGCACGATTCAATAACACGCGCAAAGTCCGTCACTAACGTCTTGCTTCGCTTGTGGCTATCGCTAGACTGACGATCTCTCCATTGGGGCATTGCTTTATACTACACAAATGCAATATGTCTCTCGTCCACGTGGACTTAATTTCTTAGAATCACACCTGGCTAATGACTACCATAAAATATTACGATACACAGTGGGCTATTTTTCTAATTACAAATTTTAAACACAAAGTAAACAAAAGAAGTCCATTTTTTATTTATTTTTTATTGGAGGAGATCAGCAGACGGGCAGACGGCCCACTTGATGAAAAGCGGTTACCATCGCCTATGGACATTTGCAACACCAAAGTTGCTACAAATGCGCTGCTGCTCTCTTAAGGGAAACTGGAACTTGGTCACTAATACCGGAACACGACTCAAGCTGTTGTTATGGCGACATACTTTAGACCAGAGGTGCAGGCAAATGCACTACCACCTGGCAAAATCCCTACCAAATACCAAAAAAGGTAATAAAATGTGTTTCTACAGACGCAGGTGTGAATTTGTCTTTTGTCGGCATTCAGGTCGTAACAATATTTATTGACCACAAACAACGATAGTATATTTTCTCCGAGGATCATTAACAAACATGGAATGAAATTAATCTGGCCAGATCGTGTAGGGGTGGATTTTATGCGACGGAAACCAGTCCTCATGAATATACAACGAGGCCCGTGCACCTACAGATTGCATCTCAATTTATAGTGGATATATCTTGTATAATTCTGCATCGAATTTACCTAAAGATTCCTTACCAATCTGTGTAAATGGATATTTCAATTACAATAAATTCAAATTTACAAATTCAAAATAAGCTCCACTGGAGAACACTTTTTAAAGGTCATACATTAAGCCAACATTTAATTCTACTTCTTATTCTATTTAGACCGCTTCGCAATGTGTTATCGCTGTATAAAGGAGAAGAAGCAGCAGGAAACTTTTTATCCGTGCAGGAACGGAGAAACAATACAATTTCCTGCGGCCCGGCGGCCTGTCGTAAGAGGCGACTAAAAAACCCACAGCCAGGTGGTAGAGTATTTGCTCGACTGGATGGCGACCACCCCTGGTCTAGAGTATGCCGCCATAACAACCTTGTGTTGTATTCCGGCATTAGTGACCAGGTTCCAGTCTCCTTTAAGAGAGCAGCAGCGCATTTGTAGCACCTTTGGTGTTGCAAATGTCCATAGGCGATGGTAACCGCTTTCCATCAAGTGGGCCGTCTGCCTGTCTGCTGAATTCCTGCAATAAAAAAAAACTCCCCAGCAACACGTCTAGCTAAAAAATATTTTTTCCTCATAATTATTTATATACTAGCTGTACCCGACAGACGTTGTCCTGCTCTTTAAAAAAAAAGATTAAAACACGATTGCAGCGCCATCTACCGGGACCAATTGTTAATCAAATCATTCTTGAATTCAATTAAACAAACAGAAAAAACCGTATAGGAGGAGTTTAGCGGCGCCACCTACCGTGTCCAATTGTGAATCTAAGCCATTCCGGGACCCATTTGAACACATACAAAAAATAATTTCACCTAAATCTTGGAACCTCATCGGGTCCAATTGTTAATCTAAACTATTCTCGAATTCACTTGAACACACACAAAAAATCATCACAATCGGTCCCACTGTTTACGAGGTGTTTAGCGGCGCGACCTACGCGGGTTCAATCGTGAATCTAAACCATTCCGGGACCAATTTGAACATGCACAAAAAATTTCATGAAAATCGGTTCAATCGTTTACGAAGAGTTCAGTGACATACACACAAACAGAAGAATTTTATATATTATAAAGACTCTTGGGTCAGAAACCCTCGCGTACAATTTATTAATATTGTTACGAGTTGCAGGAATCGAATTAAAATTCTGTTGGAATTATTATAGAGTTTATTAGAGCTATACAAACCCGTATAAAACAGGTACAAATATAACTGAACACAACCACTCCAAACGTAATGCACAATTCAATAACACGCGCAAAGTTCGCCACTAAATAGATTACCAAATGTACGCACGTCTTGCTTCGCTTGTGGTTATCGCTTGACTGCCTCATGTGTCAATTGGGGCATTGCTTTATACTGCACAAATGCAATACGTCTGCTCGGCCGCGTGGACCGAATTTCCTAGAACCACACCTGGCTAATTACTACCATAAAATATTACAATACACAATAGGCTGTTTTTCTAATCACAAATTTTAAACACAAAGTAAACAAAAGAAGTCCAAATGCCGAAAAAGTAATAAAATGGGTTTACAGGGCTGCAGGTGTTGTCGGCACCTAGGTCGTAACAATATTTATATACACCGGTTTCAGTTTCCAAATAAAATGAGTTCACTTCAGTTCTCATCAGTACAGTGAATAACTACTTTCTGCCATCTGAAGTATTATTTATCCACTCACTTCTCCCTGCTACAAATTATTGTATTAATCTATTATATGGGTCACAAATCTGTAGAGTAGGCAAATTTGTACAATACTTTTTGAGGCAGGTTCGGAAAATACATTTTTAGCAACTTTTGTCTGTGTCTCTGTTAGAACGTCATGTGAAAACTAACATATCTAAATGAATCTGGACACAGAGCTAACTGGTCAACACTTAGGATACTTTTGTACCTATAGATGACGTAGTTTCTGTGGGATAGAATAGCCAAAAAGATAGTACTGTGTTCGGGGGTTTTTTTTGTGCCACTGGCCGCGGTGACCGCTACGCGAATGAAGTTTGGTATACGCTTAGGGTTGCCGGACAGAAAAAAGAAAACTGATGAGTGATATTTTGCATAAAATGGAGGACTTACGAAAAAATGGAGGAAAAACTTAAATAAATGAAATTACGAATATTTTTAGATAGATAGATAACTCTTTGTTGTACACCATTACAGAAAACTTACGAACTAGTATTATACTAATTGTGTACAAACGGCGGTCGTACCGCTAAAAAGCGATCTCTTCCAGACAACCCGTGACAAGAATATTGCTGATTAGGAGTGGCGATGGTTGTATACATAATTATTGTACGATTACTTAACTATCCCACGGGAACTATTTAATTTTTCGGGATTAAAAGTATCCTATATGTTAACCAAGGATATAAGCTACTACCATACAAAATTTCATTTAAATCGGGCCAGTTGTTTCGGAGCTTAGTCGGTACAAACAGACAGACAAACAAAATATTTAAAAAAAAATTAAATTAGTTCTATTTCATTTCTTACATCCCCCTCGGTTTTTAGCATTTTTTTTTTCATTGTACAGAAATTTGGCCTCTACAATTTTATTATATGTATTGACATGGTGATAAAATGCAACTATTTAAACATAATAAAGTTAATAACTATATACAATATAATATCTACTAATTATATAAAATTACATTATTTTGCAGTTAGTATTTCCTGACCATGTTCTTAAATGTTATTAGAGATTTTGCTTGTCTGACAGCAACAAGCAATGTATTCCAAAGTTAGACAACCTTAACCGTAAAAGAATGATTGAAAAACGTTGTATTATGAATAGGAGTAATAAATCTATGTTGACTGGTAGGGCGTAAATTGTGAGAGCAAGAAATAAATTCAAAGCGTTCTTTAAGGTACTGTGGAGTAGTAGGGATGAATAAAATACTATAAAGCAATGAAAGACTGAGTATTCCGGCGAAAACGAATTGGCAACCACTTGAGTTTTTTACGACATTCAAGAACGTGGTCATACTTGCGTAACCCAAATATGAATCTTATAGAAAAGTTTTGAAGGCGCTCAAGTTTATTAAGTATTTTTATATGTTTTATTTATTTAAATACTTATCTAAACTACCTATTTTAGACAAAATATTATCAATTCTTAGTATATAGAATGTTATCCGTGCAGGAACGGAGAAAGAATACAATTTCTTGCGGCCGGGCGGCCTGTCGTAAGAGGCGACAAAACAACCCACAGCCCGGTGGTAGGGCATTTGCCCGATTAGATGGCTACCACCCCTGGTCTAAAGTATGTCGCCATAACAACTTTGAGTTGTGTTCCGGCATTAGTGACCAGGTTCCAGTCTCCCTTAAGAGAGCAGCAGCGCATTTGTAGCACCTTTGGTGTTGCAAATGTCCATAGGCGATGGTAACCGCTTTCCACCAAATGGGCCGTCGGCCTGTCTGCTGAACTCCTATAAAAATAAAAAAAATATTAAAAAAGGTAGATTGACATTATTTTAAAGCGAATGACAAATACATATGTCTATAATTGTCAATTAAACGAAAACACTGCACACTTGGGACTTAGGAACATTTACGATTTTAATGACAATTTTACGAAAAGAGGATCATTTCCTCCATTTGGATACTATTATATAGCAAGTTTAGAATATATGTCAGAGTATAATTACATTTAATATCACGTCACACTACTTACCGTAAAATCCATTAGTGAATTGTTATCCAAAAACATCAATTCCAACATATACGCCATAAAGCGATCCGACTAACCTTTCCCCGTAAGAACCCCCGCGGCCTATATTTTAAATTTATTACTTTAATTTAGTGAGCAGTTGCTCAAAGTGGGGGCCATAATTCATATTTTGATGACGTCATCAAGATTCACGCTATACGCATTTACTTGGCCAAGGGTACTTGAAACTATTTCAAAGGCTCCAAGCTGCGTGTTCAAGGCTGAACTCAGATTTGCGTTCCTCGCGTGAATGTTTGTTGATTTTGTTTGATTATGTTAAGAGCTGGTATGTCGGCGAAACAACCGTCGGTGTCGTGAACTTTTTAGCTACCCTCATGTTGCGTGCCCACTGTTGGGCAATGTTAAAATCTCAAATTTTGCTAACGGTTACGTTTCTTGTGAAATATAATGAAGAATTGGTGGGGGAAGTAGATGTAGTATGTACCCACCCTACATTTACTTACGCACCGTTTTATTTGGTTCACAGCCAAAAAAAGCAAACAGTTCGTAACAACTCCTATATTGCATTTATTTATAATATTACACAATTTATAAAAGTATTATCAGGTCGTCGGTTTTGTTGTTCTCAGTGTCATACCGCAAAAAACTGCAAACTTCATACCTATATTTTAGTTCGCAGGCGAGCCACTCGCGGCGCTGGTGCGTCTGCGCAGTGGATCTGCGCATGCGCGAAGAGAGATAGTTTTCCCTTTATACGACACGACCGATGATGCCTTATGACCAACGATTTTTGGTCGTAAGGTTGGGTCGTGTCGATATATACTTATATTTATAGACTTACATCTATATATCTATACTTATACATATAAAAGAAAGTCGTGTTAGTTACACTATTTATAACTCAAGAACGGCTGTACCGATTTAGCTGAAAATTGGTGGGGAGGTAGCTTAGAATCAGGAGACGGACATGGGATACTATTTATCCCATTGGAACCGGTAGGTGGCGCTGAGATCGGGTTCTAGAATCCTCCTAATCAACTGGACCGATGCTGGTGATTTTGTTTTTGTGTGTTTGAGTGGGTTCCCGGATGGTTTAAATTCACAATTAGAACCGGTAGGTGGCGCTGAGATCGGGTTCTAGAATCCTCCTAATCGCCTGGTGCGATTTTGGTGATTTTGTTTTTGTGTGTTTGAGTGGGTTCCCGGATGGTTTAGATTCACAATTAGAACCGGTAGGAGGCGCTGAGATCGGGTTCTAGAATCCTCCTAATCGCCTGGTGCGATTTTGGTGATTTTGTTTTTGTGTTTTTGAGTGGGTTCCCGGATGGTTTAGATTCACAATTAGAACCGGTAGGAGGCGCTGAGATCGGGTTCTAGAATCCTCCTAATCGCCTGGAGCGATTTTGGTGATTTTGTTTTTGTGTCTTTGAATGGGTTTCCGGATGGTTTAAATCCACAATTAGAACCGGTAGGAGGCGCTGAGATCGGGACCTAGATTTTTATTTTTTCAGAGCAGGACAACGTCTGCCGGGGCCGCTAGTTTTAAATAATTCCCAGAATTTTTTTCGGAGATTCCCAGAATAAAAGAAGAGCAGATTTTAAGTCCCGGAATTTGCTGTCGGTTACCAAAAACCGCATCGAAATCGGCCAAGTAGTTTTTACGTGAATCCCGAACAAACAGACAAGAAATCTAAGAAATATTACATCGTGTTCTCCATCGTTTATATAATATATTCCAGTTACTTTTTTTAAATAGCTTCAATGTACGGACACGGCATGTTTAGAATTTTATAGATATACTCGTAGTCAAGATGGGGAAGTCCGACAGTGGGGTAAGTTCATACACCGCTCCTTTCCTTATCTTTTTCAAAATTAATATAGTATTAATTTAGTCAAGCAAAGAGTAGTCCTTTAGAATGTGGTTTTTCAAGTCTTTTGAACAGTAAGAACGATTTTACTTCTTTAATACTTTTCGGTAGATTATTATAATATTAATTAATTCAAGGTAAGTTAGGTAAACTTCTAGGCGCTAAGAACCTTAGCCAGAAGGCCCAGCTCGCCGTACAGAACGCGGTGCTGGTACCTACGCTCACGTATGGAAGCGAGAGCATGAAAGTAGAGTAAACGCGGTTGAGATGCGAGCACTGCGCAAAATCTGCGGAGTGAGGCTCGCGGACCGCGTTCCTAATACCGAAGTAAGAAAGAGAGTTGGTCTGAAATAGAGTGTCGGGGTGAAGGTAAGGAAATGAATGCTCCGGTGGTTGCAATGCAAAAGTGGATGGATGCAGAAGTCGTGGTAGGCCACGACACACCTTCCATGATCAAATTGATCGTGTACTAGCAGAAGGTGATGTCAGGAGCCTTAAGAACAGACGAGCGTGCATGACAAGAGTTATGAATGTCAAAGACGCAAGTGAGGTGTGTAAGAATAAGCCTAAATGGCGCTCTGTTGTTCGTGTCTACCCTGCAAGGGAACTGGCGTGAAGTTATGTATGTATGTATGTAATTCATTCAAAATAACTAAACCCCTTACAACCACAAAAATAAATCTTTAAATCATTGTGACATCTTTTTACAATCTGGGTCCAACGTTGTATGAAAGCGTGTCGGTCTCTTTTAAAGTATATTTCTTATTTGTGAACAATGGGAAGGTAAAATAAAAACCTGGTCTATTTTTTAAAAACTGGATGATTTATTTTTACCATAATATAATAATATATATTCATTATTGAAACAAATTACGTTACAAAATGTACACTTTTTTGCCTTAAATCCGTAACTACATTGTTAATTCATACTTAACAATTTTAAGAAACTACGTACATTACATGTATTTATAATTAGTAACCTTAACATATACCATAATAATTTATACAACGGACGAGGGGAATTCTATGGGTTCAAAACAACCCTCGATGACAACTTATCAAATAGAAAATTAAAAAATAAACCTCTAAAACTAATTCGACCAAAAGTTTCATTTTTATGAAGAAAATTTTGTTCGCTTCAAACCAAAATATCTTATACATATGTACAACATCGAAACGAATTGCGTTGCAAATAAATTGTTTCATTACTATCTGCTTAGCCAAATCAGTTTATTGGGTGAATATTCTGAACGCGTCATTGTTCGCAACAATTTTGTTAACCCCCTTCAGTTTTTAATTTGTTCGATTCAAGTGCCTTGTTGGTAACAATCTATTTCCTTTCACCATTCAATTATGTTTCCTTCCACACTCCTCTATTCTGGCATATGTCCTCGGTTAAACGACAAATCATCCGTCCTGCAATGAATTCATCTTTTTTTGGTATATCTTTACATTTGTACCTATCAATCCATTCCTTCTTGATAACAATAACAAGCTTTAGTTAGTCATAATATGAGCCTCTACAAAGAGTTATCAAA
Source organism: Dendrolimus kikuchii (assembly GCA_019925095.2). Lineage (NCBI taxonomy): Eukaryota > Metazoa > Arthropoda > Insecta > Lepidoptera > Lasiocampidae > Dendrolimus > Dendrolimus kikuchii. The sequence continues at coordinate 1,933,023 of CM034404.1, forward strand.
AGGGCTCATCGGATATTCCGATAACTAATCTGGGGGTCTAGGGCTTACCTCGAATAGGGGTTAAGTAGGGCAATCCAGCAAGGTAATGTAGCCAGCTTTCTTAGCACCCTACCTATTAACTTCGATAACCTAGGCTTAGTATTCTACTTAGAGTCTTAATGGATGAGAGGTAGAATATAGTAAAGATTTATACTTATAAATTATTTTTATTTTAGGAGTCAAAAATAAACGACTTGGCGTTAGTTTAAAAAAAACGATTAGACGGCTTCTGTGATTGGGTAAGCTAAGCCTTCGCCACCTTTGCACTTCAGTGCAGTGCAGAGGCTTCGGGTTCGATTCCTGGTATGGTAAATTTCGGAAACGAGTTTGCTCCGTTATTTACTATGGTCTGGATATCTGGGATCGGCTCCAGAGAGTCCGTTATGTATTACCCATAACACAATAGTAACTTGCTCAATTTGGGAATATACATTGTGTGTGTTTATCTGACGATTATTTGTATGTCCGTGAAGACGACAGGCCATAAAAATGAACCGGACTTTTGGAGGGTTTTCGTGGTGCCATGGGAAAGCCAACACGTAGAGGCCCCTTGACAAATTTAATGGAAATGTGGCGTGACACTAACCGGTGATTATCCCTGTCTACACAAAATAATAATGCACCCAAAGACAAGCCCCGGTCAGTGTGCGACTATTGTTGGATATGAGAAAAACTGTTAGTGGAACTAAGGGTCTGGGTCTGTGGGGACTGTGGCGTCTACCCATCGCAATGTTCAGGGAACACGAATAAAACGGTCTACCGATTATTATTATTACGTAGTTGCGGACAATGATTAATATTATTATTACGTAGTTGCGGACAATGATTAATATTATTATTACGTAGTTGCGGACAATGATGCGTTCAGGATATTCACCCTTAAATAGTCGCTACTTAAAGAAAGAGATCGTACGGTAACGGTATCTAAAAAAAGCTTCATATTTTTTTTGGTATAAATTGAATAAAAAAAGAACACTAATAAAATCAGGTATCTAAAAACCATTGCATAGGTTCAATGCTCAAAAAGAACTGAGTCACTATACTGACACGTGTATCAAAACTGATGATTTTCCCAAATACCCATTTCGAATAGACTAGAATGTGCGGAAGTGGGTAGAAGATCCTAAATTTGAGGCGTTTGGACTTCACCAAGGGTCTATATACAATTGCAATGGATCGAGATGAGACTGTAATGAATGTCAGTCCAATATCTTAGTGTATTCTTAAAGCCATGGTATCTAGCTTCGAATGTATTAAGTTTGGCATTATCCTTGTATTACTTACATCTCATTAAAGCACACACAATAATTTGTTAAGTATACATGGGGCGCTACTAATTATATCATAACCTTATAATTACTTGATAGAATTTAATGGACCATTTTTTTTTTCAAAATTTTTTGTTCAAATACAAAATTTGTTCAATTAACACAACTGGAATACAATATAGAATCAGTACCATTTATGGATTAAAGAAGAAGATAATTGTATGGACGAAGTAATTGTTATTTGAAGAAATATAAAAGAACATTTTCATAATCCAGAAATGATACATGAATTCACAAATAATTATCGTAGAACAATTCTTCCTCATTAATGAGCGGAAACAATAATAATAAAAGTAATTCATTAACTAACACATCGACTACATCATTTACTTAATGATTATCATTAATAACTATTATTGTTATCCCTATGTTAGTTCCTTGACTCGGATTGTGCGAAGTTTTCGTTTGTTTTTCTTTATTATAACCATTATTACTACCATTAATCCAATATCTTATGACACAGCTACGCCAACAACGAATTGAATAATTATTTTTATATTATAATATGCATTTCCTACTGTTGATTGTGACATACAATATAATGGGTTACATATTACAGTTTATATATAGACACCAATTATTATATCATTTATACGTTAGTTAGAATAATATGTAATTCTGGGAAAGAGAAATGAATTTCGTTGTTACAGATGATGAAATCAAAAGAATCCTTATAGATAGGGGACTTATTAATAAATCAACAATACATACATATGATACAGTTTTAAAATCACTTTCATGTTTTTATAATATTTTTTTTTTAAAATAAACAATATAACGAGAATATACAACTTGTCAGTTCTGTGAATCTATCACCTAATTTAATCGTATATGAAGATTTTGAAACCGCCGTTGGAGAGACATCTACAATGATCAAGCGGATAAGAAAGCATACTCACATGCGACCCCAATTTACGAAGTATACAACAATATATCTTTTCGTATATTTATACAATAACCTACAACAAATATCTACGTCCGCTATGATATATCTTTATTGAGACGCTCTTATATAACATCTAATATTTCTCACAGTATCGCTTTATTTTGACTTTTTTATAAACATACTTTAAAATACTTATTTTACATATATAGAGTTACCTCATTGGGTTTAAAAGAGGACTACAAGGAAGAAAGCCTCGCGAACAGATAGAAGTTTACATTGAAGGAATGTACTTTTTGAAATTTTGTCTCTTTTCTTTTAATCTAAACGAATAACCCTGATAATTCCAATTAGAAGAATAACAAGAAGCGCTAATTATTACATCATTTTAAATTCGATGTTGCATTACGAATACTTCGGGGTCGGATTTCGCTCCCCACTAATAAAATTTAACAACCCGACGTTAACTTGTGCCAGAAATATCTAACAATTTGCAAGTACTCTTAAATGATCAAAAGACATGCTTGGGACATAGTGAAAGTAAAAAGCTCAAAATTGTACTGTAATATGTTTTCAGAACAAGCGTAATGGATGCTTATAATATGGTAGTTATTAACCGTGAAGATTCAAATAAAATTCTAACTGATGGGCTATAGTTGCAAGATGAATTCAGATGTATCTAACACATTAACGCTCATAATGGATTAATTTACAATTCGTTGGCATATTCAAATTTTATGGCATTGAAATTTTAATGCTTGTAAGACTGGATTTTATTTTAGCTAAATCTACTACTATAGTTTGGTTTTGTAATTCGGGGGAGTCAAGTAGAAAGAAGTATTGAAAGTCTATATAATATGAGCTTTGTAAATTCTTAGAAATCTCCTTTGTCGTCAACCTTTCTTATTTCTTTAACATCAAGAATATTTAATACACGAATAGCTAATGTAAACGAATTATAAGCATATTTTAAAGGACTATTTATTTATAGTTTAAAATTCGGATCAAAAACCGCTCTTGCACCTTTAGTCCCAAGTATTTTGTTCTTATTTTCTGTTTAAACATATAATCTGACGTCTATAATATGATTTTTTAATGTATTTTGATCAAGTAGAACTAACTTTTATTAGTAGAAAGATAATTTTACGCTAATTTGAGCTATGAGGTCACTATAAATAGATTTTTATTATTATTTTTATTGCTTTTTATCGTTGACTTGAATTTTGGTTACTGCCGATTTTAGCCAATCAATTGTTTAAACTTTTGTGAATTAAGTTGAATCATAAATCAGTATGTAAAATAAAACAGGAAATCAAGATCTCATAGTTCCAACTTCAGCTGTAGACATAATCAATCAATTTGAGATGATTTTTGACCAGAGTCCAAAGCCTGCTATTATAATAGAGTAAAAATAAAAGTTCACCGATGTTCCACCATAATGGTTGCATTTGCATACAAAAGCAACCATTATTATGCCATTAAGACGTCAGTGAACGACCGTTCTGGCACTATTTTAGTTCAGCAAACTTGGGGCCTAGTTGAAAATAATCATGAATTACATGGAATCTAACATCAGGAATTTATCAAGAGATTTTCATAATCCTTTTACCTTCAGTAATGCTGATATTAGATTGATCAGCCAAATTAAATCAATTTAATTGAAAGGTCTAGAACTCAAATGACACGACGGTATCTAATGACATTGAATTATTCAAGTCTATTGATTCACCCAAATTGAAAGATAGAAATGAAACATCTCATGTTGGCTCGACATTACAGGCCATTACTTAAATTGTTAGCCTCAAACTTGTAGTTGTTTGTGATAAAATAGTACACAGTATTGATAGGCAAACATTGGCAGTAAACCATGACATAAAAAGCGTAAATGTCGAAGAGTAAGCGAAAAAGCAACATGCAAATACGGGAAACTTTTTGTAGACTTTTTTTATATTTTATTCTGTTACAAAACACGCTAGCTGAAATAATTAGTTTTTATTGTCCAAGTTTCGAAAATATGGCGTCACGACGCAGCAAGCAGGACGTACGGAAAGTAATGAAATTACTTTCATGTTTTTCATGTGGGCTTTTGCTGTTTTCGGCTGTACTGTGTAATTAAAACAGAAATTGTAACATATACGTTTTGTTTTTTGAAAAGATACTTTTATTTATATAAAACGGTTACAGAGATAACTATGAAGTATTTAAAACATACTTAGCGACATTTGTTTTTAAACACAGTCTTCTTAAACCGATTATCAATTTAATAAAAAATGATATTTCGAAAATTAATTTAATTCTGTATATAAACGACATTTTTCAATTTGTTGTAGAAAAATTTTTTTAGTTCGAAATTTAAAAAAAGTTAAAGAGTCAATGACAATAACAGTGACACTACTGACAGTGACAACTTTGGATACAGTCAGAGAGCGTGATCAATTTTAGTTTTTGTTAATAGATGTTAGACTTAGTTTATTTATAGTATTGAATTATACTTTTATTAAGAGAAATAAAATAAATTTGTTGTATACAACATATTTTCAATAGGGGTAGTCAGCGATAAAGGCTATTTTGCTGGTCTTATGATAGAAAATGCGTGGCTAAAATGATTCTAACTTAGATTTATTGAGCCTGTGTTTAAAATCAAACGAGGCATTTTAAACAATGTATCTAAAAAAAACTAACTTAGTAGCACCATAAAGTTATGAATACTAGACATATAAAATATATATAAAGATAAGAAATGTGACACGACAAGAAATTGTATACTTACTAATTTTCAAAACTTCGCCGCGTTTTTGTCAACAAAATCTGTTACTGCGTTTTTACAACGGATTATTAGGCTTGGCGCAGACTATTATATATTTAAAAATGCAGTATCTCCAGTGAAAATAAAACTCTACAATAATAATAATATAAGTTGAACTAATGATCTTACAAATGATAAGAACCAAAATTATGAATACCATTAAAAAAAATGAATTAACAAAACGCGACAAGTATTTTACAACAAATTATGAGAGTTAGCTCTTGAGCTAAATTATGTATAATATTACATATTTATGTTTAGCAAGTACATCAAGAATTAAAATATAATAAAAATTATATCAAATAAGCTCATATATAAATTTTGAGATTATTTTTTTGTTATTTTTTAGTATTAATGCTGAGTCCACGTGCACAATCAAAGTGACTCCACTAGATTCCGTATGCAAAATTTGAAAAAAAAATGCAAAACTGGCATCAAAAAGAAACCTTAATATTAAATGACATTTTTACCAACAGCATCTAAAACCACTACGCGCTTAAAATATGTTGAGCATTACTAAAACATTATAAAAGAGTTCCAAGTTCATTTAGGCACAATTTTTATTATTAATTTCCCATAATATAGTAATAACTACAACATGTTGCGGAGATAATAAAAAACATTACACGATATCAACAAAATCCTTAGACATAGAGAAGAGACAATGAAAAAAAATTTTAGTTCGAAATTTAAAAAAAGCTAAGAGTCAATGACAACGACATTGACAGTAATGACAGTGACAGCTTTGGATACAGTCAGAGAGCGTGATACATTTTTTATTGTCTCCTCAACAAGAAAATGCACAAGAGTTGCAAATCGAATAACATATAATGCCTTTTTACAATAGATATTTGTATAATTGATTTCCATAGACACTCACTAATCCACAAATGAACTTTTTACATATACATTTTATAAGAATATAATATAAGTAAAGCATTTTTTCTTATATATTAGAGCACAACGGATCCCTTATTACGAAGGACACAGTACCTACAAATATTTTGTTTCCTTTTTCAATCAGATATATTGCTAATTTTTTTTTTTAATTATTAAAGTTAATCACGGAGATGCCCTCCCTAACTGACATGAATTTCAACAAATTGACTGGTTTCTTGCAATCTTTTCAATAAGTTTAGCTGCATGCGTCACTGTGGAAACTTGTAGGTGATTAGATATCTAATTTGTTTTATTATTACTGGATATAATATTTGCTATCTAAACCTCAAAAAGTATTTTCAGGAAAAATACTTTTGATCTAACAATTCTCTCGACACTTCGTGTAGTTGTCCACAGTAACGCAGATATCAAAAATATATGTCTGATTTGCGTTTCACGATATAAAGATGTGTATGCTCAGTTATAATTTCATTTTTCTTTTAAACCAAAACAATTCAAGAGAAGCTAGCGTCGCTAAAACTAATCTATGCATTATCAGTCTCCACTATAATCTTATAATTTAGAAAGTACACAAACTAAATCACAGAGTTCGAAACTGCAAAAGATTTGAGTTTGAAAAACCTAACCGTATGAACAATCCAATTATATTTAAATATATATGTATACATATTATATATTGTATTTTCTCACCGCGAAACAATTACTGATATGTATCTTCTATAGTATCGTTGACCATAGTGTGAAGTTAAAGAAAACAGCAGTAGAAGTTATAGAAGTGTCCCTTTCGATCCAAAGTGCCATCTTAACGATTATAAAAACCATATCTTTATCCAATGAACATTTACTTTTAACTTACAACCCTTAACATTACAATAAGACCGACTCTTAACTGTACATAGAATACAAACCAATAGACCCTGTACCATGAGGTAGAGAAAGAACTTGTCGCACGTTTGAAAGGCTTTGTAAAATAACGGTATAGTCAAACTTAACGACAGACACGTGCGACTCGAAGTGACAACATGGTAAGGGCCTGCAAAATCTCGAAAACCCGCACTTCAAAATACATCCCACATATATATCAATCAACTTCCAAACTAATAAAATAATGGCGTATTATCACCTAAATGTGCATCAAAGTATAGTGAACTTACGTACAGTATAGAACGTAAGATAATGACTATAATCTAGCCTTATTACTCTACTATTTCTCGATACATATTTTGTTCTAAGACAGTTGTAAAAGTAAATGGCGACTCGCGCCGGTACAATAGTTAGTAAAATTAAAAGGAAGGTGTTTCTGTGACGAAGAATAAGGTTTAACTATTAACGCACTAGTAGCTGACTGGACAGTACTAGTAGGTCGGACGCGACAACGCGGTGCTTGCGACGCGAACCGGACTGGCCGTGGCGTCAACCACGCGACGGAGAGCAGACGGATTTATTACTGAGATGCGTTTCAGACGTGCCGTTTGGAAACCCCCATTAATGTGACGTAAAAAAAGCAAAAATACGAAAGCAACACGACAAAACGAGTACCAACTCACAGCCTTTAAAATCCACTTCGGAGAAGTTTCACCTTCACGTATCAAGTAAACGAACGTAAAGAAACACAAATAGAGAATTAACGCAAAAAGAATTCGACCGCGACGGTCGGTTGCTGAACCACCCTCGTTTCTTATCAAATAACTTTGTACATTGAATCCAAATGTCGACACGTCGTTTTGGATAGAGGCACTCTCTAGGCGGGGCGGCGTTCGGTCGCCGCGTCGTCGGCCTTTAGTCGGGCGGCGCATCGGCCGACCGCATGAGATCAGTGGAACAGGCCGGCAGCGGCCGTGGCGACCCTGGCACTTCTCTAAGACGACGTCAGGTACGAGGAGAACGTGTGGTCCACCCAGTCGCCAGCAACACCGATCTCGCTGAGCATATCCGACACGTCCGGCGTGCAGGAAAACTCGAAGTGCGACCCTGATGAAGAGGACGCCGTCTCGAATGAGTCTATTTCCGTGAGGGCTTCTAGATCCACTTCGCAGTCCGCGGGGAATTGTAACAGGTCTGTGATAGAGTACAGGTCTGTTAGGTCGGTTTGTTCGCGGCGGCTGTGGTCTTCATAGTAGCACGCTGATTCTGGGGAGTCTGGTGCGCCGGCTGGTGACGCAGGTATGGGTGGCGGGGCAGGGGTTTCGGCCGGCACACTTGGAATACTTGGGGCTGGTCGCCGTCGTCTAGAGACTCCTCTGTTGTTGTTCGAATCTGCTCTCTGTTTGCGCTTAGGCTTTGTCACCGAACCAGTTCTCGTGCCGCTCCTGTCTGATTTGGTTGTTTTCTTGCGTGGCCTATATTTGTAGTCCGGATACTCCCTCATGTGCAGCTGTCTGAGCCTCTCAGCTTCGTCGATGAAGGGTTGTCGTTCCTCGTCGTTCAAGGTCTTCCAGACGCGGCCAAGGTTTTTGGATATCTCCGCATTGTGCATGTCGGGAGTTTGTTCGCAAATTTTCCTGCGTTCTATCTGAGACCATACCATGAACGCGTTCATGGGCCTCTTGATGTGGTTTGGGTTGTTCTTCTTCGTCTGTGAACAATAGAAAGACAATTCATTAATTTTCATGTTCTCTTGAATATATTTTACTTAAAAACTAAGAGAAAACCAAAAGCAAATGCTTTGTAGGCTTAAATTTTATTGGTACTGAGCCATGTATCTGAAACTGCGGTACTTTACTCGGTGAAATTCTTGGGTGACAAACTCACGTTTCAAAAGAGAGATGGGTTTGGATCCCAAGAAGCATGCATCACTTAACAAGTTTTTGGACTCAATGTGCATGTTAAAATCACAGCGTGCTGACGCTGAAGGAAGACATTGTGATAAAACCTGCATATCCATGTGATTGATGGGAGAAACCTACCAAGCCGCCTTGGACAAGCAGGGCGCGATACAGTCCGTTCACCCCATGAATGGGCAGGCCCAAGAATAGAAGCAGGACGGAATGTGCCGTTATTTTTTTTAGGTAATTCTATAGGACCAAATGTGGCGGATTTGCCGTCGGTTTCTTTAAAAATGAGAGTCCCCAGCCTATATCCTCCTCTTCTCTGATCCATCTTTCTGATCTCCATATCTCCTTCTCTTTACCCCACCCTAAAGACTGATAGCGCGTTGACTTCCTTGGTGTTGTAAAAATTCATAGGCAACGGTAACCACTTTTCAACAGCTGAATCATCTGCTCAAGGCCAATAGGTTCCAAGCCTGTAAATTTAACAAAAAAAAAAACAATGCCAGTACGATTCAAGATCTATTCGGCTGACAGATGATCAAATATGGCCATAGTTCCCATATTCCCAGACCCCTACTACCACTAGCAGTTCACCCCAATAGCCCTGTCCTTTTTGTTCTCGTTATTATATGGTGTAGAGAGGGACAATCGCACGGTAGACGGCACAGTCCCCACAGACCCAGACCCTTAGTTCCACTAACAGTTCTTCTCATATCCCACAATAGTCCTACACTGACCGGGGCTTGTTTTTGGGTGCATTATTATTGTTTGTAGACAGGGATAATGACCGGTCAGTGTCACGCCACATTTAGATTAAATTTATCAAGGGGCCTTTACGTGTTGGCCTTCCCATGGCCCCACGCAAACCCTCCAAAAGTCCGGGGCATTTTCATGGCCCGTAGTCTTTAAAGACATACACATATTTTATTTTATATTATTGTATTAGTAATTGTATTGTTTGTAAACAAATTTATATTTATCATAGTACATGAAAAGCATCCATTGGTGGCTAAAGGTACCTAACCTATTATGCAACCGATGACAATGAATAATGCAATTTATTAAATACACGTGTCTTTATGATAACAACTTGTGGAGTGCAACGTGAATGTAGTCAATATTAGCGTTTAATCTTTATTTCAATTTCCGCGACATATTGTTTCAATAAACCAGATGGAGAATAGTGTTGTACCGATAGGTAGGTATATTTATTTACTGTGCGTAACAGAGATGAACGTACGTACCACTAACAACAATACGGTGGATCCGTGAAGTTACTTGTCTTAATATTATAATAGGAAAGAGATATCGAAGATCGTGCGAAGTGAAGAAGAAAAAATAAAAATGTGAACCACGGGCTCCGAACTGGAATAACATAAAACGAGAAAGTTTATGAGGTTGGATAGGTAGTCGTTACTCTTTCACGCCAAAATTACTGAACAGATTTTGGTGAAATTTTACAGTGGATAGTATAAATGTACGATAATCAAAATAATACGTAGACTATTTATAAGTATTATATTCTAACGTCATATAGATATAAAAAGAAACGCCATTACGTTTGAGGCAGTCCAGAGCGAAGACGTCGTTGATGCGTATTGACACACTTATTCTCGCACATTACCGCTTCGGGGGGCCTTTAGCTATCAAGGGAGCAAAGGATTCATCACCCCCGCTGACGAAGTGAATGTGTTCTGATTCCCGGGGCACATTCAAGCACTTTTTGCGCTGGATCGGACTGGGCGTAACTATGTTCTAAGTCTCAGCCTTTCCTACATAAAAAGCGGGGGGCACATGGGAGGAGGGTGGTTTTAGTGGGTAGTGGTTGTTGCCCGTGCAACTTCTCTTGAGTCTCCACACAAGCTGGCTTCATTATTGTTCGGATTGCCCCTTATCAAAGGGGTAAGCCTTCATGATCAACTATGGTCTAATCCCTTGCAAAGGACCCAGTATTGTGCGTAAATAGCATTTCCCCCGCCTTAAAAAAAATAAAAAAAACTTGTTCTCGCACATAAAGTCGCGGACAGCTTTTAGTATATCTATATATATATGTTATGTCTGTTTTTCATTTCTTCACGGTCATCATGCTGTTCATCGGTTTTCGCATACATCCGTGCAGGAACGGAGAAAGAATACAATTTCCTGCGGCCGGGCGGCCTGTCGTAAGAGGCGACTTAACAACCCACAGCCAGGTGGTGGGGCATTTGCCCGACTGGATGGCTACCACCCCTGGTCTAAAGCATGTCGCCATAACAACCTTGAGTTGTGTTCCGGCATTAGTGACCAGGTTCCAGTGACCCTTAAGAGAGCAGCAGCGCATTTGTAGCACCTTTGGTGTTGCAAATGTCTATAGACGATGGTAACCGCTTTCCACCAAGTGGGCCGTCTGCCTGTCTGCTGAACTCCTGCAATAAAAAAAATAAAAAAATACATTTTTCATACATGCAAGCGGAGTCGCGGTAAAATCTAGTCTATTGAGAAACAAAAAAAATTATTCCGCATAACTATAAATACTTGCACTTCTATGTTAAACAAATAAATTATTAATACACGGAAAACAATTCTCGTATCATAAATATTTTTTCTATTATAATTGTATTATTATTTATTCAAAATGATAATTTGTATAATTGTGAACGCAATTATTATTTTAGACACGACTCTAACCGTGAGCAATGGACCAAATGTGTTTAGTATGCGTAGCGTAATGCATTAACTCTATGTCCTCACTATAAATGATATTGTTATCGTTATATTATTATTATAAACAATACGAAACATAATATCGTACGCCATTGTGGAAAATTTTATATTATAATCCCGTTATGTTGTGGTACTCAGGCGAGAGTCGGATCGTGACTGTACAATTAGGCGATGCTTCGTTAAAATGTGTTCTTTTTTTGAATAATACACAATTGTTTATTATTGTGAGGAATAGTGTTATTTATTATTGTGTTATTTATTATGATTTATGTCTTCTGTGTTATGTATTTACTAGATGTGCCCGCGACGTCGTCAGCGTGGAATTTGCTTTCAAAACCCTCCGATTTTGAAACATTCTTCATTCGTCTTAGTGTGATGATATATAGCCTATAGCCTTCCTCGATAAATTGGCTATCTAACACTGAAATAATTTTTCAAATCAGACCAGTAATTCCTGAGATTAGCCCGTTCTAGCAAACAAACAGTTCAGCTCTTGACGGCCTCTGTGGTTGAGCGGGCTAAGCCTTTGCCGGCGTACCTCACTGCAACGCAGAGGTTCCGGGTTCGATTCCTGGTATAGTAAATTTCGGAAAACGTATTTTCTCCGTTATTTACTTTGGTCTGGGTGTCTGGGATCGGCCCCAGACTAATCCGTTGTATATTACCCATAACACAAGCGTAACTTGCTTAATTTGGGGATATGCAATATGTGTGTTTTTCTGCCGATTATTATATTATTATTATTATTACCTTTATATAATAGTATAAGATAAGACTCAATTTAAAATCCAACCCGGGACCCGCTCTAATACACACAAACATTTCATCAATATCGGTACAGCAGTTTATTAATAATAATAGGCAGACAAACACACATTGTATATTACCAAATTAAGCAAGTTAAACTTGTGTTACGGGTAATATACAACGGACAACTCTGGGGACGATCTATACACCCAGACCGTAGTAAATAACGGAGAAAATTCGTTTCCGAAATTTACTACACCAGGAATCGAACCGAAGCCTCTGCGTTGCAGTGAAGTAAGCCAGGCCGTCAAGGTTTAAGAGTTCAGTGATATACACACGTACAGAGCACTTATATAAAAAGAAATATGAGTCTGTAAGTCAAGAAGACCTTTTTTTAAAAGGTATTTAAATACAAGCTTTTGAGATCCTGGATATCATGTAGGCGCAGAGTGCTAGCCAAGACAAGTAGAACGAGCCCAAACACGACGGGTCTATCTTGTTTAGTACAGGAGTTCCTATAGCCACCTTCCGACTCCATCATCAGATCAGCTCCACGGTACTTATATTATTGCATTGTCACGCGATATGCATACGCGTGCAAAATTTCAGCTCAATCGGAAAACGGGAAGTTGGTCAAATTTAACTTGCAAGATTCCACCCGAACTTACATACATACATAGGTACATCCATTGCAAGTTAAATAAAAGCTTATAAAAAGCCTGCAAGTAAAGAAGAAATACTCTTGAGTCGAAAAGCAATTTTTAACCACATCAATGTTTTCGGAATAAAAAAAATACAAAATACGCGAATTTACTGTTTATTATTCAAATCGAAACTTCACCCCAATTCCCAATGGAGGGGATTTGTCTATTTTTTTGGCTGACTTATTTATATTCAGGAGCAAAAAAGGGTAAGTCAGAGAGCAAGTAAATCAGGTTGGGCCGCCCACTAGCCGGCTCAAGGTGAACTAAATGAAGGTGCTTTGGAGATTCGTGCTCCGTTGCTGTTTGACTAGTTCTAGGGTACCGCGTCTAATAAAAATTACAATATTTATATGGATTACTAGAGGAGTCGTGGTAGGGTGATGGCTGGCGCAAGCGTCCCACACTCAAAGGGCGCAAATCCTGGCCGCAACGCATGCACCATTAAGGCATTTTTATCCGTGCAGGAACGGAGAAAGAATACAATTTCCTGCGGCTCGGAGGCCTGTCGTAAGAGGAGACAAAACAACCCACAGCCAGGTGGTAGGGCATTTCCCGAGTGGATAGCTGCCACCCCTGGTATAGAGTATGCCGCCATAAAACCTTTGAGTTGTGTTCCGGCATTAGTGTTTAGGTTCTAGTCTCCCTTAAGAGAGTAGCAGCGCATTTGTAGCACCTTGGTGTTGCAAATGTCCATAGGCGATGTTAACCGCTTTCCATCAAGTGGGCCGCCTGCCCGTCTGCTGAACTCCTGAAATAAAAATAAATAAAAAGCGACAGTTTTCTGACCTAATGAGAATATTAGTATAATTTCCACGTGCTTACAACGGTGGAGGAAAAAAAACATCGCGATGAAACCAGCACATCGATATAACCGATGTGCCAAACCTACCAAGCCGCCTTGGACTAGCGTGGCGGGTATACTGTACCGTTCCCCAATAGTGGGAGGCCCGAACCCAGCAGTGAGACGTTTATGAGCCGTTATTATTATTATGCGCACGTGAAATATAGTATATCTTAATCTTAGACCATTAATAGAAAGAAGGAGTCTCACACTTTCAAAGTGAAGCCGGCTAAAGGATGACGATCTTAGAAAAGGATGCCGTTCGCGCCGTAGTGCGTTAAGAGAACTTAGTGTTAAGTATAGATAGATAGATAGACCACTTTATTGGTCACTAAAATAACAGACACAATAAACTAATTACAATAGTTTATATTTACGTAGAACAATAGGCGGCCTTATCGCTTAGAGCAATCTTTTCTAGGCAACCTAACTTATATAATATTCTACGCTAATGTTATTTATTAAAGTTAATTAATCGAATTAATTCTGATCAATTTAAATTTGGAATGGTTTACAATCGATACATTACTACCTATCTACTGCTGTGATTTTTTTTATCTTTATGGCTTGGCAAGTAGGCCTTTAAGCCAGGCGCAGTTGTATTGTAAGCTACAATCCACAACATTCAACGGAGTTCTTGTGAATTTGACTATACAGTTCACATTTTTCAGAAAAACACATAATTACTACTCAAAAACTATCAATATCCTACAACTATTGTTCATTTTAGAGTAATTTTACACATTTATAGAAAATAAAACTGCACAGGGCAACATACCCTTTCAGTTCCCGCCAAAAACTCATACTCCTATGACATATAGTATATTATATATGTCAGTGACGTGGCACAAATGTGGTAATACTCAGCAAACACTCTAACGAATTGTATTCGAATAGACGACTCGATACAAGTTGTCACACGAGTATTTATTTTAATTTTGAAGTAACAAAGTATTTTATTGTTAATTTTACAAAAAATTATTTGTTTTATTAAATAAATATTACATAAGTTTTTTTTTTTATTGCAGGAGTTTAGCAGACAGGCAGACGGCCCACTAGATGGAAAGCGGTTACCATCGCCTATGGACATTTGCAACAACAAAGGTGCTACAAATGCGCTACTGCTCTCTTAAGGGAGACTGGAACCTAGTCACTAATGCCGGAACACAACTCAAGGTTGTTATGGCGACATACTTTAGACCAGGGGTGGTAGCCATCCAGTCGGGCAAATGCCCTACCACCTGGCCGTGGGTTGTTTATTTAACCACATCGGGTCGTTTTGGTCATAAGCCAAAAGGAAGGTTCGAACTGAAAATCAGTATGCCGAGTGCAAACCTTGTTTGCTAAAAATGCAACGTACAAATTCTCAAATTATGCTCCGTGTAATCTTTTCTACCAACCACACAGACGGCAACCAGATATATACCACTGAATCACCTCCCAGAAGAATTTCAATCAATACAATCAAACGCCAGTTTTAGAAAACGTGTAAAAAAAATATTAACCGATAAGACATATTACAGTATCGATGAATATTTAAATGACAAGACTATAATATAAATTGTATGAATTTTAATTGACATAATCATAATTTAATACACAATTTTATAATTTATTGGTTGACATTTTATTAAATAAATAATTAAATAATTTGCGGAATTTGGAGAGCTGTACTTTGTTAAATTTAAAACCTTTTGTATACCCATTTTCGCATTAAATAAATTGAATTTAATTGAATTGAAATTTACGCACATGGGTTTTTAAAAACGGCTTCACCTTTTGACACTTATACACCTAGACTCCGTCTATAGTTTTATTTGTTCGTCTGAGATAAAATAGTTCCTACGGAGCCCGTAACTGCTTTTAAAATACAAACAACCATATTTTTTTGTATGTTCGTTGAGAATGTTATTATTAGGTTATGCTTTTTGCGTCCATTTCTGTTTTGGGCAACAATCTACACTGCACTCGATTAATCACCCGCCAGCTCTGTTCTTGATACCTTTTTTATACCTCGTTGATATTTGTTTGTTGCCATGTTGTGTTGCTAACTAATATTGCTAGATACAATAACAACATTCGAGAGAACTAGGAATAATAAATACAATAATTACATAAATTGACGTTGACGGCCTCTGTGGTTGAGCGGGCTAAGCCTTTGCCGGCGTACCTCACTGCAACGCAGAGGTTCCGGGTTCGATTCCTGGTATAGTAAATTTCGGAAACGTATTTTCTCCGTTATTTACTATGGTCTGGGTGTCTGGGATCGGCCCCAGAGTAGTCCGTTGTATATTACCGATAACACAAGCGTAACTTGCTTAATTTGGGGATATACAATATGCGTGTTTGTCTGCCGATTATTATTATACATACATACATACATACATAACTTCACGCCAGTTCCCTTGCGGGGTAGGCACGAACAACTGAGCGCCATTTAGGCCCATTCTTACACACCTCACTTGCTTCTTTGACATTCATAACTCTTGTCATGCACACTCGTCTGTTCTTAAGGCTCCTGACTTCACCCTCCGCTAGTACACGATCAATTTGATCATGGAAGGTGTGTCGTGGCCTTCCACGACTTCTGCATCCATCCACTTTTGCATTGTATATCTGTTTAGTCATTCTTTCATCATGCATTCTTTCCACATGCCCGAACCACCGGAGCATTCCTTTCCTTACCTTCACCCCGACACTCTCTTTCAGACCAACTCTCTTTCTTACTTCGGTATTACGAACGCGGTCCGCGAGCGTCACTCCGCAGATTGATTTGATTATTATTATATTATTACATAAATTAGATTAGGCTCCCTTAGAGTAAACCGTCTTAAAGTCAAAGGGCGTGGGTTCGATCCTGGCCGGGACGCATGCACCGCTTAGTGAGTTTTCTGATCTAATGTGCATATTGTTACAATTACCATGTGCTAACAACGGTGAAGGAAAACATCGTGATGCAACCTGCACATCGAGATAACCGATGTGTCAAACTGCCAAGCCGCCTTGGACAAGCGTGGCGGGTATACTGTCCGTTACCCTATAATGGGAGGCCCAAGCCCAGCAGTGAGACATTTATGGGCTGATATTATATATAATATAGAGTAAAATAATACGATAGAAAGTAGGTAGCGATGACCCTCTGGTCTAGAGTATGCCGCCATAACAACCTTGAGTTGTGTTTCGGCATGAGTGGCCAGTTTTCAGTCTTCCCTTAGAGAGCAGCAACACATTGGTATTTTAAATGTTCATAGGCGATGGTAAACGCTTTCTATCAGGTAGGCCGTCTGCCTGTCTGCTGAACTCATGCAATAAAATAAGAAAATAGTACATACATACATACATACATAACTTCACGCCAGTTCCCTTGCGGGGTAGGCACGAACAATAGAGTGCCATTTAGGCTTATTTTTACACACCTCACTCGCTTCTTTGACATTCATAGCTCTCGTCTGTTGTTAAGGCTCCTGATGTCACCTTCTGCTAGTACACGATAAATTTGATCATGGAAGGTGTGTCGTGGCCTTCCACGACTTCTGCATCCATCCACTTTTGCATTGTATATCTGTTTAGTCATTCTTTCATCATGCATCCTTTCCACATGCCCGAACCACCGGAGCATTCCTTTC
This sequence comes from Dendrolimus kikuchii, assembly GCA_019925095.2. NCBI lineage: Eukaryota > Metazoa > Arthropoda > Insecta > Lepidoptera > Lasiocampidae > Dendrolimus > Dendrolimus kikuchii. The sequence continues at coordinate 1,950,371 of CM034404.1, forward strand.
CTTACCTTCACCCCGACACTCTCTTTCAGACAAACTCACTTTCTTACTTCGGTATTACGAACGCGGTCCGCGAGCGTCACTCCGCAAATAGTAGTAGTATTAATATTATTACATTTTTTTTTTATTACATGTCAGTCAAGTCAAGGTAAGTCAAATGTGGCATTTCAAGTCACAAGAATTCTCTGATTGGCATCAGTTGAAACTCTACACTACGGCTGGGAAATACAGAAGACTAAATATATCAGACCAGGCTGTATGGACAAAGTTCCTTTGCTTGCCATCTTAGAGTTATACTATTGCTATTAGAATACACGTCATTCAAGCAAATATAATGACGTAAATACCCCCAACGCAACTAAGGAAAAGCGTTCACACCCGTATACAACGCGCGTCCTCTGACTCCGCTTCCTACATACTTTGATAATCACTTCCTATGACCTTTATCATCCTTGTTAGTTATCGTAACACAAGTAGTCGATACGGAAGCGTTGGAGGCACTTGAAATTCTTGAGCGTTTTAACCCAAGTGCCCACTTGCTAACTGTCCTTGCAACTATGTACATTGTGCACTCTCCTTAAAATGTTTTCCACGTGTACCCTATCCAAGCATTTATTTTACTTTTGACAGCGGGATGACGGATCAATTAGTAATGTCTTAACGCGTTATCGAGTCGATTTATTATAATCGACTTAATTTATAAATAAGTTTTAATCAATTTAACATCTTGTATATATTTTTTCTAAAAATAAATTTATCGCGTAATAAATATAGCCACATTTTGAATTAACATATTTTACATATATTAAATAAGCCATTTTTGTGTATTAGAACGGCAATGAGCTATTTTAAACATTTGTTATTTGGAAATACTGACCGAGAACCAGTTGTCAAAAGTTAAATAAACTTATCATTGTATTTAACTTGGAAAAATAAGGGTACTTATAATAATTGCAGTAATATTGTTTTTAAATACTTAGAACATTTTTAAAATTACTTTCGGTTTATTTACGTATAGTGTTGATAGTTTAATATTCTGCGTTACGTGACTCAAAAGAACATCACTATTACGTCACCCACAACAACAAAGTCCGAGAATTATACATTTGTTTCATGTTTACTTTACTATGAAGAAATATGTAACTTAATAGACGTGCAAATGTAAAATTAAATTAAACGCTTGGAAACAGTATACCTTCCTCCTTGAGGGTTATATTCTAGAACTAAGTCGGTTCCACTTGTTTGCGGGTGTTACAATCATAAAGTCAAGTGGAACGGATTATGGACTGTTGATGTTATTAACGACGAAATCTGGTTTTTTTGAAAATCGCTCCTTTGTCAACGTATCCATAGAGAGAATTAATGCTCTGTGGTTAAAGCTCACTTCGATTTATCCGCGGCGACCATAACGACCGTGGACGCTATGTGGAACAGCTGAAAGAGCATTTTGAGCGGTTAGAGCTACAAGAGGAACGCGCCCTTTATGTAATAGAAACGAAACTCATGAACTGTCAATGTCACCTTATCATGACATTGACAGTGACACTTGAAGCCACACCCCGCCACCAATTGGTGATAGAGGTAGAGAGAGCTGAACCCATTTTGTTTTCAGCGTATTTTTTTATTTAATTTTATCGATTTATATTGATCACGAATAAATAAAATGTTCGAGATATTTGTGTGCACAATAATTCTGTTATGTCTGTCGCAGATGCTGGAAGCAACGCGGCGATGTCTAGCAGCAATTGACGTTGTATGTCGCTCAAGAAATGTATAAACGCGCGTCAAGTTTTCCTGTGCACTCTATATGATTGACCAGATTTGTTTTACAGATTAGTTGACGTCAAAATTGCCACGTGTTTATGATGAAATGATCAGGAATGACAGCGGACGCTATGTGCGCCGCGACAGGGGTATTAGACACTCTATAGTGCGTTTTTATGGTAGGTCTTACAGATATATCACCACTAGATGGCGTTATCTCAAAATACATCGTGCTATGTTTTCAATTTCATATGTATACCATAAGTGTAATATTTAACTCAATCAGTACCAAACTAAATCATTTGCTGTTTTATTTAGTCCGTCTAGGTTTTCTAGTACAATAAGCATCTGGTGCAATCTTCGGCAGTTTATGATTTTAAAATGAGTTTGTAAGAGTAGCATGACATTTTGTACTGAACCAGTACATAGTACGACTTCAAATGAGGTGAGCACATTTTTACGGTTTTGTACCGCGGCAGCACATTTGAAGCGATGAGGCTGGTAAGGCAGTGAGCGTCAATCCTTCATTTGTCCCGTTCAAAACTAGTTCGGAAATGTTCGTTAAGAATCGGATGAGATCGGCCTCGGGTCACCTCATTTTACTAGCAGCCCTACATGTCATGTTGTCCTTCTTTGTCATGTGAATATTCGTAGAGGTGTTATCGTACTATTGTAGCGTTAGCCTCTTTCCGTCCTTCCTCTTAAATTTGAGGCGCGAGTAGTACACTGAGTAGTGACTCGACAAAATATTTGAAGTATTACTTTTTTAGATTTTGTACCGTATCGTAGGACAATATAAAAATAATTGCCTGCAAGACATTTGTATAAGTTTCAGCTTTCGGATTACAGTTCTAGCGCTTTGCAATTTCAAACCTTATCATCAGATGCATTTTACCTACTCTTTCAACATTCATACCAGACACAGAAAAGAAAAAACCAACACACATGGCACTAGATAGGACTATATATAAGTATAGATATAAGGCCAACACTGCACATGCACTTCCTCACAACACCAGCATGTAACAGATACACTCTACATTAGTATAAGTTTAGTATTAAAAATAGGATAAATCAATATAATAAGTTAATCTTAAGGTACACCATAACATATAAATCACTAAATTAAGTCACACACTAACAAAAGTGTCGGGGTGAAGGTAAGGAAAGGAATGCTCCGGTGGTTCGGGCATGTGGAAAGAATGCATGATGAAAGAATGACTAAACAGATATACAATGCAAAAGTGGATGGATGCAGAAGTCGTGGAAGGCCACGACACACCTTCCATGATCAAATTGATCGTATACTAGCGGAGGGTGATGTCAGGAGCCTTAAGAACAGACGAGCGTGCATGACAAGAGTTATGAATGTCAAGGAAGCAAGTGAGGTGTGTAAGAATGGGCCTAAATGGCGCTCTGTTGTTCGTGCCTACCCCGCATGGGAACTGGCGTGAAGTTATGTATGTATGTATGTATGTACTAACAAAAATAAACAATAAGCGTGTATGGACTCTAAAATTTTTCATAGAAATTAAGTTGTAAAAAAAGGTGCGAAACTCGAGTCCGTAGATATGTTAATAATAATAATAAAAAAAAACATTCATACCATAAAAACTAGATTAGACAGACCATGTGTCATTCATTACACTTTTATATCAATGACAAAAGAAGTCACCTTTTGTAATCTTCATTTTTACGACATCCATTAAATAGGTAGGTATACTAACGAATTTGTTTTTAAGTATAAAGCTATGCATATCTAGTGGGTTTCCTTGCTTTGATTTGGATGTTGCTAGCAATAGATAGAGATCCCAGTCACCGCAGACTTAAGTGATTTTAGGAAAGATGAAATTTTTAGGATCGCTAGTTCAATATAAACTTAGAAAGGAACGGATACTCGCTAAGCTGAAAGCGGGGCCGTTTTTCAGGTAGCAGCTATCAAAGGTGGTTTTTTTTTATTGCAGGAGATCAGCAGACAGGCAGACGGCCCACTTGATGGAAAGCGGTTACCATCGCCTATGGACATTTGCAACAGCAAAGTTGCTACAAATGCGCTGCTGCTCTCTTAAGGGAAACTGGAACCTGGTCACTAATGCCGGAACACAACTCAAGGTTGTTATGGCGACATACATTAGAACAGGGGTGGTAGCCATCCAGTCGGGCAAATGCCCTACCACCTGGCTATGGGTTGTTAAGTCCGTCCGTCCTTTCTCCGTTCTTTGTCTGGCTCATTGGAAAATATTTTAAAATATTATACTTGATAATATATATAAAATTCAGCGTTCCTTAAATGACGTAAGTTCCCATTTTTTTTAAGTGTCTGTCAAAAGTTATGGCCCACAGGAAGTGTCTGGCAACTGTATATCTTCGTATATAACAATATCATATATGACATGGAAAGAATGCATGATGAAAGAATGACTAAACAGATATACAATGCAAAAGTGGATGGATGCAGAAGTCGTGGAAGGCCACGACACACCTTCCATGATCAAATTGATCGTGTACTAGCGGAGGGTGATGTCAGGAGCCTTAAGAACAGACGAGTGTGCATGACAAGAGTTATGAATGTCAAAGAAGCAAGTGAGGTGTGTAAGAATGGGCCTAAATGGCGTTCTGTTGTTCGTGCCTACAACGCAAGGGAACTGGCGTGACGTTATGTATGTATGTATGTATGTATGTGTATATGACATATGTAAAAACTAGCCTTGCTACTTTGATGTAAGTTAGCATGGTTATTTTCCACCTTTGATACCTGCTACCTGGAAAACGGCCCCGCTTTCAGCTTAGCGAGTATCCATTCCTTGCTAAGATTATGTTAAACTACCGATACTGCAAATTTCATCTTTCCTAAAATCACGTAAATCTGGGGTGACTGGGATCTCAATCTACAACCCCACTATTGCACCTACAACTTTTTGAATTGATTCTATTGATTAAATCTTTAAAAGTCAAACTGCTTCAAGGGTACAAAGCAAGCTTAAGCCAATATTAAATTCATTTCTGCTTTTTAGTTTGGATGAATCAACCAAAGTCATCCTTATAAACATAAACTCAAAGCATTCAATGTCCATTGAAAACACCTTCGAATCCATTCAGTTTTCCGACTTTCAACAAAATATCAACATAATCACAAAAAAGTAATTTATGTGAAATTAAGAACACAGGTATATTTTTCGCGATTACTTACTATTATTATATATACTTACGTAAAATATGTACAGTAATAAATTTAAAAAATAAATTTATTGCAACAACTATTTACGTAAACTTTTTTGTCAACCCTACTGACCATCGACGCGTGACGTCACGAAGCTATCGGCAAGCCTGCGCACGGGTAGTAGCTTGATATGGTAGACAAGCGCAAAAGTATAGAATCAAAGAATTAAAATTTAAAAGCTCACATTAACTACGATTGCAAGCATAAAATTCTGCAAAGGATTAAAACTTTCAATTGCATTTGAATTACTTAATTGATCCATTCCTTAGAATATATATAATTCTATGTTCTAATGGATCATTTAAGTGGTTATCGGGCATAATCAAGTAATTTACTATTAATCGTAAGAGAATATGGTATTGCTAAATTAGCAGTACTTAACAGTATAATATAGCAGCATAATATAACTCAGCAGTATAATAGATAATACATAATACAATTAATTATTACGCCCTAAAATAATGACGTTGAATCTTGAGAAAATCTGCATCTCGAGATAACCGATGTGAGAAATATACCAATCCACCTTGGACAAGTTTATCGGGTATACTGTTCGTTCCTGTGATATCAGGAGATTTGTGTTCAGTTCCCGATATATCCTTCTTCATGACGATCTTAGTAGTAAATCGGTCATTTAATTTGGCATATACGGCACGTATATAAGCCGCGCGCACAAGATTTGCCTATTACTACTTGCTATCTGCGGAGTGACGCTCGCGGACCGCGTTAGTGATACCGAAGTAAGAAAGAGAGTTGGTCTGAAAGAGAGTGTCGGGGTGAAGGTAAGGAAAGGAATGCTCCGGTGGTTCGGGCATGTGGAAAGAATGTATGGTGGAAGAATGACTAAACAGATATACAATGCAAAAGTGGATGGATGCAGAAGTCGTGGAAGGCCACGACACACCTTCCATGATCAAATTGTTCGTGTACTAGCAGAAGGTGACGTCAGGAGCCTTAACAACAGACGAGCGTGCATGACAAGAGCTATGAATGTCAAAGAAGCAAGTGAGGTGTGTAAGAATAAGTCTAAATGGCGCTCTGTTGTTCGTGCCTACCCCGTAAGGCAACTGGCGTGAAGTTATGTATGTATGTATGTATGTACTTGCTATTATTGTATATACTTATGTAAAGTATGTACAATAATAAATTTATTGCAACAACTATTATTATGTAACCTTTTTTGTCAACCCTACAGACAATCGACGCGTGACGTTATAACTCTATCGGCAAACCCTCTGCACACGGGTAGTACTTTTAATAATGAGGATAAATATGGGATATTTTTCATTATGGCAAATGAAATAGTTTCCGTGTGAAGTGATTCCGAAATTTTAGAGCGTTTTGAATACTCTAGTTACGTGTTTAGTGCATATTCAGCGGAGTAACGCTGCCAGCCTTCTAGGTAGAAAGCCCTACGACAGCGGCTAGGTTGGGCTGGATCGATTTTAGTTTACAGTATTATAGATATGTATATATATTTGTTATTATTTCAATTAATAAAAATCAGCATTAAATTGAAGGAAGACTTTTAGGTAGATAGATAACACTATTGCTCACCGAAATAAACAAATACAAAATGCATAATTACAATACTTGTTGGCAAAACAACAGGCGGCCTTATCACTAAAAGCGATCTCTTCCAGGCAACCTAGCTTAAAAGAAATTCTTAACTAATCTGGCGATGTAGGTGGAGCAGAAACAAGATTATATTAATTTATAAAGGACACATTTATAGAATACCAATATATACGTATATACGGAATTTATTTTTAGTATCGCTTTTGCTGTAATAAGAGCCTTATGAAAAAAAAAATACAAGTTGTTAGTAAGGTTGTAAAAGGAATCCTCAATATATTACAATAATTGGTTTACAAGCAGTAAGTGGCTTGTCTGCAGTTGCATTATTAATTGTAAATAATGGTTCAAAATTGCCTTTTATTTCAAAAAGCCTGTCAACGACCCGTGTATATTGAACTACATGCTGTTGTACATCATTCAATACCCAATCAAGTACTAATATATTAATACTATTGCTACTACGTTTTTTTCATCCATCACACTATTACCACCAAATTTTACCTATATAAACGGAATCGTTTAAAATGGCTGCAACATTTATAGACGCTAGACATGTCGATTTTTTTTTATTGCATAATTCAACAGACAGGCAGACGACCCACATGATAGAAAGCGGTTGCCATCGCCTATGGACATTTGTAACACCAAACGTGTTACAAATGTGCTGCCACTCTGTAAGTGGAGACTGGAACCTGGCGGCATACTCTAGACCAGGGGTGGTAGCCATCAAGTCGATCAAATATCTTACGACAGGCCGCAGGAAATTGTATTCTTTCTCCGTTCCTGCACGGATACATTTATAAATGTTAAATATTAACTCTAAAAATAAACTTCGTAGTAAGACTTCTACTATAATATCCGTGCAGGAACGCTATGCGTGCAGGAACGGAGAAAGAATACAATTTCCTGCGGCCGGGCGGCCTGTCGTAAGAGGCGACTAAACAACCCACAGCCAGGTGGTAGAGCATTTGCCCGACTGGATGGTTACCACCCCAGGTCTAGAGCATGCCGCCATAACAACCTTGAGTTGTGTTCCGGCATTAGTGACCAGGTTCCAGAGTGACTTAAGAGAGCAGCAGCGAATTTGTAGCACCTTTGGTGTTGCAAATGTCCATAGGCGATGGTAACCGCTTTCCATCCAGTAGGCCGTCTGCCTGTCTGCTGAACTCCTGCAATTCAAAATAAATAAAAATAAATAGGATGAATGCACAAATTTTAGTATTAAATTAATTTTGAATTAGCATAAGTAAATATCAAATTCGAAAGCATCACGAAAGCGGTTCAGCAAATTGTCATCCTCCCACGCTGCCAATAATTATTGCATATAAAAATAATTTGCACCAAAATCTGCTTTATGCCACCATTAACATTTTAATGACACCTCGATACGAAAAGATTAAAGCAAAACAAGCAGAAAAAAACGGGTTTTAACGAGTCATACGGATTGATGAAGAAGTTGCTGGCGTTTTCTTTATTTTTGAATCTTTTAATTTGGGTGTAGGTGAATGACTGGTTATAATAATATTGTAATTAATTTTGTGTGGAGATATTTTTCAAAATCCACATGACTTATAGCTTCCGAAATGACATAAAATACTCGTATCTCAGAATAATAATACTCTTTTACCTGTATTAGTTGATAACAATTCATTAGAATTTAAAAATAAAATAGAAATCGTGATATATATCGATGTAACGGAACTTCCCTTAATAATGCACTTTATAAACTACTGATTATTAACTGATAATGATGAAAAGAGTCATCAATAAATAGGTAAACACATCTATGACGCTGTATATATTAAAAAGTACTTCATAATTAATATGTTTGAAAAAGATAATATGGCTATTAACAGATAATTATATTGATAAGTGACAAACATTAATTTTGTTATTTCTATAGAAATAAATGTAAATATATATTTCCATTCTTAGAGATGCTTCTTTAAATCAAAAAACAAGATATTGGATCCCTAGTGATAAAGAATTTAATGACTTCTTGATGTATACAATTAATCTTACAATCTCTAATGCTATAAGTAAAACCGATCTGTTAAGGCCTGCTGAGGATAATGCGAATATCAACGTCATTAGAGGCCAGTTATGTAGATTCGCCTTCCGCTTAAGGAATGATGTTTATATTAAGTAGTCTGTGTACATTTGCATGCGCCTCGTATTGCCAACGTGCCGGCTGTTACAAGGGCGCCCACTTGATTTCCTGAACGTGTTGTTGCTTGGCGAATTCGCGAACCGGCAGCTATTGATTTGTTTACCGACGCACTATCGATTATCATTGCGAAACGCGATAGTTTATAAATAAAAACTATTATTTTAAAGCATTTTGTTCCTGAATTATAGGCAGAGGTGTAAAATAAAAATACAAATATAAAATATGTGGTGCTATTAGTAATTTTAAAAACTATTGAAGTGAAACCGTTTTAGCCACGGTATTCTTTCGATAAAAACGAAAAAGCGTGACGCCTTGAATTTAATCATTTACACACTATGCTCAGACAGATAAGAGTTGGAAATATTTTGAAGTTTCTCCTTTGTTTCTTATTTCAGTTATCATAAGCCTCTCTTGTCATTTGTTAATTCAAGTTGAAATTGAACGCTGACAGAACTCAGCCTGCAACCAGATAAGGCACTACCATCGACGCAGTATTCTCTCGCAATGTAGAAAATTTGTATTCGGAATTATTTGTGTCAAATTTTAGCTATCATAAACCTATGAGTTCTGCTTTAGATTATGTATTAATGGTACTTGAACAATTAATAAAATGAAGAAAAATTGAATTTCATCAATAGCCATTTTCATTCGTTGAATCCAGTACAAAAATCAATTTTAATTTATTTAATTAAACATATCCTGATCTCTAACCTAAATAGTTTCACTTCTGCCCTTTTTTTATATATTGCAAATACACTTCATAGTATTTTACTCTCACATGATTGAATCCGAAATGACAGGTTTTGCCTCTTTCTGTTTAATAATGGAGTGATGAAAGACTTAATTTATTTTTTACACTAAATTTTGTAAGCAACTTTATTAACTTAATTTTGTAAGTAATAATTGAGATATTAATAACAAAGACGAATCCAACTGCGGATGCGGAATAAAGATGAAATTATAATAAACATGACATTGAACTTGAACTAGCATTTAATAAAAACCTAGGAAATGAAGTTATAACTAACTAAAATGACTATTTATAGACGCATCCATAAGCTTCTAAGGTTAAATACGACGGAAGCTCGTAAAATGCTACTAAAGGCAAAAACGAGTAAGTAAATGATGTTAACAGTGCAGGTTTAAAATTACACATCCTTGTAAGATAACTCAAGAGACAGGAATCTACAGCAATATATGTAATTTAAGAAATGTAGTGTGCTTTGCTTGTAATTACGTTATACATTAACATAATTAAAAAGTCTAATTTACTTTTGAGATGTTTAAAATCATTTATTGAATATCACACTTATTATAAGCAATGTACACTTCTTTTATTTAGTTACATATATTACTGTCCGAATTTTCAGATAAAGCCAGATCAGTGGAATGTTTATTTTTTAAAGTAAAATTTTAATTTGCAATCGTTGAAGTAGTTTATCGTCTGCAGCAGGTGCTGCCAGTAACGCGAGATAAAAATATTCTATTTCATGAATAAATAGTTATAAGCGTTGAGACGAAGCAAATAGCTGAATTTACGATTGATTGCATGAGACCCGATAGTAAATAAAAAATAATAAGAATATCAAATGTATGTATGTATAAATTGCTCTTTTTATGGATATAATGTAGTATTTAAAGTCATCGATAGATGTTTGCAATATCAGGGCAGCACCAACGAGTTGGTTGTAAGGAAACTTTACGAAACCTAATTTAAACAATCCCATGTCGTAATGCACGGGGTAAACCTTTGCAGGAAATTTCATTCTGATTGTTATCGTACGTGAAACATTTCATAGAACCGTTGCGTAGTCAAACGTGGCAGCTCGAAGATGTCAAGAGCCAAGGATAAGATACAGGACCTTATGGTGAAAAAGCTGAAAGAAGAGCTCGTCGGCTTTGCGATAGGGATAGTGAAAAAGGTAAACAATAAGAATAGGGCAACTAATAACGATGCAAATTTATAGTTATATATATTAATGTTGGCGTTAACAAATGTGGCAGTAAAAAACCTGACAGAATTAAGAACCTGCATATAATCATATAGGTTGTAAGGACATATATAGTAATAAATATAAAGCAGTAAAATAGAATAAGATTACAAATGTAAAATAATAGTGAAGATAATAGATAGCAAGAAAATAGTGTAAATGAAAAAAATAGTAGATATTAGATAATAAATATAATAGTATTAAGAGATTAGATTAAATATTGTATTAGAAATAAGAGTTGGAAAAGAAACAAAGAAAAAATAAATAAATAGTATCCTAGTCCCCTTTCCCTTACATTAGTTGTTTGTTATACAAAAGAATTAAAGTAAAAAGAAAATAAAACCCTTTATCCTAACATAAGATGAAAGAAGGCAATTAAAAAAAAAATATGCCAAGATGGACGTCCCGTTGAGATGGCGAACATTGTGATTGTTGAACTTTGGCATCAAATCAAACCACTCCTCTGAATTCTTCTCTCTTTATCATATAAATTCGTAATATTTTGTTTCTATTTATTATCCAGCCCAACCTTTATAAATATATCTATCAATGCATAACCGATCTGTATCGACCCCATTGACCTCATAAGGCTGACTCAGACGTCATGAGACAAGTCATTGCCTGTTGCGTCCGCAAGCTACATTGATAGCACAATAAAAAATGGTACGTGGAACTGACATAATGATAGTCCTGATGCAGGAAACATAATTGCATGAATCTAGTCTACTTAGTTTAAAATAATTTAGTCTAATTCCTGGTAAAGATTATGTTTTTTGCAATTTTGTGATATCACGCGAAGTGAGACCTTGTATGTTTAGTATTAGTGCAGGCAGTTTCGGTCTGCCTCAAGGTTGCATAATATTTCCGTGTTTGTATTTAGCATTTGCTAGAGCTGTTTTGGCAAAAATGCTGACTGTGACTTTAATTAATTTATATTGAATACTAATTATTTGTTGTATTTTGTATAATGTGAGGGACGAAAAATAGACAGGTAACAGTTAAATACTCACCAAAATAGACACAAGGATACACATTGATTTAAAGAATACTTCTTAATATATATTAATTTAAAATAGTAGAGACGAGTATATGAGTATTAAAATGTAATTTTGCCAGCATTCAAATTGACTTTTGATAAGCAACTTTAGGTATTGCATCGTAATCTCCTGCAATTTTAGGTCAAATATTATACAGCCTTAACAAAAATTTACAGGCTTTTAAAATCCCGGAAAAAGTAAATAATATAATAAGTTGGGAATACTTCTACATTCTACTTTCGTTAGCCAATCTGCGATCACTTCCTTGATGCATCATGGAACGAAAAAGCCATTACACTCCATTAGGTATTTAATCGGTGACATTAATAGTTTCTTCAATGTCAAACATTGACATAAACTTAATGATCGGAAGTATTTAAAACGCTTCAAAAACCGGTTCTGGTGGCTCGAGTGTTTCCTAAAAGGAAGTTTTAGTTAATCGTCTTCATATATCTGTAGCTTAGCCTTCGGTTTGCGAAATTCCGGAATCACTCACGTGTTGGCCCAATACGGAAACTCGTTAACCCATGACAAGGTGTCAAGAAGGTTCTTGGTGATATTAAATAATCGGAAATATATGTTTAACTCACAGTGTTGCGAACTTGCCAAATTACATGTAATTTTGTCAAAATCTAATTTGGAGTCTGAAAGCAGTTCCCAAAATATGCGCAAGTTCAACAATATTGCTTGATTAAGTGGTACATTATTGCTGAGCAAGATTCAAATTTACGTCATCATGTCATGACGAAGTGTTTGATAAGTAGTGAATTGCAATATCTTATACTAATATATAAAGCTGAAGAGTTTGTTTGATTGAACGCGTTAATCTCAGGAAATACTGATTTGTTTTGAAAAATTCTTTCAGTGTTAGCCCATTTATCGAGGAAGGCTATAGGCTATATATCATCACGCTAAGAACAATAGGACCAGAGCACCAATGAAGAATGTTTCAAAAGGGGGGTTTTGAAAACAAATTCCACGCAGACGACGTCGCGGACACAGCTAGTACTAATATATAAGACTGAAGAGTTTGTTTGTATATTTGATTAAACGCGCTAATCTCGGGAATTACTAGTCTGTTTTGAAAAATTCTTTAAGTGTTACATAGCCCATTTATTGAGGAAGGCTATAGGCTATGTATCATCGCGCTAAGAACAATAGGACCGGAGCACTAATAAAGAATGTTTCAAAAGGGGGGTTTTGAAAACAAATTACAAGCAGACGACGTCGCGAGAACAGCTAGTTAATATAAAGATAGATGACTGACAGACACTCTAAATTTATTTATTATTAATTTCATAAGCAATTCAAAACAGAAATCTTTCGATAATATACAGAAGAAACTTGGATTAAGTAAAACCAAATGCTCCTTCTTAAGTGAGATATTAACTCCAAAATTCTTCGAGTCGAAGTTGTTGAGATAGTAATTCGCAAGATGTCGACTCGATTCCGAGGAAAGGCGGATCAAATTGCTTCAGTAATAAGGAGACGTTTTAATAAAAAAAAGGACGGTAGGTGCCTTTCGCTTTAGCTGTATCAGGTTTCAGATATAAAGTTGCAAATTGAATAGATATTGTTGATACATATTAATTAACTTTAGACAAATAAAATGTAGAAAGAAAGAAACATATTGCATCTTCTTTCTCAAGATAGATGAATGATCTTATAGATGAGACGGCTGTAAATTGTTTATTTCATGTTGAACAATAAAGAATTTTGAATATGGAAAACAAGTCGTCGGCCCAACTGGAGAGTAAATACCGTCTCCTATAAAATATTTGCAAAGTTTGAATTTGAACTAGTGCTATAATAGTACATTATGGTACTAGAGTGTAACATTGGTGATTACCGCCGAGGCGCCATTGAGACTCGAGCCGTAGGCGAAGGTCTTAAGAGAGCCGAGGACGGTAATCATCAATACACAAGTGTATCATACGCCGTTTTTCAACACACTTGTGAATAAAATAACAACAAAAACTCATTTTATTTAGTAGATAAAAAAAGTTATATATGAGTGAAAGTTTTATTTATAAAACACGTACGACTTAAAATTATCTATTTTAAGTTGCATGAAAGGAGCAAGCAATAGGAACATTAATTTATTTGTTCTATAGAACATGATCTTTTTTTTTAATAAAAACTTTTTTAAGAACAAAGCAACTCACCAATAAATTAAAAAAAAATCTATTACTCACTAGTGAGTTATAATGTTTTTTAGTCACAGTTTGATTATGGGTGTCATTCTGTGCCTAATAGCGGTGACCATAGAGCCACTTTATGAGCAAGTGTGTTGAAAACAAACTTTTTTCATCCATTTTTTATTAATCTACTAGACCCTATCTTAATATATATAAATTACGTGTCACGTTGTTTGTCCGCGATGGACTTCTAAACTACTTGACCGATTTTGATCAAATTTGCACACCGTGTGCAGTTTGATCCGACTTGAAAGAGAGGATAGCTTAAATTTGGACCCGGTAGGTGGCGCTGCAATCGGGTTCTAAATTTTATTTCTTCAGGGCAGAACAACGTCTGCCGGGACAGCTAGTCTTAATATATATAAATTACGTATCACGTTGTTTGTCCGCGATGGACTTCTAAACTACTTGACCGATTTTAATCAAATTTGCACACCGTGTGCAGTTTGATCCGACTTGAAAGATAGGATAGCTTAAATTTGGACCCGGTAGGTGGCGCTGCAATCGGGTTCTGATTTTTATTTCTTCAGGGCAGAACAACATCTGCCGGGACAGCTAGTCTTAATATATATAAATTACGTATCACGTTGTTTGTCCGCGATGGACTCCTAAACTACTTAATCGATTTTAATCAAATTTGCACACCGTGTGCAGTTTGATCCGACTTGAAAGATAGGATAGCTTAAATTTGGACCCGGTAGGTGGCGCTGCAATCGGGTTCTAAATTTTATTTCTTCAGGGCAGAACAACGTCTGCCGGGACACCTAGTCTTAATATATATAAATTACGTGTCACGTTGTTTGTCCGCGATGGACTCCTAAACTACTTAACCGATTTTAATCAAATTTGCACACCGTGTGCAGTTTGATCCGACTTGAAAGATAGGATAGCTTAAATTTGGACCCGGTAGGTGGCGCTGCAATCGGGTTCTAAATTTTAGTTCTTCAGGGCAGAACAACGTCTGCCGGGACAGCTAGTCTTAATATATATAAATTACGTATCACGTTGTTTGTCCGCGATGGACTCCTAAACTACTTAACCGATTTTAATCAAATTTGCACACCGTGTGCAGTTTGATCCGAATTGAAAGATAGGATAGCTTAAATTTGGACCCGGTAGGTGGCGCTGCAATCGGGTTCTAAATTTTATTTCTTCAGGGCAGAACAACGTCTGCCGGGACAGCTAGTAATATAATAAAACTTTATTCCATAAATATTAGACAAGTCTGTAAACTCAGAAACAAGTTGAAGATTTCTAATTAAATCGTTCCGCTACACGAACAGCTACCTAAAAAGTTTCATTTTGGAATATTGTAGCTCATTGTGCTGAAACAAAAGGTGTCCTCGTCTTAGGCCCTGGTGGCCCACAAAGGCCTTAATCGGGGCCTTTTGTTCCACCCAACCCTTAGAACTGTCTCAACATCTTCATTATTACAAATTCAGATCGTCAGATCGACAACGGATGGAAATTTTCTTCATTCGCACCGACTTGTTTAATGACAGGATATAACAATGCTTGTGCAATCTATATATTAATACATACATACATAACTTCACGCCAGTTCCCTTGCGGGGTAGGCACGAACAACAGAGTGCCATTTAGGCTTATTCTTACACACCTCACTTGCCTCTTTGACATTCATAACTCTTGTCATGCAAGCTCGTCTGTTCTTAAGGCTCCTGACATCACCTTCTGCTAGTACACGATCAATTTGATCATGGAAGGTGTGTCGTGGCCTTCCACGACTTCTGCATCCATCCACTTTTGCATTGTATATCTGTTTAGTCATTCTTTCATCATGCATTCTTTCCACATGCCCGAACCACCGGAGCATTCCTTTCCTTACCTTCACCCCTACACTCTCTATATATTAATACGTGAAGGAAAAACCAAAGACAGCAAGCAGATCTCGCATGTCATACAAGCGCCTTTTAGTAAGCCTGGTTGAGTCTTTTTCATATTTATAGTTCTATTTAATTTAATTTCTTTTTTTCGTAGGAACTTATTTTTCAAATTAATTATTTTCACAATACAATAATCATTTCATAAGATATTATGTACTTATATTGAGTTGTTCAAAATATGTCTCTATATTCTCTGTTTGATGTTGTTCTAATTATAAGTCTATATATTAATATGAAGTAAAATCTTTGTACCCCTTTTTACGAAAATTGCGCGGACGGAGGTGTATGAAATTTCGCACACTTATAGTTTGTATAGAGAAGGAGTGCAGAATGCTAATATTTTTTTTTGATTATGCATAAAAATACGTTAAATCCATAAAAAAAAACGTTACACACACTACCATGTATTTGACACACACGCATATATACTCTTTTTAACCGACTTCAAAAAAAGGAGGAGGTTCTCAATTCGTCGGAATCTTTATTTACGTGATTCTTTTTTAGTTCGATGCGGAATAGGTGGACCCCTAAAAATTTAACATAGTTTGGCCCAGTAGTTTTAATTTTATGAACATTTTTTTGTGAAATTTTTGTCCGTTCAGTTCCGTCCTTAGGACCTATATTTTTTAAGGCACGCGGCACTTTTCGTAGGCCTACCCATAGCTAGACACTAAAAATTAACAAATAAAAAAAAACCGACTTCAAGAACTAAAAAGTATAAAATAACTTATTTCTAAAGCTATTTTTAATTATAATATCTTAATTTTTAATACATTATATCTAAAACATCTTAAAGTCGGTGCTTAGTAATTTTCAAAATATAGTAATTTTTATGTTTTACTTCGCACCGACTTCAAGATGTTTTAGATATAATGTATTAAAAATTAAGATATTATAATTAAAAATAGCTTTAGAAATAAGTTATTTTATACTTTTTAGTTTTTGAAGTCGGTTTTCTTAAACGAAGTTTTTTTATTCATTATTAAAGTCAAATTAACAGTGTAGCCTTGGCGAAATCTGTGATTATAGAAGTAGTAGTTGACAACAAAAACCTTAATAATGTTCAAATTTATAATTTAAATTAATTACGGTCGAATTTCGGCCACTAGGTGACCACCAGTTAACTTTTACTAGTTAATAGAACTGATAGCTTAAAGTATAGCGACAAAACAACCCACAGCTAGGTAGGGTATTTGCCCAACTGGATGGCAACCAGCCCTGGTCTAGAAAATGCCGCATTAAAACCTTGAGTTTTCCGGCATTAGTGGCTCGGTTCTAGACTCGCTGTAGAAACCGGCAGCAACTTTGGTCTTACCGAATATCTCTTCTGCATATCTGTGCAAGAACGAAGAAAGAATACAATTTCCTGCGGCCGGGCGGCCTGTAGTAAGGGGCGACAAAACAACCCACAGTCAGGTGGTAGGGCCATTGCCCGACTGGTTGGCTACCACCCCTGGTCTTAAGTATGTCCCATAACAACCTTGAGTTGTGTTCCGGCATAGTGACCAGGTTCTAGTCCCCCTTAAGGCATATAAGTAAATAATATACGTACAATATAAAATTAGTATAAAGTATGTATAAGTTAGAATTCCCACCCCATTCCCAACCCTAGTAGAAATATATATCATTATATGTAGAATAAAACATAGTATCTGACTCGGGCATATCTTGTTCGCCTGAGCCGAAAAATTAAAAAAAAAAAAAAAGTCCCCCTTAAGAGAACAGCAGCGTATTTGTAGCACCTTTAGTGTTGCAAATGTCCATAGGCGATGGTAACAGCTTTGCATCAAGTGGGCCGTCTGCCTGTCTGCTGAACTCCTGCAATAAAAAAATAAAAAAACTCGATGCGCAGGTTTCATCATGATTCCGTCGTCGACCCTCGCTACAAAGCCATTACGACGCTAGTGATAACAAAATTGAGGCCAACGATAGAATTTTTAAAATTTATACCAGACGTCACATCCAGAATGAGAATAAGCCTAAATGGCGCTCTGTTGTTCGTGCCTACCCCGCAAGGGAACTGGCGTGAAGTTATGTATGTATGTATGTATGTCACATCCAGACCGTCGTCATTAGATTCATGTCAGTGCTTTGTCCCCAAACATTATTTTTTGGGCACATTTCTGGAGATCCTTCATCACGATGTTTTTCTTCATCGTCAGCACGTGGTAATTGTATACTTAAATAGATACTCAAACAACACAAATAATGTACATTAGCTTTATCTATGAGTGTTATCGCTGTATTTATAACATAAAGTGATATGCCTAAGTGTGTTTGATGTTCCCAAATTAATGAACAAACATAAGGGCAGTAGTAATGACTTGTATTTAGCGTAATGATAGCATGTAATATATAATTTGATAACTATTTAGATTAAGTTAGAAAGAGAGTTGGTCTGAAAGAGAGTGTCGGGGTGAAGGTAAGGAAAGGAATGCTCCGGTGGTTCGGGCATGTGGAAAGAATGCATGATGAAAGAATGACTAAACAGATATACAATGCAAAAGTGGATGGATGCAGAAGTCGTGGAAGGCCACGACACACCTTCCATGATCAAATTGATCGTGTACTAGCGGAGGGTGATGTCAGGAGCCTTAAGAACAGACGAGTGTGCATGACAAGAGTTATGAATGTCAAAGAAGCAAGTGAGGTGTGTAAGAATGGGCCTAAATGGCGCTCTGTTGTTCGTGCCTACCCCGCAAGGGAACTGGCGTGAAGTTATGTATGTATGTATTTAGATTATATTTACAGATTACATACGCTTACCAAATTTCATAGGTGGGGTAGTTTTCGAGAAAAATGGTTATGACACAGAAAAACCGACGGATATGACAGTTCCACTTATTTTATTAAATTATATTAATTAATTAAATAATTATATAATAAAAAAAATTAATTATATAAATTAATTATACAGGTGTAGGGTTACATTTTGAGGAGTTCAGCAAACAGGCAAACGGCCTACCATCAGGAAAGCGGTAATCAACGCCGATGAACATATGCAACACCAAAGGTGCTACAAATGCGCTGCTGCTCTCTTAAGGGAGACTGGAACCTGGTCACTAATGCCCGTACGCAACTCAAGGTTTTTATGGCGGCATACTCTAGACTAGGGGTGGTAGCAATCTGACGGGCAAATATCCTACCACCAAAACCAATTACCTTAGTTTATAATAAAATATATATTTTTCTATTCATCTTTCTTAACTTATCTGTTTACTGTTCACATTGTACTATTCTTCTTTTTTTATTTTACTTGTTTTTAATTTATTAATTTATAATACACATGGCACTAGATAGGACTATATATAAGTATGGATATAAGGCCAACACTGCACATGCACTTCCTCACAACACCAGCATGTAACAGATACACTCTACATTAGTATAAGTTTAGTATTAAAATTAGAATAAATTAATATAATAAGTTATTCTTAAGGTACACCACAACATAAAAATTACTAAATTAATGTCGCACACAGTAACAAAAATAAACAATAAGCGTGTACGGAGTCTCAAATTTTTCATAGAAATTAAGTATTAAAAAAGGGTACGGAACTCGAGTCCGTAGAGATATATATAATAATAATATTTTTTTTTATTAATTATTACTAGACATAAGTTGTTAAAAGTATCCTCTCAGTCAGGTTGCCTGGCAGAGGTCGCTTTAAGCGATAAGGCCGCCTTTTGTTTTGCGCTTAAATTATTGTAATTATTTATTATTTAATTGTTTATTTTGGTGATCAATAAAGTGTTTTCTATTCTATTCTACCACCTGGCTATGGGTTGTTTTGTCGCTATACGTTAAGCTATCAGTTCTATTAATTTGACTAAAATTAATTTCACAAGCAACAACTTTGGTATAACCTGTCATTAAACAAGATATTTTGAACAAGCTTTCACGAAATAAGAAGAAGCGACGAATGCTATTAAAAAAAAAAAAATATGCATAAAAAATACTTTATTAAAAAAATTACAAACACTACTATTTTGTTTATTGTTCAAGTCAAATTAACAGTGTAGCCTTGGCGAAATTTCTAATTACAGAAGTATAGACTTCGACATTAGTTATTATGGTCGAATTTCCAATAGTAACTCTAGATAAACATTATTTTCTTTCAAAACAGTTCGTTCACAAGCAATAAATCAAATGTTATTATTATTCAACGCGAACCGAAGTCAGTCCAAAACAAAATCCATACATTCATGTACAAGCACATGTCGTATATAGGTTAAAATTTATTAAAATTCACGCCGCGAGCGCTTATGAATAGGCGATTATAGCGAAAAGGGGTCAGGATATGAAGAGGCTCTTTGCATACGCCTATGTATGTTTGTGTGTACAACCGCACAAAGTCGTGACTTGTTTCGACACGTACGCGGTGCTTGAGAACTTTTTTGCTATGTTGTATAGCTATATAGAACTATACGGTCTTAGACCTATGACTTGAAACCGTTCAAATTCAAACGGTTTTATTCAAATCAATTTTTACATGATAACACTTTTGTAAGTCAAACATAAGTTAAATATAATTATTCATATTCAGTTAAAAAAGAATGCAAAAATTAAGAAACGACATACTTAAATGAGGTAATTTTTTTTTATTGCAGGAGTTCAGCAGACAGGCAGATGGTCTACTTGGTAGAAAGCGGTTACCATCGCCTATGGACATTTGCAACACCAAAGTTGCTACAAATGCGCTGCTTTTCTCTTAAGGGAAACTGGAACCTGGTCACTAATGCCGGAACACAACTCAAGGTTGTTATGGCGACATACATTAGACCAGGGGTGGTCGCCATCCAGTCGAGCAAATACTCTACCAGCTGGCATAATAAAACGATAAACATCAGAATAGTAACATAGAAAATATCACAAAAAATTACAACCTAAGCTACGTTAAAAACTAGAAATAAATTAAATTAAATTAAAAGAGAATAATTAAGTGAAATAATTTAAAAATTAATTCTGTTTCCTAGTCTATTTACAACGCTTCGCAAAGTGTTATTGCTATTCCAGAAGAAGAAGCGGAAAAAAACCCCCAGCGACACGTCTAGCTAAATTTCTCTTATTTTGAAATAAAAAAGAAAAGAAAAAAAAAGAAAAAGAGAAAAAACAGAAAAAAAGAACCTGAGATAGACAAATATGAATTTGCCTAACTCAGACTCTTTCTCTATACTAATATTATAAAAAGGTAAAGTTTGTGACTTTGTTTGTAGGAAGTAATCTCTTGAACTACTAGACCGATTTCGAAAATTCTTTCACCAGTAGTAAGCTACATCATTCCTGAGTGATATAGGCTATATTTGATTGTGCTAAATATTTTTTTTTATTTTTTTAATGACGCCCAACGATGGGCACGGGACAGCTAGTTTTACGTAAGTACAAATAAAATTCAATTTTGAGTTGTTAAGTAAATATTAGAGTAAATTGTAGAAGGACGCAATTGCCGCGAACGGATCAATATGTCAGTTTTTCTGATCGCTGGAGCACAGCTGATCCAGGCTGTGGGCTCCCCTGATCGAAACTAACTACCGCCGCCTACAGACGTTTAAAACACCAGAGGTACTGTATGCTACCGGCTACGAAAGAATTTTATGCATTGACAAAATTTCGGAGCACATTCCAAACTCCTAAAGCGTAAGGGAAACGTACTTGACAACATTTACATACGGGAGAAGACTAGACGATGGCAAGTAAGTAGCCTCAGATGATGGTAACATTCTGGACAGTTGATTATTAAAGTCAAAACCGTACTTTTTTTTATTTTTTTTTATTGCAGGAGATCAGCAGACAGGCAGACGGCCCACTTGATGGAAAGCGGTTACCATCGCCTATGGACATTTGTAACAGCAAAGTTGCTACAAATGCGCTGCTGCTCTCTTAAGGGAGACTGGAACCTGGTCACTAATGCCGGAACACAACTCAAAGTGGCCATCCAGTCGGGCAAATGCCCTACCACCTGGCTGTGGGTTGTTCTGTCGCCTCTTACGACAGGCCGCCCGGCCGCAGGAAATTGTATTCTTTCTCCGTTCCTGCACGGATAGTACTTTAGTACTTTCAAATATATATACGTCTTGGTAAGTAAATTCAATAAGCATAATAGTTTTATGACTAAAATATAGTGATTGAAAATAAAGGAGATGGAACGCATCGCCTCGCCAAGCCACCGAAAATCCTTGACTTATAAGTAATTCATATTCCACCAGCTTATACCACATTATGCAGGTGACAACACTTTCTAATATATTGAAGTTTTAAAATATCGTAATATAAAATATTCACTATGTAAGAAACCTATTGTCATTTATTAAATAAATATAATATATGCTTTTTTTATTGCAGGAGATCAGCAGACAGGCAGACGGCCCACTTGATGGAAAGCGGTTACCATCGCCTATGGACATTTGCAACAGCAAAGTTGCTACAAATGCGCTGCTGCTCTCTTAAGGGAGACTGGAACCTGGTCACTAATGCCGGAACACAACTCAAGGTTGTTATGGCGACATACTTTAGACAAGGGGTGGTAGCCATCCAGTCGGGCAAATGCCCTACCACCTAGCTGTGGGTTGTTAAGTCGCCTCTTACGACTGGCCGGCCGGCCGCAGAAAATTGTATTCTTTCTCCGTTCCTGCACGGATATGTAAAGACCTCCCATACAAAAGGCAATAAAATCGATTAAAAAAATCTATTTTATAATTAAACAAAAATCAAGTTGTTATTTTTTTGTGATATTTGTAAAACTCGTTTAAACCATACATTCTATTATCATGGAGGTAGGAATTACATCTATTCTAATATTATAAAGAGGAATGACTTGTATTTTTGTATGTTTGTAACAAATAAACTCACAAAGTACTGATTACAAAAATTCTTTCACCATTAGAATGCTACATTATTCCAGATTACTATTGGCTATATTTATTATTAGAAAACATTAATAATACTTCAATAAAGTAACTGAAGATGTAAAATAAATAGTGTTTGAGAAGGTCCAGAAATAGTTTAGAATTAGATAATAATTAGACCCGGTAGTTAGCGCTGGGATCGGGTTCTAGATTTCTATTTTGTCAGGGTAGGGCAACATCTGCCGAAACCGCTAGTATGACGTATAGTAAGTAATTATACGTCAAGAATATAACATTACCCATATTATAAAAAGAATCCAGTTTAAAAATATAAAAAAACACGCTCTGGTCCTTAACTGGGTCGGATTAAATAAAGCATAGAAATTGGCGACAAAAGAAACAACGTGGCACCCGTGATTCAAAAATCGAGAGGAAGAAGATTAAGGTGGTATGGGCATATAATGAGGAGGGATGAAAGTCACGTGGCAAAAATGTTAAACTACAAGATGGATCGGTACAAATGTAAAGGTAGATCAAAAAAGAGATGGATGGATTGTATAAAGGATGATATGATGATTTGTGGTGTGATAAATAATTTATATCAGAATAGAGGAGTGCGGAAGGAGAAGACATTGTGCCGACCCCAAATAATTAGGCCCAGGTGAAAGAATTGATGTTGATATACATACATACATACATACATACATAGTTATGTAAAGCGTGAAGTGGCGTGAAGTTTCACGCCAGTTCCCTTGCGGGGTAGGCACGAACAACAGAGCGCCATTTAGGCCCATTCTTACACACCTCACTTGCTTCTTTGACATTCATAACTCTTGTCATGCACGCTCGTCTGTTCTTAAGGCTACTGACATCACCCTCCGCTAGTACAATAGTAAATTGATCGCAATTTGATCATGGAAGGTGTGTCGTGGCCTTCCACGACTTCTGCATCCATCCACTTTTGCATTGTATATCTGTTTGGTCATTCTTTCATCATGCATTCTTTCCACATGCCCGAACCACCGGAGCATTCCTTTCCTTACCTTCACCCCGATACTCTCTTTCAGACCAACTCTCTTTCTAACTTCGGTATTACGAACGCGGTCCGCGAGCGTCACTCCGCAGATTTTGCGCAGTGCTCGCATCTCGACCGCGTTTACTCTACTTTCATGCTCTCTCTTCCATACCCAACTCTCGCTTCCATACGTGAGCGTAGGTACCAGCACCGCGTTGTGTATGGCGAGCTGGGCCTTCTGGCTGAGGTTCTTAGCGCCTAGAAGTTTACCTAACGCTCCATTCAAACTATTCCCCGGTGTACCTTCCATCCCTGCTAAAAGCACATCCAAGATATACAAACTCATATACAGCAAAGGGAAAAGGTAGCGTCGCTTACAGTAAGAGGCTGATACATACTGAAAGTACAGCCTTTTTAACATATAGCGTCAACAACGCTCTCGAAGGGGACATTTAAATTTAAATCCGATACGGGGTATATATTCTTCCCCGGCGGGGAAATACGAACCGCTGGGTTCGCAAATTCCCTTTTTGTCTATTGGCTTACTATTAGAATGTTGGTAGTAGAATTGATTCTATTAGAGGTAGCTTTTATTGCGTTTGTTTTTTACTTTTGTAGACTTACACCTTTTCCAAGCATTTTACTTTTGACAGCTTGATGACAGATCAATTAGTAATGTCCCAATTCGTTACCGACTCGATTTGTTAGAAAAGAAATCGACTTAAAAACAAATAAGTTTTAATCAATTTAATTTATCTATATATTTTTGATAAAAATACTATATCCTGTAATAAATATATCCACATTAATCGCTTATAATAATTGGGGGTATGATTTTTCAAATCGATTACTCTCGATTTATTTACGTATAGTATCGATGGTTTTATAATCTGTGCGTTACATGACTCACAGAACATCACTATCACGTTACGCACGTCAATAAAGTAAGACAATTATTTCATTTGTTTCATGTGGGTTTTAACAGTGAAGAAATATGTAACTTGATAGACGTGCAAACGACAAAAGTAAAATGAACGCTTGGAAACAGGTTAACTAGTAAGGACTACTACTTTACTATAGCTTGCCACGTGACTTCCGTCGCGTAAGTTTTGATGCTGTATCTTGTGAAATTTATTCTATTATGGTAGTATCTTATCTATACTAATATTATAAAGCTGAAGAGTTTGTTTGTTTGTTTAAACGCGCTAATCTCAGGAACCGCTGGTCCGATTTGAAAAATTCTTTCAATGTTGAATAGTACATTTATCGAGGAAGACTATAGGCTATATTATATTGAAAAAAAATTAGGGATCCTTAATAAAAGTCCAATAAT
The DNA here is from genome assembly GCA_019925095.2 of Dendrolimus kikuchii. Taxonomy (NCBI): domain Eukaryota; kingdom Metazoa; phylum Arthropoda; class Insecta; order Lepidoptera; family Lasiocampidae; genus Dendrolimus; species Dendrolimus kikuchii. The sequence continues at coordinate 1,975,424 of CM034404.1, forward strand.
AAAATCCAAGGTGTAAAAAAATGACCCGAAAAAATCCTTACACGGCGGGCGCTGCGAAAACTATTGATTGTAGAACAAAACAATGTACTACCACTTTGCAGAACATATAATTGTCTACAAAAATATCGCGTAACCATATGTCTAACTGTCGTAGTTATCTCACAACAAGTGTTTTCTTTTATTTTTTTAAATAATTAAAATGCCGTCGCTTCAAAAACTCTTTATTTTGTACCTTGGTATTAAGCCTTATCAAAATAAATTACTCCATATTCAAGACGAATTCAATGCCTTTCTAGAACTTTTTGAATTATTCAATTCGGGACGTTTCATTCAAAAGATATCGCGATATTTAAAATGTAAGTATTAGTGTTGTAGCCAAATATACTAATATTGTTTGATTGAACGCGCTAATCTCAGGAACCACTGGTCTGATTTGAAAAATTCTTTCAGTGTTGGATAGCCCATTTATCGAGGAAGGCTATAGGCTATATATCATCACGCTAAGACCAATAGGGGCGGAGCAACAATCGCGTCGCGGGCACAGCTAGTGTGTGATAAGGGAACGTTATGGATTGAAAGATGTAATAACAAGAGTTGAAAAGGAATGTTAAGGTGGTTTAGGCATGTAGAGAAGATGGATAAAAGTAGAATCACCAAACCAGTGTATGACAGTATTGTGAATGGTAGAGTTGTGGCCGGTAGACCACGACGTACACACCATGATCAAATAACAGAAGTGTTAAAACGAGGTCAGGTAAAAAGCATCTCAAATAAACGTGCATGTATGAAGAGGTTAATGAAAGTAGATGAAGCGAAAGGTGTTTGTCATGTTTGTCACAAGTGGAAATCCATAGTCTCTGCCTACCCCCATGGGAAACAGGCGTGATATTATGTTATGTTATGGTATCTTAGGATATTTTGCTAGTGTTTTTTATTTATTTGGTTTACCAACTACTATACTATACTAGCAGAAGGTAATGTCAGGAGCCTTAAGAACAGACGAGCGTGCATGACGAGAGCTATAAATGTCAAAGAAGCGAGTGAGGTGTGTAAGAACAAGCCTGAATGGCGCTCTGTTGTTCGTGCCTACCCCGCAAGGGAACTGGCGTGAAGCTATGTATGTATGGTTTACCAACAATTACTTGCATTGATACTAAGGTTATATAAAAAAGAAATATAATGCATTTTGATATTTCGTAGGTGTTTTTTTATTATTGCATGAGTTCAGTAGACAGGCAGATGGCTCACCTGATGAGAACCGGAGACTATCGCCTATGGACGTTCAAACACCAAAGGTGCAACCAATATGCTGCCGCTCTCTAAAGGGAGTCCTGCCATTAATACTGGAACACAACTCAAGGTTGTTACGGCGGCATGCTCTACCACCTGGCTGTGGGTTGTTTCGTCGCGGCGCCGCTACGCGCATCTTCTCCTCCTATAATTACCGTCTCAGGGGGCCGTTGTCACGGGGGTGACAGCGGACTTCCCCCCCGCCCTGCTGTACGAAGTGGGTCACTCTGCTCCCCGGGGTGGCCCAGTTACAGGGCGTAGGGGCGTCATGGTGCAGTTACTCTGTTCAAGATCCCATGACGCCCCGTAAAAGCGCTATATCTTTTTTTTTTTAATCGGCAGACAAACGCACATATTGTATATCCCCAAATTAAGCAAGTTACGCTTGTGTTATGTGTAACATACAACGGACTACTCTGGGGCCGATCCCAGACACCCAAACCATAGTAAATAACGGAGAAAATATGTTTTCCGAATTTACTATACCAGGAATCGAACCCGGAGCCTCTGCGTTGCAGTGAGGCAGGCCGGCAAAAGCTCAGCCCGCTCAACCACAGAGGCCGTCAAATAGGGCGCAGGTTTTTAGAAGCGAGCGTGGAGGACCGGTCGCTGAGACTCCCACACACCCTCGATGCAGGTCTTATGCCTGCATTTTGGCCCTTCCCCCGAAGGACCCGAGGATGGTGTCCAAAGACATTGCCCCTGCGTTATCAAAAAAAAAATGGGTTGTTTCGTCGCCTATTACGACAGACCGCCTGGCTACACGTTATCGGCGTGGTTTGAACACGGGAACGATGTTACGCTGGTACAATTAGTATTTATATCGTACTCTAAGCAATCAAAGATTCGTTGGTAAAATCGTGAAGCGAGACATGTAGGTCAAGAGTAACGTAAGTAATTTGTAGCAGCACGTACTAAGAAGTATTTTTTTTGTTTTAATAAATCTGAGGATATTTTAAGTCGTTTTGTTAAATTATTATGCTACATGTATTCTAGTTGCGATTCAAAATGATTTATTGCTTAGGAGCATAACTTGATTTGGTAAATTTATATAATACTAGCGGCGCGGCGCGGTTTCACCCGCGCTCTGTACCACTCCCGTGGTATTTAGCGTCATGTTATATAGCCTATGACACTCCCTGTTAACGTAGCTTTTCAACAGTAAAAGAATTTTTTTAATTGGTTCAGTAGATCCAGAGATTACCCCCTACAGCGTCACAAACTTTACCTGTTTATAATATTAGTATAGACTAGTTTTTGATATTTGCCAGTCTGGATGGCTACCACCCCAGGTCTAGAGTATGCCTTCATAACAACCTTGAGTTGTGTTCCGGCATTAGTGACCAGGTTCCAGTCTCCCTTAAGAGAGCAGCAGCGCATTTGTAGCACCTTTGGTGTTGCAAATGTCTATAGGTGATGGTAACCGCTTTACATCAAGTGGGCCGTCTGCCTGTCTGCTGAACTCCTGCAATAAATAAAAAAAACATTAAATTTCTACTACATAAGAAAACTTACAAACATACAACCACGTAACAACCTGCTATAATACTACGCATGTTTAGAGTCATTTTAAATCATTTCAACAAACACGAACTGCATGCATGACTGACTATAACTTTGTAACATTAAAAAAAATTACAAAAGGGTTTGATAAATAATATAAAAAAACTTCCTATACAATGAGCCAAATGAATCAAAGTCATGACTAAGGTCAAGAAAGCACATTTGTTATATTGAAAATATGTATAGATTGACGTAATAGATTATAAACACAACAACAAGACAAATGATCGCACATTAGACTATATCAAAATGATATTGAACTAAAGACTCTATTCATATTAATTGGATCTACATACATACATACATACATAACTTCATGCCAGTTCCCTTGCGGGGTAGGCACGAACAACAGAGCGCCATTTAGGCTTATTCTTACACACCTCACTTGCTTCTTTGACATTCATAACTCTTGTCATGCACGCTCGTCTGTTCTTAAGGCTCCTGACATCACCTTCTGCTAGTACACGATCAATTTGATCATGGAAGGTGTGTCGTGGCCTTCCACGACTTCTGCATCCATCCACTTTTGCATTGTATATCTGTTTAGTCATTCTTTCATCATGCATTCTTTCCACATGCCCGAACCACCGGAGTAATTTAAAATTTTGTGTTTAAAATTTGTAATTAGAAAAATGGCTCATTGTGTATTGTAATCTTTATGGTAGTCATTAGCCAGGTGTGATTCTTGGAAAATCAGTCCACTCGGTTGAGTAGACATATTGTATTTGTACAGTATAAAGCAATGCACCAATGGAGGGGTGAGGCAGTCAAGCGATAACCACATGCGAGGCAAGACGTGTGTACATTCGATAATCTATATAGTGACGGACTTTGCGCGTGTTATTGAATCGTGCATTACGTTTGTACTGGTTATGTTCAGTTATATTCGTACCTGTGTTATACGTGTTTGTATAGTTCTAATAAACTGTATAATAATTCCAACGGTATTTTAATTCGAGTCCTGCAACTCGTAACAATATTATAAAATACACTTATATAAATAAAAATTAAACTATAAACTGCTGACAATAACTGCTGCTGCATCCTTAAATTGAGCAATTTGAGCTACGATAATCAAAGTCTATTAAAAATAGGCAGTGATTTGGCTAGGTCGATATTAACAGGCAGCGCGTTCTAAAGACGAACTGCTTGAACTGTGAAGGATTTGCCATAAAAGCTAGTTAATATTATTAATGCTGATGTGAGTTGGTTTGTTACGCTTTTACGCCTTAACTACTTATCATATCGTCATGATAGTTTGCGTACACGTTTTTAGAGACATAAAAGAGGATATAGGGTACCATTCATCCAGAAAAAATAGGTACTGTTCCCGGGGGATAGATGAATATATTACATATGTAAATAATTGCCAGATGGCTACCACCCCTGGTCTAAAGTATGTCGCCATAACAACCTTTAGTTGTGTTCCAGTCTCCCTTAAGAGAGCAGCAGCGCATTTGTAGCAACTTTGGTGTTGCAAATGTCCATAGGCGATGGTAACCGCTTTCCATCAAGTGGATATAATTGAAAAGATGGTAACGAGAATGACAACGAAATTTTAATGTGTTTCTCTCATGATTAGTTCCACCTTCGTTAAATGGCGCTATGGTCATTTTTTTACGCTGGAGAATGCATTAGCGCACTACTTCTCCCAAAGACCGATTCTTCACTATGTCTATAAAACTCACCTTAAGATAATTGTAGCCGCGGGAAAAAGTCTAGTAATATTATAAACGAGAAAGTTTGTTACTCTTTTACGTAAAAACTACTGGACGGATTTTGATGAAACTTTTTCTCGTGCAATCTGTATGATTGGACAGATTTGTTTGATAGATTAACTGACGTCAAATTCGCAGCAGAATGACAGCAGACGCGGAGTACGACGTAAGTAATAGAAAGTAGAAATAACAACCCATAAATGTCTCATTGCTGGGCACGGGCCTTCTGTTTATATGGGAACGCATACTTGCCACGCTTGTCCAAGGCGGATTAGCGGGTTTCATACATCGATTTATTTTCAGGCAGGATTCGAACCTGCGCTCTCTGAGATTGGGACGGGAACGTGCTAAGCACTAAGTTACGGCTTAGCATATGCGTACAACTATAGTGCGTTTTCAAATTAAGCATTCGTCGATCGTGTTAGTAACAAACCACCGCCTGAGGTAACATCGTTCCAACTTAAACTTAATTAAAGAAAATCAGAATGGCCCTCGCAACCCAGATAACTTAAGTATCTAAGTTTCACCCTGTTAAGTGGTTATAATAATCGATAATTGTCATGCTTGCAGCTAGATTTCTGTTTTGATCTCATTTCTAAGTTGACCCACTATCGGAAACTAGATTATTAACTTAATATTACTTAAACGCTAAGTTATATTTAATACTAACTACCCAACGTGATAAGTCGTGGTAGCGTAATGACTAGCGCACGCGTCCCAAACTCCAAGGGCGCGGGTTCGATCCTGGCCGGAACGCATGCACCACTTAAGACAGTTTTCTGATCTAATGTGCATATTGTTACAATTACCACGTGCTAACAACGGTGAAGGAAAACATCGTGATGCAACCTGCACATCGAGATAACCGATGTGTCTAACCTGCCAAGCCGCCTTGGAGGCCCGAACCCCCCAGTAGGACATTTATAGGCTGTTATTATATATGTCCAACAAGTTACTATAAAACAGTTAATTGAATTTTCTGTTTTTCAAATTTGTATATATAGTAACCAAGTGAAAAAAGCCCTGGTAGCTTAGTGACTAGGGCACGCGTGCGAAACCCAAAGGGTGCGGGTTCGAGTCCTGTCCAGAAAGCCTAGATATTGAAATAGCAGAATTGCGCCCCTGAATGTTGGGTTATACTTCACAGAGCGAGTTAGCATTCCCATCCAGCATGGCAGCGCAGTCAGCCTTTTGGGCATGCTACCCTCTTGCAGCGTTGTCGTACATAGTCTTAATTAATATACACGCGGCTTCGTACGCGTAGAAGTTAATTTAATTTTCCTTCTTGTTTTTCTAAAATAAAAGTAGCATAAATTACTTCTTATAACATCAGCCATCTGCTAGTGAAAGTCCCGTTAAAATTGGTCCAGCTGTTTCAGAGATTATCCGGAGCAAACAGAGACAAAAATTTTAAAAATTGTTTTTTTTTTTATAAGTACCGTATATACTTTAAAATGGATTTATTAAAAAGCTGTCATTTTGGCATTACACAACAAACTGACACTTCAAATTTTATTTATTTGTATAGATTTCAATTTTAACCAAATGAATGTCTGAAGCATATGAATAATCATAAAAGTTTTATAAAATAAAAAACAGCCTTTTTTTTTAAATGGCAAGGCAAGTATGCCTCCTTTGGAATTTGATAAAAATAAAAAAAATTCTCATCACAGGAAATGCAAAGGCCACATAAATAATATAACTAAGTATTAATATTTTAAATCTCACATTACATTAGATTAACATTCTACAAGTCGATGTATCTTATGACTAGCTTATGCCCGCGACTTCATCCGCGTGGAATAGTAAAAAAAAGTAAGTAAAAAAAACCGACTTTGAAACATTTTTCATTGGTGCTCCGCTCCTATCGGCCTTAGCGGGATGATATATAGCCTATAGCTTTCCTCGATAAATGGACTATCTAACACTGAAAGAATTTTTCATATCAGACCAGTAGTTCCTGAGATTAGCGCGTTCAAGGAAGCAAGCAAAGAAACAAAGAAACTCTTCAGCTTTATATCTTATACTCTTACACTAATATATAAAGCTGAACAGTTTGTTTATTTAAACGCGCTAATCTCAGATACTACTGGTCTGATTTGAAAAATCTTTCAGCGTTGGATAGCCCATTTATCGAGGAAGGCTATATATATTACTTGTGGTGCTACCAGCGATGTTGCCCACAACTATAATAAAAAAAGGAATAAATCCGTCTGTCTGTCAGTCAGTTATTACCCAGGCAATTACGAATTGATTTTATAAAACTTGGTAATCAGTCGTCAATAGATGTGAAATTCACTACAGTACTCGACTAATATCTGTTAGTGATGAGCATAATTTTTTAATACTTTTAATATATAAAACTGAACAGTTTGTTTGTTTAAACGCGCTAATCTCAGGAACTACTGGTCTGATTTGAAAAATTCTTTCAGTATTGGATAGCCCATTTATCGAGGAAGGCTATAGGCTATATATCATTACGCTAAGACCAATAGGAGCGGATCAGCAATGAAAAATGTTTCAAAATCGGGGGGAGCTTTGAAAACAAATTCCACGCCGACGCGAACACAGCTAGTATTAGTATAAGATTAGACATAACATTTATCTATATTGCACAAACAACATCAAAATCAGAACCTCGCTATGAAAAACCGCCGACCTTTCCAAAATCATGCATAAATATTAAATTGCAAAAAAATAAAACCAGCAAACATGGCGGATGCAAAATATCATTACACGGTAAAATTTATGATTTTAAGAAGATAAATTGGTTGGCTGTAGTGAGTCGTGATTTCCTGAATATAATGTATTCTAGCGGCGAATACACGATGTCGAAGGCTGGCATAGAATATGTACGACGTAGAGGGGATGTCTTGAATTAGATCAAAATAATTTCGAAATGCGGCAGTGCCAGTGCACATTTGAAGGATATAAAAAAAACTTATGATTTATATCAAACTAATTTAGTTTCAAGATTTTATAAGTTAATTAATTATATAACTTTAAATTTACTTGTCGGAAATGACAAATTATTATTATTCGAATAGTAAAAACTCACAATAATTACTCCTATTTCGAATTGTTATTTTAATCAATATTATAATTTATTTGACATTGCAATTCTGAAACTTCCATTGTTTTTATAAAACGGTGCAATCTCCTACATTTTACATAAAGTGGTTAAGTTATGCTACTAATATTATTAATATACAAGCGAAAGACTTTCAACACTTGTATTCTCCCCTGCATGACATACGGCTGCGAGACATGGACATTAACGGACAAACACAGGGAAAAACTTGCTAAAACAGAAAGAGCAATGGAAAGAAGCATGTTGAATATCAGGCTTAGTGACAGAATCCAAAATTCGGAAATAAGGAGGAAGACAAAAGTAACAGATATAATAACCCGCATAGATCATCTGAAATGGAGTTGGACGGGACATATGCTACGTTGCAAAATAAATAAATGGAGCAAGCAAGTAACCTTATGGTACCCAAGAGGGGACATCAGAAGACAGGGGCGTCCAAAAACAAAATGGAGCGACGATATCCGTCTAACCTTGGGACCATACTGGACCAGAGTTGCCGAAGACCGAGTTCAATGGAAAGAGCTGGAGGAGGCCTATGCCAAGAGGCACGCCGAACTGCGTGATATACTATAACATAAGAAACAAAATAGAAAAAGAAAAAATTTAAATTGCATGCATTCGGAATAAAAGGGCATTATTATTAATAATATTATAACCGCGAAAGTTTGTAACAATGTTTGTTACTCTTTCACGCAAAAACTGCTGAATGGATTTTGATGAAATTGTATAATAATATAGCTTACCCATCAGAATAACACATACGCTGTAACTTATAAAGATATAGTGTGAATTATCCAAAATATAACGATTTTTCATCACCATGCGGGTGAAACCACGGGCGCAGCTAGTGACGTCATATTTTGATAAGTCAAATAGCTAACTAATGTGTGGAAAGATTATTTCATTGTTTTATATTTGCTTGTAGACAGACTGGTAAACGGGTCTACTTAATAGCAAGTGGTTAGACATCTGCAACACCAAGGAAGCCGATGCGGGCTACCTTAATGAGATTTGAAATATTTAATACAGTATATAATTAAAATATTTAATTATATTTAAAATAATATATTACATATTCCAAAAGCAAAATAATAGCAAGATATTTTATAACAGAAGTGATATTTTATGCAGAAGTCGTGGAAGGCCACGACACACCTTCCATGATCAAATTGATCGTGTACTAGCGGAGGGTGATGTCAGGAGCCTTAAGAACAGACGAGCGTGCATGACAAAGGTTATGAATGTCAAAGAAGCAAGTGAGGTGTGTAAGAATAAGCCTAAATGGCGCTCTGTTGTTCGTGCCTACCCCGCAAGGGAACTGGCGTGAAGTTATCATACATAACTTCACGCCAGTTCCCTTCTTTTTACAATTTTTTTTTGCATTATATTTAGTATGGGTTCGTGTTTGACCATGATTTCGCCTGATGCTAAGCGAAGATATGGTCTAAAATGGAGAACGCTTACCTTGAAGGTACTCATTAACACAGAACTTGAAGACACCCAGCCTTGTATAAAATATGTCAAATACCCAATTATTTATGTACAAAAAACTCAATATATGCAGAAGTAATAATAATTCTCTTACAGGATCTTCCTGTGTCAAATTTGACAGTATTAAAAACAAACCTCCATAATGTAATTTCACTTTTCTATTTTGTGATAATCACCTGTAACAAAGAGAAGTAAATGCATTAAATACACATTAAAAACAAAATTCTAGAAGTTCATAGCAAATAAGTGAAATTCTAAAGTCATCTATATTGTTACAATTATGTTTTTACAACTAAACAGAGCTGTTGAGGTTATCAAACGTGTTTTGTTTAGATAATTTTAAGTCATTATTAGACGGTTCATTTCGGCCTTTCAATTTTGGTGAATCAACCAAAGTGATCCAATGTTAAGCAGTATGTATTTTATACCGCTGATTAATTATTAGACTTTTATGTAAAATAAATAGAAGTCTTCATTTTGATGTTTTTTATTACGCCGTAGAAATTGAAAGTTAACTAAAAATGTTGCCATTAGTGATTTTGTGTGACCATAATTTATTCACAGAAAATAACTAAAATTCTGAAAACATTGTTATGGTACACATAAGTAATGGCTGGCATTCAATCGTAGATATCATAATAATATATGAAACACATGGCACTAGATAGGACAATATATATAAGTATAGATATAAGGCCCACACTGCACATGCACTTCCTGACAACACCAGAATGTAACAGATACACTCTACATTAGTATAAGTTTAGTATTAAAACTAGAATAAATTAATATAATAAGTTATTCGTAAGATACATACACCTCAACACAAAAATCAATAAATTAATGTCACACACAAGAACCAAAATAACTAATAAGCGTGTTTAATTCAAAAAATTAAGTTGTAAAAAAGGGTACGGAACTCGAGTCTGTAGAGTTATTAATAATAAAAAAAAAACATATATGAAAATAAGCTTGAATCATTCAATGTCCTTGCATACCGTCGTGTTCTTTCAGTTCTATGCCTTTCAACTAAATTATTTAAATTTCAATGATCTGTCTAATGTCAGCCTTATATTATATATTCCTCTCCGAAACTAAATTTTGTTAGGCACAATACACACTAAAAAAATTCCGCCCATCTGCGAGATTAAGTTATGTCACGTCGTAACAAGTCTATGTGATGTGGATGAAAATGCAGTTTTTTATGCGTGGACGCACGATGCTTATTGAAATGGGTTTGTGCAGATCAAGAACATTTGTGACGTTTCGTGAATTATTTTTCAAGTAATTCTTAAATAACCAACTGGCCTCTCCATTATAGGGGAATGGATAGTGTTCTCGCCACGCTTATCCAAGTTGGATTAGCGGGTTTCACACATCGGTTTTTTTTTAATTGCAGGAGTTCAGCAGACAAGCAGACGGCCCACTTGATGGAAAGCGGTTACCATCGCCTATGGACATTTGCAACATCAAAAGTGCTACAAAAGCACTGCTGCTCTCTTAAGCGAGATTGGAACCTGGTCACTAATGCCGGAACACAACTCAAGGTTGTTATGGTGACATACTTTAGACCAGGGGTGGTAGCCATCCAGTCGGGCAAATGCTCTACCACCTGGCTGTGGATTGTTTGGGTGCCTCTTACAAAGGTCGCCCAGCCGCAGGAAATTGTATTCTTTCTCCGTTCCTGCACGGATAGATCGGTTGTCGCACGTAGGTAATAAGAAAAACAATATTTATTAATAACCGCCCAAAACGTCCCACTGCTGGGCTCAGGCATTCCTATTTATATGCAAACGGGCATTATACCCACCACGCTTGCCCAAGTTGAATTGGCGGGTTTCACAGGATGTTTTCCTCCACCTGGTAATTGTAACAATATGCACACTTGGTCAAAAAACTGCCTAAGAGATACATACATGTTATGGCGTGGTAGCCTAGTGGTTAACGCACTTGCGGTTCAAACTCAAAGAACTGGGGTTCGAATCACGGTTGATTTCATAGTGTTTGTATTGAATTAAAATTTAAATATAGACGAGTGAAGTCGCATACTCAGCACCAATATTTGCATAAACGATATTGTTCGTATATTTGAATTTAATAATAAATGAAAAAAAGTGTTCGTCAGGATCGTCGGCAAGTGGTGATCCATGGTCTCTGTCATAGATAATACACTATATTTAAACTAGATGAGCCTCTCTGGAATAAAAAAACAAAAAAATCAAAATATCATTTACCCTGTCCGATAGATGGCGGTTTTATATTCCTATATATACCACTAGACGGCGTTAATAAAGGGAAAGACAGGATAAAATGAATTTCATTTAAAACATATATAAAAAAAATGATCCACGTAAAATTTCTTATGAAATAGTGCAAGATTCTCAAAAATATGACCATAACTTGTGATATCATTTATGGTTTTAAGATCTCGTCAGCGCGATGTATTTATCCAACGATATTGCACAGCGCCATCTTAAGTGAAGTTAAGTGGACTAAATGGAAACTAATTATAATTTTTGATGTACCTGGACCACTTGATGGCGCTAGTTTCCGTACATTATTTTTTTATTTTTCGATTATTTAGGGTAGATGCACTGGGGTGGTCTCTGCCTACCCCTATGAGAAAAAAGCATGATAATATAAATACTAGGTACGTAAGAAAAAAAATCAAAACAAAGGCTTTAATATCAAAGAACTTTGGTAAATACAAAGCTTTAAAACCGATTACAAATTTTACGAGTACTAAAACTTGGTTTAGATTAAATCGAGTTTATATTGTTAGTAAAGTTATTTAAACATATTTTGCTCCTTTGAAAAACTTCTCACGAAAGTATCAAATTCAATTTGTTCGATACATTATTACAGATATATAATATTATGAAATGCTTTGCCGTCCGTCTGTAGATTTTATGAGTGCGATGCACCGAGTTTCGATTGTAAGGTTTGTTTATCGCTGTATTAAGAGTTTTCCTTGTATTTACGAGCGTAGTGTAAGTAATATAGTTTGCTATCTGTGGTAGAGGAATTGTGATATGACGGTGTATGTGGTCGAATGAACTAAGACTCTTTGAAGGCCGTCTTCACTACAGAGGCTCAGGGTTTAATTCCCGGTATGACAAATTTTGTAAAGTAAACTTTCCATTATTTACTATAGTCTGGGTGTCTGTGAACGTTGCCTGGCATATGCTTGTTAACTTACATTAAAACAACACCAATATGTAGTAACATTAATTAGAATATCACCTCTATAATGTGAATGTATTATCTTTAGAGCCTCATATTATGAACATTGTTTTGAGAATATCAGTTGTATATTTCTAAAATGTCACAGCAATGATGATTGAATCTGTCAAGTAAGCAATTATGTCATATATGTAAGACTAGCTGTGCCCGCGACGCCGTCCGCGTGGAATTTGTTTTCAAAGCCCTCCCGATTTTGAAACATTTTTCATTGCTGATCCGCTCCTATTGGTTTTAGCGTGATGATATATAGCTTATAGCCTTCCTCAATAAATGGGCTATCCAACACTGAAAGATTTTTTCAAATCAGACCAGTAGTTCCTGAGATTAGCGCGTTTAAACAAACAAACTGTTCAGTTTTATATATTAAAAAATTATGCTCATCACTAACAGATATTAGTCGAGTACTGTAGTGAATTTCACATCTATTGACGACTGATTACCAAGTTTTATAAAATCAATTCGTAATTGCCTGGGTAATAACTGACTGACAGACAGACGGATTTATTCCTTTTTTTATTATAGTTGTGGGCAACATTGCTGGTAGCACCACAAGTAACATTTGCCAATAGTTTATATTTTAAATTTCTTAGTGGTGTAATTAATTGCTCGTTGACCTAAATAAAAAAAAATTGCTTAGAAAACAGTGTTTCAATATGCTGGACTGCACCAATTTGGTACCATCGCGAGACTTTTTTGGTATATATCTAAATCGTTTAAATTATGAATGTCAAAGAAGCAAGTGAGGTGTGTAAGAATAAGCCTAAATGGCGTTCTGTTGTTCGTGCCTACCCCGCAAGTTCCCGGCGTGAAGTTATGTATGTATGTTTAAATTATCCCAATGTGTGTACACCAAACAAATGGTTTTCTTTCTTGATCGGCTCCTGTTCAGCTTGGGGATATACAATGTGTGTTTGGCTGCCGATTATTTAAAAATTAAAACTGTCGTTTATTGTAACAACCAAAATTATTTTAAAAATTAAACTAAACTATAAAATAGAAACCTAAAATTAAATAATAAAAGGGAGAGCAAAATTATAGATAATATATTGGTCCCAAACCACTGTCACTTACCGGCTTACTAAATACTTACTAAATAAAATGTATAGATAAAAATAATTCGTACGTAGTACATTATACCTCAATATGCCAGGAACAATAATTCCAATTTTACGCGAACCGAACCGTTTGGTATTTCATACCTAAACCACTTTTCAAAAGTTTCAATTTAATTTATACAAAGTGAACACGAGCCAAAAATTTCGATTGCACTGAAACCGGGAAAACATCGTATACTATGTTATTTTACCTGAATTCCAGTCTAGAATTTCGACAAACAAAAATGCAAAGCTAGGCAATAACTGACACTATATATCTTGCAGATTTGAAACTTATTTGCCGAAACGAGAATTTTATTTTGATATCGAATAAATTTGAATCCTATGTAATATTATAAATGTGCATGTGCGTTTGTTTATGACGCTTTCACTAACGCCTGACTACGCGACCGATCATCACGAAATGTTTAATATTAGAAAATTCTAAACATGCCGTGTCTGTACATTTCGAGTCTAAGAATTGGTTGTCTATCAGCGGAAATCTCATTGAAATCGGCCCAGCAGTTTTTACGTGAATTCCGAATAAATAGACAAGTATTAAAAAAAAACAATTCAGGAGCATTTTTACAAAGTAAATACAACAAACAAAAAAAGCAAAAATGTTTTTTTTTGCTGTTTTGAATACTCTTTCTATAGCTGAACATAATAACGAGTTTTTTGTAAGTAATACATAAACCATTCAAATAGTACATACATACATAGCTTCACGCCAGTTCCCTTGCGGGGTAGGCACGAACAACAGAGCGACATTCAGGCTTATTCTTACAAACCTCACTCGCTTCTTTGACATTACATAGCTCTTGTCATGCCCACTCGTCTGTTCTTAAGGCTCCTGACATCACCTTCTGCTAGTACACGATCAATTTGATCATGGAAGGTGTGTCGTGGCCTTCCACGACTTCTGCATCCATCCACTTTTGCATTATATATCTGTTTTGTCATTCTTTCATCATGCCCGAACCACCGGAGCATTCCTTTCGTTACCTTCACCCCGACACTCTCTTTCAGACCAACTCTCATTCTTACTTCGGTATTACGAATTCGGTATTTTTCGTAGTAACATATTAGTTACAATTCATGCATGAAACATTAGCAGTTGATAACTTATAATTTGCGGTGTTTCTTTTTAAGATTTATCGTCTTCCTGATAGAATTTAGGGCTGGTGTTATCCATTTTACAACAGAAATGTAAGGACATTGCTTTGGCCCAAAAGTCTCCGTCTCCTTTTACATTAATACGAGGGAAGCAGTGGGAAAAAGATAGTCTTAAAATAAACGCTGAATGTTAAGTAAAAATGACTTGATCGCTATAGATTGTTTTGTCTGTGTGTCGCGGTCTGAAAGCTAGTCTATAATAAGGTCAAAAAAGGCTGAAGGGATTGCAATGTTTAGCATGGATTAAATAAAAAATCAAGTTTTTATTCAAAATAAGTTCCACTGGAGAATGCTTTTTAAAGCTCATACATATAAGTTAAAATTTAAATTTACTTCCTATTCTATGTACACAGCTTCGCAACGTGTTATTGCTGTTAAGGAGAAGAAGTGGTAATAAACTCCCCAGCAACATGTCTAGCTAAAAATTGTTTTCTTCTTATTTATGTTATATATTAAACTAGCTGTCCCGGCAGACGTTTTTCTGCCCTGAAGTTCATCTACCGGGTCCAATTGTGAATCTAAACCATCCTTGACTCCACTTGAACACACACAAAAAAATTCATTCAAATCGGTCCAGCCGTTTAGAAGGAGTTCACTGTCAACACACGTACAGAAGAATTATATATAGAAAGATATGTTTTCGAAGAAGAATTACGTTTATATGATATGCATACAAATCCCAAGTCCAACGTGGAAGAAATGCCGTCTATAGCAAGTAAATAAATATCTAACATTATAAATATCGCAAGTAAACTGTGAAAATTAATAAAACGAAACTTTAGTGAAGTTTCACTTAGACCCAAAGGCCAAGGTATTCCAATATACTTTATCCGCAAAATGAAGCAGCCCCCGGTTTCAGTATCAAAGTGAAACTTGGTAACCATCGCGGGAAGCGAACGGCTTTAGAGCCGACAAGTTTTGCTGAAACTTCGATTAACGCACCTACCGAATGAGTTAAGTGATGAAATAAAATAAAATGAATGCAATGAAATAAAATGTATGCAATAAAATAATCGTCTAGCGTCGTGGTAGCGTAATGGCTAGCGCGCGCGTCCCAGACTCAGAGGGCGCGGGTTCGATCCTGGCCGGAACGTATGCACCTCTTAGTCAGTTTTCTGATCTAATGTGCATATTGTTACAATTACCATGTGTTAACAACGGTGAAGGAAAACATCGTGATGCAACCTGCACATCGAGATAACCGATGTGTCAAACCTGCCAAGACGCCTTGGACAAGCGTGGCGGGTATACTGTCTGTTCCCCCTATAATGAGAGCCCCGAGATCAGCAGTGGGACATTAATGGGCTGATATTATTATTTATATTATAATAAAATAATATGAATAATATTTTGTTCAGCATAACATTTTAGTATGTACATACATACATACATAACTTCACGCCAGTTCCCTTGCGGGGTAGGCACGAACAACAGAGCGCCATTCAGGCTTATTCTTACACACCTCACTTGCTTCTTTGACATTCATAACTCTTGTCATGCACGCTCGTCTGTTCTTAAGGCTCCAGACATCACTTTCTGACATTTTAGTATGTCATGTAACATTATTTTTCTTTTCTTTAATTGTGTCTTGCTCTTATTGAGTATGCATTGTTTGCTACAACTACATTAATTCTTCAAAAAGTAATTCTCTAACATACTTCTGTACAAAACTTATAAAAAAAGGATTTGAGATATAAATAGAATATGAAATATAAAGAAAAACAATATTTAGCCAGACGTGTTGCTGGGGAGTTCCTTGCCGCTTCTTCTCCTTTACAGCATCAACACGTTGCGAAGCGGTGTACATAGAATAGGAAGTAAAAATTAAATTTTAACTTACATGTATGACCTTCAAAAAGTGTTCTCCAGTGGAACTTATTTTGAATAGAAACTTTTGAATTTGAATTTGTTAAGTGTTCACGACTAAAAATAACTAATAAACAATAAAAATAACAAAAGATGTCTGTCTGCCTTCTCTGGATCTCTTCAGAAGGACCTGTTATTTATAACTCTTTACCAATTAACATTATAAACGTACCTACAAGAAAATTCACTGTAGTCTTAAAAAAGTGGCTGATCAAGAAGTGTTTCAATACTGTAGATGAATTTCTTAAAAAAGTGCTTGCCGTTATTATCTATATGGGAAATCTTAGTGATCTATTTGTAATTTTTTACATTTGTAACACCAAAGGTGCTACAAATGCGCTGCTGCTCTCTTAAGGGAGACTGGAACCTGGTCACTAATGCCGAAACACAACAAGGTTGTTATGGCGGCATACTCTAGACCAGGGATGGTAGCCATCCAGTCGGGCAAATGCCCTACCACCTGGCTGTGGGTTGTTTTGTCGCCTCTTACGACAGGCCGCCTGGCCGCAGGAAATTGCATTTTTTCTCCATTCCTGCACGGATAAAAGGCTTACTTAAGGCTCCTGACATCACCTTCTGCTAGTACACGATCAATTTGATCATGGAAGGTGTGTCGTGACCTGTATATCTGTTTAGACATTCTTTCGTTACATTTAAATATCTATATTATAAAAAATAAGGTACAAAATTGAATAACTTGATATTTTGAATTAGGTCTCTATAATTCTAAGGGTGCGATTACAGAATATATTCTGTAATCGCACCCTTTATTTTTTATGTTTTACTTGACACAAAATTCAAGTACAGTATTTATTAGATACTTTATTGGTTTGTTTTTTAATACATTTTGGCTGTCACCCTTGGTCTAGATTATACATACATACATACATACATAACTTCACGCCAGTTCCCTTGCGGGGTAGGCACGAACAACAGAGTGCCATTTAGGCTTATTCTTACACACCTCACTTGCCTCTTTGACATTCATAACTCTTGTCATGCAAGCTCGTCTGTTCTTAAGGCTCCTGACATCACCTTCTGCTAGTACACGATCAATTTGATCATGGAAGGTGTGTCGTGGCCTTCCACGACTTCTGCATCCATCCACTTTTGCATTGTATATCTGTTTAGTCATTCTTTCATCATGCATTCTTTCCACATGCCCGAACCACCGGAGCATTCCTTTCCTTACCTTCACTCCGACACTCTCTTTCAGACCAACTCTCTTTCTTACTTCGGTATTACGAACGCGGTCCGCGAGCGTCACTCCGCAGATTTTGCGCAGTGCTCGCATCTCGACCGCGTTTACTCTACTTTCATGCTCTCTCTTCATACCCAACTCTCGCTTCCATACGTGAGCGTAGGTACCAGCACCGCGTTGTGTATGGCGAGCTGGGCCTTCTGGCTGAGGTTCTTAGCGCCTAGATTATGCCGCCATAATAACCTTGATTTGTGTTCCGGCATTAGTGATCAGGTTCCAGTCTCCCTTAAGAGAGCAGCAGCACATTTGTAGCACCTTTAGTGTTGCAAATGTCTTTAGGCGATGGTAACCGCTTTCCATGAAGTGGGCCGTCTGCCTGTCTGCTGAATTCATGCAATAAAAAATAACTATACTATAGTTTTTATTGGTAATTCCGTTTTCTTTTTAAGTGCGTTCGGCAATCTTCTAATTCACTTGGACCTTTTCCCACCTCTTTAAAGGCAACCATAACGAAGATAAATCAACTTTTGTAAAGGCTCTACTTTATTTTTTGTGTGTTGCCATTGTGTAAAAACACGCCATGGCATTACCCATTATACCAATTAGTCACGGCCCTTCTCTTCCAAGCTGTCATTTAACCAACCTTAAATACGAAAAGTGCAGTTATGCAGTTAACAACTAATAAAATAACAATAATTTGACACCATTTTCTTGCGGATAATTATCTGGTTAAAATTTTAAAACCGTATCATATGATTTCGTAAGTATTTTGGGTAAAAACAGAATCTTCCTGTCATGCTTTCGGATGGCCAAAAATATAACTCGAGCAATGCTTGGTTTATTTGCCGGTATAACTATGAAATCTATAGATTTAAGTTTGTAATGAACAATATTGTTGCGAGCCGATATCTAATCTTTTGCAGGTGTTTTATTACCCCTTTAAATTTACTTTCTAGGAAGAAAATAGCTTGATATAACCTATTTATCTCAATCTGGATATCCATATATATAAATTATGACTTAAAATAATTTATGCTTGCATGACAAGAGTTATGAATGTCAAAGAGGCAAGTGAGGTGTGTAAGAATAAGCCTAAATGGCACTCTGTTGTTCGTGCCTACCCCGTAAGGGAACTGGCGTGAAGTTATGTATGTATGTATATATGTATGTAAAATAATTTACTTAACTTTTTCATATTTCGGAAATTTCAAAAATATCCGATATTTTCAATGTGCTTAAAAACAAATAATTTTATATTTAAGTAACAAATCTATCAAATATATCAAAAAGTCGTGGTAGCGTAATGGCTAGCGCACATGTCCCAAACTCAAAGGACGCGGGTTCGATCCTAGCCGGAACGCATGCACCACTTAGTCAGTTTTCTGATCTAATGTACATATTGTTACAATTATCACGTGCTAACAACGGTGAAGGAAAACCGAGATAACCGATTTATCAAAACTGCCAAGCCGTCTTGGACCAGCGTAGCGGGTATACTGTCCGTTCCCCCTATAATTGGAGGTCCGAGCCCAGCAGTGGGATATTTATGGGCTGATATTTTTTATTATAAAAATCAATAGATTTCTGGTTAACAAAGTTGTTACTCATATCAACCTCATGGTAGTTTTGTTCAGTGTCAACGAACACTGAACTTTATATTTCATACTTTCCGTTGAAAGGCGTGAGATT
Source organism: Dendrolimus kikuchii (assembly GCA_019925095.2). Lineage (NCBI taxonomy): Eukaryota > Metazoa > Arthropoda > Insecta > Lepidoptera > Lasiocampidae > Dendrolimus > Dendrolimus kikuchii. The sequence continues at coordinate 1,994,846 of CM034404.1, forward strand.
GTATCACTATAGAACTTTACCGCAGTACACTGTACAAGCTGTGTATTACTTAAGTTAGAACTTAGTTCTACAGAACAAAGTAAGAACAGCAAAGTCTCAAAGCTTTATGAGCTAAGAAACTACACAACAATACTTTGCTTTATGATAATAAAGCCATTTATAACCACTATAAAACGAGGAGTTATTTCAACAGTAAACTTGGGACTGTTTTTGAATTATGTTACCTACCTTTTTGATTTGATGTCATTTGGTTATTCAACCTGTTTGGATCTACTTCATTTTTTTTTTAATATAAAATAATAATCATCATCATCATTCTGAAAGAATGCATGATGAAAGAATGACTAAACAGATATACAATGCAAAAGTGGATGGATGCAGAAGTCGTGGAAGGCCACGACACACCTTCCATGATCAAATTGATCGTGTACTAGCGGAGGGTGATGTCAGGAGCCTTAAGAACAGACGAGCGTGCATGACAAGAGTTATGAATGTCAAAGAAGCAAGTGAGGTGTGTAAGAATGGGCCTAAATGACGCTTTGTTGTTCGTGCCTACCCCGCAAGGGAACTGGCGTGAAGTTATGTATGTATGTATGTATGTATCATTCTGTTGTGTATGAGATGATTATGTTGCAGTGGATATGAGTCATGGAGAAGTATCACGGTATTTTTTATATTCATCGCTTAGCAGGTTAAGTAGAAGAATGTCGTTTACGTTGGTACGACTCCTAGAGATCACTGCTGGGCTTGTATCCATTTTAAAGTTACGGACGGTATAACCAACAAACTTACACAGGATGCTGCAGTACTCAGTTTTTAGATGTCGAGGTTTCCACGCGATAACTTTCTTTACCTTCATTAGATGTGGTAATGTAGCAATATACATTAGTTTGGAATATTTGCCTTTGCAGTTTATTATGCTCAACTGGGGTTTTCTCAGAGTGGTAAGATTTTTTTTATTGTATAGTTTGAGGAGACAGGCAGACGACCCACCTGATGCAAAGCGGTTACCATCGCCTATGGACATTTATAACACCAAAAGTGCTACCAATTTGCTGTCGCTCTCTAAAGACATTATCCTTGTAGAAACGGAGAAAGAATACAATTTCCTATCTTAAGAGATGACAAAACAACCCCCAGCCAGTTGGTAGGTTAATTGCCCGTCTGGATGACTACCTTCCCTGGGCTAGAGTATGCTGTCATAACGACCTTGAGTTGTATTCCAGCATCAGTGGCCAGATTCCAGTCTTCCTTTAGAGAGTGGCAGTACATTGGTAGCACCTTGGTGTTAGTAATGTCAATAGGCTATATGGAGATTATAACGATTTAGATAAGATATGGAGTTTTGCAAAAAGGGTGTCACAAAATTTCTTTGAGGCCGGCAGCGCATTGGTAACATGTTGGTTTGTTGTTGGTTGGTTTGTTAACATGCAAACGTCTACAGGCGATGTTAACCGCTTTCCATCAAGTGGCCCATCAGACTGGTTGCTGTACTCCAGCTTTAAAAAGAATGCTCCTTGCCTTGAAATCGAACCTACTTCATTAAGATGGTAAGCGAATGTGTTTACTAATAAGCTACTCCACTGTAAAAATGTAGAAAAATTCAATTCATATTGCTGTTATGCTTTAGTGGTTTGACTGTACTACTCTAGTTATGTAATTAAGCATCAGTTAACTTGGTTCACAAGTATTCAAAACTTCCTCTACTGTTTCATTAAACAGTAAGCGACACGCTTATGCTTTTATATCTTGAATAGACTAACAAAAAGCTGTCCACCGTTTTACAGAGTTGATCCTTAAATTTGTTTGACTTGACTCACTTTGTTCCTAAGTTTCCGGCAGCTTCTTTCTCCGGAGTCTTGTCTCGACACTTATAAATTTCAAGTTTGTTAGCTTTTGAATTTTCTTCGCAAATGTTTAATATATTTAATAGGATTCTATTCATATTTTCATACTAATATTAAAATAACTCTGTTAACTTTCACGTGTAAACTGTGAAATGGATTTTAATGAAATTTCGCTAAGAGATAGATTGTATCCTGGAGAAGAATAAATTTTATTTCTTGTATCAAGTTTTGTAAATATTTATTACATTGGAGTTGAAAATTTGTAGACTTCATACAAAAATATCTATCTATATACGTACCATCTAATACCTAACAACGTATTTAGAGGAAAGACAATAATTCCAAATGCAAAACAAACAATGAAAACGAGAAAACTTGTTACAGACATAAATGAACATTTATCAAAAGGTATTAAAAAGCCTTAATTTGAAGACGGAGTTTGGTACTTAGTACCTTTCTGTGGGCAATTTTTTAAATCAAGTATGAATGAATGAATGAATGAATGAAAACACTTTATTGTTCACCAAAAATTCAAACTACGTTCTTAAAACTAAGTACAATAAATGTTGAACAAAGGGCGGCCTTATCGCTTAAAGCGATCTCTTCCAGGCAACCCCCAAGTACTATTATATATATTCTGTATCATAATACCTCATTATTGTGATTGAATAGTAATTTACTACAGTAAATGGGATTTAAATTCTCTTTGCATCCCTGTTCTGTTATGTAAATCCCAATAATTTTACATTATCTTTACATCTCAGCCTGTAACACATTTGGAAGTAGCTTTTCGAAATGCAGCAGCACAAAATAATATTTGAAGCATTGCATCGTACCATTTTGTGTGCGGAGTGGCTGGGGCCACTATAATTTAATATAACTGAGTGGAGAAGCGCAGTTGGACGCCGACACTGGTGGGATTGCGAGTGAATAATTCGACTACAGAACCGACTACTGTAGCCATCATTGGTGAATTACCATTTGTATTTCGACTGCCATACAATCTATATAATATTACTACTGGGCGAATAGTGAAGGAGTTTAAACTACCGAAAGGTTTGATGTTTTCGATAGATTGTTAGATCCGAGACATGGGTTAGTATTTATATTAGACTTCTCAAGTCAGTGGAGTAGATTGAAGGAATGTGAGAATAGATAGAAATTAGTTTTGCAATTATTCCTACATACCTCAAAAGTCATATACCTGACAACATCACCAAGTATAATATTACTTAAGTTAATAAGGTTATCGGTACAGAAACGTAAAACAATATAAGAAATAAAGACAAGAGCACAACGAAATATAATCAAAAAACTGGATTCGATGTCGCAAGAAATGTTTGAATAATAAAAGATTGAAATTTCTTGGAGCATCCTGCCTCGGGGCACTCCACGGACACCCTACACGACGGCAATTTATTTGCAACTAACCAAGTGATAGAATGATACATCTCTTTGAATTTAATTCGCTCGCATTTCGCGTCTGCCATTTTGTTTTCTAACTTCGATTACACGAAATGACTTTATTGCCTTGGTAATGTAATTTTGTAATTGAATTGAAAACTGCGAGACGAGGTGGAGAATTGATTAAATCTTTTCCTTTCGATTTTTGGATGATTTGACCTATAAATGTGTTTAAGTGGTAAAAACGACCGCCATCTAGTTCTGTAGGAATTTGGAGGTTTTATTAATTACGGTTTTTGGCAGACGATCATCAATCCTACGAGTAGTACCCTTAAACATGTAAATTAAAATTTTGTAAAGGCATTTCATCGATCCAACATATAAGTATATTAACTACAATTTCTAAATTAATGAGGAGATTGCATATAAGGTTTTTATAATCGTCATTCAACATCATAAGATAATTTTTGAGGTAACAAAAATATGTCTTCAATCCATCCTATCTGTCTCCCAGATTTCTATCTATTTCCAAGACATCCAGATCTATCTCTATCATGTTGTAACGAGCAATGTTACTTTCGTAGTTGTATTGTATTGATGTTATTTGGAAGGTATTATATCCCGACTTTCAATTTAGAAGAGTATCAAAAGATCAAACCCAGCTTTGCAATAACGTGATGTAAAAGTATAAGCTAGTATGCAATAATACTAAAGTAAAAATTCACAACAAAGAAGCTTCGATAATAGATATAGAATATCTGAAAGCTAAAACAACCAGGATTCCTTTGAGAGAACTTTCTATAATGTTCGGTGGCAATATGATAAATTCCAAGAAGCGGACAGATATTTTGATTCTTTTGCATATTTCAGTACAGCTCGACGGAAGTTCCTTGTTTCAATTTAAAATTTATCGAAGCAGACAGAATACATCTTGTAGAAATTGTAGACATTTTTGCATTGATAAATAATATTGGCGTTGTTTTATCAATGCAATACTTATTAATATTTGTAGCAGAAGGACCTAATCTGTTGTGCTGCAATCAATGCATATAAATGAAAGTGACTTTGTTTGGGTAACTGTGATCTTTAATTCCAGTTAATTTACCTCCTAGTATTAAACATAGAAATAATCATTCGTTATTTAAGGTACGTATAAAATAAAATAAATTAGCTAACAAAGTCCTAAATTATACATTTATAAGTTAAGCATGTTAGGCTTGTATTACGAGTATGCTATATACACCACTAACGTCGATACTGGGCCACAGGACTTACTCTCTAACGTCTTTTGTCATTTACTACTTATTTCTTTTATATTTAAATACATTTTTATTGCACCTAGATGAATCAAAAAGATCTTGGAATCAATATTAAAACAATGCAAACAAAATATTTTTTATTTATCTACATAATCTCCCCCTCCAATGCAATACATTTAGAATAAGAGTTTATAAATTCCTTATTCCCTGCGAAAAAAATGTTTTTCTTGAGTCTCGAAACAGTCCTCTACGGCAGCCATAACTACGTCATTATCTTTTTTACTTCCACGAATTTCCTCTTTTAATTTTGGGAATAAGTGAAAATCACTTGGGGCTTAGTCCGGAGAATATGGTGGGTGGTCAAGAAGATTGAAGCCAGCACAGCAGATTGTGTTGAATGCAACTACCGATCGATGAGCGGGATGGTTATCGTGAAGAAACAACACGCCCTACGACAGTTTTCCACGACGTTTTTCTTTAATCGTTTCACGGACTTTTGGAATTAAATTTGCATAATAGGGTCCAGTAATCGTCTGGCCTTTTGGCGTGTATTTAATAGAAAGGATTCCTTGACTATCCCAAAACACTGAGGCCATTACTTTGCCAGCGATAGGAGCAACTCGAAATTCCATAAAGGATGGAGAGGATGGTTGTTTCCAAGATATGCTTTGTCTCTTAGTTTCAGGATCGAAATGGTGGACCCACGTTTCATCCATGGTGATAAGGCGACGACAAAAAATATCCGAATCACGCTGGAATATTTCGAGATTACGCTTAGAAATTTCCAAACGTCGCTTTTTGTTTTCGTCGGTTGACATTGGTGGCACCCATCTTGCCGACACTTTTTTGACCAGTGAATCAATTAAAATGGATTGAACGCTAGCAAAAGATATCTTTAGGATCTTAGCTATGTGTTATGGTTATTCTTCAGTCTTTCAAATCAGATTCTCAACCTTTTAGACATTTTTTTCCGTAATGGAGGTTGAAGGCCGCCCAGAACGCGGGCCGTTTTTACAGCTTGATGTACCTCGTTTAAGTTCAGCCATCCAGGAGGCAGCTGTAGAATAGGCATCATCACCTAATGTCTGCTGAATATCCGAAAAAAAATCTTTCGTAGACATTTTTTTTCAAGCTGAGATATTTTATCACCGCACGTAAACTCACTTTTATCCATAATTTTGCATTTTTGGCAACTCGTTGTACAAAACAATTTATTACGTGCGAACGAACTGACAGAAACAAGTGTCAGTTGACATAAATATTGTGTGATTGACACTCTTTAATTTGAATATCAAACTTCTCCCAAAAAGGTTTTATATATATGCACTTCTAAGAACTTTTTGATTCACCCTCATATGTTCTATTTATATCTGTGTGATATGGACTATTTTAGTGTAGTTTAAAAAAAATTTGTTCCTTCTTCCTTCTATCTAAATTTTCATTGACTTTATCGGACTCTTCAGACGAAAACGAACGACAAAAGGCATTTGAGAGTAAATCCCCAGAATAGATTGCGGTACGTTGCTTTACAACATTGACCCGTTCGGGTATTGAAGACAGCACTTCCACGTTCTACTGAACTAGTTGGACTAGGCGGCATATACGGTAAGGCGTTAAGTAATAGTTTCCATGACATACAGATTAAAGTTTTTGAAAGCCGAATGAGGAAGACGGTAGACCGGGATATGTGGCGCAAACTTAAGACTGGCTGAAGAAGAAGAAAAAGAAGCCGAACAGCAAGTGATATTTACCTGACCAGTTAAATAAAAATCTATAAGCAAACAAAAAAACACCTAGCAAATATAGTATATCATCAATTTGGAAATTAGTAGACATTGTAATGTAAATTCAAAGCAAAATCCAAAAAGAAAATTATGCAAAACAACACAAAACAACCTGAAGACTTCAACACTTTCAAATAGTCTGTAATATTCAAAAGTCATTTAATTATAATTCATGAATGCCGAAGTAGAAACTCGGGAACAATGGCCAACGGTACGTAAACATGCTTATCTACTTGATGGTACCCATAAACAAGATAGCTTTTACTGCATTGTATCAAAAGTTTTCGCCTTTATAGATGTTGGGTATTTTTGCCATGCACTTCACAAAGACGGCGTTACTGATGGCCGCACTTTCAAATTTGCATACATATTTAACTTCAATAATACACTCGTGTTATAAAATTTCAACTTTACAGACCAATATTTTTAATAAAGGTATATAATTTTACTACTTCTCAAATGAGAATACATAGATAGATAACATTATTTATTGCAAATCAAAGAAACAAATAAAAAAAAATATTTCCATAATTTTCTAGGTGATACAATAAGAGGTCTTATCCCATAAAGCGATCTCTTCCTGACATCTTAAATTAAAGCATATTCTTGCAATCAGGGGATATAGTTGGTGCAGAAAAGAAGTAACAGATGTACATACTTTAGCTCATTTAGAAATTAAATACACATAAAAGAAAGACGTTATTTGTAGGTATACATATTTTGCCATAAGCTGTAAATATTATAATAATGACGATAAAGCTATTATTGTAAATTACATTGTACATATTGGTATATAACAGGTATTAGACACAATTAGCTGTCAACTCTTTTATTCTTCAATATATCCTCTTATATAGACCTCTACATAAAATTTGCACTCTCATCTATCTCTTACTTATCTCATCTAAATAACTCCTACTCATTGTTTAAGATACCACTTTCTGATTTATCATCCTCTGTTTCTTTTACCCTATCTTATATTTACTATACTGTGGTTGTTCTTGCTCATTTTTCTACTATCTCTGATCATGTCTAAACCAACAGTATTTTAGTCACTTTATGTTTAACTATACATATTTTAATTTTGTTTTTTCTTTGTTGTTGTGTAATTTTACTTTACCCTTTAAGTCCTAATAATTTTCTTTATCTAACATCAATTATATCAAGTAACGTTAAAGTACTGTCTCTGAAACACAAAATAGAACCGTAAAGTTATTTTAATTAAAACAACTTTGGCTATATAAAATGTCCATGATATCATCCAAACACTCCAACGGGTTATAATCATAACTTACAATACTTAACTCGAGTCTAATTCAAGTATTAATTAAGTTAATTGTAACTTAGTAAAATAACCCAATTTAAAGGCAAGCTGACGCCCCAAAGTTCGAGGTTATAGAAGGTTTCAATGGAAATTTATTAGTGGGACAACTATTTGTCAAATTTGTCCCCCAGAAAGGGTCTCGGGGCAATGGAATTTGGTGAAAACCGTCGAGCGAGTCCAATTTGTTTGTTCGTTACGTGCGTTTCGGGGATTTAAGGCTTCTCATTGTCATGAACGGGACAATAGGGGGTTGAGAACCACGATTTCTATTTAACATGTTGCGTAATGTATTGTTCCATTTTAGAATCTGTTAATTTGTAACAGCCTCAATATAGTTAGTGAAAGTACTTTCAATTCATGAAGGCGAGTAAGCTTTTCTTGTGGTAAACATGTTTATGTATATGTGAGACCAAAAGCGGATACCATTATACCACAGACGGCATGCAATGCAATTGCAATGTGCCTTTATGAATTGCAAGAACATAATAGTACACAATTTCGATTGTGCAATTAAAATGTGTGTGCATCCAAGGTTTTTAACAGGTCGATGTTAAAATTTCTTGCCATAAAATTATAATATCGTACAATACATTACATTCAATTATAAGCTAAGACAATGAAATATTCTATCGATAATCCCTTAAGAATGTAAGATACTGAGCCTAGGTCATCTAAGTCAATCGGTTAGGTTCCCCAAACGCTGGCTACGTTAGCTCGTTGGATCGAGGTTAATCTGAGGTAGGAACACGCCCTCTGATCACCCAAACAGTCAATGAGTCATTGAAGAAGCTCCTGGATCCACGCCAAATTCCTTTAATTAAAGATATTAAAATTTAAACAGTAAAACAATCCACGGTGAATGCGCGAAATAGATAAATTTGTCCAAAAACGGATTCTGAATATTTGACGCAGTACAAACGACAAGTGTCATTGACATTATAGTAGCGTTCACAATACACCAAAATCGAATGCAAATATAGAAAACAAGAACTTATAGAAAAATATAAACAGCACAAGCTTCGCCGAAGCTAAATTTAGTCCATAAAATACTCGCAATACAGAGAACAAGCCTTACAATAGTATATTAAACGTATCGAATGCTACTACACTTGTACCGCCAACCACGAAAACGGGATACTTGCCAGAAGCCAGGATGTGCCTATTGCAAAAATAAAGGAGTACCAACGTTTGTGAACTTGTGCGGTTTCGGAAACAGAATTCAATTCTCGTGTTTAACTTCCATAGCGGTGTTAACTTTTAAATTTGCATGCTTTAATGCATATTGTTTATGTTCAAATACTTTTTTGCCGAATTCTTTTCCGTTAAAATAGTCACGATTGTATTTAGTCACAGTGCTCACTTCGATGTCTGGAATGTTTTAATTACTTCAGGCACTGGTCTACCTAATAGGATGTAGTATTGTCGACGTTGTTATTTAAGAAGATTTACTTGTTGGTTTATTTTTAATGGAGTAATTAAAGAAATATTGACAACACTCAATGTAGCTTCTTTCTGTTCATTATTGTAATTATGCAGCTTACCTTACGTCAATCTATCTACCGTACTAATAAAATTGAAGTTTCCCTCTGCGATTTAAACATAAACGTCAAAATTTAAGTACATACATACATAACTTCACGCCAGTTCCCTTGCGGGATAGGCACGAACAACAGAGCGCCATTCAGGCTTATTCTTCTTCAAAATTTAAGTGAGTGCTATATATACGATAACTAATTTTAAATTAATCTCAGTCTGTCGGAAAGTGTCTCAAATAGTTTCCAAAAGATTTTAATGAACAGAAATTTTATGGGATTGGATTTGGGCTTGCAGGGTTCAAACGAAATTAAAAAACAGAGTCTCTTTTGAACAGAGTGTCATATACAAAGTGTTTGCAATAAATAAGGTAGATGTTGAACAGCATTTGATCATATCGACTATCAAAGAATCCATTTTTTCTTTATGAAGTATTTATTCATATACACAGTTACTTAACATTTTTCTTTTCAAACCTAGCGATGAAGATACCGATAGCCAGCAATAATTATTTACTGGAAGATAAGTAAAAAAAGATCACTTTTTATGGCAATTTTTTAATAATACAGATTTTAAATACGATACCAATCATAACATCGTTCCTATTAATTAAGAATCAAATGCAAGACTATATATACATAATAGATAAATGTATTTCTATGAAAATTCAACTAGCATTTGAGCACAACAGCACGTGTTGTGATAAAACTTAAATAGGTCATCGTACAGCCGGTGTCACTTTACGCAAACCATTTATCAGTTATGCATTGCGAATATTATTTATTATTAATAATAATATCCTATAACTTTGATATTAAGTTAATTATTTAGGAGAATAAACGCGGTCGAGATGCCAGCACTGCGCAAAATCTGCGGAGTGACGCTCGCGGACCGCGTTCCTAATACCGAAGTAAGAAAGAGAGTTGGTCTGAATGAGATTGTCGGGTTGAAGGTAAGGAAAGGAATGCTCCGGTGGTTCGGGCATGTGGAAAGAATGCATGATGAAAGAATGACTAAACAGATATACAATGCAAAAGTGGATGGATGCAGAAGTTGTGGAAGGCTATTACACACCTTCCATGATAAAATTGATCGTGTACTAGCAGAAGGTGATGTCAGGAGCCTTAAGAACAGATGAGCGTGCATGACAAGAGTTATGAATGTCAAAGAAGCAAGTGAGGTGTGTAAGAATAAGCCTAAATGGCGCTCTGTTGTTCGTGCCTACCCCGCAAGGGAACTGGCGTGAAGTTATGTATGTATGTAAATGTATTTAGGAGAATATTCAATATTTATTCTTTTCTTTCTTTCAGTTCCAATATCATAACAGTCATTTGACCAAAGCGACAACGTAAGCACTTTATTCTTAGCCTATTGTTGACACTTTAATATACTCTCTGTGAAAATCCCAAAAAGGATACATAAAAATATCTATATTTTTTTTCTATTGGATGAGTTCAGCATACAGGCAGACGGCCCACTTGATGGAAAGCAGTTACCATCGCCTATGGACATTTGCAACACCAAAAGTGCTACAAATGCGCTGCTGCTCTCTTAAGGGTGACTGGAACCTGGTCACTAATGCCGGAACACAACTCAAGGTTGTTATGGCGGCATACTCTAGACTAGGGATGGTAGCCATCCAGTCGGGCAAATGCCCTACCACCTGGCTGTGGGTTGTTTTGTCGCCTCTTACGACAGGCCGCCCGGCCGCATGAAATTGTATTCTTTCTCCGTTCCTGCACGGATGATCTAAATCTGTATTCTCTTCGCAAATCTGGTTTAATATCCAAAGATACCTGGTTAGAGCTGTCTATAGGAACACATGGCTTATACTGGCCGGCACTGCAAACGACTTGTGTTGTATACCACGGGTATTGCTGTCAGGTATATTAAGGTTTTTACCCAACAAAATGCTGAGGTTAGAGATCATACACCGTAACAATTTTAATATTTACATAACTAACTACAATTTACTCCTCAGATTTTCTCCAGAAATATACAGCGTTCGCCTAGGTCCCGTATTTTGATGAAATCAAATGTAATAATTTTTAACTAATATATAATAATAATAATTTTAGTCATCATGTTTATCAATGTTTTTGTATGTTGCTTAATTTAAAGTAATACCATTAAATGATTCATGGGCGACAATAATCTTAAAGGTGAAAGATTAAACTGTAGTCGAATGATAAGCTTGTAAATGAGCCACATATAATTCATAGTTGTTTATCACATCTAAAAGACAAGGCAGGTAGCATATTGGTAGCCTATGTAGTATTGTAAATGTCCATAGGCGACGGAAACCGCTTTCCATCATATTTACACTTCAGCAATAAGAAATGGAATAATATATGTGTTGTGGAAAGCACTACCAGAGTCCGTGTTTCCAGAAAAATACAATCCGGGAATTTTCAAGTCTCGTATGAATAGATACTATATAGGTAAGCGTGCTCCATCTTCGACCGCATCATCATCCGCCACTGGACGTGATCGTGGTCAAACGCAAACCTATTTACAATTAAAAAAAAAAACGATTATTCCTCAAGAAAATTTGATGGATCTATGCCAGCTCAACATCAAAATGTTCGAAGCTAATCTTTAATCCATAATTAATAATAAAATACTTCTCATCAATCAAATGTTCTACTCTAGTATTACCTTACTTTTCATTTACAACTCTATTAAATGAATCATCTCTCTTTGCTTTCACAATCTCTCAATTATTTACGATTGGCACAATATGTCTTTTCTTTCCATACTCCACTAATCTGACATACATACGTCCTGTCAGAATACAAATCAGCATGTCACCCTTCACTCAATACATCATCGAATCATTACATTTATAAATTAATCATCATTAGTAGTAGATTAATACTTTTACTCTAACCGAGCAAGAACGGAGAAAGAATACAATTTCCTGCGGTCGGGTGGCCTGTCGTAAGAGGCAAAAAACAAACCACACCCAGGGGGTAGAGCATGCCCCCATAACAACCTTGATTTGTGTTCCGGCGTAAGTGGCCAGGTCTCTATCACATTGGTAGCACCTTTGGTGTTACAAATGTCCATAGGTAATGGTAACCGCTTCCCATCAAATGGGCCGTCTGCTGAACTCATGCAATAAAAGAAACTTTTATGCTCTTTCTAAAACAAATTTGGATTCTCATTTAAATCTTTAAATAATATATGCTTAGTTATTTAAAAGTTGGAATAGAAATTTCAATTTCGTTCGACCTAAACTCATTGAACACGGAACTGCAACTGCACATCTGTCAAACAATTCTGATCCGTATTTCAATCAAATAATTATTTACGTTATAAAATTTCTTTTATGTTAATAGGACATCTATCATTGGACCGAACGCGTCGCCGATAAGGGGATTATGCTATGTCTGTGTTTTCTAGAACACTGATATAGATACTGTAATAGAATTAATACGCTTAGAACTCGAGTAGAGTGAAGAAGCACTTTTAGGTAGGACCTAAAAGTACGCTTGTCGACTTGTCGGTCCTGTCAGTCTGTAAGACAAAGTCCTAGTGTAACGGGCTCCAATAGTTTCAAATCCCTTTTTTTATAAAGACTCTATTTACTTGCAATAAAAATTATTTATTACATGGCGCCCACGATTGTCTTTGCGCTTCAACTCTGAACGTAATTTTGTAGGAAACTATTTCTCTAGCTATTATTACTTCAAGGATACTATTTTTTTTATGTTTCCTGTCGTTACGGGCTGCTGGAAGACACAAATCAAAAACCTTTATGAAATCTTTATCATGTTGGTCCATTTGCATAGACAGTTATTTTTCTCAGAAAGTACTAGGCCTATATTATTAAGGATGAAAATTCCATCATGTATTTGCGATTGATTTTTATGAATTTACTAATGGCCTTATTTCTATTTATTATCTATTCTCTTACTTTAGCACTTATTGAAAATTGATATTATTTCTAAGAAGTTCTCATCAAATCTCGAAAACTCATGACGGTGTTCTTTAGTTACTTTTCTTTGATTATGTACGTAATAGGACTGTCTGGAATGTCTCAAAGGACTTTTTATTGAAGGGAATATTTAGACAGATATTAGGCACGAATACAATATAAAGTAATTATAGAGTTAATGGAAGTAATTTCAATTTAAGAATCCACCATAGGTACAGTCAGTGATCGTTCTAACAGATCAAGCGTTATATTATCAACCTTTCTCTTAATATATAAAATTCAATTGCTATTCCCCGGTCTGACTAAAACTCAAAAGCGGCTGGACCGATTTTGATAAAATTTCACGCGTGTGTATAAATAAGTCATGGAATGGTTTACATTGGAACCTATACGAATCGTTAGGTAAAAGGTAGCGCTGAAATCGGTTTCCAATCTTTTTTTCATTTATTTGAGTATGATATAGATTCAGAATTAGATTAGGTAGGGCAGAACAACATCTGAAGAGGCCTCTAGTAATAATATATTTTTTTATTTTTACACGACACTAAGATATCACGATATTATTATATTAGACTGAATGCCATAGTAATTACAATGTATATGAATAATTCATTAAAAAAGTAATACGTATTAGAGAGAAGGGCAGAGATAATCCCCTTATAAAGCTACCTACAATTCAGTGACCATGGTCGTGTTAGCCATACAATACCGGTAACCTGAAGCACCCACGCTCGCAGGTATCATGTTGCACCCCCAGTGCTTTTTATGCAAGTTTTTGCGTTGCCAAATTGAAATGTACATCTGTTACCCGGCGAATGTTCAAACTTTTATATCCTTTGTTATTACATCCATTTGGAATGCGTTGTACGTTTTATTTTGTTGGGTTATACGGGCATTTTAATTGGTTTCGACTTTTGTGATATGCTAACAAGCATACCTGTTGGGGTTCTGTAATATTTGGTGAAGGACCCTTGAGCCTGACGTTGTAGAGCCATGCCGGCATCATTGTCTTGGTTACAGCTCTTAAGCCTAGTTCGCACTACGCTAGTAATTTAGTCGAGTACCGAGTAATTTAGTAACTAAACGTGTCTGAATAACAAAAATTTAGTCGAGTCGATTGCATTTCGTTCTAAAATTTTCGGCGAGTAGCGCTTCCTACCACGCGTCACTGCTTACTCGTTCATTTGTTTTAAACAAGTACGAACCCGTCGTTTTAGTCGAGTTCATTAGCTGCCGCTGTCGTTTCGCTGGCGAAGAAACCACTTTAAAATTTGTTTCTGCGTATTTACAACATGAATGCTTGTGGAGCGATTTAAGTTAAGTTCTAAAATAGCGATTGCCAGTTGCTTTATTAGCTTATTTACTTTATTGCGTTGAACGTTCATCTCTTAAAACATCACTCACTTGTATACTGTACTCGACCGTAGTGCGAACTATTTTTGGGCAGTAGCGAGTATTTTACTTACTAAACAACTCGGTACTCAACTTAATTACTGGTGCGAACTAGGCTTTAGGAACGCCTCGATCGGTGTGATACCACGCTCTCATAGAATATCGACGTGAAACCATTAACTAACTCCGTTGGCTCAGCGACCCAAAGTCTTGGCCTCCGAAACGAAAGCACGCGACTTTCCTCTGTCCTGCGCAGTGTCTTGCTAGTTGTGGGCTTGTGGTGCTCAGATCAGCTAACACTCTATCTTTCCAGCGATACTTGGGGGACCAGTCGGTCGGCGACCGGTATACTTTCTCCACTCTCCGATCCTCCTCCATCCGTTCTACATGACCGAGCCAGCGGAGACGGTGAGATTTTATCTCCCCAATTATGTTGGGTTCGGCCATGAGGTCTTCTATTTCGGCGTTGGTTCGGACTCTCCAGCTGCCATCTTCTATTATTGTTGGACCCAAGATTGGTGGTCTAACAATACCAACTCTAGCATTCACCATACTGTTATACAGATTGTGATTCGATTTTCATCCATTCTCTCTACATGCCCAAATCTTAATATTCCTTTTTCAACTCTTGTTATTACATCTTCTTTCAATCCACAACGTTCCCTTATTACACTATTCCGTATCATATCATTCATGCTGACCTCACATATACTTCTGAAAGCTCTCATTTCAACTGCATTTCTTCTATTTATTTCATATCCTAGATATTCAAAAAAAATTTCATCCCTGCCCTAGACAAGGTCCATTTACAATTCACGCCCGACATATCAAGTCTAATGCAGAAATTTCGTTGCAGACATTTTGCAAAGTATGCATTTAGCTGAGTAACGCTGCATTTCCTAAAGTAATCCACGCCAGACGGCTGTCCAATGTACTTTTATTACAAGCATCACACGACGCACTTGCGCCGCATACTTTTTGCACGTGAGCAGTTTTGTTACATATATCAAAATGTCAGGTGATAATAAAACTACGTTTTATTTGATTTTGGGTTTTCCGACGTTTCGGCCACGTTTCAGTGGCCGTGATCACGGAAGACAAAGATGTCAAGTGTCAACGAGTATTGTTGAAGTTTTATTTAGCCTACCGCTAACTTGTTAATTTTAATTATTTAGTTTTAACTTTGTTTATGGTTATTATTATAATAATACCAAAATCAATCGTTAAAACGTAGTTTTATTATGTATACAAGTCGCGAAAACTTAAAAAAACTTTATGTCAGGTGATGATTGAAATATCAATATTATTATTATTTATTTTGACAAGAATCTTTTTCTGGGTTGTATTTTAACAATAATCCTTTCTTAACAGTAATAAAGAGTGTCCGATGGGTGATTTTTTATATTTATTTGTATATTTTGAATAATCAATTATTTAATATATGGGTTAAGTTCTAATTATAATTTAACATAATTATGTATGTATAAAACGAAAAAAGGGTATAGAAAAATCGGGTAACGGGCGTGTCACTAAGAAATATTTCAGAATACTCTGCAAATATCATATAATTTTTAAGCTTTTTTTATATGACTTATAATTTATTGAATCTAATAAATTATAAGTCATATAAATATATATATCATTTTAATTTGCAAAATTTGATAGAATTCTAAATTGTTAAATTGATTCGTTATTTAAAGCTTAGTTTATAAATTACTATAAATACTGTTTTGCCGCGAGCAATTATTTACGCACGAAAAGTGTGTCGTGTAACGAGCTCGTAATTGTGATACTAAGTGAAGTAACACTTTATTATGACTTGATGGAATTGCTTCTCACACATCTTAATACCGTATTACGAAGGAGTTACCTACACCCAATATTATATTATATTATTATTATATTATATTATTATTATATTATATTATTACTATATTATATTATTATTATATTATATTATTATTGGGTATACACCCAATATTTATTTAAATAAAAACATGTCTATGTAACAACTAAAACTATAAACACAAGGATTGAAGTTGTAAGTATTTCATTTTTGTCACAGAATTACAATAATTGAACATTCTAGACCAAACGGACATTCTGAACTACTGGGTCTTCTAGACACTCCACGAAGACGTAATGTTCAAGTAAAATATTGATGAATTCTCTCTTCTAAAATTAGGTCTTCTAGTTCTAGAAAAAGCTATTTAGTCGTTAACAGCGTTATTTTTAACACTATAAATAAGACTTATTTGGCTACAGTCAATAACTAGCAAGTCAATAAGAAGCTTGAGCTTCAAAAAAAAAAAAACAATCTATATATATAATAAATCTGTAGAGGTCGAATTTTTTGTACAATGAAAAAAAATGCTAAAAACCGAGTCAGGGGGATGTAAGAAGTTAAAAAAAACTAATTTAGATTTTTCTCAAATTTTTGTTTCTCCGTTTGTCTATTTGTACCGGCTAATCTCCGAAACGACTTTACCGATTTAAATGAAATTTTGTATGGTGGTAGCTTATGTCCCTGGTCATATAGGATACTTTTGATCCCGAAAAATTAAAGAGTTCCCGTGGGATAGTTAAACAACCGCACCACACGGACGAAGTCGCGGGCATCAGCTAGTACAAAAATAAATAACAAACAAAATAACTACGATGAAGAATATTTTATGATTATCTCAATGTGATATATTCAGATGTTTTTGAAGATTATTTATAGATTGGCAACACCGGAGCGAACAGCGCCGCGCTTTATTTCACAGATAACTTGGAAGTATGGAGAGTAAAGAGAGATAAGGACTACCATATTTGAGTTTAAAAAGTGTCCGTCAAAATGCGGATAATAATGCGCTATGGTGGCATAGATAAAATTTTAAAGGAAGCGCCAAAAGTAATTAGAGCGGGATAGAAAAAATTAAAAATAAAAAACCTTTTTAAAAAACAAGCTTTTATTTAAAAGCACTAAAAATAAAAAGATAAAGTTTATCTTATTCTTTCAAGTTAAAGTTTAACTTGAAAACTTTTACTATCAATTTATAACGTCATTACCAGACAGTTTTTGTGACACGATTTTTTTTTTCTTTTAAGTTTTCGCGACTTGTATACATAATAAAACTACGTTTTAACGGTTTTATTATGAATAAAATTGTTCTATCTACTTCCCAACGATATTAATTTCAGTGTTATAAAAAAGCTTGTCGCGAGATTTAAGCACTTGTATTTACTTAGTAACTTGGCCGCAAGAAATTGTATTCTTTCTCCGTTCCTGCATGGGTAAAAATTACAATATCATACAGTAATCGAAGCGCTTCAAACATTTTTTTTTAATTTAAAATGCCGCTGGAATTACTATAGAATTTATTAAAACTATACAAACACGTATAACACAGGTACAAATATAACTGGACACAACCAGTACAAATTGCACGACTCAATAACACGCGCAAAGTCCGTCACTATACAGATTATCAGATGTGCACACGTCTTGCTTGTATCGTATTCGTCGCTTGACTGCCTCACCCCTCCGTTCGGGCATTGTTTTATACTAACTATACAATACAACCCTCGACCGCGTGGACTGAATTTTTCCAAGAAAACGTAATCTGCACACCTGCGGCCATAAACGAGTACAATAACAATAGGATGTTTTTTTCTGATTACAAATTTTAAACACAAAGTAAACAAAAGAAGTCCAAATGCGGGAAAGGTAATAAACCAGGTGTGCATTCACTTTGTCGGCGTGTAACAATATTTTAGGTTTATAACTTCGGAATAAGATCGACATTGATAATTTTACCTCAAGTAAGTTCAGTCGTCTAGCAAGTCTTTCAGTAACAAGTATAATAATTTAAAAACAAATTATATTATAATATCATCGTATATCTAATTATATATGTATATCTGTATATAATAGTTTATTTGTATTTTATTTTTAATAATATTTTATTCTGATTAATACTACTTTTCTTTCTTTTAAAGTCACCTTAGAATCGCAGTGGCGGGATACCATACACAGGGGTGAAAAGCTATATGCTTTAAGCGACATTTTGTGACATGCATAAAATGTTGGGCTTTTATCATTTCAATGTCTCAAACTTAAGGAAATACAAGCAACCTAATTGACAATTAAATCTATGGGTGTACTTCTTTTTAAAGTATGGTATAAAGTTGATTGAATATGCGTTATTCTAGTCATTTGTAACTTGAAAGTTTTCTTCCTACACATTTTCCAAATGTCGCTTAAAACAAATAGCATTTCACCCCTCGATTATTATATTGCATACAATACAAGAAATGCACATGAGCCACCTCATCGTCAGCCAGATAGGCAGTTAATAAAGACAATAATTTCGGCTTGCTTAGTGATAATTTGCTTGGTTTAGGCTTTAATTTATATTTATAATGTAATAATTTAATGGAAGGATTCTTCTGGGTATGGAAGAGAGAGCATGAAAGTAGAGTAAACACGGTCGAGATGCGAGTACTGCGGAGTGACGCTCGCGAACCGCGTTCGTAATACCGAAGTAAGAAAGAGAGTGTCGGGGTGAAGGTAAGGAAAGGAATGCTTCGGTGGTTCGCGCATGTGGAAAGAATGCATTATGAAAGAATGACTAAACAGATATACAATGCAAAAGTGGATGGATGCAGAAGTCGTGGAATGACACGACACACCTTCGATGGCCTGATCTGGCCGATTGCCAGATTTCAAGGGTGCAAGGGTAAGAGGGAATGGAGATAAATGGACTCACCCGTAATAATATGAGCTGAGTAACCGGAGCGTCTGCGATACAGGAGCAGCAGTGCGTGTTCTCTTGTTATATATCTCCCGCTTCACAACTAGATTCACTTGCATGCGTGAATGTCTTTACGACGGGTCGATTCAGACTGATCGTTGAGACGCGGAAGTGCGGGGTAAATTACTTTTTCGGGGAATCATCGTTCGTTACGCGTGGCGTGAACATCCTGGGGCCCGGGGAAAAGGTGACGGCTCCCATTTATAGTGCTGACTAAGTGCTGTTGTCGTCGAGGGGAAGAGCCAACGCTTGCACTAAGCGAAAACGTCGTAGGGTTGATGGAGGAGAGGATTCATGGGAATGTTCGGGTAATGCGGTAAGTGGGCGACCTATAAGGAAATGACCAGCGGTTAGGACTTCGAAGTCTGTAGGGTCTGAAGACAGAGGGCAGAGTGGTCGAGAGTTGAGAACGGCCTCAATACGGGCTAAGAGTGTAGAAAATTCTTCAAAGGTCAGATGCTGCTCACCTAATACGCGATAGAGTAATTGCTTAGTAGATTTCACGGCTGCCTCGTGCAGACCGCCAAAAGAAGGAGCTGAGGGCGGATTGAGCAACCATGTGATCTGCTGTGTGGCTAGCTTGTGCGTAATTCTATCATCATTGGCCTTTAAGAAGTTTTGTACTTCTATGAGCTGATTTCTTGCGCCGACATAGTTTGTACCGCAATCAGAGCGAATTAGGGTAGGGATTCCGCGCCGACTAACGAACCTTTGCAATGCCGCAAAAAAGGCGTCCGTAGAAAGTTCCGAGACAGCCTCTAAGTGCACTGCCTTGGTGGCGAGACAAACGAAAACACAAAAGTAGCCTTTGAGAAGTTTGGCATTGCGTAGAGTACTTGATTTAATTAGGAATGGTCCGGCAAAATCCGTGGACACTTGACTAAACACCGGTTGTGGGCTGACTCGATCAGCCGGTAGGTCGGCCATAAAAGGGGGATTCGGCTGAGCTCGATGCCTAAAACAGCGTACACATTTAAAGACACGGTGACGAATGACTCGCCTTCCAGATAAAATCCAGTATTGTTGACGGAGTAGTGTGTGTAGTGTATCTGCGCCCGGGTGGCAGTGTATAGTGTGGAAATGATCTATAATTAGGTCCACAAGGGGGCTTGAACTGGGTAAGATGAGGGGATGTTGTGTGTCATATCTAAGGGCTGAGTTGGACAAGCGCCCTCCTACTCTAAGAAGAT
Organism: Dendrolimus kikuchii; assembly: GCA_019925095.2. NCBI lineage: Eukaryota > Metazoa > Arthropoda > Insecta > Lepidoptera > Lasiocampidae > Dendrolimus > Dendrolimus kikuchii. The sequence continues at coordinate 2,015,315 of CM034404.1, forward strand.
CATCCTTGAGAAAGGGCGAGAGGCGTTGTATTCGCACTGTACATAATTTGTTAGTTTGCAGTCGGTGGATGTCTTCAGCGAACATATTTTGTTGGACTGAGCGTACCCAGTGTAAGAGCGCTTTCTTACGTTCGTCTACGGTAATGGGACCAACGATGCGAGAGTGAGAAGATACCAAGCAATTGTGTGCAAAACGTTTAATACATGCGGTTACGCCTACAAGTGTGTCTAAGGAGCTGAATCTCGTGAGTAAATCCGTGTCTAGATCAGGAACCGCGATGTGAGCTACCATTTTTCTTGGTTTTAGACCAGGCAGTACGTGATGACCCAAAGCAGGGGGCATCGTGGGCCAGGTATCAGGTGGGGCCTTGAGCCAAGTAGGCGACCACCATAGGTCATAGGCTAAGAGTTCCTGTGCTGATATTCCCCTGCTAGCACAGTCGGCAGGGTTAAGAGCTGAGGGTACATGTCTCCAAGTAGGGTTACATGGATTGGCTGCAATGGCAGAGACTCGATTGGCCTCAAAGACCTGTAGGGATTGAGAAGGAGTTTTAAGCCAGGCGAGTACGATAGTACTGTCTGACCAACAAAAGTGTTGCTGAATGGTAATGTGGGCAGAAAGTTGAACAGAGACGCGAGAAATGAGCAGCGAAGTGAGGTGTGCAGCTGAAAGTTCCAGCTTTGGTATAGTCTGTCGGGTTTTAATGGGGGCTACCTTGGATTTAGAAACAAGTAGTCTGACGTGTACCTGACCCGTGATATTCGTTTCATGAAGATAGACTGCGGCTGCATATCCGGATTCGGATGCATCGGCAAAACCGTGTAGGGTGTAGGTGGAATCTTTGCTGGTGCAAATTGTTCTGGGGAGTCGAAGAGCAGAGAGTAGAGGTAAGTCTTCAAAAATGTGCTGAAATTGAAATGTGACATCATTGGGAGCCGATTCATCCCAGTCTAACTTTAGAGTCCATAGGTGCTGAATGAGCAGTTTTGCGCGGAAAATAACTGGGCTGATCCATCCACTAGGATCGTATAAACGAGCGATGGTACTGAGTATTGACCTTTTGGTAAATTTTTCCAGTGTAGGTACCGAAATGTGATATGTAAATTCGTCCGTTTGGGGTATCCATTGCATACCAAGTACCTTGATTGCATTGGAGTCGGGTACAACATCAAAATCCTTGGGTATGTCACATTGATCATCCGGGAAGCGTTCTAACAGCTGACGAGAGTTTGAGGTCCACTTTCGCAAATGAAATCCCCCTAGGGCTAGTAACTCAATGAGTTCAGTCTGCAGAGCTATTGCCTTGTCAACTGAATCATGCCCAGTCAGAATGTCATCCACGAATATGGAGTGCGTAAGAACCTGTGCAGCCTGGGGAAAACGGTGACCTTCATCAGTGACCAGCTGTATAATAGATCGATTGGCGAGGAAGGGGCTGGGTCGTAGGCCATACGTGACAGTGGACAGGGCGTAAGTGAGCAGAGGTTGATCTGGAGAAGAGCGCCATAGAATGAGTTGGAACCGTCTGTGGTCTGGGTGAACTAGTATATTTCTAAACATCATCTGGATGTCTGTACTAAAGACCACTTTGTGAGTACGAAAATTTAGAATGATGTCAGTAATATCACGTTGGAGCGGTGGGCCAGTGTGCAGACAGTCATTAAGACTGACACCATTAGAGCTCTTACAGCTGCCATCAAAAACCGTGCGAAGTTTTTCAGAGTTGGCTTTGAAGATGCCATGATGCGGGACGTAAAAATGGTCTTTTCCTTTGAATGTGCTGGGGTGACAAAGAGCCATGTGGCCCATGTCAATGTATTCCTTCATGAAGTCGATATATTTTGAGCGGAGGGTAGGATCTCTTTGGAGTTTGCGCTCCAAATTAAGGAATCGTCGTAGTGCAATAGCGTGGGTTGCACCGAGCTTAGGTGCCTTTGTAAGAAAGGGAAGGGATACTATGTATCGCCCTGTGGGATCACGTGTGGTGGTAGAACGAAAGTTCTCCTCACACTCGTCAGAGGTTGAGTTGTCCTTTGATTGCACTTCTTCGACTTCCCAGAATCTCTCCAGAGCGGAGTGTATTTCTTTATTTGAGTGTTGGGGTTGTAAACAGTCAATATTTACTAGTGCTGAATTAACTTGAGGCTCAGGCTTTGTGTAGTTTGGATTGATAGGACCTAAAAGAGCGAAATTGAAGATCGTGCCGAAGGCTATTGGTCTGCCGGGGCCCAAAAAAATTTTGTTACCATCCAAAATTTGGCCCAAGACATCAGAACCTAAAATTAAGTCAATAGCGGCTGGGAACCGCTGTCTAATAATGCTCTTGCCTTATGAAATTCTCCAGCGTTGTCTGCTAGTTCTAGGGACACAGTGGGTAATAAAACTGGTGGATCGTGTACTGTAATGTGCTGAGTATGTGCTGAAATATGACTGTCATTTTGGTTAGCTTTATCAGAGGAAGTAACAGGGCTGCCGGGCAAGTGATTATTATGATAAACTTTATTATCATAGTGCTTCGATGATCAAATTGATCGTGTACTAGCGGAGGGTGATGTCAGGAGCCTTAAGAACAGACGAGCGTGCATGACAAGAGCTATGAATGTCAAGGAAGCCAGTGAGGTGTGTAAGAATAAGCCTGAATGGCGCTCTGTTGTTCGTGCCTACCCCGCAAGGGAACTGGCGTGAAGTTATGTATGTATGTAATAATTTAATATTTAGTAGATGTGTAGAGCTTAATTAGGGCGGTACGACAGTGCCACACAGCCGGAGGACCTTCTTAAGAGAGGCACTGGGTTGCCTGGAAGAGATCGCTATAGGCGATAAGGCCGCCCACTGTTCTAATGCAAATGTATGCATATCAATTGTCTAGATTTAAGTTTATGTTGAACAATAAAGAGTTTTCATTCATACATTTAATTTTAAAATCTAAACATATTTAAAAGTAATCAGACTAATTTATTTAAAACCGTAAACAAAGATTGCTTTATCAAATTCGATTTAGCAATCTTCATGTCTTATTACACATAATGTGTGCGATAACCGTAACCTTTATGGAGGGACGTATGTTTGTCAAGTGTGTTTCGTGTCTTTTAATAAAAAGCCATAAAGTTTTTACGACCGGCTCATACGCGTAAAATATAAACAAATTATTTGATAACGGCAAGGTCGCAGGTGAACGAACCCGACTTAACCTACCTCAAACGAGGACAATTCTACTGTATTTAAGGACTAGCTGTGCCCACGACGTCGTCCGTGTGGAATTTGTTTTCAAAACCCCCCGATTTTGAAACATTCTTCATTGGTGCTCCGCTCCTACTAGTCTTAGCGTGATAATATATCGCCTATAGCCTTCCTCGATAAATGGTCTATCTAACACTGAAAGAATTTTTCAAATCAGACGAGTAGTTCCTGAAATTAGCGCGTTCAAACAAAAAAACTCTTCAGCTTTATATATTAGTATAAAAGTATAAGATAAAATTATGTGAGATTTTTGACCGACTTTATAAGGGAGGTTACGCGGTCGTCGCACGAGAGCCTTTCGCCGAGGCTTATAATCGGATGCGGACACGACGAGTGGATTACGATGGTACGGCGCGAGATCGAAATACTTACGCGAGAGCGACGTAATGTAGTTTTTGATGGAGGGAAGCTCCAGATCGCGGTGGAGGTCGACGTTACGCATATAGAGGGGAGCACCGACGGCTCTGCGCATGAATTTGTTTTGCACGATTTGCAATTTATCTAAAAGGGCAGGCTTGGCATGGCCGAATACCACACTCGCGTATGTCATGATCGGGCGGATGCATGTTTTATACAAAGTAAGCTTGTGTCTGAGGGACATTTTGCTTCGTTTGTCTATCATGGGTGCTAAACGACCCATCACAAATCGCGCTCTATTTCGGATTATAGTGATATGCTCGTTGAAGCGCAAGTTCCGATCTAGGGTGACACCCAGGTATTTGGTGTACTTTTCCCAGGGAATTTGTTGTTCGTAGAGCGAAATGGTTTTTAGGCGAAGGCAAGCGCGTTTGGGGGAGCGAAGCGTGCCCGGGGAAAAGAACATTGCTGCGCTTTTCTCCGGGTTTACCTCTATCCTCCATTTGCGAAACCATTCGCCTAGCTCTGTGACAGCTGCCTGCAGCCGGACGCAAGCCATTTGTCGGTTTTGATCTGATGTATAGAGTGCGGTGTCATCCGCAAAGAGGGCCAACTCCACATCTGGAGTTTTTGGGATGTCGCTGGTGTACAGCGTGAAGAGTAGTGGCGACAGAGCCGAGCCCTGTGGTACACCGGCTGTGAGTGGGTGAGGGGACGAGCGCGTTCCCTCCACTCGAAAACGGAAGCTTCGGTCTAAGAGGAAGTCTCGCAAGATGAGCACGAGTCTGTCTGGCACACCGAAATGGTACAACTTGTAAATCAAGCCGTTGTGCCAGACCTTGTCGAAGGCTTTTGCTACGTCTAGGAACAGTGCGGCTGTTCCTATAGGGCGGGGGCGATGGGCAAAGTGAGATAGTATGTGCTCCGTGATGCGGTGCACCTGTTGCACGCATGAGTGTCTAGCACGGAAGCCAAATTGCTCATCAGGTAATAGATGTTTGCTGAAGGCAAAATCTCTAAGTCGTGAGAGGATGACTCTCTCGTAAAGCTTGCTGAGTGCGCTTAGTAGGCTGATTGGACGGTAGCTGGACGGCTTATTAGCCGGTTTTCCCGGCTTGTGAATACCAATGACATCTGCCTCCTTCCAGATCGCGGGGGAGGAGCAGTTTGTTATGGCGGCATTAAAGTTGCTCACCAGGATTAAAATTGTGTGTGTATGCAGTTCACACGCAGGGGTGAGAGTGTCGGGGTGAAGGTAAGGAAAGGAATGCTCCGGTGGTTCGGGCGTGTGGAAAGAATGCATGATAAAAGAATGACTAAACAGATATACAATGCAAAAGTGGATGGATGCAGAAGTCGTGGAAGGCCACGACACACCTTCCATGATCAAATTGATCGTGTACTAGCAGAAGGTGATGTCAGGACCCTTAAAAACAGACGAGCTTGCATGACAAGAGTTATGAATGTCAAAGAGGTAATTGAGGTGTGTAAGAATAAGCCTAAATGGCACTCTGTTGTTCGTGCCTACCCCGCAAGGGAACTGGCGTGAAGTTATGCATGTATGTACTATTATTTACAAAAAATATGTCAGTCCCATTGTAACTTATGGTTAAAATATCAAATTATTTCACTTAAATCTACTAACATTTGTTTGGATGCACTCGAGTTTATATCTAACAGAATACTATTAAATATCACTTATTAACAGAATGTTTCGATGTGTAGATAGGACTATATATACATACATACATACATACATAACTTCACGCCAGTTCCCTTGCGGGGTAGGCACGAACAACAGAGCGCCATTTAGGCTTATTCTTACACACCTCACTTGCCTCTTTGACTTTCATAACTCTTGTCATGCACGCTCGTCTGTTCTTAAGGCTCCTGACATCACCTTCTGCTATATATATAAATATATAAGTATAGTAGTAGTAGTAGTAGTAAGGACTATATATAAGTATAGATATAAGGCCAACACTGCACATGCACAATTGATCTTGCTCACGAGGTTACCGCTATGTGGAACCTGGACTCTACAATCATAGTACCGATAGTGGTGTCAGTGAATGGACTAATAGCGAAGAGCCTTGATCGCCACCTTGAAAGGCTCTCGCTTGGTATCTGGTTGAAGGGTCGGATGCAGAAGGCAGCTCTGTTGGACACGGCCCGTATTGTGAGGAGATTCCTGTGTCTGGAGCCTTAACCACCGGTAGCCTGGACCCTAGGCCCCACTGCCGGCGAAGATCAGTTTTTTATATTTTTTTTATAAATAAATTTGTATTTTTTATAAGAAAAATGTAAAAAATTTGGAAATAAAATATATATGTAAATAATAACAATAGCCCGGTACTTTTTGTCCTGATTTCCCACAATAGTCCTACACTGGCCGGGGCTTGTCCTTGGGTGCATAACTCTATGGTGTGGACAGGGATAATCGCCGGTCAGTGTCACGCCACATTTACATTAAATTTGTCAAGGGGCCTCTAGGTGTTGGCCTTCCCATGGCCCCACGCAGGCCCCCCACAAGGCCATTTTTATGGCCCGTGGTCTTGAAAGACATACAATGTAATAATAAAAAAAAAAACAGAATGTATCAGGACTGAACAAATGAGGAGTAAAGTAATGAAGAGCGCGAGTTTTTGTAGGTTTGATATAGGAATCCATAGAGTTATGAAACAAAACTGTTAGCTCGTTCAGACATGGCAACAATAAGCACACAGTAACAATAATCTGGCAATATTTCAAAAGAGCACTTAAGTTATTGACGCCGTAAGCCAAAAGTTATGATTTTAAGCAAATTTATAAGACAACAATCGCTCTGCGTTTCAGATTCAGATATTTATTGTACAAATAATAAATTATATTTAGCTGCGATATGGAAAGTTGTTTTCAATAAAATAAATGTGTATACATTGAATTTTCTTAGATTATTTTGGTACAACACACAGTATTTAATCATGTTTCACAATCATAGATATTGAAGCAGTGTTTTATTGCGAGGTTAGAATTACTGTAGTCATTAATCAACTAAAGACACAATTTGTCTGAAATTTCATTTAAAAACTAGCTTCTGCCAGCGACTTCGTCCTCGTGGAATAGTTAGTAAAAAACAAAGCCGATTTTGAAACATTCTTCATTGCTGCTCCGCTCTTATTAGTCTTAGCGTGATGATATATAGCCTATAGCCTTCCTCGATAAATGGGCTATCTAACACTGAAAGAATTTTTCAAATCGGACCAGTAGTTCCTGAGATTAGCGCGTTCAAGCAAACAAACAAACAAACTCTTCAGCTTTATATATTAAGTAGTATGGGATTTACAAGGGTATTTATTTTACATATTGTTACGAGTTACAGGACTCGAATTAAAATGCCGTTGGAATTACTATAGAGTTTATTAGAACTATACAAACACGTATAACACAGGTACAAATACAACCGAACACAACAAAGCCAAACTTCACTAATAGATATTCCCGATATGTACACATGTCTCGCTTCGTTCGTGGTTCTAGCTCGACTGACTTCCTCTCTCCACCAGGCCGTCCTTTTAGGCTCCACAAATGCAAGTGCAAATATATGTTCGCCTGGAAACGCCGCCACAGTTTCCTAGAATTAGCTTGTAACACCTGGCTAATGATGCTAATAAGCAAGTCCAATAGGACAATGGCCAGTATGCCCATAAATAAGTAAACAAAAGAAAACGATCATAAAAGTATTACAATTAGTTCAAATGCCGACAGGTAATGAAATGGATTTTGTCTTTGTCGGGGGGACTAAGTTGTAACAATACGTAATAATTATATAAGTTAAAATTTTCCTTTCAGTGAATTCAGGTTGCCTGGAAGAGATCACTTTGAGCGATAAGGCCGCCTTTTGTTTATCAAGCATGTAACTATCTTGTACTTTTGTAACTCGTATTATAGTAAACAATAAAATTATAACGTTGGTACGGCCACGTTTTACGGAGTCCTGCTAATTATGTGGGGAACAAATGTCCAGCCATGCCGCCTCCGCCAGGTCCCGGTCGAAGTCCGTGCAGGAACGGAGAAAGAATACAATTTCCTGCGGCCGGGCGGCCTGTCGTAAGAGGCGACTTAACAACCCACAGCCAGGTGGTAGGGCATTTGCCCGACTGGATGGCTACCACCCCTGGTCTAAAGTATGTCGTCATAACAACCTTGAGTTGTGTTCCGGCATTAGTGACCAAGTTCCAGTCTCCCTCAAGAGAGCAGCAGCGCATTTGTAGCAACTTTGGTGTTGCAAATGTTTATAGGCGATGGTAACCGCTTTCCATCAAGTGGGCTGTCTGCCTGTCTGCTGATCTCCTGCAATAAAAAAAAGGGGGAAGGCCCAAGAAATGTTGGCTTGACGTTGTGAAGTATGACATGCGTACCAATGGTCTCAAAACGGGGGATGCTGAAGACCGCGCGAAGTGGAGTAGACAAAGTAGGAAAGTGGACCCTGGGCGTGGGAATGAACGCTCCGAACGAAACCGGTATTTAACGCTCGGATGATGTTGATGATGATGAATAAAGTGTTAATTTTTTTTTAATATATCCAATTATGTCTCAAAGAAAAACAAATAACATTTTACGAGTTCTAAGAACAGCAAGAATACATTTATAATGACGACAATTTCGGAATAAAAAATACAAACATAAGCCATGAAACTTGGCGAAGACACTTCTCGAAGTTTCTAGAGGAAAAGCAAAAAAAATAAAAGGTCAAATTATTGTTCTAAAATCTCACGAAGTTCCCCCTTATGGATTTGAAAATGTGTTTTGGCAACGGCACGAAGTTTGCAAACTCTTCAACGTTGAAAACTTTATGAAGTTTTATTTTCTTGTGTTTATTATACTGTCTATGAGATTATTAAGACTCGGCAGCAATCTATTTATCTATACATGTAATAAAACTGTAGAGGTCGAATTTATGTACAATGAAAAAAATTGCTAAAAACCGAGTCAGGGGGATGTAAGAAGTGAAATAGAACTAATTTCGATTTTTTGTTTCTCTGTTTATCTGTCTGTTTGTGCCGGCTAATCTCCGAAACGACTGGATCGATTTAAATGAAAATTTGTATGGTGGTAGCTTATATCCCTGGTCAATATATAGGATACTTTTGATCCCGAAAAATTAAAGAGTTCCCGTGGGATAGTTAAAAACCGCACCACGCGGAAGTTGCGGGCATCAGCTAGTAATATAATAAATTTGTTTGTAGATTGCGCTTAAAAATGGGAAAAAAATCAGGAGGGCTAATTCGTACCAGCAGATTCCGAATATAAAACGTTTAGATTTTTTTCAGTCTGTCTGTGTGTTAGATCACGTGAAAACTACTGAACGGATTCTAATGAAATTTTAAACAGAGCTAGTTTTATTAATATTTTAAACTAGAATGTGCCAGCTGAACTTTGTTCGCGTTTCCATGATGACGATGTATTTATAATAAAAAAAAATCGGCAGACAAGCACACACGTTGTATGTCGCCAAATTAAGCAAGTGACGCATGTTTTATAGGTAATTTACACAGGAGTACTCTGGGGCCGATCTCAGACACCCAGACCATAGTAAATAAAAGTAAATTCCTTTCCAAAATTTACCATGATGTCATTATAACAGATATAAGCTAACACTGTATGGAGTTTAATTTCAATACATTCAATGGTTTTTATGGGATGATCAAACGACAGAAAAAAGCTTTTTTAAAAAGGTTTTTAAATACAAGCTTTTGAGATCCTGGATATCATGTAGCAGCAGAGTGCTAGCCAAGACAAGTGAAACGAGCCCAAACACGACGGGTCTATCTTGTTTAGTACAGGAGTTCCTATGGCCACCTTCCGACTCCATCATCAGATCAGCTCCATGGTACCATATTATTGCAATGTCACGCGATATACATATGTCTGCAAAATTTCAGCTCAATTGGAAACCGGTAAGTTGGTCAAATTTAATTTGCAAGTATCCACCCGAACTTACATACATACATCCATTGCAAGTCAAATAAAAGCTTTTAAAAATTCTAAAAATTGCCTTTTCTGAATGTACCGGTCCATATTCGACCCCTGCTTTTTTCACTTTTAAATTCATTGTCCAAATTCGAACCTTTTGCACATCTTATCTTATACTAATATATAAAGCTGAAGAGTTTGTTTGTTTGTTTGTTTGTTTAAACGCGCTAATCTCAGGAAGTACTGGTCTGATTTGAAAAATTCTTTCAGTGTTGGATAGCCCATTTATCGAGGAAGGATATACGCTATATATCATCACGCTAAGACCAATAGGAGCGGAGCAGCAATGAAAAATGTTTCAAAATCGGAGGGGCTTTGAAAACAAATTCCACGCGAACGGCGGCGCGGGCACAGCTAGTTTATTATATTTACAGAATGAAGATTTTTTTAGTCTAACAGAAAGCTGTGTGACATGGGTTCAAATCCTAGCCAGGCGACATGCAGCATGAAGACAGTTTTCTTATCCAAGGTACATAGTTTTACAATCACGACGTTCGTGATACATTTATAAATAAAATTCTTTATGGAATTAGATCATTTAATTCTTGAGCGCAGTTAGACTCAATACTTCAGATGTCTAGACTGAAGTATTTAAATTGCGCCGTAAAATCTGGTCGTGAATGAGTCTGGCTATTTTACAGGAATAACTGGATTTAATCAATTTTACTGTTTGACATATTTATTTTTACACGTTTGTGCATAATGCCAAGTTCTTAGGTTTTTTATTGCCTGAAGCAGGCAAAGATGCAGACGGCTCGTTTCTAGACTATAAGAAATTAATATCAAATTAATTATTCAATGCATCTAATACTGTGTCACTTCTAACGGGAAAACTAAACGCAACTAAATGATTAAAATCTAACATTACATTCCTTTTGAAGCTTATTAATAACTTTACTAACTACTGATGACTATTGATGAAATATTTGTTGATAAGAATTAAAAATGTCATCATCATCATCCGGGTGTTAAATCCCGGTTGCGTTCGGAGCGTTTAATCCGACGCCCAGGGTCCGCTTTCCTACTTTTTCTACTCCACTTTGCGCGGTCTTCAGCATTCCTCGTTTTGAGATCATACGCATGTCATCCTTCACAACATTTCTTGGGCCACATGATTAGCCGATCTCCGTAAGCGACACTCTTGCAGTTTGTCTGCTATGTCACGGATATGAAGACTGCCGCGGATGCGGGAGTTCCTGACACGGTCTTTCCGCTTCACTCCACACATCCATCGCAGTATATTCAATTCCGTAACACACAGTTCTTGCTTGCGTCGCTCAAGTCAAGTACTATCCGTGCAGGAACGAAGAAAGAATACAATTCCTGCGGCCGGGCGGCCTGTCGTAAGAGGCGACAAAACAACCCACAGCCAGGTGGTAGGGCGTTTGCCCGACTGGACAGCTACAACCCCTGATCTAAAGTATGTCGTCATAACAACCTTGAGTTGCGTTCCGGCATTAGTGACCAGGTTCCAGTCTCCTTTAAGAAAGCAGCAGCGCATTTGTAGCACCTTTGGTGTTGCAAATGTCCATAGGCGATGGTAACCGCTTTCCATCAAGTGGGCCGTCTGCCTGTCTGTTGAACTCCTGCAATAAAAAAAAAATACAGGCCACGCTTCACTGCCATAATAAAAGGACGGGTCTAATCTATAAGAATTAAAAATATCCATGTCACTAAAAATGTTGACAATAATAGACTATACAAACCGACAATCAGGCTTTCAGTTGGCTATACGCGAATCATTTCCAACTCGACCCAGTTGCACTAACCTACCAGATAACCCGCCGGTCGCGTTATCTTGATAGGAATACGTCTATCACTTACCACTATCGCAATCATTCCGTGTCGGTAGATTGTTTGTAATATATTATTTTATTGTATAGGTATTAGGAGAAAGTCAGGGGTGTAGCTGCCACCGTATCAGCCGTATCAGTGATACGTATCCCTGTGGCCTGGGAAATATGTAAGGAAAATTTCCTAAAATGTTATCTACAATCTTTCATAGATTAGTAACAATTTTGACAATAACTGCTGGGCCAACAGAAACGACTTGTCATTATTGTCCGATATAGAAAGAAAATCTAGAAAAACTAAAATCGTCTCCAGCTATGGATGATTTGATAAATAATTTTGTCGAAAAATAGGCGAGAAAAGCGTATTTTTGAATTGTTTGTCCAAGTTAGGTCCTAGAATCATTGAGTATAAAACTTACACACATGCCCACACCAACGCGCACTACGACCGCATTGCATTACACGCACACTTCACAAACAACCCAAGACACACAAAGAGCCTATTTATTAATAACCCAGGCACAGAAAATAAAAAAAACAACACACATGGCACTAGATAGGACAATAAAGTATAAATATAAGGCCCACACTGCACATGTACTTCCTCACAACACAAGCATATAACAGATACACTCTACATTAGTATAAGTTTAGTATTAAAACTAGAATAAATTAATATAATAAGTTATTCTTAAGGTACATCACAACACAAACATGCATTCATTAAATGTCACACACAATAACAAAGTAACAAATAAACGTGTACAACTTCCTAACTTCTTCTTAAATTTAATTGTAAAAAAGGGTACGGAACTAGAGTCCATAGTTGTTAATAAAAAAAGAAATAAAAAAAGCATTAAGTACAAGTAATAATGTGATCATGATGAAGGTGATGTCAGGAGCCTTAAGAACAGACGAGCGTGCATGACAAGAGTTATGAATGTGAAAGAAGTAAGTGAGGTGTGTAAGAATAAGCCTAAATGGCGCTCTGTTGTTCGTGCCTACCCCGCAAGGGAACTGGCGTGAAGTTATGTATGTATAAATAATAACTTATAATCTATATATAATTATTTTAATTCAATTCGAGCATTTTTTGATTCTTTTACAAAATTACTGGGCCCGTCTAAGGCAAGCTACGCCACTGACAATTACCACGTGCTAACAACGGTGAAGGAAAACATGGTGATGCAACCTGCACATCGAGATAACCGACGTGTCAAACCTGCCAAGCCGCCTTGGACGAGCGTGGCGGATATACTGTCCGTTCCCCTATAACGGGAGGCCCGAGCCCAGCAGTGCAACATTTATGGGCTATTATTATTGTATACCAGACTATACATACATACATACATAATCTCACGCCAGTACCCTTGCGGGGTAGGCACGAGCAACAGAGCGCCATTCAGGCTTATTCTTACACACCTCACTTGCTCCTTTGACATTCATAGCTCTTGTCATGCACGCTCGTCTGTTCTTAAGGCTCCTGACATCACCTTATGCTAGTACACGATCAATTTGATCACGGAAGGTGTGTCGTTGCATATCTGTTTAGTCATCCTTTCATTATGCATTCTTTCCACATGCCCGAACCACCGGAGCATTCCTTTCCTTACCTTCACCCGGAAATTCTCTATCAGACCAACGCAGATTTTGCGCAGTGCTCGCATCACGCCCGCGTTTCCTCTACTTTCATGCTCTCTCTTCCATACCCAACTCTCGCTTCCATATATATCAGACTATAGCCTAATTATTAAGTATTGTTATACGAGTATGTAGTATTAGGCTACGTTCGACCTGCGCTTACAGTTCTGTCGATATCTGGATTCCATTTTCACCAATCCAACCCGTAATCCGGGCAGATTAAGCTATCCATGGGTGTTACCGTATTTCCCTTTCTCCGCATACAATACAGATTATATAAAGCCGTCAGTGCAGTATCCCCGATTACCTTTTCAATCCTATTGTATTATTCAAAAGCTGAATATATAAAAACCACTGGTATTGATTTTAAATGCATTTGAAAGGATTTATGCTCGTATTGTTTTTTTTATTTCAACTCGTAATATTTCCAGTACAATATGACTAATGAGGTTTAGTTGTGGTTAGATTTTTTTTACTTCGGGAGTTGTTTACGAGAAATAACACTTTAGAGATACTGGTGACCTTAGGGACCCAAGTTCCAGGCGTCTCGAGAATATACATATAATATTTTTACATATGTGTTTGTATGGTACGTATCTTAAGTATAGGGTGTTTGGCGCATGGACCGACAAAATTTTTTGGGGGATTGGGTGGATCAAGAGCTATCTTTAACCCATAGATCCCTATGTCCAATGTCACTATAATCGGTAGTATTATAGTATTGGTAGGAAGTACCTTTAGTGTTACAAATATCCATAAGCTATGTTAACCGCTTTCTATCAGGTGGGCCGTCTGCCACAGAAGGAACAATAAAAACAAAATTGATACAATTTTGTCTTTTTTGTTCTTTTAACTTGTAAACATAATTATGTTGCAATTAATGGCTATGAAATTGTATTGTTTACTAGCTGTTACCCGTGACTTCGTTCACGTGGAATTTAATTTAATGTGAACCTCTCAATTTATTATAAATGAAAGTAGCCTAAGTTACTCCTTATAATATCAGCTATCTGTCAGTGAAAGACCCGTCAAATTCGGTCCAGCCGTTTCATAGATTAGCCGGAACAAACAGACAGACAGATCAAAATTTGGATTTTTTGCTATGTATATACTTTCATATGTGTCGTATCCGAACGATAAATTTAATATCCAAACCTTTAATTCGCGCTTTACCAAAGACAAAAATGGTATCGAGGCTCTGTCTTCTCTCTGCCTTGGCTTGGAACTACAGTGTGAAATAAAATATTAAAATATAGAAGATATTAGTAAATTATCTTTTTATTTAATACACAACAATATGCATTTAGTAAATAGCTGCTATTTTGACATTACAAACAGACTCTTTTATTTATTTGTCTGTATAAATAGTTTTCGATTATGCAGGTCTATCCAAACGATGATAAGGACTTGTTCACAAGTCGACTACTTTAGTAATGCAAATATGCACCAGGCTTTACCGGAGATTCGCTTCGTTAAGCAAAGCACCAACGATACTGATTCCCAACACGAAAACATCGTCCGATCAGTAATTGACAATTACGCGTCTATTTAATTCACAATAATTGACTGAAATCAGGTTCGATGACCTCGTTATCTTTGTCACGCTTAAAATGTATTGATGTGAATGTATTTTGCAGCTGCTAGGATTAAACACAAGCGACTGGCGATTAACCGAGCGATTGGACTTAACTACAGTTATAATACTTGAAAATCTGCCACGAGTTCTATATTTTCAATGCATCGATTAAGCACATCAAGAAGTTTCATACTCTTTGTTAATTATTTATTGTAACTGCATTATTTATTTCTTTCTTTTCTTTCTTCTTAAATTATCATGTACACGATATCTAGTTCTAAGGCCATTCAACAACCATACTCTGTATCTTTTAGATTTGTTTAAAAGTACGTAAGCTAAGTGGGTAAATTAAAAAAAAACCTATATATATATATATACACCCTAGTACCCAGACTGTTAAACTCCAGTTTATTTTCAAAGGAAGCATTCGCTCAATTTACATTTTAATTAGACGTTTTTCCTCTCGGAAAATTCCAATCTATCTCGCGAAAAAAATTACCACGTTTTCAATTATGTCCAATTACGGTATTGAGATTTTTCCGTAAAAGCGTAATAGACAGACAGAGTTACTATTATTCCGTCGCCAATATAATTTAAGAACGCACTCAGAAAACACTACTTTTCCTTAAATAATTATGCCTAATTCTTATACTATTTAATATATATTATATGTATATATTTGTATGTATTTGATTTATAAAGTAATTTTTTTACTTTTTTATTGCAGGAGTTCAACAGACAAGCAGACGGCCCACTTGATGGAAAGCGGTTACCATCGCCTATGGACATTTGCAACACCAAAGGTGCTACAAATGCGCTGCTGCTCTCTTAAAGGAGACTGAAACCTGGTCACTAATGCCGGAACACAACTCAAGGCTGTTATGGCGACATAATCTAGAGCAGGGGTGGTAGTCATCCAGTCGGGCAAATACCCTACCACCTGGCAATTTAAGTATGTGTATTTAATTTATAAACTATGTATTTTAAGTATGTTTATTTATGATGTACCTAATAATCTGAACCACCTACATCGCCAGATTAGGTTAAATTATTCCTTAAGTTAGGTTGCCTGGAAGAGATTGCTTTAAGCGATAAGGCCGCCTATTGTTTCCACCATGACAATATTTAAATTGTGCATTTTTGATATTGTATATTTGGTGAGCAATAAAGTGTTATTTATATATCTATTATATCAAAATCGGAACTCTTGTAAAATCGTTATTTTTGTTCGTCTATGTACGGGAAATCATTTTAATGTTTTTGGGCTGAAATTTAGCATACATACATACATACATACATAACTTCACGCCAGCTCTCTTGCGGGGTAGGCACGAACAACAGAGCGCCACTCAGGCCCATTCTTACACACCTCACTTGCCTCTTTGACATTCATAACATTTAGCAGTAACATGTATTTTATATGCTTTACAAATTAAATAGTAAAAAATGGAGGCTATCATATACATGAACGAGGTTAAATAATACATGACGAATTTAGAACCTTCTCGTCTTTTAAAGTCATAGTTAAAATATTAACTGAAATACAATTGTTTACACACTTTTTGTAGGGTATCGTAAGGTATGTATTCAAAATTCATACATTCATACATCTTAGTAATATTTTTATCTAAATTTATTTCTAGCTAGTGATTTTGTAATGTGCGTAAGTTTTGTTAATTTTTGTTTGTAATTATTTTTACGACCTACACGCCGACAAAAGTGGATTCACACCTGCATACCGTAAAAACACACTTTATTATCTTTCGGAATTAGGACTTCTTTTGTTTACTTCGTGTTTAAAATTTGTAATTAGAAAACAGCCCATTGTGTATTGTAATCTTTTATGGCAGTCATTAGCCAGGTGTGTCGGAATGATTCTAAGAAATTTGGTCCACGCGGTCGGGCAGACATATTGTATCTGTGCAGTATAAAACAATGGCCCAATGGAGAGATCGGCAATCGAGCGAGAACCACGAACGAAGCGAGACGTGTGTACATATCGGGAATATCTATTAGTGACGGTCTTTGCGCGTTTTATGGAACTACGACCTTATGTATTACGTTTGGCTTTGTTGTATTCGGTTATATTTGTACCTGTGTTATACGTGTTTGTATAGTTCTAATAAACTCTATAATAATTCCAACAGCATTTTTATTCGAGTCCTGCAACTCGTAACATTATTAGAAATGTATAATAATCACAGCCTATAAATGTCCCACTACTGGGCTCGGGCCTCCCACTATAGGGGAACGGACAGTACACCCACCACGCTTGTCCAAGGCGGCTTGGCAGGTTTGACACATCGGTTATCTCGATGTGCAGGTTGGATCACGATGTTTTCCTTCACCGTTATTAGCACGTGGTAATTGTAACAATATGTATATTATGTCAGAAAACTGCCTAAGTGGTGCATGCGTCCGATCAGGATCAAACCCGCGCCCTTTGAGTTTGGGACGCATGCGCTAGCCATTACGCTACCACGACTATCGTGGTGGGTTTGTTTGTTAATGTTTTAATAAATAAATAAAAAATTAAAGGTAAGTATGAAAGCGGCGAAACAATCCGCTAACGCTTATGAATTGCAAACACGATCGTGACGGCCGAACAGTCGCCTTTGCAGATAATAGTCTGCGATTTGTCTAATGGTCCAACGCAGCATTACAAATTTATCACCAAATTTTCTAAAATCTTTCTTTTATTTTTTTTCACCACCTACCTCCACTTTCTATAGATTATAAAAAGACACGTGCGTTTCTCGTGTTTGTTCTATTACGAGTTTTTGAATGTCATTGACTTGTCTACATTTAAGTATTGTTAATCTAAAACAGATCTTAATATTAAAGCATTATTCAACTCTAACGATTAACAGTACTTTAAATGATGGGAATTCATCTGCGTTAGTGCTAAATACATACGTTGTCTGTCAATATTTAACGTGATTAACAATGGCGCATCCCAATGAATGCATTAAACCCATCATCATATCTACATGATGGCCTATATCTGTACCACTAACGCAGATGAAGCCGCACCTAAATGGAATAAAATAGAATATAGATAACACTTTATTGCTCACCAAATTTACAATTACAAAAATGCACGATTACAATATTGTTATGGTAGAAACAATAGGCGGCCTTATCGCTTAAAGCAATCTCTTCCAGGCAACCTAACTTAGGAATAGTTTAACCTGATCTGGTGATGTAGGTGGTGCAGATTATTAGGTACGAACTACAACAGACCTACTTAAACTACATATTTTATAAATTAAATACATACAAATATATTTATAAGATACATGTATATTGTTACGAGTTGCGAGACTCGAATTAAAATGCCGTTGGAATTATACATACATACATAACTTCACGCCAGTTCCCTTGCGGGGTAGGCACGAACAACAGAGTGCCATTTAGGATTATTCTTACACACCTCACTTGTCTCTTTGACATTCATAACTCTTGACATGCAAGCTCGTCTGTTCTTAAGGCTCCTGACATCACCTTCTGCTAGTACACGATCAATTTGATCATGGAAGGTGTGTCGTGGCCTTCCACGACTTCTGCATCCATCCACTTTTGCATTGTATATCTGTTTAGTCATTCTTTCATCATGCATTCTTTCCACATGCCCGAACCACCGGAGCATTCCTTACCTTCACCCACTTTCACTGACACTTTCTTTCAGACCAACTCTCTTTCTTACTTCGGTATTACGAACGCGGTCCGCGAGCGTCACTCCGCAGATTTTGCGCAGTGCTCGCATCTCGACCGCATTTACTCTACTTTCATGCTCTCTCTTCCATACCCAACTCTCGCATCCATACGTGAGCGTAGGTACCAGCACCGTTGGAATTATTATAGAGTTTATTAGAACTATACAAACACGTGTAACACAGGTACAAATATAATCGAACACAACAAATCCAAACGTAATGCAGAAGGTCATAAATCAATAAAACGCGCAAAATACGTCACTATTAGATTCCCGATTGTACACACGTCACGCCTTGATCGTGGTTCTCGTTGAACTGCCCCTTCTCTCCATCAAGCCACCGTTTATACCTCGCAAATACAAATGTGCCCGTATCGTAGTCGACGTAATCCGCAACACCTGGCTAATGGTTCGGCCGCAAGCGGCCGCAAACGAAGTCGATAGAACAATAGGCTGTTCTCGATGTTCTGTACTACTTATATTAATATATGTATATATTTTAAACTATGCGCACTGAATACCGACCCATTATTAGAAATGTGAAATTATCTCCAGAATGTTGTCTGGAAGAAGTCGCTGTTAGCGATAAGACCGCCAATTGTACTAGTTACATGATTGTTAACTCATATGTATTATTTTCTTGTGTGCAATAATGAATATTCTATTCTATTATGTGTATATTAAATAGTCTATAGTATAAGAATTAGGTATAATTATTTAAGAAACAGTAGTGTTGTCTGAGCGCGCTCTTAAATGTAGGCAATGTGTTGGCCTGTCTGACAGTAAGGGCAGCGCATTCCAAAGTTTGACAGCCTGCCCTGTAAAAGAGTTATCAAAAAAGGATGAAGGCGTGTGCAGGTGTCGTGAGTTCACGATACGTATTATAAGAAACTTAGTAAATAGCGCGACAATTGGATTAAAGATGAGAAGTACTATATTATTTTTCTTTAATATATAGTTACGATTGGCTAAAATATAGTAGTATATATAGTACGGTTGAGAACCTTATATGACTATGACGTGCTCAACATTTTTAAATCGCTGTTCTGATGAAAGGTCAAGTTATAAATACCTGAAATAAATATGGTTGTATGAGGAGATTATTGAAGAGAAAGGTATGTGCTGAAATCATAGTGAGTGGAGATTTATAGTCTTTGCCTACCCTTCTAGGAAACACGCGTGACAATATAAATGTATGATATCAAAATACTGAAATAATCGTTCAGTGATTTTTTTGAAATACTATTTATAATATTTTTTCATAAAATAATATCAGTTTCATTAGTTTTAATTTCTCAAGTGCTGGTGCTTACCTCGGCCAACAGCAAGATCAGTATGGTGATCCAGCGAGAAAACGTAGCCAGCCTTCTGGGCACCTTACCCATAGAAGACGGTGATCTAGGCTCAGTATTCTACTTATAGTCTTGAGGGACTATGAGTAGAATACAATACAAATAAGTTAAGTTTTCTTGCATTGTATTCGATTATATGTAATATATAGCATTAAAAAACATTTATCAAGTTCTTTATAAATTTATATTTAACCCAAGACGCTTGGTTGGTTTCATACATGTATGATTTTAATGATTCCTTAACTAATAGCAATAATGCACATTATATAAAAGAAATAAATTATTCCTTAACAAGACTAAAGTACTTAGTGGCTAAAGCACCAATGATGAGGGTAGTAGAATCCTAGCTGGGGTACCTGTCCCACTAGGCAATTTTATGATCTAATGTGTATATTGTTACAATTACCACGTGTTGAGAAAAGTGTAAAAAAACCAATATAGTTAGATTCCATTTGTGTGAAACCCGCTAATCCGCCATGAAGAATCGTGATGGGTCTATCAGCCATTATTTAAACTCAAACTCAGCAGTGGGACGTGTCTACGTAAATGTTATTTTATTAATTAAAACATTAAAATAAATTTAATTATATAACTTAAATGTTGCAAATTAATCAAACGGATAACATCAATTTTCTTAATTAGTAACCTGAAAAACTAATCAATTCAATTTTTGGGGAAAATCAATTAAATCCGTTTAAGCATTTTCAACTGTAAAATATTTTTTTTCTTCTAACACCGCGCGGCAGGTCAGAGGGTAACAACCTCAGTTAGCGGCGGTCGTTCAATGACTTTACTTTTTTTCGCATATTCCAACTTGAATTTTGATTTAAGAAGTTTTTATCAAGTAAAATATTTTGCATTTTTTGATGCTCTGTTTTCTGAAGCACCTAAACTTTAGTAAGATTTATTTCAAAGTACTTAAAGAAATTATTTTTGCAAGTTATTAAATTTAGTAACTTTAATTTGAGGAGAGTTTATAAGTTTATGAAACGTTTTAAAAATTTACGCTCTCGAATCATGTTGCAAGTTTATTGAGTTCTTCCATACAATATCAAAAAATAATCAATAAATCTAGAATGTTTTTTTAATAGTCCAAATTTACTATCTTCTTAAGAAGAACTGGAATGTCAAAGGGTCATTACTAAAGGAACAAATATGACTACTTAATGCTAAATTTCATTATCTAAATTTATGATTGTTGATCGTATAGAACAGTTTCAAATCGGGTGCTTTATTTATGTACTATAAAAAGGTGCAAGCTGTTTTATTTTTAAATTTATTTCTAATCATATTTTTAGTACATATGTATTTTGACCGATCATATCAACGAGTAGGTTGTTATGTATTGTTGTGGTTAGTAATGCTGATATTAAGTATAAAACCAGGTATGTATGAATTGTTGCCAAAGGAAATAAAACTACAATATAGATAGACATGCAAACTTTCGGCATAATTCTCGCGAAATAAAATGACACATAGTAAACACTAAGCCGATGCGAATTTCAATCGATTTACGCAAGACGCGCGTGTGACGAAAATGATTTGCCGAATCGAGCGCGAAAACCGTCCCACATTTTATACAATACGGTACGGTAATAAGGACGTTCACCCTATTTCAGACGTTGACAACATACGTTTGGAATATGAAATTTTTCGAATATTTTTCTCGATATTTCGACAAGAAAGTGGGGTTAATGGATTTAGGAAGCAATTTATTTTTGGCAAATTAACTTTACTTTTCATCAAATAAAATACATGTTATTAATATTAGACCTTTCATATTTTTTATGACCTTTTTTTATGTAGGTTAGCGTTTGACCAACATCGCACGATGTCAGGTTGAAATGAAGTCTAAGATGAAACATGCCTATCTTGAAGATATCTGTTCACGCGCGACTTGGAGATAACTAAACTGACGGACTCATAAACTGCATCAAAGTAATAGACGACTTTGAAATAAATATTTTAACCAAGTATGCAAAATGCAAGTGGAGGTAATACACCTTATTAAAACATAAATAAACCCTTGCATAAAGTTTGTGTCTATTGTTAAAACCAATTTTTTAATTAAACCAATTTTCCTTAAATTTCTGTTTTTTCTTCAAAAAAAGTCTTAAGGTCCTTTCCAGTACACAAACTTAAAGTTAAGGATATGACCCTACGCTGTTTTAAAGTTCACGAACCAATCTAGAGGTTTCAATTTAAATCTGTATAGAAAGTTTGCATACTTGGTTAAAATATTTATTTCAAAGTCGTCTATTACTTTGATGCAGTTTATGAGTCCGTCTGTGTAAATGGTATGTGTAAGGAAAAACAGACGACGGTAAAGAGCACAACTCTTTCCCAAAGTGGGCAATAACGCCCCCTTGTGGGCGCTGCAGGCCTAAAAGGGGGCGGTAAGAGACCCAGAAAAAAAATGGGGGCGTTGTGTAGAGGCAAAACAGCAGATTCATCATTCACATTGGTTTTTATATAAGAATTGATTATGTTTGTTTTATTTTGAATAAGAGATACTATAAAGTTGCGTTTCAATAATCATTCTCATTGGCATCTGTAGCCCGTAAGAGTTAACTTGAGACCTCAGCGCCGTTGTGTACTACCTACTGCGCTTAGGTCTCAAGTTAACTCTTGCGGGCTATAGTAAAAGTCTCGTTCAGAATTAATGTTTAATCTCCGCTAATATAACTCACAAAAATCAATTAATTTATTTGACGTTATAGTGGTTTTTAAGTAGGTGAAAAAATAATTTATTCTCAATGTGGGCAGTATACAAAATAAGTTTGAGAACCACTGCTTTAGCGGTATGGTAAAAGTGGAAGCATAGCACTTCGTCCGCGTAGTTGGTGTTTACACCACATATCGGTGCCGTGAGCTACTATGTCTTCTTGTCTAGGAGCAAAAAGGGTGGTGTAATATAAAGCGCAGTATCGAATTTGTATTCAAGTTTTAAAGACATACAAATGACTGTTACGACGTGTATTCAGACCGGAAACCAGCTTCAAGCCATGCAAATAACCTACGATAAGAAAAGCAACAATTTAAAATGGAGATCGGACCCATAAATAAGTTCACAAAGGGCGACTACTGTAGTCATTTATTATCCCAAAATGTGTAGCCGAGACATAAAAAAAAACTATACGAGAATTATTATGAGAAACTCATACATACCCTGACTTATATCTTATATGCGAAAATCACAGACCTAATATACCGCCAACTATTCGCATTTCAATAAATTTAGTATAGCTTACAAAATTAAATAATTATAATTTCAAGAAATTTATATAATAAATTAATAAATCAACTGATAGTTTGATAGATAGATAGATAACAACACTATATTGTACACCTTTACAGAAAACACAGAAGAACATACATACATAACTTCACGCCAGTTCCCTTGCGGGGTAGGCACGAACAACAGATCGCCATTTAGGCCCATTCTTACACACCTCACTTGCTTCTTTGACATTCATAACTCTTGTCATGCACGCTCGTCTATTCTTAAGGCTCCTGACATCACCCTCCGCTAGTACACGATCAATTTGATCATGGAAGGTGTGTCGTGGCCTTCCACGACTTCTGCATCACACAGAAAAACGTATAGCCTTTATCCGTACAGGAACGGAGAAAGAATACAATTTCCTCCGGCCGGGCGGCCTGTCGTAAGTGGCGACTTAACAACCCACAGCCAGGTGGTAGGGCATTTACCCGAGTGGATGGCTACCAGCCCTGGTCTAAAGTATGTCGCCATAACAACCTTGAGTTGTGTTCCGGCATTAGTGACCAGGTTCCAGTCTCCCTTAAGAGAGCAGCAGCGTATTTGTAGCACCTTTGGTGGGCCGGCTGCCTGCCTGCTGAACTAGTGCAACAAAAAAAAATAGAAAAAATGTTGCCATACCAAGACAGCTCTGCATTACTACACGTGTATCCTCAGCACTCCTTACCTGCAACAAAAAAAAGGTAACTGTGAAAAATCATTTACACCACAACGTCAAAGCAGTGGGAATTTCAGTACACAATCCTATTGTTAAAAGTTGAACGACCGGCCAAATTCTTAATGCAAAAAATCACTTATGCATATATAAAAATGTTTTATTCATGAATATCCAGGACGTCTGTACGTTATTCAGGTGAATACATATATTCAATATCCGATCTAGATATTCAAATGAATATCTCCGATTCTCTGTGTTTTAAGTAGTCTGTGCTAAGTTCGCGTTCAAATGGGGAAACTTTTTTATCGCTTCTCTTGAAAGAATAGAAATTATTTGTTTTCCATCGACGTATTTATATCATATACTTTTATTGGCACTTATTGATTTATTGCATTAAAGACTGGTTTACATGCGTTGGTTAAGTTTTGAAAAAAATTAGACATCTATTCAGTACCACCATAAATGTTTTCAAAAAGCATTGGTTTAGTTGTTAGCGCATAGGCGTCCCGAACTCAGAGAGCGCGGGTTCGAATACTGGTCGGAAAGCATGTACCAGTTAGACAGTTTTCTACATACATACATACATACATAACTTCACGCCAGTTCCCTTGCGGGGTAGGCACGATCAACAGAGCGCCATTTAGGCTTATTCTTACACACCTCACTTGCTTCTTTGACATTCATAACTCTTGTCATGCACGCTCGTCTGTTCTTAAGGCTCCTAACATCACCTTCTGCTAGTACACGATCAATTTGATCATGGAAAGTGTGTCGTGGCCTTCCACGACTTCTGCATCCATCCACTTTTGCATTGTATATCTGTTTATTCATTCTTTCATCATGTATTCTTTCTACATGTCCGAACAGTTTTCTAACCTACATATTATCACCACGTCCTAATAGTAAAGGAAAATATCATGATGAAACCTACACATCGAGATAACTGATCTGTCAAATCTGCCAATCCGCCTAGGACAACCATGGCAAGTGTTTCCTCTATCTATACTAATATTATAAAAAGGTAAAGTTTGTGAGTTTGTGACGTTGTAACGGTTAATCTCTAGATCTAATAAACCGATTTTAAAAATTCTTTTACTGTTCGAAAGCTACGTTAACAGGGAGTGTCATACGCTATATAACATGACGCTATATAGCACGGAGCGGGAAAAGAGAGCGGGTGAAACCGCGCCGAGCCGCTAGTTTCCCTATAAAGGGAAGGCCCGAACTCAGCAATGACACGTTAGACATTTAAGCGTTTGAATGATTTGTAAAACTTTTAAAAATACATGTAATGTGAGAAATAACTGTATATATTTTTATAGTTTAACAAATGAGTAGTCAACCCAGTTTTGAGAAATTAATTGCCTCATACAGTTTAAGATATACAAGTAACACTTAATCTTAAAGATTTTTAGAGGTCCGTTGTTTAATGACAAAAATGACTGCTTAAGTGCTCGTATACACGATACCACTATCGCGCCGCCTAACTGTGTATACTACACTACTTTTAAGGATTCATAACCAAAGGCCAAAATAGCTGCCATTTTTGGGCTCTAGGAAAACCTTATCTGTGTAATAATAATAATAATATAATAATAATCGTCAGACAAACACACACATTGTATATCCCCAAATTAAGCAAGTTACGCTTGTGTTATGGGTAATATACAACGGACTACTCTGGGGCCGATCCCAGACACCCAGACCATAGTAAATAACGGAGAAAATACGTTTCCGAAATTAACTATACCAGGAATCGAACCCGGAACCTCTGCGTTGCAGTGAGGTACGCCGGCAAAGGCTTAGCCCGCTCAACCACAGAGGCCGTGTGTGGAGCGACATGCACTTCAGTTCTCATATAATTTCATTTTAAGTAGTAAAGTGTTAAATAAGACGTAGTAGCGCTTCTGTGAGACGCAACTGTGAAACGCAGAGGCTCCGGGTTCGATTCCTGGTATCGCAAATTTCGGAAACGTATTTTCTCCGTTATTTACTATGGTCTGGGTGTCTGGGATCGACTTCAGAGTAGTCCGTTGTATATTACCCATAACACAAGCGTAACTTGCTAAATTTGGGGATATACAATATGTGTGTTTGTCTGCCGATTAAAAAGAAAAAAAAAATTGCACTACGAAATGCAAATTTTTGAAAAAAGAGAAGCTTCAAAATGCCTTCAATGAAAATTACATTGAAAACGATTCATAAAGTATTTATTAATTTATTTAAGGATCACCAACGGTTATTTACATTTAATCAAGTACAACAATTGGCTTATGACTAAGGTTAAATATTACAATATAAAAACTACTTAAAGGTGAACACCGCTTGCATTGTAATATCTTCACTGCTATTTTTAAATTACACATATAAAATTAACTAAGATACTGAAATCTGTCTGTCGGTCAGTTTATGTCGAATTAATATTTTTGGAAATAGAGGGTATTTTTTATTGCTTTTTATAATTCACTCCACTTTCTGTCCGCTTTTTTTTGTGGACAAATGTGATTTATTATCACTTATTCAAGAAATGATAACATCTAACGAATAGACTAGAATATTGAGCAATCGATTTGCATATCTTCAAATCCAATAGCAAAGACCCAAGACCTCCCAAGCGGTACGACGGTAAATAAAACCAGATCAAACACATAAACATAATTTAGTAAACTTTAGCAATAAAAAATTACGACTTTGTTAGGAAACATTTTTACAAGTACCCTCAATATGAATAAAGAAAGATCTTTTTTTAAAATCACCATCAAAGTTCTAACACTTGAAAAACTTTCAGGAATACCCACAAATAATTTTTTAGGAGTCATTAAAATTACTCTTACAAGATTATATGATTATGGAAAAACATTAAATTGTAAAGCTGCGGTCGTAAAGTCGCCGTAAAGCGGGATCAGATAAACGCTGTAATACAACATATGGCGGTTTTATAGTTTCCTATAAAATCGTATGTTTTGTTTCGCTAGATATGCAAGTAGCAGACAGACCGAAACTCAAATTCACAATATTAAAAAAAATAAGTACTCACCGACTGTGGTATGCAAGTGGTAAGATCAGAGACACATAAGATATTTAGCGGTGGGATAAATCGCCAGTTAAGACATAGAGTTTTCTAAATATAGTATAAGCCGTAAGACAACAGTTTTAAGAAAGAAAGAAAGAAAGAAAGAAAAATAATTATTGTCACAAATAAATGCACACACATAAAATACGAGGATTTTACTAACAAATAGATACAGTTTCAGAAATGTATGTACATAAAATTCATGGTAATGAGGCTGGAAACTCAGCATTATGCTGTGTTAGAAGCTAACACAGCGCTGATTTTCAGTTCCAGCCTCAATCCAACCAGAATCGATTCAAACAACCTACTGTTTTTAATCTTCACTATAAGAAATCTGCAAGGGGTCCGAGTTTGTACAACGAATTAAAAATGAGTAAAAACATTTAGAAATTTCTAGCTTTAGAATTTTCGGCTATCTTTCTTTTATGTTTGCTTGTAGGCAGGCAAACTAGCAAACGGGTCCACTTGATGGCAAGTGGCTACCCTGACCCATGAACATGTGCAACACTAAGGGAGTCGGTACGTTCCCTACCTCTTTGATACTTCAAACATCTGTCTACGCCCTTTTTGAAGAGGCCCATATTGTAGCGCTCTGAGAAAACCCGCGGGAAGGAGTTTATTCCATAGCTTGCTCACTTACGGCATAAAGGAGCGAGTGTCACGTACAGATGACTTCCAGTGTCAAGGAAGTGTGGATGAACTCCGGGTCGCCGGCGGGCACTCCCCATTGTACAGACGGTAGAACACGCTTAGAGCGCCAGCGTCTCTTCTGAGACTTAAACGTTCTAAACTACCTGCAAGGTCGGGATCGTCAATAATCCAGATCGTTACCAGTGCCCCAACCCAGAGATGGGAGCAGGTGTGCGGATTACGATTTCTAGAAAACTAAGTTGACGATACGGGCGGGATATATATACGGCACACTTATATTTGTGAAGTATAAAACGACGACAAGATGGAGAGAGGAGGCAGTCAAAGCGATACCACGAACGAGACAAGACGTGCGTACATTCGATAATCTATATAGTGACGGACTTTGCGCGTGTTATTGAATGGTGCAGTTTGTACTGGTTGTGTCCAGTTATATTTGTACCTGTGTTATACGTGTTTGTATAGTTCTAATAAATTCAATAGTAATTCCAACGGCATTTTTAATTCGAGTCCCGCACTCGTAACAATACATTCTTTTATTTGTACCGTACATATTCTAACAAAGAACAAAAACTCTTTAACAAAAACTTTATATTCCACTTAAAACATCAACAAAAAGCCTTATACACCAATTCCAGAACATTCAAACAAGAACAAACAAACAAAGTCTTTAATATTTAATGTTAAGGAAGTTAAAACATCCCTATAATATCCGCAAAGGACGCCGCCATAATATCATATAATAATAAACATTTTGGAAAGAAAAAAAGCAGCTACGTACGAAAAGCGACGTAAATGCGCGTGAGGGAACGGCGATGGTAAAAAGCTACGGTTAATTCGTTAGCGTTGTGATTATACACAAATATGAGAGCCAACTTCAGAAGAGGCTAGCTAATTAGCTAATTCATTTATTATTTTAAAAATAATTTATTCTACATTTCAAAAGTCAACGCCAAAGTGAAAGTAATTTATTTGTTTAAAACATACACATTTTTGCAGATGTTATGATAAGTGTCAAGTAACAGGCTTCGCCTTGACAGGCATACAAATTTTTTTTTGTAGTTTTGGTTACACGCCATTTGTAGTCCTTATGACTACATATAGATATTATGATTGTATTATTGGGTTACTGGTTCTGGTGCAATGTGTTGGTGGGGGGGGGGGGGGGCACATTTAAATAATAAATTAAATGTGTTTACTTGCCAAATTAAACGAGCCATATTTTTTTTTTTATAACACACGGGTTTTATTTTTAGACTTCCTGAGGATTTCAACTTAAAGACGTTTTACTGCATTATTTGACATTACATACATAGACATTGAGATAATGGTCGAGTACAGGCTACATGATTGAGTTCCTACCCGCTTCAGCTTGACGCTCATCGCAGTCAAAACGGCCACAGCCTTTCAGTATATTCGGCTAAAATATACTCTTATACCGTAAAAATATTCGCAAACAGGCAATATAAGGGGGATGTGATAAAAACAGATTGCCTCACAGCTTCTTGCCAACAAAACAGAATCCGCCATTTTTATATTTATTTAGGTATTCTATTAGAAAGTATTCTTTTTAATTTTTGCCTTTATTGACCGTTTATTTGTTAAATGTGCGATTTGTGGAATATTATTCACAATTTAGACGCTTAGTCTTCTTTCATTTTCAGTGTATTGTTTTTTTTATTTTTCTTTTCACGAATATAACGGATTTGTTATTCAAACATCGCATTATATTGTTAGGAGTACAGGACTCAAATTAAAAATGCCGTTGGAATTACTATAGAATTTATTAGAACTATACGAACACGTATAACACAGGTACAAATATAACTGGACGCAACCAGTACAAACGTGATGCACGATTTAATAACACGCGCAAAGTCCGTCACTATATAGCTCATCGAATGTACACACGTCTTGCTCGCATCATAATCGTCGCTAGACTGCGGTTCGCGCTAGACTACCTCACCCCATCGTTCGGGCATTGTTTTATACTAAACTATACAAATAGAATATGTCTACCTGCCAAGCGTCGACGAAATTTCCCAGAAAACGTAATTCGCACACCTGCTTAATTATTCCTGCGAACGGCCATAAACGACTACAATACACAATGGGCTGTTTTTCTAAGTAAACAAAAGAAGTCCAAATGCGGGAATATACTGTGCTTTATGGTAGGCAGGTGTGCATTTACTTTTGTCGGCGAATAAGAATATGTTGAGCCTTTCTCTATTCGTAAGGAAATAATTCAGTATAATAATGCTTGAGTACTAAATAAACAAAACTATTCGTTTCCAATATCCTACTTACCGCTCCCACTTCCCATCCCACATCTTTCCTATCTCATCTCCCCTATCCCATCTTCCCTATTCCATCTACCCTATCTCATCTTCGCTATTTCATCTACCCTATCTCATCTTCCCTATTCCATCTACCCTATCCCATCTTCCCTATTCCATCTACCCTATCCCATATTCCCTATTCCATCTACCCTATCTCATCTCCCCTATCCCATCTTCCCTATTCCATCTACCCTACTCATCTTCCCTATCCCATCTTCCCTATCTCATCTTCCCTATCTCATCCCTATATTCCATTCTCCTATATCATCCCTTCTACCCTGTTCTTTCTGTCTGATCCCTCTATTCTATTTCCCTATTCCATTACATCCTAAAGACTAGTTAGTTTCACATGACAAGCGGTTATAGATGACGGTAACCATATTCTGTTACATGAACTGTCATTGCCTTTTCAACTTCACAACAAAATACATACATACATAGCTTCACACCAGTTCCCTTGCGGGGTAGGCACGAACAACAGAGCGCCATTCAGGCTTATTCTTACACGCCTCACTCGCTTCTTTGACATTCATAACTCTTGTCATGCACGCTCGTCTGTTCTTAAGGCTCCTGACATCACCTTTTGCTAGTATACACCAAAATATAAAAGAGAAAACTATTTTTACAAAATTATTAAGTCTATAATATAAATATACAACTGACTCGCAACTAGAATTTATCGTTAATTATTACATTGAAAGAAATATACCAAAGTTGATAAATTAAATATTTGATTTCCCACCTACGGAAAATCACCAAAATTATTTCGCATGGTGACAAACGAAGCGAAGAAATCAGATTCATTATTCATAATCAAGGTGTCATAATTTTTCTTTTTAATCGAAACAAGTCGTCTAATGCTTACCAAGTAACGTAGAGAACAGACAAATTGTTTGCACACTTTTTATGTGGTTAATACAAACGTATTTCATAGTAAAGTGAATGGATGCAGAAGTCGTGTAAGGCCACGACACACCTTCCATGATCAAATCGATCGTGTACTAGCAGAAGGTGATGTCAGGAGCCTTAAGAACAGACGAACGTGCATGACAAGAGCTATGAATGTCAAAGAAGCAAGTGAGGTGTGTAAGAATAAGCCTGAATCGCGCTCTGTTGTCCGTGCCTACCCCGCAAGGGAACTGGCGTGAAGTTATGTATGTATGTATGTATTTCATAGAATCGATTTGTAAATAGGAATAAAAATTGGAGTACTATTTTCAAACCATAGACATATTTTGTGAAACCACAGGAACGCAGTCACTAACGGCGGTAGTTAATTATAAGGACGGACAGCTATCGCACATAATATTTATCTCTTTTATTTATGTAGGTTGTTTTACATTCTATGTACTCTACTACGCACGTTGGACCAGTAACCACAGAATATGAACAAATGTCGGACTTTTTACAAAAAATGTTTTTCTGAAATAGACCAAATATCCACTTTACATTTATATGTAAAGAAAAAAATAGCATGCAGTTTTTGAACTGAAATTGGCAAATAAAAATAATGTCCTTTTCTTCTAAAGAGTATAATTAATTACGAAATTTTCCTTTATTTATAATAGTTATACGAGGTTTATAAGTTTATCAATAAGTGTTATTCACAATCGTATTCGAAACGTGTTTATAAAAAGCTTTTTTAAAAGGTTTTTAAATACAAGCTTTTGAGATCCTGGATATCATGTAGCAGAGTGCTAGCCAAGACAAGTAAAACGAGCCCAAACACGACGATCTTGTTTAGTACAGGAGTTCCTATGTCCACCTTCAGACTCCGTCATCAGATCAGCTCCATGGTACCATATTATTGCATTGTCATGCGATATACATATTCGTGCAAAATTTCAGCTCCATCGGAAACCGGTAAGTTGGTCAAATTTCACTTGCAAGATCACACCCAAACTTACATACATACGTACATCCATTGGAAGTTAAATAAAAGCTTGTAAAAATTACAATTACTTAATTTAGTTTACTGAGTGAGTTTTATGTGAAAATTAGAAGTTTAAGTATGCCGTATGCGTTGTCATTATCATGTTTTTTAATAGCACTATCAGATGTCCACCTACGATGCTACGTTTATGGTCGAACATTATACCATATGAGGAGTGTTCAACCAATTTAAATGGTGAACGGTGTTTTTGACTCCTAGATTATATCTTTATAGGGCCTTGGATTGTTAGTTGACTTAGAAATACACCTGTAAGTGTACTACGGCTCCTTTTACGTCCTAATCTAGAGCAGAAAGTACCCTATTACAGTGTTAGATATAATATCTTACTTAATTGCAGGTGAGAGAAAGACCAACCCTCCTATTATTTATTTTATTGCACAGTTCAGCAGACAGGCAGACGGCCCACCTGATGGAAAGCGGTTACCACCGCCTATAGATATTTGTAACACCTAGGTGCTACGAATGCGCTGCTGCTTTCTTGAGGGATACTAATAATAAATAGTAATAATAAATCGGCAGACAAACACACACACTGTATATCCCCAAATTAAGCAAGTTACGCTTGTGTTATGGGTAATATACAACGAACTACTCTGGGGCCGATCCCAGACACCCAGACCATAGTAAATAACGGAGAAAATTCATTTCCGAAATTTACCATACCAGGAATCGAACCCGGAGCCTCTGCGTTGAAGTGAGGTAAGCCGGCAAAGGCTTAGCCCACTCAACCACAGAGGCCGTCAAATACCTGGCCACTAATGCCGGAACACAACTCGATTACAATCTACAATGGTTATATTTTTCTGATCGCGTGATTGTCACTGAACTCCCCTGAAAAGGCTGGACCAATTTTCATGAAACTTTATGTATGTTTAAAGGATGGTATGGATTTACAATTTGGCCCGATAGGCGGCACTGCGATCTGAATCCAGGTTTTTGTTTTCTGTCAGGGCAAGACAACCAGAACAACGTCTGTTGGGCCAGCGAATAGCGAATATATTTCGACCTAAAAACCCACAGAAGTCCTCACTAATTTTCAAGAAAAATGAGTGTGACATGCAGACACAGCCTGGCGAACAAATATGAGGTTTCCACAAGACTTCAGTTATCACCAAAACAACAAGGGAACCTTAAAAACACATTAATTACGTTGTCTACATAACAACGAAAATAAAGTAGTTAATAATTAAGATTAAACATTCGGCGGTATTAAAATTAATTATTCATTTTTTTATTATCCTCGGGTCCTTCGGGGGAAGGGCCAAAATGCAGGCATAAGGCCTGCATCGAGGGTGTGTGGGACTCTCAGCGACCGGTCCTCCACGCTGGCTTCTAAAACGAAGTTGTCGCGAGAAACGGTCGCCAAACTACCCACTAAACCTAAACCTGCGCCCCATTTATAGCGCTTTTACGGGGCGTCATGGGATCTTGTACAGAGTAACTGCACCATGACGCCCCTACACCCTGTAACTGGGTCACCCCGGGGAGCAGAGTGACCCACTTCGTACAGCAGGGGGGGGGGGGAAGTCCGCTGTCGCCCCCGTGACAGCGGCCCCCTGTGACGGTAATTATGGGAGGAGAAGATGCGCGTAGCGGCGCCTGCGACCGCCGGTCCGCCTCCTGCGGATGGGGTCCGCGTACGCGTCCTCCTCCCTCGCTCTTTCAGCGGCCTCCTTCTGCGACATGACGGATTCGCAGAAGGAGGAGACCGCAAGCCAAGATTGTTGACCCTGGAGCATCGCTTCGACCATGCTACGAAGCGAGCTCACAGGGCCAACGACGTTCTCTAGGAGGGCCCTTTGGGGTCCCCAAGCGGCGCACTCCACGAGCGTGTGAAACGCCGTGTCTTGGAGTGCGCCGCACTCGTGGCAAGACGGGGAAGGTTCCCGCCCAACTATTTGGTGCAGATACTTACCAAAGCAACCGTGCCCGGTAAGTATCTACTTTTAACTGTGGTTTATCTGTTCGTCAACGCTATCGGTTCAATAACTTATAAAATTGCGTTTCTGAACACACCATCGTACGATAGTTAAACTAGGTTCAACTTAACTGACCAATGTAGGCGTTTATCTATCCTAATCACCGGGAGCGATTTTGGTGATTTTGTTTTTGTGTGTTTGAGTGGGTACCCGGATAGTTTAGATTCGCAATTAGAACCGGTAGGTGGCGCTGAGATCGGGTTCTAGAATCCTCCTAATCCCCTGGACTGATTATGGTGATTTTGTTTTTCAAACAAAGTCTTTTAGGAATTCAGAAAATATGGCGGTACGAAGTTCGCCGAGTCAGCTAGTTTCATATATTTTGTTTGACGTTTTGTTGATGACGTTTTTGCTGCATGTAAATAAATATTAGATATTCCTTCTTAAATAGATCCATCTAGTGGAGAGTTTTAGTACTAGTTGTAGGTTAACAGTTAACCTAAGTTTATCTATTACATAACTTTATGGAATCAATTGTTATTGAACTCATAACTAGAGGGGGATAGAGTCGATAGAGGGGATAGTGACGACAAATTTTATCCATGCAGGAACGAGAAAAGAATGCAATACAAACCCACAGATAGTATTCCTTCGCCATTCCTAAACGGATAACGGTCTTTATATTTTATAAGAGAAACAGGAGCACCCACCAAGCTTGACCAAGGCGGATTGACTGGGTTGGTTATAACTGTCCAAATTCTTTGGATGTCATAAAACTTCTTTCTCTTATAATTTTCTCTTAGAATTTAGTTAATAATAACAATCAATCGACGTCTCCTGCTAGAACTAGACTTTTCTGAATTTACGCTATTTGTAGCACAAGTTTAGGGAAACCTATAGATACAATACTAGAAGCAAAGCCAACGTCTTACCAGCCTTTAAGATGTGATGAAGAGAATGAGATAGGGAAACAGGAAAAAGGAGTAGGGATAGAGGGATCATACAAGAGGAATGAAATAGATGGGACGAGATAAGGGAGGAAGCCATGGTTCTGAAAAACTCTTCGATTCTCTTCTCTTTGTTTCGGTGTAAAATAAAACGTGTTCAACTATTTATTTCTAACCGCTGAAATAATGATATCATAAACAGAACTAGGGTTAAATTAAAATGTTATTCCATTTTTTTACGCACAGCCTTGTAAATTACGAAAGCGTAATTCGCTCGCGTGTTCAGTATTACGTGATCATACTAGCTTGGACTCATTACCAGGGCTATAAGTATCGGTGGTGACCTTCTCACGTTTAAGGTTCCTTATAGACGGCTGATTAGAACGGATTTACGGCTGATAGCAAAGTTTGATTACTAGGGGCAAAGAACCCGGAAAAACTACTAAAGTTCGCCTTTGGCTTTATACACCGAAAATGGTTGCTTGATGTTGATAGCACTAGTTAAGACGACCAAAACATTATTTGCTTTATGTAATAATTGTGGAGCCGAAATACCTATAATAAAAACATCGTTGTAGCCAAGCCTGGTGTTAATTGCACTGGCCCACGAAAAATAATCTAAGGTCAGTTTGGTCTATACACCCTCAAAATTTTGATGCTGTTTGGACCAAACTGACACCAGATTCGGATTCAGCGCATCGAAATACCAAGAATAGATAGGTCTGGTCAAAAGTTTTTCATTTTTGTGAACCGGTGTTATTAGGGCAGTTTTGTTATTGTTCCATTGACTAGAAAGAAAGAAAAAGATTTACTGACTTAAAAACGAGGCAGTACATAAATAGAATATATATTCACAATAAATCTTATACAAAAAAAAAACTTGAATCACAAACACAAACACAAATCACAGACATATATATGTAGAGATTATACGTTAAATTTTTAGTCAACGAGGTTGACAGCTGAGCATTATGCTGCATCGGATTTTTTTTTAAATCCGACACCGCGCTTACTTATCATACATACGACACAAGTAGTTAATTTTTACATATAAAAATTAAAACCTACTGCAGATCCTGTGGATATTAAACAAAAACTAGTTACTAATCCAAAAATATTACCAAACTCTTTTGGAGATAACACTTTTTCGCAACTCCCTTTAATTTAAAATAATTGGTCACGCGAGACATCTAGAAGTCGTTTAGCCGTTCAGTCGTTTCTCGATAAAGCTTGCACACCTCAGGCTTCCTCCCTCTCAAAGTTTCGACCCCAAAAGCCGTATAAATATAAATAGAATTACAAAAAGCTATTTCAGTATAGTCGAATAATGCTGTTAATAAAAAGATAACTATAAAGCCACAACTAAAAAAGTCCCTGAAGTACAATAATAAGCCGCTGACTCATACGACCGCATAAACGCAATATTAGAGATGTATTTAGGTATTAAGTCTACAATTGAACTGTTTAACATCGATTTCTATGTATTTAGTATATCTAGTTTAATGTATTTACAGTACATAGTAATCTTGATTATATATTGAAGCAAACTTCGGTTAGGTATCGGCATAGGCGAATTTATTGATTTTGGTTTCCGTGGCTGCATTTACTAAGCCTTTCTCGGTTGAGCTCAATAAAACGCAGAGGCCCCATGTCGATTCCTGGCAAAGTAAATTTCATAAGCAATCTTTCCATTATCTACTATGGTCTGGGTGTCTGGGATCGGCCCCAGAGTGATCCATTGTATATCACTAGTAACACAAGCGCAATGTGCTTAGCTTAGTAATATATCATACTATGTGTTCGTCTGGCGATGATTAATAAAAATAGGAACTTGGTTTCAGCTAGCATTGATTAAGGACGAACATTCGTCATTTAAAAATATTGATGAATTAAATAGCGAATGTTTAGGTAATATATAAATCGAACAATATTATATAACCAGAAGTGGTAGCTTAGTGGATAACAAATCAGCTTCTGCTGAATCAAATATGATGTGCGTATTGTTTTAATTACTATGTGTTGACGTAGTAAAAGAAATTACCCTGAGGAAATATTTTGATGAATAAGAATTTATTTTGTGAAAAATTAAATAATTAATTAGAAGATGTAATATTTATAATTAAAATAACATTCAATAGTTTTTACATGCTGTTCGAAGGTAATTTGGCGGCACTATCTCAACCTCAAGTCCGATAATTGTGTCAGAATGGTTAACCATTGATTTCACAGCTGTCGATTTTGCTAGTTTTTATAACTATTAAATCACCAAAACTGACTAAATAACGTCATGGACTGAATTTTCTCATACGTTATAGTTTGGTTTTAAGGTATAATTAAATTTCTTCGAAGTTGGCAGCTTGTTTTATACCACCTCAGACGTTGCTAATTCTCACTTTCGATCAGCTGGATCGTTAGCTTCTCTGCTATATTCTAGCAATAAATTGGACCTTGGTGATTCATTAGAATGCTCTATTCAACATAAAATTCGCGAGAATGCTCGTGATAATTCATTAACAAAAGTTTTACAGTAGCTGTTGAATCATCAAACAGTTGAAATAATAATGCAAATCAACAAGCAATAAGATCTTCTTACGAAAATTCTCGTTGCAAATAGTTAATGTGATTACACTGATTACTGTAATATGAACAATTGAATATGTTAATATAACAACAGTATAACGTTAGCACTTGTTAGTTGTAATTTAACAAAACATAGTTTATCCAGTGGTCTTCATTAACCAAATCACGCACTTGAAGCGAAATGAGGTCATGGACTTTTTAGGTATCGAAAAGCGATCTCATAAGCGTTAGCTAATAATATGACTGATATAGATCTCCCATATAACCAAAGTAATTTTTAATACTCCAGGAATCATTTACATATTATTTGTTATAAGAAAACAATATAAAAAATTTAAAATAGTTTTATTATTCTTCTAAACATAACACTAAAAGACATATATTTATTTAAGAAAAAATATTGTTACAAGTTTCTTGAAATTTCCAAGTGAAACAATGAAAAATGGTTGCAATAATTTCCTAGAATTTATCTCCGTTCCTGCACGGATGGAAATTCTTGAAATTTCCAAGTGAAACAATGAAAAACGGTTGCCATATATTCCTAGAATTTCTCATCAATTTAAAAGAAGAAATTAAACTGAGTTTATCTTCTTATTTCTTAAAAATCCATAATGAGGTTGTACTCCTGTTACCTTTTATGTTTAATAAAATTAAAAAAATAGTATTAAATATTCAGGTAATATTTGATCAGCAATACATGAATTTCTCACGATATATGATCTATTTCAAATTCGTAAACCAACAAGACTTCAACTAAAACCACGACTCTAGCCAATACCATGTCATAAAAACGTACTTACTTTTTATCGCTGCGTTTTTATCGCTACCGCTTCGACCAACATACCACCACCCTAACCGCCTAACCTTAACCGCATCGTATATTTTAACTTATTTCGTAAGCCGTCCATTGAACAGATAAGTATCTTTAAAAGAATTACTTTGCGTGTAACCACTTCCATGTTCTATTTTACGAACAGTTAGCAGCTAAAGGAATGAGCTTAAAAAATTCGGCCAATCAGGAATGTTTTGAAATTAGATAACGTACACACAGGGTTATTTGATTATTCGAGCAATTTTATTGTAAATCTAGATTATTTTTTTTACATTTATAGTTCATTGTTATTTTCAAATACATTACATACATACATACATAACTACACGGGATAAAAGTTTTATCAATTCTTAAGATTAAATAGTAATACTCTAATCCTGGTAAAATGAAAAACATAGTAGATTAACGTCGTCAAAAATTTAGTAGTTGTTGGTCAACCAAAAGGGCTAAAATTAGGCTTGTGCGTAGGCATATGGGATAATGTTAGTGAGCTACTAAAGAATCATGACGTTGTTTATTAACAATTTTTTATCAAAGTTAATATAAATATAATAAATACATAATTTGAGAAAAATTGTTTTCTAAAATCGCAAAACATTTGTCGTCTTTCCTCTGAGTTATGAACTATGAAGTATAAAATTTTGAAAAAAATCAAATTGGTGGTAAAAGTTATATTTTTTTTTTCAAGCTTTTATTTAACTTGTAATGGATGTACCTATGTATGTATGTAAGTTCGGGTGGAATCTTGCAAGTTAAATTCGACCAACTTCCCGGTTTCCGATTGAGCTGAAATTTTGCACGCATATGTATATAGCGTGACAATGCAATGATATGGTACCATGGAGCTGATCTCATGGTGGTGTCGGAAGGTGGCCATATGAACTCCTGTACTAAACAAGATAGACCCGTCGTGTTTGGGCTCGTTTCACTAGTCTTGGCTAGCACTCTGCTGCTACATGATATCCAGGATCTCAAAAGCTTGCATTTAAAAACTATTTTTTTTTTTATTAAGTAGTTTTTGAGATGTAGAAACGTTTTTAGTTTTTTTGTGTTTGGTATCCTAACTACAAAAACAATTGACCATTTCTACGGAACCCTTCATTGTATGCAGATTAACACGAACTTGTCTTATTTTTGAAAAATGTACCAAAGGGAAATCCCGTTGGAAATTCCATTAACAACAAACGTGTGAACCTTAACTTATTTGGAACAATAGGCGCGTGTCGTGTTATTAAGTTGTCAGTGCAATCATCAAGTTAGTGTAACTTAAAATTGACTTAACACATTATAACGAAGTTTTTGGTAATGATAAGTTATTTTTTTTTTATAATTATTATGTAGGCTTAGTTTGATGTACTGATGTACTTAATTGTTTTATTGTGGATAACAAAAAATTATATCATTATTAAGTAGTTCTACCTGTTTTGACGTACCCTTGTTTACTGTATTAATGCTGGTTTTCTTCATTAGTTTGTTCTGGTCTGTATGTTTGCGGAACTTTCCATAGTCTGTTATTTTTAATAGGCAGAAGCGTTTCATGATAGCTCAATAGTAAAGCAAACAGTATCTTATTTTTTTTTTGTTGCAGAATTCAGCAGACAGGCAGGCCCACCTGATGGAAAGCCGTTACCATCGCCTATAGACATTTGGAATACAAAAGCTGTTACAAATGCGCTCCTGATCACTTAAGGGAGACGAACCTGGCCACTAATACCGGAACACAACTCAAGGTTGTTATGACGGCATACTCTAGACCTTCACACCAGGCTGTGGGTCGTTTGGTCGCCTCTTACGACAAGGATCCATCACGGATGATTATTCCAGGGATATGAGTTAAAAACCTTACACAGTAGTTTTTGGGGGGATCTTGAAAAAGGATATTTTACTATGCAGTTTTATTTTCATGTAACGTGTGTCTTTTAATGTCAGCTGTTTAGTGAAATGTCCATTGGTGCACTATGCAACTCCGTCCTTTGGTGTTAATCAATAAAATACCTACAACGCTGGCTGAGGCGTTATGGTTGAATACTTAACACTGGGTAGACAAATTGTTTAAAGTCGTATTTTATTAAAAAGAAGTTATGCACCAATTACACCGGTTTAATATAGTTCAGCCCAATTCCTATATCTTATCGACCATTCATTGGCCTTATGGGGTTTTTTTTATTATTATTATTAACATCTCGGACTCGAGTTCCGTACTTTTTTTTACTACTTAATTTCTATGAAAAATTTTAGAGTCCATACATGCTTATTGTTTATTTTTGTTACTGTGTGTGACATTAATTTAGTGATTTATATGTTATGGTGTACCTTAAGATCAACTTATTATATTAATTTATCCTATTTTTAATGCTAAACTTATACTAATGTAGAGTGTATCTGTTACATGCTGGTGTTGTGAGGAAGTGCATGTGCAGTGTTGGCCTTATATGTATACTTATATATAGTCCTATCTACTGCCATGTGTGTTGGTTTTTTCTTGTCTGTGCCTGGGTTGTTAATTTTTAGGCTCTTTGTGTAATGCAATGCGATGGTAGTGCGCGTTGGTTTGAGTATGTGTATATTGTGCCTTATGGGTTAAGATTTTCACATAAACTCACATACATATTTAAGAGATATTTAAGCGATTGTAGGGCAAGCGAATGGATAGTAACATACGAACTGGCCATAAGCTCTTAAAATCAAAATTGTACCAACATTTCACTAGTAAATTTTTATTGTTGTAATTATAAGGAGACAATTTTACGAAATTATAAACTTATCAAGAGTGCTTAAAATTATTAATTGTTATCGACAAAACAAAACTCATAAAACAAACATGATGGAGTTTAACATTTACATTTCTTAAGCCAATTCAAGCTACTCAATTACCAACAAAACAAACTATTTACTGAACGTAGTAATTCACTGAACTCTATACAAATTGTTAATAAATTGTTTCCAATTGTTTCTCTCCAGCCATTATAATATAAACCTTAGCAGCGTGCTGTTAAGGTTATATTTCATTTGCTTTAAATTTTCCTTATTTATTACTATAAATAAGTTACAGAACTCGTCATTCGAATTTGAAATCTAATGTTTGAAGAACAAAATCGACTTTCTACAATTTTCTATATATTCCTCACAATTAAGTTTGTGACTCTTATGAGCATTTTCATGCTCTATCAATAGATAATAGAGTTGATATTTGAATGGAGGTATACTCAAATGTTAACCAGATTCGCAGAGCGTAGGTGTGAGCTTAAAGAGGCCTTTGAACGACAGATTTCGCAATAAATTTGTGCAACACAACTAATGGTTTTGTATTGCTTAATAATTATACAGTTGTATTTCATATTTTCTACTATCTGATTTCACCGGTTATATAGAAATTAAAAAAACGTTTCAAGATTAATAAGGTGAAAAACGAATAAAGGAAGTCTTTGAAATTTACAGCCGTGAATGACAAATTCAGGGAAGACGACTAATGTGGTATGAGCAAAAGGAGTAATGAAATGTATGTGATGAAAGGAATATTAAACTATCTATCCGTGCAGGAACGGAGAAAGAATACAATTTCCTGCGGCCGGGCGGCCTGTCGTAAGAGGCGACTTAACAACCCACAGCCAGGTGGTAGAGCATTTGCTGACTGGATGGCTACCACCCCTGGTCAAAAGTATGTCGCCATAACAACCTTTAGTTGTGTTCCGGCATTAGTGACCAGGTTCCAGTTTCCCTTAAGAGAGCAGCAGCGCATTTGTAGGAACTTTGCTGTTGCAAATGTCTATAGGCGATGGTAACCGCTTTCCATCAAGTGGGCCGTCTGGCTGTCTTCTAATCTCCTGTAATAAAAAAAAACTAGAATGGTGAATATAAGGTTATAGTTAACTAAGAAAGAGATAGATGAATTGTGTAAGATGACGTAAATAAGCGCAAATGTAGTTGGTAAGTTGATAGACAAATATACAAGGGGATCTTTGAAAGTTGGACCCGTTAATGAAAAATCGATAGCAAGAAGACCAAGATGGTACGGGCATGTAATGAAGAATGAAAGTTAGGGATAGAAAGACTGTTAAACTGGAACATCAGTGAATATAAGATTATAGTTAACTAAGAAAGAGATAGATGAATTGTGTAAGATGACATAAATAAGCGCAAATGTAGTTGGTAAGTTGATAAACAAATATACAAGGGGATCTTTGAAAGTTGGACCCGTTAATGAAAAATCGATAGCAAGAAGAACAAGATGGTACGGGCATATAATGAAGAATGAAAGTTAGAGATAGAAAGACTGTTAAACTGGAACATCAGTGAATATAAGATTATAGTTAACTAAGAAAGAGATAGATGAATTGTGTAATATGACATAAATAAGCGCAAATGTAGTTGGTAAGTTGATAAACAAATATACAATAGGATCTTTGAAAGTTGGACCCGTTAATGAAAAATCATAAATAAGCGCCAATGTAGTTGGTAAGTTGATAGACAAATATACAAGGGGATCTTTGAAAGTTGGACCCGTTAATGAAAAATCGATAGCAAGAAGACCAAGATGGTACGGGCATGTAATGAAGAATGAAAGTTAGGGATAGAAAGACTGTTAAACTGGAACATCAGTGAATATAAGATTATAGTTAACTAAGAAAGAGATAGATGAATTGTGTAAGATGACATAAATAAGCGCAAATGTAGTTGGTAAGTTGATAAACAAATATACAAGGGGATCTTTGAAAGTTGGACCCGTTAATGAAAAATCGATAGCAAGAAGAACAAGATGGTACGGGCATATAATGAAGAATGAAAGTTAGAGATAGAAAGACTGTTAAACTGGAACATCAGTGAATATAAGATTATAGTTAACTAAGAAAGAGATAGATGAATTGTGTAAGATGACATAAATAAGCGCAAATGTAGTTGGTAAGTTGATAAACAAATATACAAGGGGATCTTTGAAAGTTGGACCCGTTAATGAAAAATCAATAGCAAGAAGACCAAGATGGTACGAGCATGTAATGAAGAATGAAAGTTAGGAATAGAAAGACTATTAAACTGGAACATCAGTGAATATAAGATTACAGACAGATTAAAACATTTTGAAGGATAACAATGCTCCTTCAGGTAAATATTATGCCAATCCCAAATGATTTGGAGAAGGCGAAAGAACAGAGACAGACAAAAAAAATACTCTGAGAATACATGTATGTCAAAACTGCTATGAATTCTCAGGGTCCGAGAGAGATGCTGAAGGAAGAAGATCTGAATATATAATAAAATCTCAAGAAGGCCTACGTCCAACAACGGGTTCCAATTGACTGGGAGCGGCCAATGACGTTATTAATATTAATCTAAGCGAATAAAGTATGCATAATACAATAGATCCTAATAAAGCTCTTATTTGTAATTCATTTCTTCCTAATAGACCACTAAAAGGATATAAGGAAAAAAATACAACAAGAAAGCTAAAGTAAAGTGAAAATAAAAAGCCCCGAAACTGCAGTTGAATCAAATAGAAGAAAATGTTAATAGTGGAGAAGTAGAGAAAACAACAGTTTGGTAACACTTAGAACGCCGCGTCTTCTCGCCACTAGAGCTGACTGGGTCTTGACGTACAAAAACGTGGCTGGCAATTAATTTAAAATTTTAATAACAAACGGCATCTATTTGTCACTTTGGATTGGAATTGCAATTGAAGAAAAATATTCTAATTGCTACTCAGCGATATTGCTCGTTATGTAATAGAAATATTAAGCGCATTTTCATTAATTGTTTGTTTTAACTTTACATAGTCTACAAGTAAGTTTTCTACAAATTCGACAGTTTGTTAAAATTATATTTATCCTATCAAATTTATATGAAAATTTAAAAGCCATATCCTACTTATAATTTTTAAAGTATTTTATTATGGAAACAAAACTTGATAATGATTTAACCGTGGCTGGCGGGAATACATTAATATCTCGACATACATCTTTTTTTTTATTCGTTTAGACGCTTCCTACGCCTGTGTTTTTATAGGAAAAAAATTGACAGTCCGAAATATTCATAACTTTTTAAGATTTTTCCTTTGGTAATAATAGAATAACACGATTTATCATTACTAGTCAAACTTTAAAATTGCGCCCCTGTAAAATTGACATTTTGAACATGTCACCCTGAGTACAGGCCAGTCTTTTAGTCACGTGAGGTTTCTATCAGATGCATTGACAGAACTCGATGGAAGTAATAAGACTCCCTATGGGCCCCCAAGATCACAACCACCAATGGCTACACATTTGTACTTAAAATAACTGATAATAATTAAATTACACTTATAAACCGAAAAATAGGCCTTTTCAATGCAATTATTTAATACTTTTACCATGATGAAATAGTATTTTTTGCTATATAATATAATAAATGTCCCGCTGCTGGGCTCGGACC
Source organism: Dendrolimus kikuchii (assembly GCA_019925095.2). Lineage (NCBI taxonomy): Eukaryota > Metazoa > Arthropoda > Insecta > Lepidoptera > Lasiocampidae > Dendrolimus > Dendrolimus kikuchii. The sequence goes on from CM034404.1 coordinate 2,059,640, forward strand.
TCCTGTTAAGGGGGAACGGACAGTATACCCGCCACGCTTGTCCAAGGCTTGGCAGGTTTGACACATCAGTGATCTCGATGTGCAGGTTGCATCGCGATGTTTCCTTCATCGTTTTTAGAACGTGGTAATTGTAACAATATGCACATTAGGTTAAAAAAAACTGACTAAGTGCATGCGTTTCGGCCATTATGCTACCACGACTTTTTTTTACTGCTCAGTATAAAAATAATGTAGAGTTATATTGATTATCACGTACGTATTTTTACAACATCAGCAAAGGCAACGGGGAACCAATTTTCTACGATATCGGTACGGTGCCAGGAAAAACAGTCGCTTTGCTGGAACAACTGTTTCCCCCTCACAGTAGCCTCGTGGCATTTGGCAAGATCCAAACATTTTTATGGCAACACTTAACCGCAATCAGCTGGATCATTAGGCCTGTAAAGGGCCCTCTAAACGATCAAACATGTTTACCAAGTTTTACGCTTTGTTTGCACGGATTGATCAAACAAAAGCGCATATGTTCAAACATCGAACACCTCGCTTGTCAAACAGCCAAATCAATTTTGGATGAGTTCGATGAGTCGGCGTGTAATGATTGACCATGACTATAAATAACTTGAACAGATAAATATGTTAATAAAATGTATAAGGAAAAAGACATTGTACAGCAAATTATTAAAGGGAAAATATAACCTATTGTAATATGTCTTGAGAATTTTTAAAAAGGTAAAGTTAATTTGCACGCCAAACACACAACATTATGTACCACGTTCTAGCAAAATATGTTTACATTACTTATTATTAAAAATGCAAATAAATAAATGAATTGAAATATTGAATAAATGCACCAGCCTTGTTGGATTGGCTATTTAAAAATATTTATTAACTGACAGGAGCATAATGTCATTGTTAGATATAAATATTGTGTTCATAAGAAAACTAAGAAAAAAATAAACTACTGAAGGTGATTTTTTTTTTCAATTTATTAATATGGGAAATATTGGTTGTATGGATCTAAATACCCTACAGACTTTTAAGAACAAAAAACAAAGTTCTTTATTATGTAAACATTCTTGTGCAAACTCTCTTGAGAAAAAGTAGCCAATCAAGTAATACTTTTCGCGTATTACTCTTATGGCGATGTAACCAATATTGACGAAAGTTTTATAATCATTTCATATACTTCGATAAAATTTGTCAAATTAATTTGAACGTGTAATATGCCCTTGAGGTTCTGCCAAATATCTTCACTCCTTAGTTGTTTTCACACCCTTTCGCGGAGGATGCCTTTTTTGGATCGGAGTCGGGTGCCTTTAGCCAAGTTTGAAGGCTCTTCATTAAGACATCATTAACTTCTAACTTTCAAAAATTTGGCTCTTCGTCGAATTAAGATACTATAATTTTGTTTTGAACTTTTTAAAAGTATGCAACACTATAATACTAGCGGTTGCAACAGATGTTGCTCAGCCCAAAATTATTAAAATTCCAGAACCCGATGCTAGTGCCACCTACCTTGTCTAATTGTGAATCTAAACTATCCCTAGACCCACTCAAACACTAATTTTTTTACACCTTGGATTTTTAGTTTTTAGTAGGAATTTTCTATCCGTGCAGGAACGGAGAAAGAATACGGATTCCTTCGGCTAGGCAGCCTGTCGTAAGAAGCGACAAAACAACCCACAGCCAGGTGATAGGCTATTTGCCCGGCTGGATGGCTACCACCCCTGGTCTAGAGCATGCCACCATAACAAGTTTGAGTTGTGTTCCGGCATTAGTGGCCAGGTTCCAGTCTCCCTTAAGAGCAGCAGCGCAGTAGTAGCAACCTTTGGTGTTACAAATGTCCATAAGCGATGGTAGCCGCTTTCCATCAGGTAGAAAATAATTTAACTAAGATATTGAAATTTGTCTATCTGTCAGTACATAATCACATTCATATTTTTTTTTTACTATGGATGCATTCTTTCCACATGCCCGAACCACCGGAGCATTCCTTTCCTTACCTTCGCCCCGACAGTCTTTTTAGACCAACTCTCTTTCTTACTTCGGTATTACGAACGCGGTCCGCGAGCGTCACTCCGCAGATTTTGCGCAGTGCTCGCATCTCGACCGCGTTTACTCTACTTTCATGCTCTCTCTTCCATACCCAACTCTCGCTTCCATACGTGAGCGTAAGTACCAGCACCGCGTTGTGTATGGCAAGCTGGGCCTTCTGGCTGAGGTTCTTAGCGCCTAGAAGTTTACCTAACGCTCCATTCACACTATTCCCCAAATTCACTCTTCTCTCTATATCAGCGGTGTACCTTCCATCCCTGCTAAAAGCACATCCAAGATATACAAACTCATTCACTTGCTCCAGCATAACATCAGCGCCGATCCTTCAGTCGCCGCATTTCCGCGCGGTACGTTCCGGAAGTGTGTCGCAACCATAAGAAAATTTCAAAAACGTTTCATGAATAAAATCTTTAATTCTCCAAGTTAGAATAAATCACAGCGTCAAAACAATAAAGCATTGAAAACCGCAACGGAACCCTTTCTGAAATTTTTATTCCCGCAAAAATTATGAAGTATAATGAACCGTCGCGAGTCTGGAAGTAAGTTAACATCGGGATCGTGACTGAAGCGTAGCATTCGCGAAGATATGTTTGAACATCGTGTAATAAACCGCTTCGTTTAAATATAAAAGTGACGTCTAGCCACTCTCCTGACCATTTTGATCACAGATAGCGATAGCCTAGCTGCAGTATTCTATTCTCTTAGTCTTAAGGGATTATAGGTAGAACACAATTAAATTTTCTTTCTTCGTAATCAATTTTTTAACTCACAAGAGTAACTTCAGTCACGTTATTTTCATATTAACATTAATTCTGTTTATTACTTTCAAAACGTCCAGATTTAACAATTTCATAAATTTTATTATCAAATCAAGATATATTATATATACAGAAGATAACATACATGCCATCTAATTAAAAATATATTTCGATGTTATAAAGCTACTTCTACTAAAGATATTTTCTATTCAAATTTATACTGACTCGCAACGCGCTATGTACCTACTATTGTTTTCAAATTAAAAACCTTTATAGAAACCCTCGCTTTAAAGGCTTATTCAATATGTTATTCATCTCTTTTTCATGGCAAACTTTTTCTGTAACTCTCGTTACTATTGTTATAATTTTCGTAGAAATATAACGAATACTGTACATGTATCGAGTATCAAAACTATTTATCAACTGAACATATCGCCTCTTTGCTTCAATAATGTGTTATCTTGAGAATTTAGATTTTACAAGCCAGTTTTTATAACTTTTAAAAAATAATTTTAAAGAAACGAATAACTTGGTATGTTTTAAAATACACTGTGATAAATGAAATGTTATTCGTTTCGATTAAATAATTTGAGAACGTCAATAATTTCAATTTTAATGATTATTGAAGCAACGAGGCGATTATCTGTATTTTATTTTATTATATTTATTTGGTTTACCAACAATTACTTGCACTAATATCAAGGATGTACATAGCTTTACAAAAAAAAAAACATAACAAATGCAAGTAATTACTTATAGGCAAACACTACATGCAATTTGATATTTTGTAGTTTGAACTATTATAGTATAATTAATTTAAAGAAGAAAAATAATAATATTATAAATAGTATTTATAGTCGTGGTAGTGTAATGGCTAGCGCACGCGTCCCAGACTCAGAGGGCGCGGGTTCGATCCTGGCCGGAACGCATGCACCTCTTAGTCAGTTTTCTGATCTAATGTCCATCTTGTTACAATTACCATGTGCTAACAACGGTGAAGGAAAACATCGTGATGCAACCTGCACATCGAGATAACCGATGTGTCAAACCTGCCAAGGCGCCTTGGACAAGCGTGGCGGGTATACTGTTTGTTCCCCCTATAATAGGAGGCCCGAGCTCAGCAGTGGGACATTAATGGACTGATATTATATTATTATACTCTATGTCTTTCAAGACCACGGGCCATAAAAATGGCCCGGACTTTTGGGGGCTTGCGTGGGGCCATGGGAAGGCCAACACCTAGAGGCCCCTTGACAAATTTAATGTAAATGTGGCGTGACACTGACCGGCGATTATCCCTGTCCACACCATATAGTAATGCACCCAAGGACAAGCCTAGGCCAGTGTAGGATTATTGTGGGAAATGAGGACAAAAAGTACCGGGCTATTGTGGTGAACTGCTAACGGTACTATGAGTCTGGGAATATGGGGACTATGGCGTCTGCCCGTCGCAATGTTCAGGGAACATGGAAAAATGAGCAGACGGTGACTCGCCACTCCCTGCATGGGCCCCAAAAAATGCCATAAAGACAGGGGCAACATGGGTGTGAGTGGCTAAGGGCTGTCGAGAGGTGGGCTGCAGGTTCACCGAAGCTACTTCCGACGTTAGGCCATTTATCACTTCCACCCCTGGAGCTTGAGTCTTAGCTCTAGCGATCTCCACTCCGTGCCGGCTGGTTAAGGCAAGCACGGAGGCGGGGGCCTTGCCTTGGCCCCCGGAGTCAGGTACGAGGTGTCGCTGCTCACCTAAGGCTTCTTTTATTTTTGTATTCGTCGTAAGTCAGTCGTGACTCCTTTAAGTATTCAGATTCCGAGGGCTGTCTGTGTCGAGCCAGTTAAAATTTCACTTGGCTAAGCAAAATTTTCTGTCCGCTGCAAAAATCCACCCCCATTCCAGGGGCGAGGGTAGGAATTCTTGCATAAAAATTACATCGGGCGGTCCATACAAATTACCATTTCGCTTCTTCTCTGATTAAATGTTGTAGAAAAAATATTGGCCTCCAAATTGTAGAGAAAAATTCTCAGTTACGGACTCATTAAAATTGATGCTCTGCCGTTTTTCGGTCGAGTAGCTCGAGTAGCTCGAGTGGCTCGAGTAGGATTTAGTTTTGTATTTGACTTTTTTCAGTCGCTGTACTTATCTATTGTTAGTTCTTTCGTATTTATTTTGGAAGCTGGAAAGGCTTTGAGGTTCTGAATACCTTTCTTCTAAATATTTATGTGGTTTAAACAATGATTAATTGTTGTTCACAGTTCTTCGCTGAAGCCTTAGATAGGTCACTGCAAATCATGAGCCTTATCGGACCTGATAGTTTTCAAAACTTTTTGAAAATTTTTAAAACTTCAAATATCAATTTTAACACAACAACATAAGTTGATTAATTTCATTTGGAAAGTATAGTTACATATAATGGTTAGATTTAAGAATAAAATATATTTTTTTATATTTAAGGCGATGTAATTTATAAAGCCGTAGAAGCTTAGTGGTTAGCGCACCTGCGTCCCAAGCTCAAAGGGAGTGTGTACGAATTCTGAACGGAAAGTATGCACCATTTACACAGTACCTTAATATGCGTATCGAGACAATTACCACGTGCTGACGGTGAAGGAAAACATCGTAATGAAACCTACACATCGAGAATTTGAGATACCGCCTTCATCGAAATAGGCATGTATATATTAATACGTGAAGCAAAAACTTCGTACCCCATTTTACGAAAATTGCGCGGACGGAGGAGTACGAAATTTCGCACACTTATAGTTTACATAGAGAAGAAGCCACGAATCCTATTTTTTTTTTAATTATGCATAAAAAATACATTAAATCAATAATAAAAACATTACACACACTACCATGTATTTGACACACACGCATATATACTCTTTTGTTTATTGTTCAAGTCAAATTAACAGTGTAGCCTTGACGAAATCTGTGATTATAGTAGTATAGTCTTTGACATTCATTATTATGATCGAATTTCGACCACGGGCGACCGCTAGTTATTTTATTTAAGAATGACTAAACAGGTATACAATGCAAAAGTGGATGGATGCAGAAGTCGTAGAAGGCCACGACACACCTTCAACACCTACAAGACTAGATACTAACATCTAGACTAGGCCGAGCCTGTATCCTAGGTGTTAGTTGCTTCCAGTGACGTAATAACTAAATTTTATAACAAATTAAATATTCTATATTACAAATAAAAATTACAACAAAAGATTGGAGGTAGTTCCAAAATTGTTAATGCATGCATAATATGCATATGGATACAATTACAAGTTGCATTAACAAATGTAACTAAGATAATGATTCAAACATGGCTTTACCACATTAGATATTGATCGTGTACTAGCAGAAGGTGATATCAGGAGCCTTAAGAACGAGCGTGCATGACAGGAGCTATGAATGTCAAAGAAGCGAGTGAGGTGTGTAAGAATAAGCCTGAATAGCGCCCTGCTGTTCGTGCCTACCCCGCAAGGGAACTGGCGTGAAGTTATGTATGTATGTATTTTATTTCACACAAGCACAACTCGCGATCAACGTCTAGTAAATAACACACCGATTACAGCCCTCCTACTATCGTTCAAAAGCATTTAAATCATTACAGACTCGTTACCCCTCGAAATTACGCGACGGGTGTTATTTCATTCTCGACTCACTATATTTAATTTACCACCAGTGGTGCTTTGAAATTAGTAATTTGATTTCAAATATAAAAATCCCTTTCATTTCCACTTGTTTTATATATATGTAATTTATTATTTACATACATACATACATAACTTCACACCAGTTCTCTTGCGGGTTAGGCACGAACAACAGAGCGCCATTTAGGCCCATTCTTACACACCTCACTTGCTTCTTTGACATTCATAACTCTTGTCATGCACACTCGTCTGTTCTTAAGGCTCCTGACATCACCCTCCGCTAGTACACGATCAATTTGATCATGGAAGGTGTGTCGTGGCCTTCCACGACTTCTGCATCCATCCACTTTTGCATTGTATATCTGTTTAGTCATTCTTTCATCATGCGAATTTATTATTTAATATCATATAAAGTAGAAAACTTATTTAACTCATAATAACTGCCCATGAAATCCCACTGCTGGGCTCGGGCTATCCAATTATAGCGGAACGGACAGTTGTGGGGAACACGTCGAATGTACCTCTAGTGCTGTGTCACTTAAACTACAATCAGTCACACTACCATGTAACCGAATTCAAATACCTTGGTTCACTACTGCAGAATAATTGTGATATAGAGAGGGATGTAAGGAGAAGAATAAATGTAGCATGGCTGAAATGGAGACAGGTAACCGGTGTGACGTGCGACAAACTAATGCCACTGAAACTAAAAGGTCAAATATATAAATCTATCATACGACCAGTCATGTTGCAAATGTCCATAGGCGATGGTAACCGCTTTCCATTAAGTAGGCCGTCTGCCTGTCTGTTAGTAACATAAAAAAAAAATACAATGTAATCTGTGTTGTAACCTCTTTAAACAAGAGGTACGCACTGGAGGTTGTTAACTCTAGTATTGAATAAATGAATAAATCGGTAGACACACACACACATTCTAATATCACCAAGCTAAGCAACGTACGCTTGTGTTATGGCTAATATACAATTGATCACGCTGATTCCAGACAGACACCCAGACCATAGTAAACAACGGAAAGTTTGATTACGAAACTATCATGGCAGGAATCGAACCCGGAGCCTGTGCGCTGCGTTGATGTAAGCCGGCAACGGCCACTCAACCACAGAAGCCGTCAAATTTATTTAATAATGACAGGTTTTTATCCGTGCAGGAACGGAGAAAGAATACAATTTCCTGCGGCCGGGCGGCCTGTCGTAAGAGGCGACAAAACAACCCACAGCCAGGTGGTAGAGCATTTGCTGACTGGATGGCTACCACCCCTGGTCTAGAGTATGCCGCCATAACAACCTTTAGTTGTGTTCCGGCATTAGTGACCAGGTTCCAGTCTCCCTTAAGAGAGCAGCAGCGCATTTGTAGCAACTTTGGTGTTGCAAATGTCCATAGGCGATGGTAACCGCTTTCCATCAAGTAGGCCGTCTGCCTGTCTGTTAGTAACATAAAAAAATAATAATACAATGTAACCTGTGTTGTAACCTCTTTAAACAAGAGGTACGCACTGGAGGTTGTTAACTCTAGTATTGAATAAATGAATAAATCGGTAGACACACACACACACATTCTAATATCACCAAGCTAAGCAACGTATAATATACAATTGATCACGCTGATTCCAGACAAACACCCAGACCATAGTAAACAACGGAAAGTTTGATTACGAAACTATCATGGCAGGAATCGAACCCGGAGCCTCTGCGCTGCAGTGAGGTAAGCCGGCAAAGGCCACTCAACCACAGAAGCCGTCAAATTTATTTAATAATGACAGGTTAAGGCTAGGAGAACTATTACGCTACCGCGACTATAGATGGGTGAACCAAGAGGGGTATGAAAACTGTTAATACAAGAACGCTATAACTAGTGACTTATATCAACTAGTAATATAATAATAATCGGCAGACAAACACACACATTGTATATCCCCAAATTAAGCAAGTTACGCTTGAGTTATGAGTAATATACAACGGACTACTCTAGGGCCGATCCTAGACACCCAGACCATAAAAAATAACGGAGAAAATACGTTTCCGAAATTTACTATACCAGGAATCGAACCCGGAACCTCTGTGCGGGGCGCTATAGCATACATACATACATACATAACTTCACGCCAGTTCCCTTGCGGGGTAGGCACGAACAACAGAGCGCCATTTAGGCCCATTCTTACACACCTCACTTGCTTCTTTGACATTCATAACTCTTGTTATGCACACTCGTCTGTTCTTAAGGCTCCTGACATCACCCTCCGCTAGTACACGATCAATTTGATCATGGAAAGTGTGTCGTGGCCTTCCACGACTTCTGCATCCATCCACTTTTGCATTGTATATCTGTTCAGTCTTTCTTTCCGTAGGCGCTATAGCCTACGGAAAAAATGCTGGTTCAATTTGTAATGGACTGTATGAGAGAAATATGACCTAGATCCTTGCACTAGAAAAGTAGAAGCTCCACCAACCTTGAGATCCGCCCTCTCCTGGTTCGGTTCAGGTTACACACAGGAACAGCACACGGCACTAATCTCCACCTTAGAGCTAACAGGCGCGTTTTAGTCTCGTTAAGACGTCGACAGTAAGTGTTCAAAAAAAGGCTGCTCCTACCCTGCTCTGTAGTGGCCGTCGCCTCACACAGAAGGAGGGTAGACATGGTTTCATCCGTGCAGGAACGAAGTAAGAATACAACTTCCTGCGGCCTGGCGGCCTGTCGTAAGAGGCGACAAAAAAACCCACAGCCAGGTGGTGGGGTATTTGCCCGACTGGATGGCCACCACCCCTGGTCTAAAGTATGTCGTCATAACAACCTTGAATTGTGTTCCGGCATTAGTGACCAGGTTTCAGTCTCCCTTAAGAGAGCTGCAGCGCATTGGTAGCACCTTTGGTGTTGCAAATGTCCATAGGCGATGGTAACCGCTTTCCATCAAGTAGGCCGTTTGCCTGTCTGCTGGACTCCCGCAATAAAAAAAAAAAAAAGAGCAAAATTGATGGAGCGATGTTCTACCTACTTTATACTAGGCAAGGACCGAACACTCTGCGTTGCTGTGAGGTACGCCGGCAAAGGCTTAGCCCGCTCAACCACAGAGGCCGTCAAGTCACTAGTAGTTTGGTTATACACTAGGGACATTATACATTTGATGTTCAAAGAAATTTATTTGAAAACTTTTAGACAAACCGACGTCAAGTTGATACTCAAAATCAAATATTCAATTCCCCTGTGTTTCAGTTCGAAAACAACTTACTCTCCCACTTGATGTACGACTTAGACAGTCTAGTACTAAATATATAAAAGACAATACTAAACTTTTATTAAGAAAAAGGTATTTGATATCTAACGTACATACATACATAACTTCACGCCGGTTCCCTTGCGGGGTAGGCACGAACAACAGAGCGCCATTCAGGCTTATTCTTACACACCTCACTTGCTTCTTTGACATTCATAGCTCTTGTCATGCACGCTCGTCTGTTCTTAAGGCTCCTGACATCACCTGCTAGTACACGATCAATATCTAACGTGGTAAAGCCATGTTTGAATCATTATCTTAGTTACATTTGTTAATGCAGCTTGTAATTGTATCCATATGCATATTATACATGCATTAACAATTTTGGAACTACCTCCAATTTTTTGTTGTAATTTTTATTTGTAATATAGAACATTTAATTTGTTATAAAATTTAGTTATTACGTCACTGGACGCAACTAACACCTAGGATACAGGCTCGGCCTAGTCTAGATGTTAGTATCTAGTCTTAATTGTAAGGCAAAATTTGTTATATTTTTGGTGACAATAAAATTATTTTAATATTATATATTAGGTCAGGAAACTGCCTAAGTGGTGCATACATGCGTTCCGACCAGGATTCGAACCCGGGTTCTTTGAGTTTGGGACGCGTACGATAGCTGTTACGCAACCACGACTTAATTATGTTTATGTGTATGAGGTAGTGATAGCGTAATGGCTAGCGCACGCGTCCCATGCTCAAAGGGCGCGGGTTCGATCCTAGCCGCAACGCATGAACCACTTAGGCAGTTTCCTGACATAATCTGCATATTGCTACAATTACCACGTGCTAACAACGGCGAAGGAAAACATCGTGATGCAACCTGCACATCGATTTAACCGATTTGTCAATCCTGCCGAAGCGCCTTGGACAAGCGGGTATACTGTCGGTTCCCCTATAATGGGAGGCCCGAGCGCAGCAGTGGAACATTTATAGGCTGATATTACTATATTATAATTAAAATAAACAAGTTGGCGGTAGATTGAATATAACTTTAACAATACTCATTGAAAGAAAAGAAAGAAAGAAAAACTTTATTTGAAGAAATTGCGACGTGATTACATTCCTTATACATTTCTATGCACAAAGCATATTTTGAGAATTTGTACGCCGCATTTTCAGCAAACAAGGTTGGCACTCAGCATATTGCTGTGTCGGAACAATATGCGACACAACGCTGATTTTCAGTGCAAACCTTCCTTTAGGTGTAAGACCAAAATGACCCAGTTTTGGTAATTAAATAATAAATAAGAATAATAATTAATAAAACTAATTCTACTTATATAATATTTAAATTGTAAAAAAAAAACAAATAAATACATTTTAATAAAAAACCAAACAATAAATACGTTGCTACAAAATTAAAATAAATACTCGTGTATTGCGTGTGTCATTGACACTACATCACTTTCTTCCGTGATCGCTGCTACTGAAAAGTAGCCGAAACGTCGGAATAATAAAAGTAGTTTTATTAGGCTTTGATCTCCTAACTCGTTCCAATGGCGAATTTATTAAAAGTTGATGGCAGACTACGGGGTCCGTTACGCCACTTCACGAAGTAATATAATACTTTCGCCTCGAATAAATGTTTCAATATTCGTGGAGTTCATTAATCACAGTAATTGACAGGACGGGGGCGGCCCCTGTCCATCCCTCCACCCCCCTTCCGTGATTATGTTTTGTTTTTACACCGTGATAATTTTCATACGGCAATTTTGACTTCGGAAGTTTGTTATTGATTTTTTTACGACATTATTGTTTTGTTTATTCGAAGACGAAGCTTAATTAAATATCACATTCTACTTTTTAACCGACTTCAAAAAGAAGGAGTGTCACCATTCGACTGCGTCAATTGTGGACCGATTTGCAAATTATTTTTTATAGCATAATAATAATGGATTACTTAAAATTTTAATATAGATTTGTGTTATTCAGAAATAGATAAAAATCACACTCAACTAAAGACATTAGAGGATGAAGGGAATACATTGAAAAAGATACGCAAAGTTTTGTTCTTCAAAGTTCTTTCATCACTTGCCAATTTCAAGATCAAGCTCAGATTTGTTATATGGTTTAATATGCTTTTGAGTGGAGATTACATCTTCATTAAATGCTACATAACTCCTTCATCCACTAATATCTTCAAGTATTTCTTTTTATTCAAGTATTCATTAAATGCTACGTAACTCCTTCATCCACTAATATCCTCAATTATTTCTTGTAATTTCAAGTATTCATTAAATAGTACATAATTCTTTCGTCCACTAATGTCTTTAATTATATCTTGTAATTTCAAGTATTTATTAAATGCAACATAACTCCTTCATCCACTAATATCTTCAATTATTTCTTGTAATTTCCAGTATTTATTAAATGCAACAAAACTCCTTCATCCACTAATATCCTCAATTATTTCTTGTCATTTCAAGTATTCATTAAATAGTACATAATTCTTTCGTCCACTAATGTCTTCAATTATTTCTTGTAATTTCAAGTATTCATTAAATGCTACATAACTCCTTCATCCACTAATATCATCAATTATTTCTTGTAATTTCAAGTATTCATTAAATGCTACATAACTCCTTCATCCACTAATATCCTCAATTATTTCTTGTAATTTCAAGTATTCATTAAATAGTACATAATTCTTTCGTCCACTAATGTCTTCAATTATTTCTTGTAATTTCAAGTATTTATTAAATGCAACATAACTCCTACATCCACTAATATCCTCAGTTATTTCTTGTAATTTCAAGTATTCATTAAATGCTACATAACTCCTTCATCGACTAATATCTTCAATTATTTCTTGTAATTTCAAGTATTCATTAAATAGTACATAATTCTTTCGTCCACTAATGTCTTCAATTATTTCTTGTAATTTCAAGTATTTATTAAATGCAACTTAACTCCTACATCCACTAATATCCTCAGTTATTTCTTGTAATTTCAAGTATTCATTAAATGCTACATAACTCCTTCATCGGCTAATATCTTCAATTATTTCTTGTAATTTCAAGTATTTCCGGACCAACAGTCACAAATGACCACTCAATTAACAGCCAGTTAGCGAGCATTTCACTATTTCTCAGAACGACTATATTCGTAAAATGTACCAGGTGAATCAGGCTGGCTTCATAGCTTATTGAATTAGCTGACAAGGCTGGATTATACCAGATTATCGACAACTGTGACTCGATGACGTCTAGGCAAAGGTAGTATAGGACTAGATAGAGCAACGACTTATAAGGGAGCTGACAATAACAGTCCATAACGTCCCACTACTGGGCTCATAACAACCTTGTGTTGTGTCAAGTTTCCCTTTAGAGAGCAGTGCATTTGTAGCGCCTTTGGTGCTGCGAATGTCCATAGGCGATGGTAACCGTTTTCCACCAGTGGTTCGTCTGCCTGTCTTTTAAAAAACAAAATAATAAGTGAAAAAAAGTTTAAAAAAGCAGTCAGCTACTCGTGTTTCGTGCGATGAGTTTCTTTTTCTATTTTTTTCTTCAGGGGGGGGGGTCTTCTTTCATCACTCAGTGACTATGCCACCCCCGTATAGACATACATCAAATAACGCAAATAAAACAAAAATAACATTTTTTTTAACAATTGGTTCACACACAATACAAGTCTTTAGCTTGCTGAGATAGGGGAGAGTCCAAAATAGTGCTACAGACACTTCGTTGTTCGTTGGTATGTACTCTGAGCACACTCCATCAGCACGTGTAAAACATCATCTGGTACACCACAGGTTGAACAATTTGGTGACACAGTCAGTCCCATTAAATGCTTGTACCGATTTGAAGGAATATGCCCAGAACGCATCCTTAACAAGGCTGTAATATATCTTGAGATACGAGTTCCAATGGCCCACATCTCCTCTATCCCATTCCTCCTTTCTGACCACTCTAAGCCACCGCAGTATGCCCTCTTCTTTAGTATGAACTAAAGGCTTTGATAAGGTATATAAGCGATGATAACCACTTTCCATGATCTGGCCTTTGCCTGCTTCACATTGGAAAAAAGTTTGACAGCTCATTACGATTTCATGAAAGAACATTGCTCACTTTCTTAGGAGATTTGGGCTTCATATAAAACTGCACGAGCCTCTGTAATTTTTCCACCATTTTGTAGATAATTTAAATTATTATCATATGCATTAAAAATATTTACAACTTTGAACCAGGGTTGAGAGAAATATTAATTTTTCGATAATAATATTTCGTAGTGTGACAAATTTTAAAGTTACAATCTTCTAATCTAGATGACGCTAATATGGTTTGCTGCCTTCCGATTTCATATATTTTATCTATTTTGTTTATAACGGATTAGCTTTCTGAGGCCACCGTGACGGTATTATAACTGTCAGTATGTCAACCATAGATAATATTTTGTATCAACCGTGTATGTTTTATTTCTAGAGGTACATAAGTGAGTTTAACAGTTAACAATATTTGGTGTTATTAAATATTGAACTAATGAGTAAATATGTCAGTCAATAAAAGCTTAAAAGTCAAGATACGAACCATTCATGTTGATAGAGGAAAACAAAAATATGTTTTTGTCATTGTAATTTCTCTGCTGGATTACAAAAATATCTATAACTTTACTATAATAACATAAACAATGATACGAGATTTCAGAAAAATATTTGGTTAAGGTTCATCCGATTTCAAGGTGGACCCAAAATGGGCTTGTCCTTTACGAAATTGAATAACAGCTAATCGAATTTTCAATTTATGTCCCAGGTTTGGGATGATTCAAAATTTTTTGATGTGGGATGAAATGTTATGGGATGAAGATGGAATAACCGTAATCATCCCCACTATACTTTTAATCATGAGAAGGTTTCAAAAACCCTTTGTACATTATCTTCGATCGAACCTTCATTACGAATTTACAACCCTTCTTTGTTTACAGCGGGCTCCATTGTGTTAAAATTTCCCATCGGCTTTTAGCTGCATTTGGCAAATTGTAACAAAACTGAAGTCTGTGAACACAGTATATTATCACATATAGTGTAACAACATCGAGAGAAACACGTGCGAGATGTCCCCGAGTACCCGATCGGCTTAATGATTAGTCATTCGTAAGTTATATAAAATATTCGACAATACTAGAAGTACACACGATTTATATAGAATATCTGATTATAAAATTCTAAACATGTCATGTTTGTACATCGAAGATATTTTAAAATAACAACTGGAATATAAACGATGGAGAACACAATGCATTTTTTTTTTTAAATTTCTTGTCTGCTTGTCGTTTTGGCCGCTTTTGATACGGTTTTCGATGATCGACAGCTAATTCTTGAACTTAAACTCTGCGCTACTTTTTTATCTTGGGAATCCCGCGGGAATTTTTCTGGGAATTATTCAAAATGGTCAGATTAAAAAAAATCGAATTTCAATGTGATTTTTTTACTGATCGATAGCAAATTGAATGTAATAAAATGTGTGATATTTTTTATCCCAGGAATTTTCCTGCCTAACATAGGTTTAGTATGAGTAGCATCATATCAAGCCTTTCCCGCCATTTTATCATAAGCGAAATTTGGCCCTAAGTATATTCTTTGTTGCAAAACGTATTTTAAACTATTATTTTGTTTTCAGACCCTCAATGTTTGATTCAATAGGGTCTAATCTAACTAAAACTGAAAGCCTCAAAACAAAAAAAAAACCTACTTAGGCCCAAATGTCGTTTACGATCAAATGGCGGTGAAGGCTCGATATAGAAGGTCGATGCCAGCTTTTCTGTCAAAAATAGAAATGGGGCTTACTATAACTCTTCATACTGTGGCCGAGACGTTCAAAGTTGAACGTCTTTGCAAAATAGCGTACCCTATTAATTTAATCTTCTGAAGTTGAATTGAATTTGAAGCTTTCAGGCGTTTGGAATTTTTGAGTCGTATTATACTTGGATAATTGTTTAGTTATTAATTGATACACAAATTGGAATGTTTTAATTGAAACTGAGCTACTTGATGGATTTGTTTAAAATTTTACGTGACATAAATGGGTAGTTTTTTATTGCAGGAGTTCAGCAGACAGGCAGACGGCCCACTTGATGGAAAGTGGTTACCATCGCCTATGGACATTTGCAACAGCAAAGGTGCTACAAATGCGCTGCTGCTCTCTTAAGGGAGACTGGAACCTGGTCACTAATGCCGGAACACAACTCAAGGTTGTTATGGCGGCATACTCTGCACCAGGGGTGGTAGCCTGGCTTAAGGAGGTTTTACCACATTCCTTGGTCTTTGAAGCTGTCAAAATATTTTTAAAAGCGTATCGCCTCAACGACCTTATAATGGCAAGTATTTTTTTTTACAAGGGGAAGTCCATTAGCGGACCCTCCGCCGGGGAGACTTCGGAGGGGGAGTGTGGGGCTTGCCGGCTAGAGGAGCCGGAATACCCACTGAAAGCCCTTGGTGCCACCTGACGCCATGGGCCGGAGTCACGGGATGTGCGTGAGCTTGAGGGGCGCGCGCGGGCACCGACGCGCCCCCTACTCGGCGGCTTTAGATGCGGGCGACGGCCTTATAGCCTCCCCTGACCGTCACCCGCGCCGCGCGTTCATGGCGGCCGGAGGTCTGTGTTCCTCCGGCGCCGAGACCGGTTATTGCGGCGGGAGAGGAGCACGGCTACTCGCTCTCTTTCCCGCAAGGTAACTTACCTGCGCGTGGTTTTAAAATTTTTGCCTGCATTGTCTTTGCGTAAATAAATAATTATTTATCTGTCAGTTTGTCTGAAAGTTATAATCAGCAGACAGGCATTGTCTGTCCCTAAGTTAAGCAAGTTACGCTCGTGTTGTGAGTAAATCACGACGGACTATTCAGTGACCGATCAAAGACACCCAGACTAAAGTAAATAACGGAAAATTCGTTTACGACATTTAGACGAATATCATAATATAATAGGAGAAATAAAAGCTCAACGCCTCCGCTGGCTCGGTCACGTAGAACGGATGGGAGAGGATATAGCCTATAGCCTTTCTCGATAAATGGGCTATCCAACACTGAAAGAATTTTTCAAATCGGACTAGTATTTCCTGAGATTAGCGCGTTTAAACAAACAAACTCTTCAGCTTTATAATATTAGTATAGATATACATTTTAGTGAAGACTTTTCTCTCTATATAATCGTAATGACAGTTGCTATAAACGAATTCAAAACTTGGCCTTGCAGCCAGTGGATGAAAAGGATTGTTTCGCCACACCACTTAACCAAAACAAAATTCTAGACCTTTCTATACCGTTCATTCGTATGGTTACACTTTTAAAATAGTAAAAAAAAAACTTGTTTTTGTATTCTCTAGAATGGCTTCCGTTATTTTACTTTACATATCTTTTATCTATTTACTTTTTTTATTTTTTATTTACTTACTTTGTCTATCGAATAATATGTTGTGTATAATATCATTAAATGTATTATATGTTTATGTGTTGTATATGATTGATTTTATCTTATAAATATTTGTAAATTTATTGATATCAGTATAATTATTATACATTATTATATATATTATATGAGTTCACACACACAGTTATAACTCAGTATTAATATTTGTCTTTATTACAACTATAATATAATTATTTATTAATATTATAATATATAGTTTGCCGTGACGTCGCTCTAGGGTCAAGCGGAAGATCAGCGTTGGTCTAACAGATCGACATTTTTGCTGAGCTTGATCCAATTTTTAGGACATAATATGTATATTATCAGATACTTTGTAGTTGTTTTCTCTTTTTTATTGTATTTAATTTTTACTTTTAATGTGTTTGTTGTATATGTCCTAAAAATAAACTTGTTTTCTTTCTTTCTTTCTTTCTTATCCGTGCAGGAACAGAGAAAGAATACAATTTCCTGCGGCCGGGCGGCCTGTCGTAAGAGGCGACAAAACAACCCACAGCCAAGTGGTAGGGCAATTGCCCGACTGGACGGCTACCACCCCTGGTCTAAAGTATGTCGCCATAACAACCTTGAGTTGTGTTCCGACATTAGTGACCAGATTCCAGTTTCCCTTAAGGAAGGAAGCAGGAACCTTTGGTGTTACAAATGTCCATAGGCGATGGTAACCGCTTTCCATCGAGTGGGCCGTCTGCCTGTCTGCTGATCTCCTGCAATAAAAGAAAAAACGGTTTGTTTCTTTCTGTACCGTTCATTCGTATGGTTACGCTTTAAAAATAGTAAAAAAAAACTTGTTTTTGTATTCTTTAGAATGGCTTCCGTTATTTTACTTTAACATTATATAGCTTATAATTTAAAATTTTATGAGCGTATTATCCACTTTTTATTTGTATTAATAAATATAAAATAGTTAAATGCCTACCGATAGCATCTTGAACGCAAGGTAACGCGAAAGGTTAAATATACAAACTTATCATATCTATTAATATATTAATAACTTGTTAAATTGTTACATACATAACTTCACGCCAGTTCCCTTGCGGGCTAGGCACGAAAAACAGAGCGCCATTCAGGCTTATCCTTACACACCTCACTTGCTTCTTTGACATTCATAGCTCTTGTCATGCACGCTCGTCTGTTCTTAAGGCTCCTGACATCACCTTCTGCTAGTACACGATCACTTTGATCATGGAAGGTGTGTCGTGGCCTTCCACGACTTCTGCATCCATCCACTTTTGCATTGTATATCTGTTTAGTCATTCTTTCATCATGCATTCATAACATGCAATTAAATTGTTATAGACATTATAGACACTCGGACGAAATAAAAGTATAAAGTATAGACGGAGCCTACATGAAATGAAACGAAGCATTTTTTTAAACTTGTGTCGTATAAACGTGGTTTAAGTTTGTGTGGTTAATAATAATGTATCTACTGAAACTGACATATCAACTGCTCAATTGGATATGTATCGTCGACCAAGAATAGAATAGAATTAGATATATGAAAACTAATCCTATTTAGCCAGGTCAGGAGCCTTCAGAACAGACGAGCGTGCATGACAAGAGCTATGAATGTCAAAGAAGCAAGTGAGGTGTGTAAGAATAAGCCTAAATGGCGCTCTGTTGTTCGTGCCTACCCCGCAAGGGAACTGGCGTGAAGTTATGTATGTATGTAATCCTGTTTAACAAAAAAGAAAACGCCATTGGGAAAAGACTGTTAATTAGGAAATCCACAATCATACAAGAGAGCTTCGAACTAAAAGCAAATCATTCCATTATATAATTCCAAGTTCTAGTAACGCATTGCGGCGCGATTGGCATCCCATAGCCGGTTTCACTTTGAGAATCCGAGACTCCGTCTTTCTATTAATGGTCTAAGTAGTCATAACAGAATATAATATATACACAAGAGTGAGTAAGAGGCGACAAAACAACCCACATCCAGGTGGTAGGGTGTTCACCCGTCTGGATGGTTACCACTAGAGTTTACCGCCGTAACCACCTTGAGTTGTATTCCGGCATTAGTAACGTGACCATTTATTTTTAGACTCAAAACGGGACCTTGGTTTATTTAGGTTAATTAACAGGTAGTCAATAAAAAAACACTTTTTTAAAGTTATTTATTGAGAAAAGTCAGTTAGCTTAAAAGTTACGAATTAAATAATATATAATAATATATTTGCCAGGTATTAGGGCGGGCATTTGTCCGACTGGATGGCTACCACCCCTGGTCTAAAGCATGTCGCCATAACAACCTTGATTTGTGTTCCGGCATTAGTGGCCAAGTTCCAGTCTCCCTTAAGAGAGCAGCAGCGCATTTGTAGCACCTTTGCTGTCGCAAATGTCCATAGGCGATGGTAACTGCTTTCCATCAAGTGGGCCGTTTGCCTGTCTGCTGAACTCCTGCAATAAATTTATATATATATATACACCCGAAACGTTTTGTTATATTTATATTTGTCAGAGGAACAAGTCGGAGTCGTGGTAGCGTAATGGCTAGTGCACGCGTCCCGAACTCAAAGGGCGCGGGTTCGATCCTGGCCGGAACGCATGCACCACTTAGTCAGTTTTCTGATCTAATATGCATATTCTTACAATTACCACGTGCTAATAACGGTGAAGGAAAACATCGTGATGCAACCTGCACATCGAGATAACCGATGTGTCAAACCTGCCAAGCCGCCTTGGACAAGCGTGGCGGGTATACGTCCGTTCCCCCTATAATGGGAGGCCCGAGCCCAGCAGTGGGACATTTATGGGCTGATATTATTATTTATTATTTAAGAGGAACAAATTTGCTTTAATATAGCTAATGATTTTAAGTAAGAATGAAACTCTTGGCACGTTTTTTTTTATATTCACCTAATTATCATAATTTCAGAAAACGGGACAATTTTGCGTCCCAGAGTTCATTTCGGGGACACCGGGACTCGTCACTCTAAAAAGGACAGTCCCGTTCAAAGCCGGACGTCTGGTCACGTTATGCATTAGTGGCCAGGCTCCAGTATCCCTTAAGAGAGCAACAGCGCATTTCTCGCACCTTTGGTGTTGCAAATGTCCAAGGCGATGGTAACCGCTTTCCATCAGGTGAGCCATCTGCTTGCCTGCTGAACTCGTGCAATAAAAAAGAAATAGATATGGTACCAAAATTAATAGTTATCCGAGTTTCTTTTCTTTTCTAAATTAGGATTGTAAAACAGGTTCTAGGCGACATCGTTACAGCCTTTAACCATACAAAAGAGGAGAGCGTTCAATCAAGTCAATTATTATTAATTAGGATCATTGTGATTGTAACAGACTTTAACAAGGTCTAATTTCGTATTAAAAATACTATTTCCTGCGGCTAGTATTAAGTGCTTTTAATTCGTCGTGTCGTAAGTAGACACTTCCTCATTAATCATTTTGTTTATCCTATCGCCATAAGTTACCTAAGCTCAATGTATACTCAAGGATCTTTGAAATTCAAATTCAAAAGATTTTATTCAAAACTAGCTGTGCCCGCGACGTCGTCCGCCTGGATTTTGCTTTCAAAACCCTCTGATTTTGATCTTCATTGGTGCTCCGCTCCTATTGGTCTTAGCGTGATGATATATAGCCTATAGCCTTCCTCGATAAATGGGCTATCCAACACTGAGAGAATTTTTCAAATCGGACCAGCGGTTCCTGAGATTAGTGCGTTTAAACAAACAAACTGTTCAGCTTTATATATTAGTATAAGAGTATAAGATTCTAAATATTCTATTCTATTCTATTCTTTTCTGTAAAGAAAACGTAAAAACTACTGGGCCGATTTTGATTCGGTTTTTACTAATCGACAGCCAATTCTTAGATTAAATCTGGGCTACTGTTTATCCCGGGAATCCGGCAGGAATTTTTCCGGGAGCGGTTTGAAGTTCTTCGGGTGCATAAATATTAGCTTATTCCGACACAGTTTTCACTAAAACAAAAGCTTCCATTCTTTTGTTTAATGTTGCGGTACTTTGTGTCCCGGGAATTTCAAGTCAAGCGTGAACGAAGTCGCGGGCATATCTTAGTATGTTATACAAATGCTTTCGTTTCAATTATGGCTCGTATACAGAAGTTATGTCCTTATCTGGCCAGCGTCAAGTGTCCATGTCTATATTAAACTTTTAGAATTAACTTTCAAGACTACCCTCTTATAGAAACTAAATATCAATTTGAAACTCAACCTTTAGGGTTAAGTATGTATCTTATGTAACTAATTATTTATCTGTAAATGAATTATAAATTCTTTTAATAAACCTCTTAAAGTTATTACCATCATATTCGGTGTATTTGTTCTTCTACTAATGGTGGTTAAAAATCTAAATATTTCCCGCGAGATCAAAAGTATATGGGGGATTCCTAAATTTATATTTTATGTAACAGTGACTCACTTTAGGCACTAAACACTCTACCCAATTAGGAAATAAATCACAAGTCCAACACAGACAAAATAAACAAGTAAAAAAATGGCTCTATGATCGTGTCTTCAAACCATTTGTATTTAAATACATGACCATGCATTTTAATTCTGAAACGCCAGCTATAAATAATAAATAAAATAAGGTTTTTAAAATAAAAAACTTAGGCCACACGCGATAGCCATATTAATTCAGCACCTAGTGATTTAAGGATTACTATGCATTTATACGCTACAAACAAATTAATTAGTGAATTAGTAAAATAAAATAAATGAGGGTAGATGTTTAATTGATATTTATATTTTAGAGTGATTTAAGGTATTTTGTAGACATGGTATTAAGACCATAAAGTAATATACACAAGCACATACATTATCAATGGTATGTTTGTAACTGACATTTCAACTGCTCAATTTTAGATGTCAACATAAATCCAATGTAAGAACAACAAAAGAAAAACAACTGTATTGGCAAAAGAGAATTTGTTAATTAGGAAAAAAGCAATCATTAGTCGATACACTGTTTACACGAGTATTGCAAAATTGTTGCCGCAAGCCTGGTCTTTAGATTAAAAGTTGGAAATTTCTCTAATTTTTGAATTTACGTAACATCCAAACCATGGCCATTGTTAGATATATTTTAATTTCTTTTCTCGATTTTTTATATCCTAGAGATAATATTATATATTTTCAAAAAAAATATCACCCCAAACAAGAAAATTTAGGAGCAAACTTCCTCTTTTTTCGACCCTGTTTACAAAGTTACAGAAGACTGTAACAAAATCACATAAAGTTTTAATTTATCGAAGAATATGAATGATAATAAAAAACTAAAGTACATAAAGCTGCGAAATCTTACATAATTAGACAATGCTACAGGTGATTCCACTCTCGCTTTCTAACGTTTTATTAGTATTAAAAAATTAAACAAAAAATTAATTTATTGCATTTATTTTTAATATTTTATGGAGTTGATGTAAAAAATTGTTTTAAATAATAAAACCACAAAAATCAAAAAAATAATGACCGCTATTGATGTCTATAATTGCGTAAGATTTTGTATCTGTTTTCAGTAGGCATTTTTCATACTCAATAGTATGTTCCATTACTTCAATGAAACAATTATTTCTTTGTAAATTGAGCATTACTTTCACCCTCCAATTTCGAAGATTAAACCAACGGTGTTCTTAATACTTTAGCAACTAAAACCCTCAGCTCGAACGATCCGACGCGCAAAAGTGTAATCCACCCCTAATCTACAATTCTTCGATATAAAAGCTTAAAATATACTTGAAACTTTTAATTACTTAGTTCCCTCAATGTTGAAACACTAGAATAATATCACGAGAGGATTTCTAAGACTGACTTTCGAGCAATTATAAACTAAATAATAATTTAAATGTCTAGATTATGAATTTAAACAGTTGCTAATGATAGGGAGCCACGCGAGTCTAACTTTTATGTACAAACTTATAACAATATATCAGTTGGTTTTATTATCTTATATTAAATATAAAGCTGAAGAGTTTCTTTGTTTGAACGCGCTAATCTCAGGAACTACTGGTCTGATTTGAAAAATTCTTTCAGTGTTAGACAGCCCATTTATCGAGGAAGGCTATATAGGCTATATATCATAACGATAAGACCAATAGGACCGGAGCACCAATGAAGAATGTTTCAAAATTGAGGTTTTTTTTACTTATTTTTTTTAAACTATTCCACGCGGCTTCGCGGGCAGAAGCTAATCTTTATATAAAATCAGAACGCTTTAATTAAGTAGGCTGAAGTATGACTGTTATAACGTTGCGAAGGGTCAACGAACTAAAAGAAAAATTTATTATCCTTATTCAATTTTCACTCTGCCTTTGTAATTGAAAACATGAGTGGATGAAGGAGTTGTGTAACATGTTTTAAGATTCTTGTTTTACATCTAATGATGGTGCAATGTGTATTAAAATTGAATTTTTAAAATACAACATCCTTATAAAATAGGCTAAATGTAATAGAAATAAGAAATAAATCAAAAAAGTATAAAACAGAAAATAGACATAAAGAATGTATTAGTAGTAAGGAAAAATGTAACAGTTTTTAATATTTTTGAAAAAAAAGAACATAATAATCTCCATTCTACCATATAATGGAGGAGCAGGCGAAAAAAAATGTGTATTAGAAACCATATTAGACATTAAAACAACACTATTTAAGCTTTTATTTATAAAAAATAGCAAGTAGTTTAATAGCAAAGTGATAGTAAAAAACAACTTTATTGTCTTATTTTTATGTTAACCTTTTTTTTATTGCAGGAGTTCAGCAGACAGGCAGACGGCCCACTTGATGGAAAGCGGTTACCATCGCCTGTAGACATTTACAACACTAAATGTGCTACAAATGCGCTGCTGCTCTCTTAAAGGAGACTAGAACCTGGTCACTAATGCCGGAACACAATTCAAGGTTGTTATGGCGGCATACTCTAGAGCAGAGGTGGTCGCCATCCAGTCGGACAAATGCCCTACCACCTGGCTGTGGGTTGTTAAGTCGCCCTTTACGACAGGCCGCCAGGCCGCAGGAAATTGTATTCTTTCTCCGTTCCTGCACGAATAAAAACTGGAACTGGCGTGAAGTTATGTATGTATGTATGTATAACTCATTGCCGGAGTCTGTCTTTCCCGATACTTACAACTTGGGTGTTTTCAAGTCCCTTGTGAATAGGTACCTTCCATGTAACCGTGCTCCATCTTAGACCATACCGCTCCACATCGGGCGAGAACGTGTAAGAATGTCCACCAAAAAGTTTTTATTGCGGCAAAAAAAAGAACATCAGTGTTCCATATTCAAAAATAGTATATTGTGGCCAGTAACAAACTTTATTAGCGACAACAAAAACTTTTTGGTGCCAGGGGTGGTCGCCATCCAGTCGGGCAAATGCCCTACCACCTGGCTGTGGGTCGTTTAGTCGCCTCTTACGACAGGCCGCCAGGCCGCAGGAAATTATATTCTTTCTCCGTTCCTGCACGGATAAAAAACTAATAACCTATTGTAACATATCCCCTGCATCCATGCATATATTAATTTGAATGTGAGTGTATTTGTTGGTACGTCACGGCCTTAGATATGACCCGTTTCTTTGAGATTGCGTATTTTAAGAACTTAAATTACATCTGTAAATTATTTAATAGCACTCAATTTAAAATCAAAGGAAATAGAAGCACTTAAATACAATGTCGTAAAATACAAATTAACCGTTGCAATAAACGAACTTACGTAATTCACTATTACAGTTGAGTGTGAGGCAATACGTTGTAAAAGCTTTTGTAAAATATTGCGAGCAAAGCCGTGATACATTGTTATGTCTTGCATATTAAAGTTTGTGTACACTCTGAGATTAAAAAGCTAATGAATTCATTATTATTTTGGAATCGCCACCAAAAAGTTTTTGTTGTCGCTAATAAAGTTTGTTACTGGCCACAATATACTATTTTTGAATATGGAACACTGCTGTTTTTTTTTTGTTTTTTTACCGCAATAAAAACTTTTTGGTGGACATTCTTACACGTTCGCGCCCGATGTGGAGCGGTATGGTCTAAGATGGAGCACGGTTACATGGAAGGTACCTATTCACAAGGGACTTGAAAACACCCAAGTTGTAAGTATCGGGAAAGACAGACTCCGGCAATGAGTTATATATACATACATACATAACTTCACGCCAGTTCCAGTTTTTATCCGTGCAGGAACGGAGAAAGAATACAATGACTGCATAAAGCAATCGTGTCTTGTTCTAATTACGTAGATTTCTGAGGAGTCTCAGGTCAAGTAGTCTGTTTTGGATAAACATTTCACCTAGTTAAAGTATTGACACTTGATAAGAAATATGTCCCACTCTATTTTCTTTCAGCTTCTCTAAATTATTTGGAGTCGGCGCAATATGTATTTTCCTTCCATACTCTCTATACTGACAGACGTCCTCTGTTTACAGTTGAAATCATCATGTCATCCTTCACACAATGCATCTCTCTCTTTTTTGGTCTATTTTTACATTTGTACCCGTTAATCTTCCAGTTTAACATTCCTTTTGTGACGTAACT
Source organism: Dendrolimus kikuchii (assembly GCA_019925095.2). Classification (NCBI taxonomy): domain Eukaryota; kingdom Metazoa; phylum Arthropoda; class Insecta; order Lepidoptera; family Lasiocampidae; genus Dendrolimus; species Dendrolimus kikuchii. The sequence goes on from CM034404.1 coordinate 2,085,320, forward strand.
TTCATCCCTCCTCTTTACATTCCCATAAGACCTCATTCTTCTTCCTCTCAAAATGTCCCATTTTAAGTAGTTATATGTATTCCTTTATCGTTACTTATCAACTATGATAGAAAACACTAAAAAAATAATTTAGGAAGTTAAAACTTGAAAAGCAAAATCCTTAATGAAAATTGCTCAATAAGATAATTCTACAGAAGTATAGAGAATCACGAATGAACAGCGCGTTGAACTAATCCAACATAATAGATGAATCAGTCAAACTAATGATGAAAATCTAGCTTCTTTTACATTACTGCATTATGAACAAGTTCGCAGAACACATGCAAATGGAGATTATCTAAATCACGTAATGCCACTACCAATTTGGCTTCAATCAAAATCATATCGCGTCAAACACAAAACCCTCGAGGCATTATATTGCCATCAAGACATGCAGTATAGAGCTGTTACATTGAGTACCTATTCCATATCGATCGCTGGCCGCCTGACCAGTGAAGTATGGCGTAATATCTAAACGATTAGCGATATAAACAATAGGTCTCTTATTTATAAAAAAAAGACTATAAGAATGGATAAGGTGAGAAATTAGTACATAACGTGATATCTGAAAGTGGCACCAGTGATTAAAGAATTAAGAAGAAGAACACCAAAAACAAGTGATAAAAAGAATGTTAAACTAGAAGATTCTTGAGTACAAATGTAAAGGTAGACCAAAAATAAGATAGATAGATTGTGTGAAGGATGACATGATCTTTTGTGGTGTGACAGAGGACTTGTGCCCGGATAGAGGAGTATGGATGGAAGAGATACATTATGCCAAATGATTTGAAGAAGGTGAAAGAGATTTATGATAGAAAAATCCGAATCTTCAAGCAAACAAACACTAAGAGAAGTCCAATTTATATCAACTTTCCACTCCAATCACAGCTAAATCGTAAGGCTTTGACTCAAACCAAATAAAAAATGGTGTCTTTTTACATGCACACGCAGCATAACAGAAATTGTAAATTGAATAAAATTAAATTGTACATTATATTCCGATCTACCGCCAAAAGTTGCAAACAAAATGGTCAAACTATTGTTTTAAAATCAAAGCTTCAAAATTGTGATAGATAATATTTTCTAACATAGCGTTATTTTTCAGATATCTCGTGTAATTAAAACGACTACTTTAGTCATGTTATCTCATCAATGACCAATTTAAAACTGATACTCAAGCATGACAGTCTAAAGACCTTACCACCATTTCTCGATATATTATTCACTTTATCAAAAAAACTACGTGTAGCAAATTACATGAAAATCAGCCTAGTACCAAGATCATATATTTTTTTAAACTATTACAGATTCCTAAATCAAATACAGGGATGTTATTTCTTAACGTTTCATAAAACCGCCACGTTTCATCACTTACGCCCGTATTGACTCAAAGATAAGAAAAGCAAGGCTGGACTTCACACACAACTATTTGTTCTGACAATATTTTCTGCCAACACTTTATGTCGACACCAGATCAAATAAAACCGCTTCAGATTACACACTTGAGATTGTCTTGATTGTATTTTAAAAGGACAAGTGGAGTTTAAATTACTATGTAGATTCGTAAAGAATGATAATATTATTTCATTTGAAGATTAAATCGTTGTAACAAAGTAATGGAACTTCATGTGTATATTGTGCTTGACTATTTGCAGCGCCGAGCGGTCCGGATTGCCCACGATCCCGAACTTGACGATTTAGAACCTTTAAGTCTCAGAAGAGATGTTGGCGCTCGTACAATGGGAAGTGTTCTGAGGAGTCATTTGGGTTGATACCTACGTCGCAATTTTACCACCGCACTGCTCGCCGGCGACTTACTTCCTTAGAGTTCCTTGAGTTCCTTGACACCTGGAAGATATCCACTGTACGTAGCGCTCGCCCCTTTATGCCATACGTGAGCAAGCTTTGGAATGAACTCCCTCCCTCGGTTTTCCCAGAGCATTACCTCCATATTGGGGCTCTTCAAAAAGGGCGTAAATAGATATTTAAAGTCTCAACGAGGTAGGCAACGCATCTGCTCCCTTAGTGTTGCAGATGTCTATAGGCGATGATAGCCACTTGCCATCTAGCGGACCTATTTGCCAATTTGCCAGTAAACATAAAAAAGTTAGAATTACTACATCCTGCAGGAGAAAAAAATCGTGTTAAAGAATCCAGGACATCGACATTACTGATGTTTGAAACCAGTCTATCCATCAATGACAGGATTGGTACTGTACTGTTCGTTTCTTTTATCATCAGCTATCTCACCTGATGTTGAGTAAAGATGCGATCTAGGATGGACTACGCTTACTTAGTAGATACCTATTCACTCGAGACTAGAAGATCACTGGTTCGTATGAATCTAGGGACACAGACTTCGGTAAATTCTTCCACTCGATAGCGGTGTGCAAAAGAAATTTGGTAGCAATACGTTTTTACTTCTAACCAATTATATGTCCACCGTATACTGAAGACGCATATCGGTGCGTCTGGTTGTTGACGATGGAAAGGGGATAGAGGAACCAAGTCGAGAAGTCCCGAAGCACACTCTCCAAAGTGTATCCGATAGAAAACAGACAGACTTGCTAGTGCTACCCTGCGGCGTTGCGCAAGGCTTTGAAATCAAGCATCAAAAAGAGTATCTTTACCTTTTCTTCTTTATTTCTGAAGCACAGCAGACGACATTAGCAATACCCGAGGTCCTGCTAATGTGCTGCCGGCCTAGAAGGAGAAACTAGATCCTGGCCACTGATGTCGGTACACAACACAAAGTTATTTTGGCGGCATACTCTAGACCAGGGGTGGTAGCCATCCAGTCGGGCAAATGTCCTACCACCGGGCTGTGGGTTGTTTTGTCGCTTCTTACGACAGGCAGGAATTAGTATTCTTTTGCCGTTCCTGCACGGAGGTCTCCGAGAATACGACGCGACGCGTATGCGTCTTCTTATACTTTATGTTACAAAATACTCCTAGTACCTAGTACATTCTAAATTTTCACTCCAGTCCCAGGCTAGGCTTTTATTATTTTACTACATTATATGCCTTCCAGCGCCTTAACAGATTTTATATGTTGCTCCACCTTATACATTTTTAATACAATTTAATCTCTTTTTGGTTCATGAAAGAGGGAACAATGGATCTAGAAGACTGCTATCTGATTTTATTTAATACAAGATACTTATTTGCGAGTACAGTACTACTTTTAAAAATACATAATCAAATCAGTTATATCATTTTCCTTCTTATAGTAGTATTAGGTTAAATAAGAGTTTTAAACAAAATACAAAAAGGTTTCTATTCCGATAATGTTACGTAATAACTTTTCTTGAGCAGAAACCCCATCGCGGTTTGCTCAGCATTACAAATGCAACGTGTTTCCTAATACAATGGAATTTTATATTATCTTGTCGTTTATCTAGGCTCCTGGCGGTTTGTTTAAAAAGTAATTCACTTAAGACGCCAAGGAATTAAGTAGAAAATGAAACGAATTTTACCTCTTGATGTATTTATTTACTTACAGCTGTCACAGTTTGTCACATTTGTAAGACTCCTCCATCCTTAGAATGGTAGCACATATTTTGTAATTTTACATCAAGAAATTATTAACCCTTTAAGACGGAAACTCCACAAATTTGTTCTCGAGTGTCACGCACGGCAAATTGGGAAGCACCACAAATTTGTGCTCAAATACAGATAATTGAAACGAACGTTGAACTGATGCTTTCTCCCTCTAACTACATAGAATTTATATTAGAGTAAAAGAGACGATATAATTCTCTCGGTTTTAGCGCGGCAATTTTGATGGCAGCGGGCAGCTTTAGATAAAAATAATATTAACTTTGTTCAGTTCAGTTCCGTAATTAGGTTTATTTCCATTTAATATTGTTTATTAATTAACACCATGCTCATATAGGAAGAGTTGGAAATATGTTGGTATTTTTAGTTAATAGTTCTGAAATGTGACGTCACGAAATTTAGGACTGCCTCCCACCGCTTGTCACACAATGTCACACTTCGTCGACCCTCTACTCAACGTGTGACGTCATCTATGTATGGACCCTAATAACAATTCAAATATAGAACTCGACTACCGCCTTTTTTAAAAAAACAGTACTAATGAAATCGAACCGAAACTTTACAAGCGTAAACGTGTAAAAACTATTGACACAAGTGTCAATGGAAACGTGTGACGTCATTTATGTATGGTCCCTAATAACAATTCAAATATAGAACTCGACTACCGCCTTTTAAAAAAAAACAGTACTAATGAAGTCGAACCGAAACTTTACAAGCGTAAACGTGTAAAAACTATTAACACAAGTGTCAATGGAAACGTGTGACGTTATTTATGTATGGTCCCTAATAACAATTCAAATATAGAACTCGACTACCGCCTTTTAAAAAAAAAACAGTACTAATGAAGTCGAACCGAAACTTTACAAGCGTAAACGTGTAAAAACTATTGACACAAGTGTCAATGGAAACGTGTGACGTCATTTATGTATGGTCCCTAATAACAATTCAAGTATAGAACTCGACTACCGCCTTTAAAAAAAAAACAGTACTAATGAAATCGAACCGAAACTTTACAAGCGTAAACGTGTAAAAACTATTGACACAAGTTTCAATGGAAACGTGTGACGTCATTTATGTATGGTCCCTAATAACAATTCAAATATAGAACTCGACTACCGCCTTTAAAAAAAAAACAGTACTAATGAAATCGAACCGAAACTTTACAAGCGTAAACGTGTAAAAACTATTGACACAAGTGTCAATGGAAACGTGTGACGTCATTTATGTATGGTCCCTAATAACAATTCAAATATAGAACTCGACTACCGCCTTTTAAAAAAAAACAGTACTAATGAAATCGGACCGAAACTTTACAAGTGTAAACGTGTAAAAACTGTTGACACAAGTGTGAATGGAATAATTGTATGTATTGGCAAAAACACACCTGTCCCCTAAATTTTCCTGTACTGTGTACCGAAACATATGGTGTTTTGCAGTTGAAACTTCACAAAATGCGGTCGAAGTTAACACAGGTGGGTATCAAATAAAGCCATGACTAATGAATGAAGAATTTCACTGGAAAGTGTTCTAGGAAATTCTAGATGATAATTATGTTGGATAAGTAAGATAGGTGAAGGTAAGGAAAGGAATGCTCCGGTGGTTCGGGCATGTGGAAAGAATGCATGATGAAAGAATGACTAAACGGATATACAATGCAAAAGTGGATGGATGCAGAAGTCGTGGAAGGCCACGACACACCTTCCATGATCAAATTGATCGTGTACTAGCAGAAGATGATGTCAGGAGCCTTAAGAACAGACGAGCATGCATGACAAGAGTTATGAATGTCAAAGAAGCAAGTGAGGTGTGTAAGAATAAGCCTAAATGGCGCTCTGTTCTTCGTGCCTACCCCGCAAGGGAACTGGCGTGAAGTTATGTATGTATGTAAGTAAGATATTATATTGTATGGAATCAACGGAATACTGGAATCAGGCAAACCTACGATTGAGACGATAGTGTCCGGTGATTTTGACGAAATTGTAATAGCAGAACCGGTCCCCAGGGGTGATAACTCTTCAGACGGGCCCTATCTAAGATGGCTATAGAAACCCAAAAAATAATAAAAAAATCGAAATGTGTGCTGGGACAATAGTAGTAGTCTTACGGGCAGATTGTTAATGTACTTGTCCAATTTGAAAACCTGCCCGTAAAACTTCTTGTTAAAATTTTGTTGCCATTCGTTTTGCCACTTGTCCGTTGAAGTTTCACTTCTACTATGTGTCCCAGCACACATTTCGATTTTTCACAGGTCCACTGCAAATTATGATTTGGTTAGGTTAGGTTAGGTACATTTTAATGAATGCATTTTCTATTTAAACATATTTTATTTTTATCAAACAAAAAAACTGAATTCGATCCGGAACCAAGAAACGCATTCATAGTATACTCTAAAATTATGCCGCCCCGCCACGCGACCGTAACGCTTTTTCGTGACAGAAAAATCCTAAAACCCTCCGTTTATATAGAAGTTTCACTTCAATAAAACTCATCATCGTTTTAGAATATGAAACAAAAGGGACATAATCTAATTTTCTTATAAAATATACTCTTAAAAGTGTCTTACAAATTCACTAACGAAATTAGTCGTCCCCGTGTTGTCTTGGGTATTTATACCGCATCAATCAACATCAAGGCAGATGGTTACAACGGGGTGGCAAGGAAAAAATGTTATTGATGGGGACAATCAAGCTTCAATCCTGGATTGATCTATTAGTTTCGAGGGGATTTCTTCCTTATTTATATTGCTAGTTTTACTCGTCAATCTCTTCACTTAAAATTACATTTATGTTCACATCTTCTCAGAAGTCGTGACAGCGTAATGGCTAGCGCACGCGTCCCAGACTCAAAGGGCGCGGGTTCGATCCTGGCCGGAACGCATGCACCGCTTAGGCAGTTTTCTGACCTAATGTGTATATTTTTACAATTACCACGTGCTAACAACGATGAAGGCAAATATCGTGATGCAACCTGCACATCGAGATAACCGATATGTCAAACCTGCCAAGCCGCCTTGGACAAACGTGGCGGGTGTACTGTCCGTTCCCCCTATAATGGGAGGCCCGAGCCCAGCGGTGGAACATTTATGGACTTTTATTACATTTTATTACATGCTCTTACAAGTTACATTATAAATGTAAAAAATTTCGTTAATAGTTCTAGCAAAAAATAACTCGGTTCTTTCAAACAAGCCTAGACATTAAAGTATATAATTATCTTAACGTAACGACAAAGCGGACTATTAAACCTGAAAAATCCAAAGATATTCTACTACAGACAGTACAAGCAAAAATACACGGATAAGCGTGAAATGATTTAAACCATTGTGGTTCCGTATGTTATTTCATTTTTATCTCACCACTTTGCCACCGCGCCAACGGCACGCTGCTATTCTGAGAATTTCTATCACTTGTTAACAAATGTGCAGCAGTGGCGCGATGGCGGCGCAGTGGTACGGTCTGTACAGTTTGCAGTGCGGTGGTGATATCGTGTGCATATATAAGCCAACACAGCCTGTTCCCCACAAATTCGTTGCTATTTATTTTTTCCTTGTAGAAAGAAATTTATTTTTAATCTTATATGTGCCACTTTTTAGTTTCAAATTGGTTTTTTATTTCTTGAAAGATATATTATGTACTTAATTTTTAGTTAAATTAATACTTGAATAGCTTTAGAAATAATATATTAAGCGCCTGTAGAAATTGTGTTACTGACACGCGTATACAAGTTTTGCCGTCCGAAGAGTGTAGACGCTCGGCGCTCTTTAACAAGGTATTCTCTCCATTTACCTGGGATCCACTCATCAGATCCTGATGATAATGAGACCACTGCAGAATATATTCTTTCGAGTAAAGAAAAACATTGAAAATAGCCCGGTACCTTCTGTTCTTATATCCTATAATAGTCCTACACTGGCCGGGCCTTGTCCTTGGATGCTGTGGACGCTGCTTATATTCCGGAGACGCAGGTATGCGCATGACTTCCCACCCTGAATAATACCGCTTCGGGGGGCCTTTAGCTATCAAGGGAGCAAAGGATTCATCACCCCCGCTGACGAAGTGAATGTGTTCTGATTCCCGGGGCACATTCAAGCAGTTTTTGCGCTGGATCGGACTGGGCGTAACTACGTTCTAAGTCTCAGCCTTTCCTACATAAAAAGCGCGGGGCACATGGGAGGAGGGTGGTTTTAGTGGGTAGTGGTTGTTTCCCGTGCAACTTCTCTGAGTCTCCACACAAGCTGGCTTGATTATTGTTCGGATTGCCCCTTGTCAAAGGGGAAAGCCCTCATGATCAACTATGGTCTAATCCCTTGCAAAGGACCCAGTATTGTGCGTAAATAGCATTTCCCCTGCCTTAAAAAAAAAAAAGATGCTCCTTATTGGTGTAGATAGGGATAATCGCCAGTTACTGTCACACCACATTTACATTAAATTGTCAAGGGGGCCTGTTGGTCTTCCCATGGTCCCACACAAGTCCTCCAAAAGTCCGGGCCATTTTTATGGCCCGTGGTCTCAGAGACATACGATATAAATTCTTGATTTTTTTATATGACATATTACATTATACAGTTAGACCATTCTTGAGGAAACTAATTAGTATATGTGAGGAGGACAGAAGATCACTACAATCGTCTTCAATTAACTTTTTATAATTCACATTTTATTTATTTTTCTCAGTCATCGTCATAATTTACGATCAATCAACTGGCGCCTAAGCTAAAACTAGTTTGTCCCATATCGGGTTTGGCCGGAAATATAATATTTTTATATGTAAATCTTTTTTGGTCATTCTTAATCAATATATTCAAGAAATTCTCAGGCTAATAAAATTTGTATCTCATAAAAGCTGTATGCAATAATTCACTCGAACTATGGGAACATACATTCACACTTAAACTATTCTATACATATATAATTTAAAATTGAATGTTTGTATGATGTTTGTAGATTTAAAAGATTGACAACGAACCGCTTAACGTTATATTTCACATGTATACCTATACATTACACATACATACATAACTTCACGCCAGTTCCCTTGCGGGGTAGGCACGAACAACAGAGCGCCATTTAGGCTTATTCTTACACACCTCACTTGCTTCTTTGACATTCATAGCTCTTGTCATGCACGCTCGTCTGTTCTTAAAGCTCCTGACATCACCTTCTGCTAGTACACGATCAATTTGATCATGGAAGGTGTGTCGTGGCCTTCCACGACTTCTGCATCCATCCACTTTTGCATTGTATATCTGTTTAATCATTCTTTCATCATGCATTCTTTCCACATGCTCAAATTTCCTTACCTTCACCTATACATTATCATGAGCGAAAATGTATAGATAGAAAGCATCAGCGTTGTTAGGCGCTTATAACCCACGGTTAACGTGGTTCGATTTATATGGACTGTATGAGAGAGATATGACCTAGATCCTTGCACTAGAAAAGTAGAAGCTCCACCAACCTTGAGATCCGGCCTCTCCTGGCTCGGTTCAGGTTACACACAGGAACAGCACACGGCACTAGATTCCACCTTAGAGCTAACACTTTTAACAAATTCTAAGTATCTAAAAAGTTCTTGGCACGGCCAGTAATCACAATTAGTTCAAGTTCAGAATAGTTGATTGGAAAGATGAGCGCACGGCGCAGTGTTCTTTATCAAACGTTGACTCCGAATAACCAAAATGGCTGCCCATAACCTGCCGCGTTAGTCGCCGCATCACACAGAAAAGAGGGTAAACAGCAAAATTGATGGAGCGATGTTTTACCTACTCTATACGAGGCAAGGGCGGAACAAGCGTCATTGCAGGACTAGTGAAATTATTTTTTTCGTCAAAATTGTTACATTTTTCTATACGTACCTAAAACACAACACAATCAGTCCAACATACACACAGTAAGACTCACAAACATCAACACGAAACAGCACACGCGTGTTATACACAACACACAATTGACAAATATATAAATAACCGGATACAAACAAAAATTGTAATAGCACTAAAGCATAGTTAAGTCAGTAAGTAGGAGGTATATGTAAAAAGAAACAACAACAACACTAATACTAATATAGGGAGCATACATACACCATAAGCACAGTTCACATAGATAACATATTTACATTACACACACATCCTCACCACACCAAACAGTAATAGAAGCACTCCACAACGGAATACCCATAGTAAAATAAACATAAATATAAATATTGTTGTCATAATTTAAATAAGGAATAACACAATACACTCAAATTAACAACAAATGTTACACTTTTCAATGCAACAAAACAAAAGCGTGTAACAAGCAATATTCCAATTAAATGCAAACCTAAAAAAGGCACGGAACTACAGTCCATAGAGTTGTCAGAATTAATTTAAAAAAAAACTATAGGTACCTACATATAACAATTTTGACGAAGAAATAATTTTATCCGTGCGGAACAACCCACAGCCAGGTGCTAGGGTATTTATTTGCCAGTCTGGATGGCTACCGCCCCCTGGTCTAGGGTATGCCGCCATAACAACCTTGAGTTGTGTGGGAATTAGTAGCCAGGTTCCAATATCCCTTTAGAGAGCAGCAGCGCTACCTGTCAGACTGTCTGCCTGTCTCCTCAACTCATGCAATAAAAAAAAACACCAAAAAATTTAGTTACAAGATTCTGCACTAACCCTAACAATAGACAAATCTTGGCTTGGATTTGTAGTGGAACACTTATAAGCCAATAGATGGCGCTGTGCGATAATTGAGGTCGCAAACGTTTCCCGAAACGCACAAAAATATATACAATTTTTCAACAATAACGAGGAAGAACAAAAGCCTCGCTGGAAGATCTTCCTTTGAGACGAAGGAGCATTCTGTCTCGCTCCTCCACCCTTTACGGGTCGCCCTAAAGATTCATAGACTTTTAATTCTGATGGAAAGAACGTAGGTTACTTTTTAACAATTAGTATTTATTTCGTTACGTTTTAATTCAAATACCTATACAACAAAACCACACATGATGTCATAAAGCAGTAGCTCACATTATCATTTTCTGAGTACTGCAAAGTTACTTAGAAAATTGTCTGTGGTAGACACATTTGTAGGTATTTTTAATAAGACTGCAATTGTTTACTTTTTATGTATTATTATATTTTCTCGCTAGTGTCTATTTTTTTGGATAATTAGTATTCTGGAAGCAGTTTTATAAAAACGTCATTAAATTTCTTCGGAGCTGGCAGCGCGTTGGTTACACCACACCTGATCACGTTGGGGTTAATGAAGATGTGGTGGTAACATACAGAGAAAGTAAGCAACGGACACTACTGTTTAATAATAGCGTTTACTCGCGATTGGTATGGACTTTGCGGCCGCAGCAGCACGTACACGCCAAATGTCTGTGTCCCTACACACCTCTGAACCTCAAATCTGCAATTACTAGCTCATCAAAATCGCCGGCCACTATCGCTCCAATTGGTGGTTTACCTGATTCTAGTATTCTGTCAATTCCATTCCGTGCCACGGGCACAACAGTATCTTTTAAAATATGTGTAAGCTAAAACTCGCGAAATGATGTCAAAAATTTTATCTAATGCTAATATCATTTTTTTCTACTATTATTCCAGATATAGTAGAATACGAATTTTTGACACTATCGCAACGGAATCGTGCTTTGGATATCTTCGCAACTGGGCGAAATGAATTTAATTAAATGAATCTGAAATTGGGCTCATGATCTTTAAAACGTCGACAGTCGACGCAATCAGTTTATTGCTAAAACTGTCAATAAGAAACAAACTAATACAGAAGAGCTTAATATTGTACACTACCACAGGTTCTCAGCAATATGCCGACTTTGGCCACATAGCCCTTAGGAACCCAGATAATATAGAGAGGCTTGTGGATACTGGGAAAGTTAGACGCAAGACACCTCGTAATAGATCCCCCAATAGATGGATTAACCTCGTTACTGACCGGACATATCAGGTGGAGGAGAGGACTTATTCACTGCCATTAAAGTCACGATCCTCAGCAATGATGGAGCAACTTAGAAGAAGAAGAAGAATACAGAATTATTCTAACAGACAGATAATATCTAAACAGATAGATTAATGGATGATTTTAGGTACATTAAAAGCGTATTACGTTCTCATTTAACGCGGGGACCCCTAAAAAATCCGCAGCGGGCCAATCTCGATAAAATTGTATAAGAGGATTATAAGATTTATTATATAAGCCTGTTCAAAGGAAAATTTGGGATTGCTCTCTGTTTTATTTTTGTATGTCTAGTCCTTTTACTCCGTTTACAGGAGACATGTTCGCGCATAACTTATGTTTCCCTTCCATCTCTGTTTGGGTGCAACGTGTTTTTGAATGGTTTTAATCTATTACATTCATACATTATCATACAGGGTAAACTCTATATAACGACACGGAAGGGTCTGTGCATTTTATGACGTTATAGAGAGTTGTCGTTAAATGGAGGGAAGTTTGTATTTTTGTTTGACGTCTTTTGCTGCACTAGTAATTTTGTTGTATATTTTTACTTATTTTATTCATATCTTGCGATATTGAGGCATCTTGGTGATATAGGAAGTACTTAGAAATTTGGGTATTTCTTAGAAATTTCCGTATGCATAATGCTGACAGTCGAGTTTATTACGGGCTAGGATAATAAAGCGATAAAGGAACGTACACAGCTGCGCAGTTTTTACTGACTTTGGCAAACTTAATAGGTACTTTTTATTACTTAATTGTTGTTGTTATTGAGAGTGGGTGTAATGTTATATAGAGTGTATCATTGTATGAAAGACAAGCTAAACCAACCAAAGCCAAGTGATTTTGACGCTCAAGGGAGTTTGTCGTTAAATCGAGTATATACATCTGGGCCGACCCCAGACACCCAGATAGCAGAAAAAAATCGTTTCCGAAATTTACTATACCAGGAATCGAATCCGGAACCTCGGAGTTGCAGTGAGGTAGGCCGGAAAAAGCTTAGCCCGCTCAACCATAAGGGGTGCCAAACTATCCCCCGAGAACAGTACTTATTTCTGGACCTTATGCCCTATTTTATACTCCTAACAAATGCTGCGTAGTTAAGTCATGAAAACGTCAGAAATTAACTCATATTCCTATTTATATGCAATCCACGTGGATATTTTTTTCACGGAACAATAAAAAAGTAGCCAAGTTACTCATTAAAATATCATCTATCTGCCAGCGAAAGTCCCGTCAAAATCGGCCCAGCCGTTTCAGAGATTAGCCGAAACATCCAGACAGATAACAAAAAATCTAAAAGTTGCATTTTCGGAATGTCCTGGCCCGAATTATCCCCCTGATTTTTTCATAATTTTGTTTTGACATTACAAACAGACACTACAATTTTATTTATCTGTATAGATTAGTTACGATAATAAAATTATTAATAACACACAAAATTTACGTATAAACAGATTAGCAGACATCACTGTCTACCAACTCTAAGCAAAAACCGTAGCATTTACACGTGTGCCAACAAAGTATGAAGACTTATCGCCAGTATAAACGTCAATATATCTACTAATAATAACTGTTTACGTCCGTCTAAATGTAAGTTTAATGCGTAGTTCGAACTGAAAAACATATTATGTTGCGATCGCAATATACAAATAATAAATTTCATTATATTTTTGTCGTATAATTTATAGTTTAGCTGAGATCTGAAAAAAGTGAAACATGCACTACCAGAGCTATATAATAGTGACTAATAGTGAGGCACCTTTGATTGACTCGAAACACATGTTCCTAGTTTTAGAGTTTATAGTTTAGTTTAGCCCAGATCGGAGAATACTAAAACATGCACTACCAGAGCTATATAATAGTGAGTAATAGTGAGGCACCTTTGATTGATTCGAAACATATATTCCTAGTTTTAGAGTTTATATTTTAGTTTAGCCCAGATCGGAAAATACTAAAACATGCACTACACCTTTGATTGATTCGAAACATATATTCCTAGTTTTAGAGTTTATATTTTAGTTTAGCCCAGATCGGAAAATACTAAAACATGCACTACCAGACCTATATAATAGTGAGGTATCTTTGATTGACTCGAAACACATGTTCCTAGTTTTAGAGTTTATAGTTTAGTTTAGCCCAGATCGAGAAATACTAAAACATGCACTACCAGAGCTATATAATAGTGAGTAATTGTGAAACACCTTTGATTGACTCGAAACACATGTACCTAGTTTTAGAGTTTATAGTTTAGTTTAGCCCAGCTCGGGAAATTCTAAAATATGCACTACCGGAGCTATATAATAGTGAGGCATCTTTGATTGACTCGAAACACATATTCCTAGTTTTAGAGTTTATAGTTTAGTTTAGCCCAGATCGAGAAATACTAAAACATGCACTACCAGAGCTATATAATAGTGAGGCACCTTTAATTGACTCGAAACACATATTCCTAGTTTTAGAGTCAAAATCATAATACAGTTTCTTGAATTCTATAGCCTCATTTTAAATTAATTTATCATTAATATCTATAATATAAAATGTATGTGTATAGATTCATATATGTGTGTGTGTATCTACATGTATATTTATGTAAGTATGTATATAATAATATTAATATGAATTTTTAGTTAACCATTTTATGTCATTTTTCTCTCCATCCCAAGGTTGTCTGGAAGAGATCGCTTCCAGCGATAAAGTTGTCATGGTACTTAAATCCAAGCTGATTCTGTGTATCGCTTCATAAATTTTCTATTCTATAAATTATGATAGAAAAAGAATAGGAAGCGGGGTTATGACGGATAGGATAGAGGATGTGGGGCAAGAGGGAACTCTTCTTGTCAAGAAGGAGGGATATAACAGTAAGAGTGACGGAATAGTAAGAGTGACGAAATAGCAAGTGACGGAAAAGTAGCAGTGATGAATTAGTAAGCAAGATGGGATCATATCGCCTCTTTACTTCAATAATGTGTTTATCTTGAAATTTTAGACGAGAGTTTTTTAAATTTAAAAAACATAACTATGTCCAAACGAATGTCGTGGTATCTTTTAAAATACATTGCAGATTGATATTTTTTTATTGCTGGAGTACAGCAGACAGACTGACGGCTCAAATGTGTTGGAATGTGGTTACCGTCGCTTATAAAAATTTCCAACATTAAGCACATTACCAATGTGCTGCCGTACTTGTAGATGGGACTGAAACCTGGCCACTAATGCCGGAACACAACTCAGGGTTGCTATGGCGGCATACTCAATACCCTACCGCCTGACTGTGAGTTCTTTTGTCGCCTCTTATGACAGGCCGCCTGGCCGAAGGGATTAGTATTCCTTCTTCGTTCCTGCACAGATTGCTGAAGGTGTACACAACGATATAATCCCCTCATGCTGCACTGAATAATGGATACTACATGCTAACTTTGCCAGGTGGTAGGGCATTTGCCGGACTGGATGGCTACCACACCTGGTCTAGAGTATGTCGCCATAACAACCTTAAGTTGTGTTTCGGCATTAGTGACCAGGTTCCAATCTTCGTGAAGAGAGCAGCAGCGCATTTGTAGCATCTTTGGTGTGGCAAATGTCCATAGGCGATAGTAACCGCTGTTCATCAAATGGGCCGTCTGCCTGTCTGCTGAACTCATGGAATAAAAAACAAATAACATCTTATTTCATGGTGATAGCCACTTCATCGCCAGGTGTCATCGCCTCGTTTGCCAACCCATAAAAATTAATAACTGAATACGCTGACTAAATGACTAAAACGTAACCACACGTGGTTTTATTAATAACCTATGCGCAGGAGTGCGGCGCGTGTAGTGTATGTAACAGTAATAACTATGCAATTCAGTGTGTTTACTGTTTTGAATTTACAGTGAAAATTTTCCTGAGCTACGTTTTGTGTTTTAGTCTGAAATTTACATTTTGGTCTAGCAATTTATTGCGAAGTCGTGGAAGGCCACGACACAGCTTCCATGATCAAATTGATCGTGTACTAGCAGAAGGTGATGTCAGGAGCCTTAAGAACAGACGAGCGTGCATGACAAGAGTTATGTAATTTATTGCATAGAAAGTTGCTTAATGCATTTTCGTTACATTGTCCTACGAATCTATAACTACAGTAAAACCTCTGTAAATCGCATTTGAAGGGAGACGCCAAAAAATTGGTGTTACAGGGTTTTCAACTTATGGAGGATTTGACTTAAGCGAATTTTGTAACTTCCTTACAAAATTCATTCGATTTGTAAGAGTTAAGATTTATATTGTTACAATTTGGGCCACCTGCATATTTCTAAACAAAGCACATTTATTACCTGTCAGCGTTTGAGATAATAACATTGAAACTTTTTATGACCGTCTTCTTTTGTTTACTTTGTGTTTAAAATTTGTGATTGGAAAAATAGCCCATTGTGTATTGTAATCTTTATGGTAGTCATTAGCCAGGTGTGATTCTTAGAAATTCAGTCTACAGACATATTGTATTTGTACAGTATAAAGCAATGCCCGAATGGAGGGGTGAGGGCAGTCGAGCGAGAAACACATGCAGAGCAAGACTTTGCGCGTGTTATTATATTTGTACCTGTGTTATACGTGTTTGTATAGTTCTAATAAATTCTATAATAATTCCAACGGCATTTTAATTCGAGTCCTGCAACTCGTAACAATATAATATTTATAGAGGTTGTAAAATCAAATATTGCTATGTTCGAGATACAGAGGTCCAATTTATTTTTTCGAGTCATAGACGGTATGTAAGTTCTGAATTTGCTTATAGGGACTCACTAATTATTTCGACTTACAGAGGGTTCAGATTTCGATCAACGAAGGTTTTAGGGGTTGAAGGGAAGGGAACACTTTTTTTTCCCAGTTTGTTGTTCGTCTATAGACGACAGATGGCGCTGCGCTCGCGTTATAAATAGAACAAAAAACTACCCGTGTAAAGAAATAAAAAAATCGTATTGAATGTGAGTGTTGCCATATGAAATTAATTAATTTTTTCTTGCATCTTGTCTTTTTCAAACCTGGCAGGAATGCAGGTTCGATAAATAGTGAACCAGTTACGGATTAAACAAATATAACGATTTTGAAATTGAAGTCAGTTTTCAAAAATATTAAAAATAAAATCATACTTACCCACAATTGTATGATGAATAGAATATAAGAAGTCAAGTTACCTGGAAACAAAAGATATATGGTTAATATTTGTACAAATAAATCACATTTACTTAGAATCAAAATATAATATTAAATAAACTGTTATTTTTAAGTTCACATAGCTTAAATCTAAATATCATTCCGTTAAAGGCACTACTATTGACTTCCGGCGCTTGACTGATATTTCCTACAAAGTATTAGAGAATTGACTCATTATAATTTTGGCAGCGGAAGTGACAATCAGAGAAGAATTTAAGTGTTTTTCTTTTTTGAATATAATTAAATTGTTTTACACATTATAGTTGGGCCATCAGTCTGTCTGCTGTACTCCAGCAATAAAAAAAAGTTAAATTAAGTTTGAACGCTGCTTTAAGAACCATAAAGAAGCGTTCAAATTTACTCTTAACTCTATGAATCTGTATCCGTGCAGGAACGGAGAAAGAATACAATTTCCTGCGGCCGGGCGGCCTGTCGTAAGAGGCGACAAAACAACCCACAGCCAGGTGGTAGGATATTTGCCCGACTGGATGG
This sequence comes from Dendrolimus kikuchii, assembly GCA_019925095.2. Classification (NCBI taxonomy): domain Eukaryota; kingdom Metazoa; phylum Arthropoda; class Insecta; order Lepidoptera; family Lasiocampidae; genus Dendrolimus; species Dendrolimus kikuchii. The sequence continues at coordinate 2,102,566 of CM034404.1, forward strand.
CTACCACCCCTGGTCTAAAGTATGTCGCCATAACAACCTTGAGTTGTGTTCCGGCATTAGTGACTAGGTTCCAGTCTCCCTTAAGAGAGCAGCAGCGCGTTTGTAGCACCTTTGGTGTTGCAAATGTTCATAGGCGATGGTAACCGCTTTCTATCAAGTGGGCCGTGTCTGCCTGTCTGCTGAACTCCTGCAATAAAAAAATGTCTAATACCTTTAAAAAATAACTTAGCAACAAAATGAGTCATACTGAACCAAAAAGTCCAGGAATCCACCTAATGCTCCCGTTCCATACTTTCCATACTAATGTAAAACAAAACATATCCAATGCTAATTTATTGGTAAGTGTTAAGTATTTAAAGCAGTAGGTTACTGCGACTTAAAGAGGTTACTTAATTAAGATTTTTATTAATTTATTTAAATATATTTAATGATGATTGCTATTAAGCGTGCGAGGAATTTCTATATTGATTTAACAATAAAGGTAAAAATAATTAACTGCATAGAGGTTAAGGTTAGGGCATACACATACTTAAACCTACGCGCACTACCATCGCATTGCATTACATGCACACTCCACAAACAAACCAAGACACACAAAGAGCCTAAAAATTAATAACCCAGGCACAGAAAAGAAAAAAACAACACACATGGCACTAGATAGGACTATATATAAGTATAGATATAAGGCCAACACTGCACATGCACTTCCTCACAACACCAGCATGTAAAAGATACACTCTACATTAGTATAAGTTTAGTATTAAAATTAGAATAAATTAATATAATAAGTTATTCTTAAGGTACACCAAAACAGAAAAATTACTACATATAATGTCACATACACTAACAAAAATAAACAATAAGCGTGTATGGAGTCTCAAGTTTTTCATAGAAATTAAGTAGTAAAAAAGGGTACGGAACTCGAGTCCGTAGAGATATTAATAATAATAAAAAAAAAAGGTTAGGGCACTTAACATCCGATATGTTAGCGTTTTAGAAAACAATATAATGAAAAACTGTTTATTCTTTATTTATTTTATTTAAGTTTATGACTTGGCGGCTAGGCCTTTAATCCAGATCTTAGTTTACAATATAGTTTCTTCATTTTCTTAAGCCTATGTGTAGCACAGCTGAACTGTAGGTAATCAGCTAGTGCCATTCAACGGAGTTCTTGTGACAACTCAAAAGGCCACATTTGACTATACAGTTCACATTTCTCACAAAACACATAATTACTACTCAAAAACTATCAATATCCTACAACTATTGTTTATTTTAGAGTAATTTTACACATTTTTAGAAAATAAAACTGCACAGCACAACGTCTCCTTTCATTTCCCGCCAAAAACTCGTTTATCCTTTATTATAAACTTAAGCATAGACAATTAATATAGATACATTCACATTTTAAAATAAAAAGTATTTAAAGAAGAAATTTTATTTAAATAAATTATCTAAAATTAAATATAAAAAGAGTAGAATATTTAGAGAAAATGTGTAGCTCTAATAATTTTATATAATATTAAAATGGGTGGAAGGAAAAATAAAATTAATTATCAGTCAAGTTGGTTTGTGTTCCGTTGTACGCAGAAAGAGCTCAGTGTCACAGTGTAAAATTACCGCGCTTAAAACCGTTAAAACGTAGTTTTATTATGTATACAAGTCGCGAAAACTTAAGAAAAAAGAAATTATATTTAAATAAATGATCTAAAATTAAATATAAAAATGATAGAATATTTAGAGAAAATGTGTACTAAGAAACAACGCAACGGGTGAGTAGTAGTAGTATTCACCACAATGGCAGGCAAAGGAACTTAGACCATACAGCCTTATTTGGTGTATTAAGGCTTCAGTATAGATCAGCTAAGTTGAAGGTATTTGACTGACGCCTATCAATAGCGTTCTTGTGACAACTAAAGAGGCCATATTTCAGTACACAGGTTACATTTTTCACAAAACACATAATTGTTGTTCAAAAACAACCAATATTCTTTAACTATTGTTCATTTTAAAGTAATAATACAAATGTTTATAAAATAAAACTGCGCAGCACAACATCGTCCTTCAATTCCCGCCAAAAACGCACACCACAGATGAGTTATTTGTTTTATATTTTCTTTTCAATCGAGATAATTAATAGAAATTTACGTATAAGTCTGCCATTAAAATGGAAATTATAATTTGCTTGAAAATTACTCTAAAAATTGAACATTTAGGAATATTCGACAAGTGACTAGATAAATACACAACTCGTGCAAAGCTATATTTAAAAAGAAGAAAAAGTTAACCAATTTAGTTAAATGTTTGAATATTGAAATTATGTAATATCGAACGTTGTGTACCAGGGTCCCACAATTCCAAAGAGGTGACGGCCGACCAACCGAACACGTCCCACTTGTCCTATCGCCGCTCACTGTAATTGCTCTGGGAGTAGACACGCTCTTACACACACACCAATTTCCACGCTGATAGAACGTTCGAGGCATTTCCCAATATATCCATTTCATAATGACATATATTTCGCTGGGTTGATATTATTGGCTGGTCAAACGTATTTCAGATGCGACGCCATTGGTTATTAAAAACAAAACTCTTTTGTCTGTGATACGATTGCCGAGTATAAGCATTTGAGCGGTTTTACTTATTATTTCTAGTAAGTGTTGTTTTTCTCTATAGTTATATCTAAAATAAATATTATTTAAAACTTAACAGCCCAAGATCCAGGCAAAATCTTGGAGTCTTAAAGTCACGAGTGAATAAGTATCGTGTAGGTATGTGAGAATAAACGTCATACGCGAACCTATACAAACGTGAAAAAAATTAATTGAGTGAATAAAACATTTGCTTGAAGACTATTCTAAAACTTCAATATTTGACACTGGCTAGATACACAAATAGTGCAATGCCATATTTAAAAAGAACAAGTTTTAATGGCGGCCATATGACAGATAGTATTTACCGTCATTTCGTGTAAGTTGCAATACTTTATACTCTTCGAATTTTAATAATAAAGCATCTAAGATAAGTTAATTCCAATTTGTATAATTAGACACAGCTGAATAATTAAACTTTCCGATAGGGTACGATTTTGTTCGTTAACCGTACTTAAACCGGGATCAAAAGACGGGTCCCTTTTCTTTAATTTCCTCTCGAACTTTCTACGGGAAGCTGTGTTCGGAAATCAGCATTACGGAGTCAATACGTCGAGCGTAAGAACAGTCAATGAGTTCGGTTGTTCCTTTTTGAACTAGATGCCGGTTTATACAAACTTCGGTTTGCGCGCGACTTGAATTACTAATGCTGAACTGTTTTACCGACAAGCTCTGTTTTACCTACACAAAATTGAATTAACACAAGTCTATATAATACTAGTGCCTCTGCCACACCTGGGATAATGTCAGTTTCAGTGACTGTCTCACACAGACGTAACCAAGGGTTTAATGCTTTTTTCTTAAATGCAACTACTAACTCTTGTTATTTTTGAAAAAAATACTGCGATACCGGTATATTTTTTTACTTTTACTTGAGAACTTTATGGTTTTAATGTTATAATATAACATTAAAAAGGGAAGGTACACCGCTGATATAGAAAGAAGAGTGAATTTGGGGAATAGTGTGAATGGAGCGTTAGGTAAACTTCTAGCCGCTAAGAACCTCAGCCAGAAGGCCCAGCTTGCCATACACAACGCGGTGCTGGTGCCTACGCTCACGTATGGAAGCGAGAGTTGGGTATGGAAGAGAGAGCATGAAAGTAGAGTAAACGCGGTCGAGATGCGAGCACTGCGCAAAATCTGCGGAGTGACGCTCGCGGACCGCGTTCGTAATACCGAAGTAAGAAGGAGAGTTGGTCTGAAAGAGAATGTCGGGGTGAAGGTAAGGAAAGGAATGCTCCGGTGGTTCGGGCATGTGGAAAGAATGCATGATGAAAGAATTACTAAACAGATATACAATGCAAAAGTGGATGAATGCAGAAGTCGTGGAAGGCCACGACACACCTTCCATGATCAAATTGATCGTGTACTAGCAGAAGGTGATATCAGGAGCCTTAAGAACAGACGAGCGTGCATGACAAGAGTTATGAATGTCTAAGAAGCAAGTGAGGTGTGTAAGAATAAGCCTAAATGGCGCTCTATTGTTCGTGCCTACCCCGCAAGGGAACTGGCGTGAAGTTATGTATGTATGTATTAAAAATCGTATGTCTGACGTTATACGTATCGGTAATTTTTACGTTATTTCAAGCGCCGATGCCATTTTTATGAATTGGCTTTATTACGACTGCATGTTACTGAAAAAAACGACAACCACGACTCTTAGCACAGTGCTGTTTGACAATTTTTGCGAGCGAAAGAAAGCGACGATGGTAACAAAACATAGTTATAACGGTAAAATTACCGTTAAATATAGTATTAACGTTATATTTTTTACCGTTAAAATGGCTAGAAATAACGGTAAGTTTTATAATGATATTTATTTTTACCGTTATCAGAAATTAGCATAAATATCGATGGTAAGGGTTTATAATAAACTTCGCGAGGACTTTAAATATCTGTCCACAAATCTTTTCAAGCAAAGACTTCACAAATGGCTATTGGATAAATGTTTTTTCAACACACTTGCTCATAAAGTGGCTTTATGGTCACCGCAATTAGGCACAGAATGACACCCATTATCAAACTGTGAGTAAAAAACATTATAACTCACTAATGAGTTATAGATATTTTTTTAAAATTTTATTGGTTGAGTTGCTTTGTTCTTAAAAAAGTTTTTATTCAAAAAAAAAGATCGTGTTCTATAGAACAAATAAATTAATGTTCCTATTGCTCGCTCATTTCATGCAACTTCTTATTTAAATAGATAATTTTAACTCGTACGTGTTTAATAAATAAAACTTTCACTCATATATAACTTTTTTTATCTACTAAATAAAATGAGTTTTTGTTGTTATTTTATTCACAAGTGTGTTGAAAAACGTCGTATGATACACGTGTGTATTGATGATTACCGTCCTCGGCTCTCTTAAGATCCTCGCCTACGGCTCGAGTCTCAATGGCGCCTCGGCGGTAATCACCAATGTTACACACTAGTACCATAATGTACTATTACTCCGTTAACGAATTTTTAGGATGATATTTTGACAAATTGCATATGATTGACATTAATGTATTTAGATAGATTTGTATTCTTTAATTTTGTAATAATAATTGTGATAATGTGTTTTATCAAAAAGACATCGTAAAGAAAATTTGCATGTCTCATAGGCAAAACATGTGAATCTAATATTCGAATGTCACCTCCAAAATTATGTAGCATGTTTTAAGCAAATAAATGAATTTGAATTTGCCTAGTCGACAAAACAGGAGACCGGAAGGCTGGAGCTTACCTCGCTCAATGGATTAGCCTTTGTATCCAGCGAGGTAATGCTGCCAGCCTTCTAGGTACAATGCCCAGCGACAGTGGTCTGGTGGGGCTGGACGGGCTTTAATATAGGTTTTATTTTAATTTTAGTTTTTTTTTTATGTTAGGTTTATTTATAGGATATTTTAGTTTTTGTTAATAGATGTTAGTTAGATTTGTTTATTTATAATATTTAATTTTAAAAAATTAATATCTTTCTTTACCAAACACGTCTAAATCAGCCGGTTCAGGGGCGGAAACAGCTGAATCACTCAAGCGGCGCAAATATGCAACCCTCTGTGAGAGTTATATGTTTGTGCCGTTTGCTGTCGAGACGCTTGGACCGTGGGGTCCTGAGGCCATGAGCCTCTACCAACATTTATCGAAACGACTCTTTGACTCTTCGGGTGATCAGAGGGCTGGTGCTTACCTCGGCCAACGCATCAGTATGGCGATCCAGCGAGGAAACGTAGCCAGCCTTCTGGGCACCTTACCCATAGAAGACGGTGATCTGGGCTCAGTATTCTACTTATAGTCTTGAGGGATTATGAGTAGAATACAATACAAATAAGTTAAGTTTTCTCGCATTGTATTCGATTATATGTTTTTACTATTAAAAAAAAATATATATCTTTCTTTTGACTTTTTCTGTCTAGTAATAAAGAATTTGAATTTGAATTTGAACGATACCACATTTTTATCGGTATTTCAAGCCATGTTCTGACCTTCAATTTGGACGAAGCAATCAAAGTCACCCATGTAAACATAAGATTTACCCATTTAATGTAATTAAATGTCGTCATATCCTTTCAGTTCTCCGCCATTCAATCAAATTCTTTTAATCTGGTTGAATTGTGTAATATCAACTTATGAAAGAACGAATAGATATTCATTCGCTTACATAATAATATAACACAAAAGCAAGCAACTAATAAAAATACACATGTTTCACTTCACAGATAAAATGAACGCGAATTTTCCTTTCTCACTACAATTTCCCCCGACAATAACACAAAAAATATATGATTTATATTAAACAATTCACTTAGCGGCGTCTATGATTTCTTTATTACTCGGCCCTTTTGTCCCTTCTCGCTCCCTTTTACGTAATTCCTATCCCTTTGTGTATCCCAGTATCATCCCTCTTGATAAAAATATATTGAATTTTGAAACATGCGGACCTCTTTATTCCTCATTCCGAAATGCCATTTCTGTTTACGTGATAAATGTGATTGAAATCTGTTCCTTCTTTTTGATGTTTTGTCTTATTATGTCTTTATTGAGTTGTTCTTGTTTTACTGTTTTGGTTTTTTGGGTTCTGTAATTATTTTGGTTATTGATGCGTTCTGTTACAACCCTATTCGGTAAGCACTTATTGCTGAGTCGAACAGCTCATTAACATCGGCTTCCAAAATGTCGATCAGCAATAATTACATACATACATAACTTCACGCCAGTTCCCTTGCGGGGTAGGCACGAACAACAGAGTGCCATTTAGGCTTATTCTTACACACCTCACTTGCCTCTTTGACATTCATAACTCTTGTCATGCAAGCTCGTCTGTTCTTAAGGCTCCTGACATCACCTTCTGCTAGTACACGATCAATTTGATCATGGAAGGTGTGTCGTGGCCTTCCACGACTTCTGCATCCATCCACTTTTGCATTGTATATCTGTTTAGTCATTCTTTCATCATGCATTCTTTCCACATTCCCGAACCACCGGAGCATTCCTTTCCTTACCTTCACCCCGACACTCTCTTTCAGACCAACTCTCTTTCTTACTTCGGTATTACGAACGCGGTCCGCGAGCGTCACTCCGCAGATTTTGCGCAGTGCTCGCATCTCGACCGCGTTTACTCTACTTTCATGCTCTCTCTTCCATACCCAACTCTCGCATCCATACGTGAGCGTAGGTACCAGCACCGCGATGTGTATGGCGAGCTGGGCCTTCTGGCTGAGGTTCTTAGCGCCTAGAAGTTTACCTAACGCTCCATTCACACTATTCCCCAAATTCACTCTTCTTTCTATATCAGCGGTGTACCTGTATCAGCAATAATTGCCTATAAATACCAAATCTTTTTCCAAATTCGCAGAGTTCTCTTGGTTATTAGCCACAGCTCTACAGCTACGGACCTGGTTTATGCCTGCCGGCTGGATTGCTTGAACTAATACCATATCGGTCCTTTAGACCTTGACGTCCCGTATATTGAGACTTCAAGTCACTTATTATTCATGATAGTGAAATAAACAGGGTCCTAATAGCCAAAATTGTTTTTTTTTTAAACATATAACTGCTCGGGACTAACGGTTCGTTTGTTCATCTGTGTTTATTACATGACATGTAAAAAATACATTGTATTTTTTTTACAAAAGTCTCTAAATGGACTTTATACTACAAGTCACTAGACAGCTATGTAGTAAAAAAAATATAGTTAGGCGTATGAGGAATTTTAGGCAGATCTTCAAAAATCATACCGATGTGTCTTCTACAAATAATAGTAGAGAATATATCTTCGTTTCGTTTGAATTGTATAGTAGAAAATCCTGAAAAAATCAGGTCTAATAAAACAGGGATTGTACTTTATCTTTATGGAACCCTTCACTATGATCAAATACACGCACTTGGCCCATTTTTTTATATAAAGATTGACTTTCAAGTAGTCGGGTTTTTTCTTTTTGTGTAGGTACAGAACAAATCAACGTTTGCTTAGAGGTAAGAAGTGGGTATCAAATTAAATGGCTAATGTTGACAATTAGTAAAGTATGATAAAGCTTCAAAATGGATTAACGAGTTGGATAGGAGTTAAATGGAAATTTAAAGACGCAAAGATATATATAATACAAATGTTGGTATAATGTTAACTTAAAAAAACGTTTCATGTTAATCTTAAGACAGTCTGGTTCAGTCGATCAAAGGTGGTTATGACTGTATGCTACTCATAAGTCAGCAAAATCAGTCACCACCAACATAGGAACGAACGAAATTCTTAAAGGACTAAATAGTGCACATTCGAAAGCTGGCAACATTGCCACTAATATGAAAAGCATTTTTCATCACGTTGCCTACACTCATGGCACTTTCCTTAGCCATATAGGCTCGCAAATTACAGTTCGCATCAAAAAAAGGTAATCCAAAGTCAGTACACATTTAATGGTTTTATAATTACGAAAGTTGGAGTCGTGACGAGCGTACTGTACTATGCATTTATGGTTATTATTGTAATATGAATAACCGTGAACCTAAAAACTAGAATCGAATGGGCGACACAATTTTATAATGATGTGATATCTATTTTAGAAATTTACTCTTCAATCTAGCACGGAGCAATAGAAAGTGCAGACGATGACAGGAAACCGGTTTCGCTTGCCATGGAAATTAATAACACCGGATCATTAACGTCCTGATATATTCATGAAGTAAGGAGCCTTGATATAGATGTCTCTGCAATAAAGAGCGATACTTGAGTGCTAAAGGGAGCAACGATTGAACTTTGTGAATAAGGAGATGCTAAACAACGATAATAGAGAATATTCAAGATCATAGAGATCGATGCAGAATGAATAGAAGGGTTGTACCCTGGAAATAGCTAAAATCAATAAGTACTTTGGAAAAGAACTACCAACATCAATATAGTGAGGAATCTGAATGTGTCCTCTCGACAAGTCACGACAAGACACCAAATCATGTTCAATGAACACGTTATGCTGAGTACGATTAACCTCGATTGCACCTATCTTGAAGTAATGTAGAATTATATCTATCTATACCAGAAAATCTACTAACACAAGCACAAATTCGAGGGGGACGTCAATAGCATATAGATCCAGCAAATTGGAGCTAACGAAAGCTAGAAGCAAAGACCCCGCGTTAATACTGTAGGTTGTTCCAATTCCCGATGCAGAAGGTCTGCGGTAAGAGGCTGAGTGAAGAAGATGGTAGAAGGAATGAGAACTATACATTAGTGCTGTGAGCATTACATTTAACAAAATCCTTAAAGCCATTTGCCTTCAAACATGCAACTAAGAAGCTCTTCGAGGTTAATGCTTCCCTGATACCATCCAACCATAAAAAGCAGTTTAAAAATATTCTAAGCTTAATATATTCTTTCCACGTAGCGAGTTAAAAATATGCATAACGTAATTAAACCCTTACAAGATTAACTGCTGTCACCGGGTAGAGTTAGCGTCTACGTTCTGAAGCGTCTAATGCAGTTAGACGTCGGTCCGTATGCGAGCGATAAAATCAATATTTGATTTTTTTACGTTTACTTTACATTTTATCCGTGCAGGAACGGAGAAAGAATACAATTTCCTGCGTTGGGGCGGCCTGTCGTAAGAGGCGACAAAACAACCCACAGCCAGGTGGTAGGGCATTTGCCCAACTGGATGGCTACCACCCCTGGTCTAAAGCATGTCGCCATAACAACCTTGAATTGTATTCCGGCATTAGTGACCAGGTTCCAATCTCCCTTAAAAAAGCAGCAGCGCATTTGTAGCACCTTTGGTGTTGCAAATGTCCATAGGCGATGGTAACCACTAAAAAAAAATAAAAAAAACATTATGATTAAGAGTAAAGACTTTTGAAGGTTAGAATGTTACGTGGAAAAACGGCGAAGGCTCAATCATTGCAATTTCATAATTATCATTAGTCTTATAATAATACCACCAAGACGCAGGTAAGCCCGATACCACAGTTGGAAAGTTTATATTACTCAACGCTTTAAGTAGGTATAAACATGACGATAAAACTAATTACAGAAATCTTTAGTTAGCCACTTTTTTTTAGTAATATAAGTCATACTTAATAAGAGGTTACACATTCTAAAATGCTTATGTTAGAATCTAGAATAGATGGTATTGGAAAATATACCACCCGGGCCTGCTTCTGAGCCTCGGTGAGGTTGTGCGGCACCCAGCGTGAAACTATCCTCCTCGCGCGAAGATGTAATTGATTGTATAGATTGATAGAGATATATAATTGATAGATTGTAATAATTTTATAACAAATGTTTATCGTTTTAATTTGCTTTGCGGAGATAAGCCGTGGCATCACTTATAGGTACTTGCGGAAGATCAACGCTGGTTGTGAAACTAGCAATATGCTGAGCAAGAGCCTTTTTAGGACATCACAATTAATTATTACATATATTATCATATAAGTCTTTTTGTATCTTGTCCTAAATAAATATTTTTTATTTCTTGTTCTTCTTTCTAATTGTAGAATCTCGTTAAGACTTCCCGATCCAATCTGCTGCACATGCTGAATCTCTTCATACGTAACTCGCCTATTGTCTTGGATTAAATTTTTCACTGCTAGCACGTTTTCTTCCGTAACAGCCGTCAAAGGGCGATCACTTCTTTCTTTATCCTCCAAAGCTAGTCGACCGCACTTGAATTCGTTGTACCAACGATACACGGTTGCCTTAGAAGGGCTTTCATCCATGAATGCCATTTGAAGTCTATCGTACGATTCGTCCGGCTTCAGGCGACACTTGAAATCGTACAAAATCATAGCGCAGGTCCATTTTTCAATGAGACACGATATTTTAAATTAGCTCGCAAACAATCTGGAGGGAAATTTTAAAATTGGAACGTACCTATTTTTAGTTATAAATAATCATATTTCAAAATAGATTATAACTGGCCAGTCTCTCATAGGTAAAAACTTTTTTCGCAATACTTTCCGAGTGGCCTGGTATATTAGTAAAACTTCAAATTGCATTTTTAATTGTTAATACTTTTCTTACGAAAATATATAGGGGAAAACCACAATATTTCAGCTATGATTCAACAGGGAATTGCGATAAAACGCTGATTCATATTCGTTTAACGTGAACACGTTCCGTTTTAACGATGATTTTACTAGTTTTTATTGGAGAAAAAATTTCAGTTGAATTATTGCATAAAATAATGAAATTACTATCTAGGTTTTATTCTGCTAACATAACAAGTATTTCGAAGACATGACTCTGTTTTTCACGCCTAATCACCTTCGATATTTAAAAAGTGTCATTTTTTTTTTTTTTTGTTACGGCATTCAAAAACAACGCTCGTATAAAAGCCATCACATCGATGAGCTTGAGATAATAGTCCAAATTTGAAGGCATGTTTCCAATGCAATAGGCGTCGTATAGTCGCATTATGTTTTAAATTTTCCGTAACATTGCATATTTGACTAAGATATTCTAGCAAGTCATTCAAACTTGATTAGAGACTCAAGTATAGAAACCGAAAATTGTGATTTTTGCGTGATGTCGCTTGCATCCAAAAATTCTTATTAATGTTATAAATGTGAAAATAACTCTGCTTAATATAATATCACAAAAAACTACGTTACTAATTTTGATGAAATTTGGTTTGTCATAATACGCGCACTACCACCGCATTGCATTACACGCACACTTCACAAACAAACTAAGACACACAAAGAGCCTAAAAATTAATAACCTAGAGACAGAAACGAAATAACCACATACACGGCACTAGTTAGGTTAATATACCTATATATAGGTATAGACATACGGCACACACTGTACATGCACTTCCTCACAACACCAGCATGTAACAGATACACTCTGCATTAGTATAAGTTTAATATAAAAATTAGAATAAATTAATATAATAAGTTATTCTTAAGGTACACCACAACACCAATATACATTCAACAAATGTCACAGACAATAACAAAAATAGCAAATAAACATGTATAAATTCTTAAAACCTTTTTCTAAATTAAGTTGTAATAAAAAAAAATTAAAAGGTTTTTAAATACAAGCTTTTAAGATCCTGGATATCATGTAGCCGCAGAGTGCTAGCCAAGACAAGTAAAACGAGCCCAAACACGATGTGTCTATCTTGTTTAGTATAGGAGTTCCTATGGCCACTCCGACTCCATCATCAGATCAGCTCCATGGTACCATATTATTGCATTGTCACGTGATATACATATTCGTGCAAAATTTCAGGTCAATCGGAAACTGGGAAGTTAGTCAAATTTGACTTGCAAGATTCCACCCGAACTTACATACATACATAGGTACATCCATTGCAAGTTAAATAAAACCTTGTAAAAAAAGGTACGGAACTCGAGTCCATAGAGTGGTTATAATTTTTTTTTTAAATACCTAGGACGAACTTAGATACTTTTCATCCCTGAAAGAGGGATATAATGTTCGTAGGACGGATCAGAATATTCTAGGGGCGAATTCCGGCTAGATGAAAATTGAATGCAATGTAAGCTTAGTGAATGTGTGATCTCTCAAATTAAACTAAGATTAAAATTAGGTAATTTAAACGGGTATTATGAGTAAAAATAGATAACTTTATAATTTATACGGATTACCACGCTATAAAAGTAGAATTAATTTATTATAATTTACAAAAATAATAGTATTATTATGTTAAATTAATTACATTTTCTGCTTGTTTGTAATTGTTTACGTTTTTGTTACAGTATGTGGGTAGTTTTTAGAAATAATTCAGTATTTTTAATTTTCTTATCGGTGCAGGAAAAATATAAACTAAAGTTCTACTTTATATGTGCATACATTTCAGTAGCTAAATTAAATTAAAAAAAAAAACAATTTTAGTTACTTTATCTAATTTTTTATCTAAGGTATGTTAAATATAATACTGTAACTATGAGTGAGTAATAATTTATAATATGTACGTACCGCTTAACGGTCATCAACACCAAAACGATCCTTTATTGAGGAAGGATGTTGTTAAGACAAATTATAATCTAAAAATTATAATTATTTGGCCTTAGAAATTTTCCTAACTTTCTATTTTTGTTTACTATTAAAAAGCTATCAAAGCAGTAAACGATTTTATACCTGTAATTAAAACTGTAGATAGGCCTATATTCTTCAGAAATATAAAGATAACACGACACTTAATTGATCTACCCGCGGGCCCGGCAGATGTGCTTCTGCCTCCGGATCAAACTGTAAATCGAAACCATCCAGAGACCCATCCAACAAACCCAATTTTATTTCAAAATTCGGGAACCTGACTACAGCGTCACCTACCGGGTGCAATTGTCAATCAATTTTTAAGGAAAAAACTAATTTTTCACAATCGCACGGGAAGAATGACAGTAGCTGTCATTATGTCGTCTGGTGAACAAAGACAATAAGTCCAGAATCCAAAGATGCGATGCCCATACAAAATTTTCAATTTTTTTATGGGTTTTTTTTTTTTTTAAATTCCCCCCGTGCATTGAAACGAACAAAACAAAAAGATCAAGCCGTTTTCTAGTTTTAGGTAGACTAACGAACAGCAATTGATTTTTATATACATATCTATATAGAGATTACTATATTATAATTTCCTTAAGATCTAAGTGTAGGTTTAATTATAAGATGCCACGTCATGCTTTGTATTAATGGAAAAACACATTAAAAATTTTAATCCATTTATTTGTGTAATATGTAGTGCACATGGATGTGTGTGTGTGTGTGTAGATATATATATGTGTGTGTGTGTTCATTTTACTCTTGGTGTTTTATATTGAAACATTAGAACAATCTCGTTTTAAAGTTTTAAATTAACAGCGAAAAGATTACAATTGTTACAATTACAGCCATTATAGTATAATAACAACAAAACACTAAAGAAGCAATATTAAAAAAATACACAAGATCAAGGATTCAAGAACAACCATTGTAAGACGCCGTATTGAAACACGACTCAAACAAATCGTAGAACAAAAGCTTTTTTAAAAATAAAACTGTATGATGTTCGAAAAGGATTTGCCAGAACAAGTGTAGACTTGCCACAGGCGAATGGAAGCCGGGGAATACTTGAAACTTCCTGCCTCAGGGCATTACTCTAGATCCCGTGATAGTTCTCTCTCATACAATGCTGTACAATAACGTGTTATTTTATTATTTACATTTTTTCATTTGGCTTCGCTTGCGTAAAAACTACTGGTCCTAGATAAAAAATATCCGTTTTGGTATTTATATTGAACCTGGACCTTTTTGAAAAACTACAAGTATGTATGCTAATTTTAACTAGTTAGTTAAATAAATAATACGTAAAATAACATATTATAAATTACAATATTTTGCAACATTTTATTGTTATAAAAGTATATATGGTTTTTTATGGTTTGCTCGGCACGGACTTCAAGATGTAGAAAATTTTATATTATTTTGTCTCTTAATAAACTAAATAAATTCTTAGTGAAAAATCTTTATCAAGTTATTTTATACTTTTTAATTTTTGAAGTCGGTTTTTTTAAACGAAGTTTTTTTTTTGTTTGTTACATTTTAGTATCTAGCTATGGGTAGGCCTACGAAAGGTGTCGCGCGCCTTAAAAAATATTGGCCCCAAGAAACGGGAAAGGAAATTTTTCATAAAAAAATCTTCATGTCATGTAAAATTTTTAGAGGACCAAATGGCAACTATTCCGCATCAAACTAAAGAAGAATCACGTAAATCGGATCATAAATCTCAGCGTTATCGGTGTACATACATTAACAAAAAATACCAATCATTTGAGAAGCTCCTCCATTTTGAAGTCGGTTAAAAATTAACAAGTTGAACGTAGGCTAAATAATAACATTATTCATGGACACTAGACATCTTTGTCTTCCGTGATCACGGCTACTGAAAAGTGGCCGAAACGTCAAAATAAAACTCAAACAAAACACCGCGCTTATAACAGTTACAACGTAATTACAAAGATAAAGAGCATATTCTGAATAATCCCAAACAATAAGGAACATTTATAAATAAATAATAATATACACCAGCAACTCGCTACTACATTTACAAAATTAAACTGCACTACATTTAATTCAATAAGAAATCTGAAATCCAAGCACATTTCTCATCTCCATTTATCGTCCATCTTAAAGAGGGTAGATTATAAAAAAGTTTCATTGAAAACGGTCGCGCCGACGCCATATTTCTTTCACGTCATAAATCGTGAATATCAAATCTAATTTGCATTTCTTTTGCATTGAATATCATCCGAGATTCACGCTAAGGTTTTAAGGCAGAGGTGTCTATTATAGCATCTTATGTAAACGATGTTGTTTGATAATTACTTAGTTGATGTAATACTAGCAACAACTCAGAAGGGTTTATGGCAATGATAGAACAGCAACTGGTCACAATCAATGCCGTAAATAGCCTTTTACGCGCCCTATGCGAGCTTCTATAACTGCGCCCTTGTTTTTTTTCTAGATATTGTTACGACCGACAAAAGTGGATTCACACCTGCATACCATAAAAGCATACTTTATTACCTTTCCGCACTTGCACTTCTTTAGTTTACTCTGTGTTTAGAATTTCTAATTAGAAAAACAGCCCATTCTGTATTATAATCTTTTATGGTAGTCATTAGCCAGGTGTGACTCTAAGAAATTCAGTCCACGCGGGCGAGAGACATATTGTATCGTGCAGTGTAAAGCAATGGCCCAATGGAGAGATGGGCAGTCGAGCGAGAACCACGATCAAAGCGAGACTTGTGTACATTCGGTGATCTATTTAGTGACGGACTTTGCGCGTGTTATTGAATCGTGCTTTACGTTTGGACTGGTTGTGTTCAGTTATATTTGTACCTGTGTTATACGTGTTTGTATAGTTCTAATAAATTCTATAGTAATTCCAACGGCATTTTAATTCGAGCCCCGCAACTCGTAACAATATTATAGGTAACCTTCTTAGAGCAATGCTATGTATAGGCCTACTTTATTTATAAATAAAGTAGGCCTATATACATAAGCATATATACATAATATAAGTAAAAAAATAAAACAAAACTACTGGTGCAGCAAAATACGTCAGACAAAAATAACAGACTTCTCTCCATTTAACGACAACTCCCTATAACCGTTATATAGAGTTTACACTCTAATGTTTCATAGTCTGTACTAATATTATAAAGAGAAAAGATTTCAAAAATTCTGTTCCGTTTATTATCCCTGAGTAACACAGGCCCTGTTTAATTTGAGTAATCGGGTTCTAAATTTTTTTCAAGGCAGGACAGCGTCTGCTGGGACCGCTGTTAATAAAAAAAAAAGAAATGATGACGAATGAATTTCATTTACAACTACCATATGCAATAGGTAAATATTTTATGTTTTTCGTTCATTCTAAAGTAAAGATTTCGCTACCAAAATCAGAGGTTATTACCTAAACTCGGGTTTCAACGTAAATTCAGGCAACCGTAAAATGACGTATGCTAACATTGTTGAAATTCGCTCCGTCAGACGCAAATATTGGTTCCAGCTAACCGGGGTCTTATAAGTCTGGAAACTAACCTAGCTTTAAAGCTACTGCGGGTATACGTATAGCTTTAACATCAATAATTGATTTTGAAACAAAATTTATTATTTTACTACTTTTTTGTACATACATACATAACTTCACGCCAGTTCCCTTGCGGGGTAGGCACGAACAACAGAGCGCCATTTAGGCTTATTCTTACACACCTCACTTGCTTCTTTGACATTCATAACTCTTGTCATGCACGCTCGTCTGTTCTTAAGGCTCCTGACATCACCTTCTGCTAGTACACGATCAATTTGATCATGGAAGGTGTGTCGTGGCCTTCCACGACTTCTGCATCCATCCACTTTTGCATTGTATATCTGTTTAGTCATTCTTTCATCATGCATTCTTTCCACATGCCCGAACCACCGGAGCATTCCTTTCCTTACCTTCACCCCGACACTCTCTTTCGGACCAACTCTCTTTCTTACTTCGGTATTACGAACACGGTCCGCGAGCGTCATTCCGCAGATTTTGCGCAGTGCTCGCATCTCGACCGCGTTTACTTTTTTGTAATCTTATATATATATAACTGCAATACTGAAACGCCTAATTCTTTATTTCTTACCAACAGTCTAAGTATGGGTTTTCCAAAGTCCGACTTGAGGTATAGGTGTATTTGTACATATTCATCACATCACACACACAGACCACGACCCTGTCAAGATTATTTTTAGAGACAAAAGCATTGCAGCAATTAATTCAAGGTATGTCATACAAAACTCAGAGGCTCGGATTATAGAAATAAATCAATAACCGTTCTTTAAAAAAAGTCAAGTACGTTAATTAATTGCATTAATTTATATATATATATTAATTAATTAATATTAATTAATTGATTAATTGATATTAATTAATTAATATTAATTATCATTTATTAATGATACAAGATTAGCAAAAAACTTCTTAGAAAATTCTTTCAATACTTGCAACTAATTTTCGACATAGTCAATCGATGATAAAGTTTCCTTTCAAGTGAAGTGAAACCAGTACAAGGAAGCAAGTATAAAAATACTATCATACAACCTTGAACTTCATAAGAAGGCGAGCGACTTGGTTTTAGTGATGGCCAAGATATCGATATTCTAAAATATAGATACTGCTAGCGTAAACAATATCGATTCAGGTGTATTTCATAATTATGTTGACATTTACCGTCATTACTTTATATTCATAGAAATATTTGTATTAAACAACAGATATAACTAGTACTTTATATTGCAATTACTTATTCTAAATTAAATTCGATTAGGCTCCCATAGAGTAAATAATAACCATGAACAAAATTAAAATTAACAAGTTGGTGGTAGGCTAAATAAAACGTTAACAATACTCGTTGGCACTTGACATCTTTGTCTTCCGTGATCACGGCCACTGAAAAGTGGCCGAAACGTCGGAAAAACCAAAATCAAATAAAATTACCGCGCTTAAAACCGTTAAAACGTAGTTTTATTACTTATTCTATACTAAAATTCGTATAAAAGGAACAATTTCATTCTTCTTTTTGCTTGCACTTTCCCGAAATAATTAAGGTCAATGCGATTAAAAATTCTATTCAAATGTTATTTAATTTAACAAATTACTATACAGACTAAAATACGGCTATAAAGTTATACAATACTATTACACGATGTAATGTTTTTAATAGTCTTCATTTTATTAATTAATCTATTAAAATGTCAGAAACATAAATAAAAGTTTAATGACTAGAGCGACCGGTTTGTATAATGTTGACGTACAGACTAGTATCGTTTATTATGGATAGTATTTAGTAATAGATTTTTAAACGATAGACGGTTTTTCAAAGAAAACCAGATATTTTTTAACAACTTTTTATAGGTAATCCAGAGCGTCGAGCATCTGTAGAGTAGGTATAATGCGCCATATATAGTAAAGCTGTAAGTATAAATGATGATGAGTATAAATGTAAACGTAGATAATAAGAGATGTATGGATTGTGTGTAGGGTTACACGGTGATTTGTGGTGTGACAGAGGATGTATGCCAGTATAGAGGCATATGGAAGAAAAAACATATTGTACTGACCCCAATTTATTTGAAAAAGGTCACAGGCAACACTCTCAACTGGACTTCTCTGAAATTTGAAATACTATCTGAATTAAGCTATCGAATTTATATATCGATAAAAACAACTCAGACACATCCCTATTGGATAGTCGGTGTGTTTTTGCTTAAAACAGTCTTAAATAAAGCAGGTTATAAACCTGTTTCTTGTTGCTAATCAAAAAGCGTTTTTTTTTATCAACATTTGTTTTTATCCAGTGAACTAGAGGGGGAAAGTTCAATTTAGAATGGTTTCAGCATAGATATTTTTATGCCAAGGTTTCTACACGTATCAAATATTAGTGATAATGCCTAAAACAGAAATATATCAGAAAGAGTGTATAGCATGGAAATCATAGGAGAAAAAAAAATCAGCTAAAAAAAGTCAGAAGAAATTGGAGATGAATGAAAGGTTTAAAGGAAGATATAGAGAAGCAAAATAGCAAAAATAAGTACATACAGGGATGTTTGAAGATCGCATGTGTAAACGAAACATTAAAGAAGAAGATCAAGATGGTTTGGGTATATTTTATAATGAGGAAGGATGCTTATGCTGGAACAAGTGAATGAGTTTGTATATCTTGGATGTGCTTTTAGCAGGGATGGAAGGCACACCGCTGATATAGAAAGAAGAGTGCATTTGGGGAATAGTTTGAATGGAGCGTTAGGTAAACTTCTAGGCGCTAAGAACCTCAGCCAGAAGGCCCAGCTCGCCGTACACAACGCGGTGCTGGTACCTACGCTCACGTATGGAAGCGAGAGTTGGGTATGGAAGAGAGAGCATGAAAGTAGAGTAAACGCGGCCGAGATGCGAGCACTGCGCAAAATCTGCGGAGTGACGCTCACGGACTGCGTTCGTAATACCGAAGTAAGAAAGAGAGTGTCTGGGTGAAGGTAAGGAAAGGAATTCTCCGGTGGTTCGGGCATGTGGAAAGAATGACTAAACAGATATACAATGCAAAAGTGGATGGATGCAGAAGTCGTGGAAGACGACACACCTTCCATGATCAAATTGATCGTGTACTAGCAGAAGGTGATGTCAGGGGCCTTAAGAACAGACGAGCGTGCATGACAAGAGTTATGAATGTCAAAGAAGCAAGTGAGGTGTGTAAGAATAAGCCTAAATGGCGCTCTGTTGTTCGTGCCTACCCCGCAAGGGAACTGGCGTGAAGTTATGTAAAACTGGAAGATTGATGGCTAAAAGAATGAAGTTAACCATGGACTGTATGAAGAATGAGACGAAGATTTGTGTTGATTTCCATAAGGTAAGGATGGAAATCCATCGGGGCACTTTATAGGAACATTTTACAGGGACGTTAACGGCCAGGCAGTATAATGTTAGTGAAAACTATCTAACTGTTTGCTTAGTCATACAATGCACTTCTGACGTATGAAACTGAAATTAAATTCGATGATATCATGCAGTTTGCTTATATACTTATATTATACTGTACTAACTACAGATTAAGAACACAGAACATTAGCAAGTAAAAGTGGCAGTGGGCCGGTCACGTCTGTCGCAGGAGGAGTCCTGGAGTGGAGACCAGGTCTCGGCAAACTAACTTCTATCCGTGCAGGAACGGAGAATGAATACAATTTCCTGCGGCCGGGCGGCCTATCGTAAGAGGCGACAAAACAACCCACAGCCAGGTGGTAGGGCAATTGCCCGAATGGATGATTACCACCCCTGGTCTTAAGAGAGCAGCAGCGCATTTGTAGCACCTTTGGAGTTGCAAATGTCCATAGGCGATGGTAACGACTTATCAAGTGGGCCGTCTGCCTGTCTGTTGAACTCCTGCAATAAAAAATAAAATAAAAACGTAGCGTAGGACGCCCGCCAGCCCGGTGGACTGACGACCTGCGCATGATCGCCGGCAAGGGCTGGATGAGGAAGACGGGAGACCGGGATATGTAACGCGTACTTGGGGAGGCAGCAGCAGTGATCTGCGATTGATTGAAGAAGAATTATAGATAATAATTGAAGTTGTTGTTGCTTAATAACTAATCGTTCCACCCCGGGTTCGATTCGTAGCTCTATATTCCAGTGCGTCGACATGAAAAACAGTTAAACCGATCAAAAACAGAGGTCGTCAGATAGATATACTTTTTTTTGTTTTTTTTTTATACAGGGGAAATCCGTTTGAGGACCGTAGGCCACGCGAGGGGGAAAGGTCGCGGCCCGTGAGTGGGATTCGCCACACCGCGGTTAGGGATACCCACTAAAACCCTTGTCCGATCCCAAGCGTCCTTTGTCCGGGCTGTGGGCTCGCTCGCGCATTCACTAGCCCGGACGGACGGCGGCCGGCCCCTTTGCGGGCTGGCCTCACCATTTGGTAGCCGGAGATCTGGGTCTCTCCGGCTCCTCTACCTCACCGCGAGGTGAGAGGGGGCGCACGGATCGGCGCGCGTCCCTCATCTCCGGCCTTTATGTGCGGGTGGGTCCGGTTTCCCCGCCGGTCGCCCGCACGGCCGTAGCCTACGGCGGCTGGAGGTCGTCATGGACGAGTCAGATAGATATACTATCTTAACCTTTCAAATGCATCCGTTTCTATGAATAACGATTATTTACCGGATGCTTTAAACATAAATTGAGTGAGAACGGGTTATGGAATAATATTATTAAAATATTTCAATTATAAAAGCCAATATGAATTATTTTAGCAATTAATTTAATAGTTCTACGTTTTTTTTGATTTTGTACATTAAAGACTTAAAGTTCATACATATGTACGTGTAAATGTGAAACGTAACGCGATATTAGACAAGTCACTTCTGACTTTCAATTCGCACGAATCAACAAAAGTGATACGTATAACTTGAATGATTCAATGTCATTGTATGCCGTCATCATGTCGGCATTATATTGTCTGTACGTTTTAAATATTTATTATGAGGTGAAACGAAAAAGCGACACTAAAAATAGATACACACCTAAATATATAGGACTAGGGCTGATACATACTACTTTTTCTTAAATAATTATGCCTAAATCTTATTATAAGACGGCGTCTGTAGTTGAGCGGGCTAAGCCTTTGCCGGCCTACCTCACTGCAACGCAGAGGCTCTGGGTTCGATTCCTGGTATAGTAAATTTCGGAAACGTATTTTCTCCGTTATTTACTATGGTCTGAGTGTCTGGGATCGGCCCCAGAGTAGTCCGTTGTATATTACCCATAACACAAGCGTAACTTGCTTAATTTGGGGATATACAATATGTGTGTTTGTCTGCCGATTATTATTATATTATATTATTATATTATATTATTATATTATATTATATTATTATATTATATTATATTATTATATTATTTACTAATTAACAATAAATTAAATATACTAGCTGTCTCGGCAGACGTTGTTCTGCCCTGAAGAAATAAAATTTAGAACCCGATTGCAGCGCCACCTTCCGGGTCCAAATGTAAGCTATCCTATCTTTTAAGTCGGATCAAATTGCACACGGTGTGCAAATTTGATTAAAATCGGTCAAGTAGTTTAGGAGTCTATCGCGGACAAACAACGTCACACGTAATTTATATATTTTAAGTTATATATATATATATATATATATATATATATATATATATATGTATATATATATATATATATATATATATATATATATATATATATATATGTATATATATATATATATATATATATATATATATAAGTAGTTTAAGTGTTTGTTTTTTTTATTGCAGGAGTTCAGCAGACAGGCAGACGGCCCTATTGATGGTAAGCGGTTACCATCGCCTATGGACATTTGCAACACCAAAGGTGCTACAAATGCGCTGCTGCTCTCTTAAGGGAGACTGGAACCTGGTCACTAATGCCGGAACACAACTTAAGATTGTTATGGCTACATAATGTAGACCAGGGGTGGTAGCCATCCAGTCGAGCAAATACCCTGCCACCTGGCAAATTATAAATTATATATATAATGTAGTTTAAGTATGTTTGTTTATGACATACCTAATAATCTGCACCACCTACATCGCCAGATTAGGATAAACTATTCCTTAAGTTAGGTTGCCTGGAAGAGATTGCTTTAAACGATAAGGCCGCCTATTGTTTCTACCATAACAATATTGTAATTATGTATTTTTGAAATTGTATATTTGGTGAGCAATAAAGTGTTATCTATCTAAGGTTGCAAGAGAATGAGATAGAATACATTATATTTAATAATTTAAACACTATGCAGATACAGATGAAGTTGGAAATGTATTGAAGTTTTTCATTAATACTTCAAATTTCGTATTATAAAGCTTAAATATATAAAGATACTAGCTGTACCCGCGACGTCGTCCGCGTGGAATTTGTATTCAAAACCCCCCCGATTTTGAAACATTCTTCATTGGTGCTCCGCTCCTATTGGTCTTAGCGTGATGATATACAGCCTATAGCTATAGCCTTCCTTGATAAATGGGCTATCTAACACTGAATTTTTTTTTTAAATCAGTTCCTGGGATTAGCGCGTTCAAACAAACAAACTCTTCAGCTTTATATATTAGTATAAGAGTATAAGATAAGATAATATTTGACGTCACGAAATTTAGAATCCTCTCACCCCTTGTCACACTTTGTTTCACTTCTATTGCGTGTGAGTTGCACACTATTTTTTTTTTGTTTTCATAATTTGATTTAAATTTTGTTTTCAAAAATCTATAATACTGATTAAAATTAATATATTTGTAATAATAACAATAGTCAGGCAAATATAAACTTTGTATAATTATTATACCCAAGCTTAATAACGGAAAATTAGTTAAAAAAATTTACCTTACCAGAAATCGAATCTGGGAACTATCAAACGGGTGGGCTAGGCGAGCGAAGCTTAGCTCACTCACTGTCAAGTTTACTCTTATGACTTCAGTTAAAGCTCTACAATTTGGCTGTCTTATGTCTGGTCTGGTTTTCATACAGACCACCCCACGCACGGAATTGACTAAGAAGTAGCCGGGGGACACGTCCCCTGGCATAGAAAGAGGCCCAGTGAGGGGGGCCCACGCCTGCCAGGGCACTGCGGAGTCGGACAGCTCATTTACCCGTAGCCCTGGCATAAGGCGCAGGACGGAACACTCAGGGGTTTTAGTGGGTATCCCTAACTGGGGAGTGGCAATAGCGTGGCACGGGTTCTGACCGGGCACGCTAGTGCCACCCCCGATCTGGCGAATCCCATACACTCACACCGGTCGCGAATATCCCCCCAGGCTTCTGTGCCTGTCGCGGCTTAGTCCTCAAACGGATTTCCCCTGGCCAAAAAAAAATGGTCTGGCTTTCATCTAGTGTATTTGCATATTATTTTAAAATTTAAATATGGATGAATGTAACACTAGCTAAATACATAAATCGAGTTAAGCCATACTTAAAAAAGAGGAATGTATATGATTTAATTGTATAACATTTACTCTTTTTTTTTATAGACCCGGTTCTCTCCGTCTTAGGGCATGACAGGGACATTGCGTTTCTTTATTTTTATTACCTCTCTTTATTGCATGCATTTTACTTAATTTTTAACTACTTATTTTATTAGACCAATAATTTTACAAGTTGGGAATGGTTGGTTAAGGTTGGTTACGGTTGGGAGTTTGATCAACATTCTTGGCTTGCGGTCTCCTCCTTCTGCGAATCCGTCATGTCGCAGAAGGAGGCCGCTGAAAGAGCGAGGGAGGAGGACGCTTACGCGGACCCCATCCCCAGGAGGCGGACCGGCGGTCGCAGGCGCCGCTACGCGCATCTTCTCCTCCCATAATTACCGTCACAGGGGGCCGCTGTCACGGAGGCGACAGCGAACTTCCCCCCCCTGCTGTACGAAGTGGGTCACTCTGCACCCGGGGTGACCCAGTTACAGGGTGTAGGGGCGTCATGGTGCAGTTACTCTGTACAAGATCCCATGACGCCCCGTAAAAGCGCTATAAATGGGGCGCAGGTTTAGTGGGTAGTTTGGCGGCCGTTTCTCGCGACAACTTCGTTTTAGAAGCGAGCGTGGAGGACCGGTCGCTGAGAGTCCCACACACCCTCGATGCAGGCCTTATGCCTGCATTTTGGCCCTTCCCCCGAAGGACCCGAGGATGGTGTCCAAAGACATTCCCCCTGCGTTATCAAAAAAAAAAAAAAAAAATGGTTGGGAGTTTGATGGGTATATGGTTTGTGCTAGTTTTGGATTGTAACATTTACTCTATAGACCAGAGATAAAAAAAATATCGCGAAAGATAATTACGAATAAAGAACCACAAAGTATATGCGTGTGAATCTGCTGGAAAAACCTGAACTCGTTTAAAATTTGAACACGTATTTTACCCTCTAAAATTATGACTAAGTGAGTAATTTTATTAGGCTATGACACGTTACTAATTTAAAAAATAAATAAACTCGTGTCCCTGCCCTAAAACCGTATTAAACCGATCTTGATACTTGATATATTCACCTTTAGACGCAATTACAACCGATTGTACTCGCTTATTTCAATTGCAAGATTGCTCAAAACGACCATGAACTTTTCCGACATCACAATAACAATAGCACCGAAATGACGAGTAAAGACGTGGTATTGAATAATACTATTATTAATCTATTATATTTTAAAGTAATTTTTGGTTACTCAACATGCAATTTGGCCATAGTGCAGACTGTGCAGAGTATAATATTATATTTATGATTCAGAGAAATTATGTGAATTTACATATATAGATCATTCTTTAATATATTAAATTTCTCGGGATTATTTGAAGTAGACTATGTAAATGAAAAAGTATTCTCTGATTCATGAGGTATCTAAACGCCAAAATACATTTTAGTTTCTCTATCTAGCTTAGTTAGGTTATATTTGTAGTTTCTGGATTACGTCATTTCACAGTAGAAACAGAAGCAATAGATACGAAATGTTTAATTCCTCCACGTTCTCTCTGCGTAAGGCAAAAGTGTGAAGTACATATTTTCGTATTTCCCAAAAACTGCAATCCGGTTATGTTCAAGTCACTAAATACTTGTAGGTAAGCGTGATACATCTTCATCCACATCATTAACAAGTTTGGACATGTTATTTCAACCTTTAATTTACTCATAATATTGCTTTTTTTCATGATTAACGTTATTTCCCGAGATAACACGAAAAGGATGTAAGCTGTGATATCTAAAGTCTCAGTGAGGTAGGCCATGATTGGCTTTTTTGATGTTACAGATGTCAAAGAGCACTTACCATCAGGTGGACCACATACAGTAGAGTCTCACTAAACCGACACTATTAAAAACTAGGAGGTGCCGGATTATTGGAAAGTTCGGATTATTGGATTATGCAAAAATAAGTGTAAACTCTATATAACGACAATGATGTGACACCTAGCATTTTTATGGCGTTATAGGGAATTATCGTTAAATGGAGAGAAGTCTTTTATTTTTTTCTGACGTCTTTTGCTGCACCAGTAGTTTTGTTGTATTTTTTTACATATTTTATTCATATCTTGCGATATTGAGCCATCTTGCTGATAAAGGAAGTACATACATACATACATACATACATAACTTCACGCCAGTTCCCTTGCGGGGTAGGCACGAACAACAGAGTGCCATTTAGGCTTATTCTTACACACCTCACTTGCCTCTTTGACATTCATAACTCTTGTCATGCACACTCGTCTGTTCTTAAGGCTCCTGACATCACCTTCTGCTAGTACACGATCAATTTGATCATGGAAGGTGTGTCCTGGCCTTCCACGACTTCTGCATCCATCCACTTTTGCATTGTATATCTGTTTAGTCATTCTTTCATCATGCATTCTTTCCACATGCCCGAACCACCGGAGCATTCCTTTCCTTACCTTCACCCCGACACTCTCTTTCAGACCAACTCTCTTTCTTACTTCGGTATTACGAACGCGGTCCGCGAGCGTCACTCCGCAGATTTTGCGCAGTGCCCGCATCTCGACCGCGTTTACTCTACTTTCATGCTCTCTCTTCCATACCCAACTCTCGCATCCATACGTGAGCGTAGGTACCAGCACCGCGTTGTGTACGGCGAGCTGGGCCTTCTGGCTGAGGTTCTTAGCGCCTAGAAGTTTACCTAACGCTCCATTCACACTATTCCCCAAATTCACTCTTCTTTCTATATCAGCGGTGTACCTTCCATCCCTGCTAAAAGCACATCCAAGATATACAAACTCATTCACTTGCTCTAGCATAACATCATCGACCATTATCCTTGCATTCGTTTTGGTTTCTTCTCTTTCAAACACCATAACCTTTGTTTTCTTCGCATTCAAATGTAAGCCTCTCGCCTGACAGTCATCTTTCATCATTGTGACTAGTGTTTGCAGTTCTGATGGCGATTCGGCTAAAAGCACGGCATAAAGGAAGTATTTAGAAATTTCGGTAATTCGGAATTTCTTACAAATTTCGGTATGCATGATGCCAACAATCTAGTTTATTACGGACTAGAATAATAAAGGAATACAAGAACGAACACAGCTGCGCAGCTTTTACTAATTTTAGCAACTTAAAAGTTACTTTTTATTACTTAATGGTTGTCGTTATTAAGAATGGGTGTAATGCTATATAGAGGGTATCATTGTATAGAAGACAAGCTAAACTAGAGTTTGTCGTTAAATCGACTGACGTTACATGGAGTTTACACTATATGTAAATGAAATAAAGCATATTGCAGCATTTTAGCTACATTATTTTCAACTTGAAAACAACGAGTAAATAAATAAGGTAAACAAAAGGTGCTGTTGTAATACTTTTTGAGGTTATACTGATGCCGGATTATTGGAAGTACCGGACTACTGAAGTGCCGGATTAGTGAGACTACTGTATTTCTATACCTAGCCTATAAGACATAAAAAAAACACCATAGCTAAAGTAACACGTAAATAACAATAATAATAATAAACTTCCTACAGTGATAAATGGCCTAACGTCGGAAGTAGCTTCGGCGAACCTGCAGCCCACCTCTCGACACCTCTTAGCCACTCACACCCATGTTGCCCCTGTCTTAATGGTATTTTTTGGGGCCCATGCAGCGAGTGGCGAGTCACCGTCTGCCCGTTTTTCCATGTTCCCCGAACATTGCTCCGGGCAGACGCCATAGTCTCCATATTCCCAGACTCCCAGTAACACTAGCAGTTCACCCCAATAGCCCAGTACTTTTGTCCTCATTTCCCACAATAGTCCTACACTGGCCGGGGCTTGTCCTTGGGTGCATTACTATATGGTGTACACAGGGATAATCACCGGTCAGTGTCACGCCACATTTACATTAAATTTGTCAAAGGGCCTCTACGTGTTGGCCTTTCCATGGCCCCACGCAAGCTCTCCAAATGTCCGGGCCATTTTTATGGCCCGTGGTCTTGAAAGACATAAAATAATAACTTCCTACAACAATAATAACTCGATATCTGAAATCACAGATCAAAACCTGCACGTCTTCTCATTAATAGAGAAGAAATACTCGTGAAAAATAGTTTATTTTCCCGCTTGACCGAACTTAACTGTATAAGAAATACCTGCACAGAAGTCAATCTGTAACCAGATTACCGTAGTTAAACCGAACAAGTTTCACTTCCTCCAGCAAGTTTTGAGTCGGAACCCCCATCCGGCCAAGTTGGCGAGACGTGATTTTTCGAGGTAACATTGGTATATACGTGGTTAAGTAAACCAATTTTTGTTAATCCATAGTGAGATGATCGAATTGCATGAGTTCTGAGTAACACTATTTATATATTGACTTAAGTCGAGGAGATTTCTGGAGTATCCAAGTCATATGAAGATTCGATGAACAATAGATAGATTAATAACACTTTATTGCTTAATAAAATAAACAAATACAGAAACAAAATGCATAATTACAATACTTCTTGGCAAAACAACAGGCGGTCTTAACGCTAAAAGCGATCTCTTCCAGGCAACCTAGCTTAAAAGAAATTCTTAACTAATCTGGCGATGTAGGTGAAGCAGAAAAAAGATAGGAGTGTGCTATTTAAGTGCCATGCAATGCAAAAGTGGATGGATGCAGAAGTCGTGTAAGGCCACGACACACCTTCCATGATCAAATTGATCGTGTACTAGCAGAAGCTGATGTCAGGAGCCTTAAGAACAGACGAGCGTGCATGACAAGAGTTATGAATGTCAAAGAAGCAAGTGAGGTGTGTAAGAATAAGCCTAAATGGCGCTCTGTTGTTCGTGCCTACCCCGCAAGGGAACTGGCGTGAAGTTATGTATGTATGTATGTATTTAAATATAAAAAATCTACCAAGTATTTGAGAATACGTTAAGGATATTATAAAAAACTATTATTTCTTAATCTGTTGAGTTAACGATGTCTAAATTAGTAGTTCAAATTATCTTGTAAGTGATAATAACAAAGACAATTAGTTCTAATGACTGTAATTCAAGTATATAATTATGTTACTAGTAAAAGGATGAGTCCATTTCTAAAGAAATATATATTATAGTGTATTCTTATGTTTTTGGGACTTTTAGACAGAATTGATAGATATTCAAGATTATTGATTCTATTTTTATTGATTATGGAAAGCCGTTACCGTCGTCTATGATTATTGGTAGCACCTTTGATATTGTAAATGACAACACCAAAGGTGCTAACAATAATTATATCAACAAATATAGTCAATAAATAACGTTATCTATGGACAAATACTGTAATAACAAAAACATGATTTAAATAATAAAATGTCTCAACGCAAGAGAATAACGTAGCTAGCTAAATTACTCAATTTCCTAATTATGATAATATTAACAGCTCGTAAAAGTCTCCCATTTCTAAGGAAACAGTATACCCGCTAAACTTAACCAATCAGGCTTTTCAGGTTTGACTCATCGGCTATCTCGACGTGCAGATTTCACAATATTGTTCTTCACCGTTTGCACGTGGTAATTATAACAATCTACACATTAAGTCAGATAACTCCTTAAGTGGTGCATGTTTTCTGAACAGTACTCGATTCGCGTCTATTGAGCAATGTGTTAACCACTGAGCTACTGCGGCTTTTCCTTTTGATTTTTGTGAATTTCCTTCACATACTTATTCAGAATAATGTTTATCTGACTTTTCCGCTAAATTAAGATCTGCTTATCTAACACCATTAGCAATTAAAGGCAATTAAAATTAATTTACATAAACCCGTTCTACAATTATTGGTATATTTGTTTTTGTAAGCGTCCGGCTGGTACCAACGGTTTAATTTATGTAGATTCAAATGTTTTCACCGAGTTAAGTGCATTTTTATATTGTTTAATAGATCCAGTAGAATCTAGGAAATCTGTACATTTGGCGGCATTAGTAATAAAACAAGGTCTACAAATAAATCTAAAACTATTGTTAAAATACCCTGGTATTATCTTACCTTTAAGTTATTTAACTTGTTAAAATTATAACGTTAAAACTCTGCTCTCATACAAATTCATAGGGATAGTCTTCTAAGACGTCAAATAGTGCTTCAGTGGGTTACCTATCAAGTCCTTTAGAGTTTAGAGTAGGGAATTAAGAAAATTTAATTTCTTATAAGATAGTATTAAATTCCAATACCGAGTACAAAATAAAGCAAGTAACATGACGAAGTACAGCTAGATAGATAGACAGAAAATAAAATGCTCAGTTAAAAAAAAAATAGGATTTTTTCAAACAATTGATATTGATTAAGGCCTGGTTTCTATATATTACCTGTTTATTTGCCTTATTATCGATTAAAGTCAAAATCCAACTGATGATAGGGCAAATGAATGAATAGTAAGATATATGAATCGACCACAAGTAGATGCCGTGCCTTTCAATGATGTAAACGCATGTAAACATAGTAATACTAATATAGATAATGTTCACAATATAGATAATAGAGCGACATCTAGGCATATAGCTGACCCTAGGCGTATAGTAATGTAGATCGGTTGGCAACGCAAGCCATCGCAGGCGTACCGTCCGTGAGCAGAACCGGTCTCGTTTGAACGAAGTAAAGCAAACGCAAAAGGTCACTGCCGATAACGCTCGCCTCGGCACGTTTCGAAATTTCAAAATGCGCTATACGTACAATTTCTAGATTGTGTAGTTGTGTGGTTTTGGGTCTGACTCACCAAGTACACCCATCGATAGGCTGTCAACATTATAGTTTGTAATTGTCTCAACTTGTATTGCTTGACAACAGCAGAATATCAGACCACCCAGGCTATGAGTTTGTAACTCAAATTGGCAATCGAATTGGAATCGTAACTTTCGAGGGTTTTGATAGTTTGTAAGTGTAAACCATCTCGGCTCAATTATGAATCAATGTTGATTTGACGGAGACTGATTTAATGACACTTTTAAAGACTACGAATATTTGACAAATGGCATGGTTCTTTCTTGTTAAAATCACAGGCTTAGGGCCTGAAAAGTAGTTATTGTCACCTTTGAACATTTTTAACACCAAGAATGACTGGAAGCTGGTCATAGAAGTCGGAACAAATGTCAAGGTTGTTATGGATGCATGTTCTAGACCAGGGGTGGTTGCCGTCCAGACGAGCAAATGAACTACCGCCTGGCTATAGGTTGTTTAGTCACTTCTTACGACGGAATGCCCCGTATCAGGAATATATATTCTTTCTCCGTACTTACACGGATAATTTTTTACGTACTCAGTACTGTAAATAACAACTTCGCTACCTAAGAAGCGTATCGGAGTCCTGTACATGTTATCAATATAAAAATCAAAAATAGCAATAAGGGTTTGCATCACTTCAACAATCTTATCAATGCAATTAATGCTGTCAGCCATGATAAGTATGCGTTATAAATAATAGTATATATATGTCGAATTTGATAAGATACCGAGCGTTGTACCGTCATCGGTGGTAAGTAACTAAGTCTTGTTTATATTTATTTGGTGTTTCAATGGCATAAACTCTCGCCATACACACAGAAAAGACACATAAAACACTTCTTTTTTTTAAATAAGCTTTTATTTAACTTGCAATGGATGTACCTATGTATGTAAGTTCAGGTGGAATCTTGCAAGTTAAATTTGACCAACTTCCCGGTTTCCGATTGAGCTGAAATTTTGCTCGCATATGTATATCGCGTGACAATGCAATAGTATGGTACCGTGGAGCTGATCTGATGATGGAGTCGGAAGGTGGCCATAGAAACTCCTGTACTAAACAAGGTAGACCCGTCGTGTTTGGGCTCGTTTTACTTGTCTTGGCTACATGATATCCAGTATCTCAAAAGCTTGTATTTAAACACCTTTTTCTTTTCTTTATCATTTACATTTCCTTCTTGATTTGTTACATTTTTCTCTTTGTTTGTTAATATTTCTTTCTCTAATTTAGATAACTCTCTTTCTCTTTATCTTTGTATGAAACTATTTATGCATTTAGCTGATTGATGATTGATTGATGTATAAACTTTTTTATCAAATTGAACAGAAAGGTGCTGATGCCGAAGATACAAGATTTTCTTTAGCTTCGGTTTTAATCACTTGATATATTTACTTTGTACTAAATCTAAAATGTTTGTTATGTTACCTAGCTGTTTTTTACTGGAAATAAAATTTATTATTATAAAAAAAAGCTTTGAAACGACATAAAATATGCATAATATAAGTTTTATTATAAACAAACTCATAGCTCTAGCAAATAAGATAGCCAAAGGCAAGGATACTTTTCATTCTTATCATTTTGTTTAGTTTTTATAGAAAACTAGCGGCCCCGGCAGACGTTGTCCTGCTCTGAAAAAATAAAAATCTAGCACCCGATCCCAGCGCCACCTACCGGTTCCAACGGGATAAGAAGTATCCTATGTCCGTCTCCTGGTTCTAAGCTACCTCCCCAACAATTTTCAGCCAAATCGGTACAGCCATTCTTGAGATATAAATAGTGTAACTAACACGACTTTATATATATAAATTTCAATGAAAAACGTCAACAGTTTCGAGACAAAAATAAACCATTATATAAATAAATTAATATTTACATACCTACATAACTTCACGCCAGTTCCCTTGCGGGGTAGGCACGAACAACAGAGTGCCATTTAGGCTTATTCTTACACACCTCACTTGCCTCTTTGACATTCATAACTCTTCTCATGCAAGCTCGTCTGTTCTTAAGGCTCCTGACATCACCTTCTGCTAGTACACGATCAATTTGATCATGGAAGGTGTGTCGTGGCCTTCCACGACTTCTGCATCCATCCACTTTTGCATTGTATATCTGTTTAGTCATTCTTTCATCATGCATTCTTTCTTTATTATTTCTAATTAATATTCAGTCTACTATATAACAAATCGATGCCAAGAAGCATGTCCAGAAAACTGTGTGCAATGCTTAATCGCTGGGCGAAATATGAGTCAGCCTCTGATCATGGTCTGATCATGAATGTCATCAAAGAGTTCCTTGAAAATTTTTTAAAGAGGACCTGAAGAGAGTTCTATTATATTGGGCGTGATGTAAGGCTCTTGAATAAATATAACTTCGACCTTAAAACTGACTTTTTTTCTCACTCTAGTAATATCTTTCAGTAGTACAAAAAGTCTCTCTCCTAACTGAATTTAAAATCCTTGTCTTAACATTTCTGAATTCCCACCAATGAGAGCGAGTTTTATACACGACTCTCATTGGTTAGCCGTATCCTTACGTCCTGGCTAACACAGCTATATAGGCATTTGTTAACAATAACAAAAGTAAATAATTAAGAATTTGACAAATTAAATTTAAATAAATAAATAAGGAATTTGTAGTGGATAGTTATAATATATAATTTATTTAATGATTAGAAATTATGATTA
The DNA here is from genome assembly GCA_019925095.2 of Dendrolimus kikuchii. Taxonomy (NCBI): domain Eukaryota; kingdom Metazoa; phylum Arthropoda; class Insecta; order Lepidoptera; family Lasiocampidae; genus Dendrolimus; species Dendrolimus kikuchii. The sequence goes on from CM034404.1 coordinate 2,136,087, forward strand.
AATATGAATAATAAACATAGCGTAGATCAAAGATCTTGTTGCTATGTTTTTCTTAAGGTAGCACTTGTCAAACGTCAAAAGCCAAATGCCAAAATTAAATTCCAAACGATTGACCTTGAACTTGATATACTTTTGTTTAAGAGAGAAAAGAGAGAGAGAGAGAGAGATTATCCGTGCAGGAACGGAGAAAGAATACAATTTCCTGCGGCCGGGCGGCCTGTCGTAATAGGCTACTTAACAACCCACAGCCAGGTGGTAGGGCATTTGCCCGATTGGATGGCTACCACCCCAGGTCTAAAGTATGTCGCCATAACAACCTTGAGTTGTGTTCCGGCATTAGTGACCAGGTTCCAGTCTCCCTTAAGAGAGCAGCAGCGCATTTGTAGCAACTTTGGTATTGCAAATGTCCATAGGCGATGGTAACCGCTTTCCGTCAAGTGGGCCGTCTGCCTGTCTGCTGATCTCCTGCAATTAAAAAAAAAGAGAGAGAATTATATTTAAATACAAGTTTTACGAAAGTTTCTAATAGACATGTATAAGCGAATACTTGAGTTGGAAATCCGAGCGCGTGGTAACCAGAATCGTGCTATATTGGGCAAAGTAAAGAATATCAAAATATATACAAGTATGGACGTGGTAAGTGTATCCACTACAGACCCCAACAATAAAACTTATACACATACTTAAACCTACGCGCACTACCACCGCATTGCATTACACGCACACTCCACAAACAAACCAAGACACACAAAGAGCCTAAAAATTAATAACCCAGGCACAGAAAAGAAAAAAACAACACACATGGCACTAGACACGACTATATATAAGTATAGATATAAGGCCAACACTGCACATGCACTTCCTCACAACACCAGCATGTAACAGATATTAGAACATTAGTATAAGTTTAGTATTAAAATTAGAATACAATAAGTTATTCTTAAGGTACACCAAAACAGAAAAATTACTACATATAATGTCACATACACTAACACGGAACTCGAGTCCGTAGAGATATATATAATAATTAAAAAAAAAAAAACTACAGACCCCACGGACCTAATGTTTTAGCTCCAAACGACACAAATATGTAGCGCAGAACTCTCAAGTCCTTTACTAGTAACGCTAAAGACGATCATTAAAAAATATTTCACCAACTTCCCCATAACACACTCTCATCTGGTTTTGCAACAAAAATGTGACCCGAAAAATGCGGAGAGAAGTCTTAGAATAACAACATCAAATGGAAGAGGATAAATGCAATGTTTCCTGGTACCAAAAAAAGTTCGCGAAAGTTCGACAACGATTTACCCAACAAAAGTATTAGGCAGTGAATTAGGGGGTGTAATGTTCTGTTTCGTTATAGCAACCATTGGTTTCCAATCAAACTTCTACAATGTACTTGTGCAAATAAAAAGTTTAATAGAGATGGAATCGTTTACTTGCGATTTATCGATAGTGTTGTTATTGTTGTCGATAGTGGAGTAGATAAAACCCTCAATTTCTGTTATTATTATATCCGTGCAGGAACGGAGAATGAATACAATTTCCCGCGGCCGGACGGCCTGTCGTAAGAGGCGACAAAACAACCCACAGCCAGGTGGTACGGCATTTGCCCGACTGGATGGCTACCAACCAACATAACAACCTTGAGTTGTGTTCTGGCATTAGTGACCAGGTTCCAGTCTCTCTTAAGAGAGCAGCAGCGCATTTGTAGCACCTTTGGTGTTGCAAATGTCTATAGGCGATGGTAACCGCTTTCCATCTACCTGTCTGCTGAGCTCCTGCAATAAAATAAAGTAAAATAGTTTTGGCCACTTTTCAATTTTTTTTATCCTTTGTGATCACGGCTACTGTAAAGTGGAATCGAAATAAAAATCAAATAAAATATATTCTTATTTTGGTTAGTATCCATTTTGGTGATGCGAAAGCGTAATTACATCCGTCTCTGTACTCTCAAGACCATATAATAATATATCATATGAATTTTCTGATATCAGTATAAATTATATTTAAATAAATTCTCATACGCCTAATATTTTGACTGTTAATATGTAGTATGTTAATAGCTATGTATAAGAATTAGTATAAAGAGTTGGTCTGAAAGAGAGTGTCGGGGTGAAGGTAAGGAAAGGAATGCTCCGGTGGTTGCAATGCAAAAGTGGATGGATGCAGAAGTCGTAGAAGGCCATGACACACCTTCCATGATCAAATTGGTCGTGTACTAGCAGGTGATGTCAGGAGCCTTAAGAACAGACGAGCGTGCATGACAAGAGTTATGAATGTCAAAGAAGCAAGTGAGGTGTGTAAGAATAAGCCTGAATGGCGCTCTGTTGTTCGTGCCTACCCCGCAAGGGAACTGACGTGAAGTTATGTATGTATGTAAGAATTAGTATAGTCTCTTTCTACATTAGAACAGACTCTATATACTAAGTAGTATTAGTAGTAGGTAGTTACAAAAAAAGTAAGATTTTAAGAGACTTAGTACAAATAACAAGTCTTCAAGAGACTTGTGAATAAGTGTCTATCCTAGATCACATTGTTACATAACAAAGGCGAACCTAAAATACGTTAAAGTAGGGCAATAATTACGTAAAGATTATCGATCTTATCGATAGGATCAACCTACATCCCTAAACCTAATCACGGCTAAGCCGAAAAGTGAGTGGTGCTCAAACAACTTTTTGTGAATCCAATCAGCATATAAAATGGTTAAACGAGTCTCGGATAGGCCAAAGGGATTCCTTACTGACTGTTACTTTGCCAAGGTTTATACGTAACGACTGGTAATTCTGTTTGCAAGTAACGTGTATAAGGCGATCGATATAGAAGAATTGTGAACGAGGAAGAAGAATTGCATTTGTGTAATAAAGTGTGGTTTTACTAGCCATAGCTAGAATCTAGATTTAGCCCTCCTGCCTTAATTTTTTTTTAAAGTCAATAGGTGGCGAGATATTAGCAACCAAAGTCGTAAAAAATGGGTCTGTACTGTTGAATTAGATATAATTGAAAATTTAAATGCTAAAAATTTTGGTTCTGAATCGAAATGACAAAAACAGTGAAAGTTAATCGCATGTACGGAATACACACGACTCTGTTTTGTAGGTAGATGCCAAACCGTTTTACTCTCAGACTTAAAAAATTAAATCACAACGTTCGATTTTCAAATTTAGCCAAGACTCCATAAATAAGAACGCTACATAATGGCTTGTTTTTCAAATACGGAATGTTTAAACATATACTGAAGTTTGAAACGTTCCTTTTGACATTCCAAATTCGAAAATACAAAACCGTCCAACCAGTAACGGATCTTACCGAGTTCGAAAAAGAGAAATTCGAATTCGGATCGATGTCCTTTTTAAAGGTCGTAAATTTTATACGATCCTCCGACGTGTGAAATGAGACAGCTCTTTGACGACCCCGGCTTTAAGGGCGCTCCAATGTGGATAATTTAAATGCAATCCAGATCACTGAGGGATTCAACATATATATAAAAGTAAACGTCTTGAAAGCTGTCTGTGTGTCCTTAACAACCGTATTACGTTACTCTAAAATGAACAGTAGTTGTAGGATATTGATAGTTTTTGAGTAGTAATTATGTGTTTTTGTGAGAAATGTGAACTGTATAGTCAAATGTGGCCTTTCGAGTTGTCACAAGAACTCCGTTGAATGGCGTCAGTTGATAACCTACAGTTCAGCTGAGCTATACATAGGCTTAAGAAAATGAAGAAACTATATTGTAATCTAAGATCTGGCTTAAAGGCCTACCTGCCAAGCCATAAACTTGAATAAATAACCTCAATTGTAAGTACATAAAATTATTCCTACAAAAAATGGTACCTTAGGGCGGGGTCACAAGAGTATTTCTACCGACGCAAACGTCTGTTCACCACTTTTTGTGCGGTTTTTTTTTCGTTCGGACGTGTAACCGAATTAAAGAGGCATAGCAACTGCCTCAAGGCTATTCCACTACTGTATTCATTGCAAACGTACATTCTAATATGGCTCACTTATTTATATCATTAAGGCATTTGAAGATTAAGTTTCCAGAAGCAATTCACGTTCGTCGGATACATACATACATACATAACTTCACGCCAGTTCCCTTGCGGAGTAAACACGAACAACAGAGCGCCATTCAGGCTTATTCTTACACACCTCACTTGCTTCTTTGACATTCATAGCTCTTGTCATGCACGCTCGTCTGTTCTTAAGGCTCCTGAAATCACCTTCTGCTAGTACACGATCAATTTGATCATGGAAGGTGTGTCGTGGCCTTCCACGACTTCTGCATCCATCCACTTTTGCATTGCAACCACCGGAGCATTCCTTTCCTTACCTTCACCCCGACACTCTCTTTCAGACCAACTCTCTTTCTTACTTCGGTATTACGAACGCGGTCCGCGAGCGTCACTCCGCAGATTTTGCGCAGTGCTCGTACTATCATGCTCTCTCTTCCATACCCAAAGTCTTTAGAGAGTACTTTGAGTACTTGGCCTGCAACATTACAGATGCCACATCCGTGCGCATAGGCGAAGATACGGTCGTCCGCACGGATCAGTTTAAGTACTTGGGATCTGTACTTAGTGCGTCCGGGGTTATCGACCACGACATCTTGGTCCAAGTGGCATGAGGTGACAGGTGTCATTTGTGACCCCAAAAGGCCAGGTCTATAAATCCATCATTAGACTTGTCATTTTGAATAGCAGTGAAGCGTGGCCTGTACTTGAGCGACACAAGCAAGAACTGCGTGTCACGGCGATGAATATGCTGCGATGGATGTGTAGCCTAAATGGCACTCTGTTGTTCGTGCCTACCCCGCAAGGGAACTGGCGTGAAGTTATGTATGTATGTATGTATCATTATATATTATTGCTTAAAATTAATTGACCATTATCTTACTCTGAGCGCCAACGGTTCTTTTTAACCAATCCACACTGTATTTGCTGTAACAAAAAGTTTTTACCGATTTCTCCTTCAGCGTTTCGTTCAATGAAATTTATTGCTTTCCAAACGTTTTCACGTGTCACGGCAGTTTGGGTTTTCAGTTGCCCAATGTTTTTAACTTTCAGTCTGTCTTGTAGTTTCAGTGGGCTTGCCTCAATCCTGGTTATAACTCAGTGTGTCATGACCGCCCTCTATAATTATATTGGTAAAGTGAAATGAAATAAAATATTGGAAGTTGTCAAAGAACCTTGCTTCTTCTTAACCAGTACTAACACGTCACGAAGTGGTGTAGATAAGACTGACAGCAATTAAAAAATGCATGATGAAAGAATGACTAAACAGATATACAATGCAAATGTGGATGGATGCAGAAGTCGTGGAAGACGACACACCTTCCATGATCAAATTGATCGTGCACTAGCAGAAGGTGATGTCAGGAGCCTTAAGAACAGACGAGCGTGCATGACAAGAGTTATGAATGTCAAAGAAGCAAGTGAGGTGCCTACCTCGCAAGGGAACTGGCGTGAAGTTATGTAAGTATGTAAAAAAATGTTCTGTTTATTCAGTTACATAATTGTTCTTGTCATATTTTCTTTTTAAGGCTAATAATTAATTTTGTTATGTACCCTCTTATTTCTAAACGATAAAGCAAGCATTCCTTATATACAAGTCATCGCGAAACTAACATTAGAAGGTCATAATGGTGTGATATAATTAAGTAAACATATGTTTTCAGTCTATAAATAAGACCACCGCTGGGGTATTGGACAAACCGAAATCAACTTCAAAACCAGGAAATTTAATTAAACTCAATACCTAAACGTACTATGAGGAAATAATAGTTATTAATTATAGTTGTAACATTGATGCAATAATTAATCTTTACAATAGATTTTGCAATTGCGTTAATTGTATCGTGAGGACGTATCATATTTAATGGATTTAAAAAATTCCCTCTTTTTAGCAAACCAGCAAGTCTAATCAGGGTCATAGTACAGATTACAACGTGACTGGATGAAAGGAAAAACTTGGAATTTATAAATATTGAACTACAATTGTGGCGCTTATGATAACATTCTGTCGGTTAAGATAACATCCTGTCGCTTAAGATAACATTCTGTCGCTTAAGCTAACATTCTGTCGCTTAAGGTAACATTCTGTCGCTTAAGATAACATCCTGTCGCTTAAGATAACATCCTGTCGCTTAAGCTAACATTCTGTCACTTAAGGTCAGACGTCTATTCTATTTTTGAAGCAATAGCATATTTATATCATGTAGTTACATGACAAGTTTATTGCAAATTTTTAACTCTCTTTAACGTGCCGTATAAACCTCTTATAACTTCAATTATGAATAAAACATTAACTGAATGTGATGAAGATTCTTTTTAAAACTTGAAATAGCTAAGTATATCTATTGATATGATTTTTGAAGTGTTGGGGAACTCCCGGTGTCATGTTTTGAATTCCATTTCTTGTAATACTTATATTTTTAACATTACTATCGTCGCGAACACAAACAAATTTAGTTTCAGATGGCCTAAAGCGGTCACTTTTGGAGACCCTCTTCGTGACATTACACGTGTCTAAATATACTGGATTTACATACATACATACATACATAACTTCACGCCAGTTCCCTTGCGGGGTAGGCACGAAAAACAGAGCGCCATTTAGGTTTATTCTTACACACCTCACTTGCTTCTTTCACATTCATAACTCTTGTCATGCACGCTCGTCTGTTCTTAAGGCTCCTGACATCACCTGCTAGTACACGATCAATTTGATCGCGTATACTGGATTTATTTTGATATTTGTCATATGGTCGGCTATATCTTACTAGTCATTCACTTACCTTACCATTCCATTACCATTAGAGCTTATGTCAAAATTTAACCGATAGTAAGGTAAATGAAATGTAAGTAAGATATAGGCACCGGCCAGTAGTCGTAATATGAATCTACTATATCTGTTACTTGCGTTACTATAGCTAATGTCCCATACACGAGCAGAATCACGTTAATAACTTGTGAATCAACATTGACCGAATGTGAACGACCAATATCGTCATTTCCTAGTAAGCGGTGGCACACACAGACCGGATTATATGTGTACACACCGTCCGCGATCACTCACACATGGGCGGACTAAAAATACGTCGCGAGATGACATTGAAAATGTTAATGCACTCACAGAAACATAGTTTATGCTACGGTTGTTACCGCCTTGTTTGTGCAATGTGAGATATGTACGGATTTTGCTGTTTTGCCCCCTGAGGACATGCTGAAAGAAAAATTGAATTTGTTTTCTAGGAATGGAGCTCGCTCCTTTATACCATACGTGAGCTAGCTATGGAATGAGCCCGCGGGTTTCCCAGAGCGCTACAATATGGGGCTCTTCAAAAAAGGCGTAAACAGATATTCGAAGTCTCAATCTTATACTAATATATAAAGCTGAAGAGTTTGTTTGTTTGAACGCGCTAATCTCAGGAACTACTGGTCTGATTTGAAAAATTCTTTCAGTGTTAGATAGCCCATTTATCGAGGAAGGCTATAGGCTATATATCATCACGTTAATACCAATAGGAGCGGAGCACCAATGAAGAATGTTTCATAATCGGTTTTTTTTAACTATTCCACGCGTACGAAGTCGCGGGCAGAAGCTAGTGAGATATACACCTTGCCAGGTGGTAGGGCATTTGCCCGACTGGATGGCCACCACCCCTGATCTAAAGTATGTCGCCATAACAACCTTGAGCTGTGTTCCGGCATTAGTGACCAGGTTCCAGTTTCTCTTAAGAGAGCAGCAGCGCATTTGTAGCAACTTTAGTGTTGCAAATGTCCATAGGCGATGGTAACCGCTTTCCATCAAGTGGGCCATCTGCCTGTCTGCTGATCTCCTGCAATAAAAAAAATAATAATAAACGCATCGGCTCCCTTAGCGTTGCAGGTGTCCATAGGCGACTGTAGCCACTTGCCATCAAGTGGACCCGTCTGCCAGTTTGCTTATAAGCAAACATAAAAAAGGAAAGCGTAAATATAAGGACATAAAAAATTATTAATACATTTCTATGGTTAAAGGAGAGGGATTCGCTTTCATACATTCTTCGGCCCAGATTGTGAAAAAGATGATAGTGATTTACACTTTAATATACACCAAATAAAATGAACTTAAAACCTAAAATTATATCCAGTTATGTACAAAGGTATGCTAAATAAAACTTTAGCAAATCTCATTGACACTTGACATCTTTGTCTTCTGTGATCACGGCTACTGAAACATGGCCAAACGTCGGAATAATAAATCTTATATACTAATATATACAGCTGAAGAGTGTGTTTGTTTGAACGCGCTAATCTCAGGAACTACTGATCTTATTTGAAAAATTCTTTCAGTATTAGATAGCCCATTTATCGAGGAAGGCTATAGGCTATATATCATCACGCTAACACCAATAGGAGCGGAGCACCAATGACGAATGTTTCAAAGTCGGGGGGTTTTTTTTAACTATTCCACGCGAACGAAGTCGCGGACAGAAGCTAGTATTAAATAAATTACCGCGCTTAAAACCGTTTAAACCGCGCGAAAACTTAAGAAAATACACATATTACAGATATATTTCTTGCTAGTATAAACTTGGAATTCTACTCAATATTTCAATAATAAGTTTCGCATGTCAGGAGCCTTAAGAACAGACGAGCGTGCATGACAAGAGTTATGAATGTGAAAGAAGCAAGTGAGGTGTGTAAGAATAAGCCTGAATGGCGCTCTGTTGTTCGTGCCTACCCCGCAAGGGAATTGGCGTGAAGTTATGTATGTATGTATGTAAGTTTCGCATAGCTATTAAATCTGAAGTAATGGTCCAAAATTTTTTGAAGCGAACGACCGGTTTCTAGACTCGCCCACGTAGAGTTTTCTGCGAAGTTTTACGTACCATAATTTAAGAGTTTACGCATACGTTAAATAGGATTTATTTTGATTACAGCTGTTAGTTCCGGCTCGTTCGGTGTGATAACACGCTCTCACAGAACATCGGCGTGAAACTTTATTTTTATTTTTTATTGCAGTAGTTAACGGAAAGCGGTTACTATCGCCTATGGACATTTGCAACAGCAAAGGTGCTACAAATGCGCTGCTGCTCCCTTAAGGGAGACTGGAACCTAGTCACTAATGTCGGAACACAACTCAAGGTTGGTATGGCGACATACTTTAGACCACTACCACCTGGCTGTGGGTTGTGTGGTCGCCTATTACGAACAAGCCGCCCGGCCGCAGGAAATTGTATTCTTTCTCCGTTCCTACACTACATATATACATACATAACTTCACGCCAGTTCCCTTGCGGGGTAGGCACGAACAACAGAGCGCCATTTAGGCCCATTCGTACACACCTCACTTGCTTCTTTGACATTCATAACTCTTGTCATGCACGCTCGTCTGTTCTTAAGGCTCCTGACATCACCCTCCGCTAGTACACGATCAATTTGATCATGGAAGGCGTGTCGTGGCCTTCCACGACTTCTGCATCCATCCACTTTTGCATTGTATATCTGTTTAGTCATTCTTTCGACATGCCCGAACCACCGGAGCATTCCTTTCCTTACCTTCACCCCGACACTCTCTTTCAGACCAACTCTCTTTCTTACTTCGGTATTACGAACGCGGTCCGCGAGCGTCACTCCGCAGATTTTGGGCAGTGCTCGCATCTCGACCGCGTTTACTCTACTTTCATGCTCTCTCTTCCATACCCAACTCTCGCTTCCATACGTGAGCGTAGGTACCAGCACCGCGATATTAAACACAGATAATGTATTTTGTACAATGTACATATACGCTAATGTGGCTATTCGATGACGGCGTTATTTTTGACGCTTTAAATAAGACGCATTCGGCCACAGTCAATCTTTAAAATTATTGCAGGTGCGGTCCCAGCATAAAAAAAATTGTATCTTATACTAATTTATAAAGCTGAAGAGTTTGTTTGTTTGTTTGGTTGAACGCGTTAATCTCAGGAACTACTGGTCTGATTTCAAAATTCTTTCAGTGTTAGATAGCCCATTTATCGAGGAAGGCTATAGGCTATATATCATCATGCTAAGACCAAACTTTTTTTAACTATTCTACGCGGACGAAGTCGCGGGCAGAAGCTGGTAATTTTATAAAAAAAAATATCTGAGAAATTTAGTTACAAAAAACACATTGAGTGTCGTTTATCACTAAAATATTTTCGATTACTTTTTTATTAATAGCACTTCGCTTTTCATCTGCCATTTCGCCAAGCCGTAATGAATGAGTCTGGACGTCTTTTATATCAATGTCTATTCGATTTCATTCCAGCCTATTCACTCACATTTTATCGTACGTTAACTTCTTAAGTGCTGATCCCGAATTTTACGATGAAATTTATGGCTTCTACTTCATTTAATTAAATGGTTCGGCTTTTTTTAATGCGTTCTTCGTGTTTTTAATATCTGAGATTTTATTTTAAGAAGGTATGGTTGAGAATTTTCGTGTAGCCTATACATCAATAGCTTTGCAAGCTTTCTGAGCAGTTCACTTATTCCTTTTGTAGGCATAAAGGACTATTTATTTTTATTTAATAAAAGGAAATAAAATTCTGAAAATAAAATGGTATAATTATCCTTTAGTCACTGTTTTGAAAGTGCAATGATTTTTAAGGAGTTTTATATAAGTTATCAAATACTATAGATGAATATGCGATATTTTATAATATAAAGAACGGAATACGTTTATTTCTATTTCAATATACATTCATCTTAATTTAATTTATTTTATTATAAAATTTAAAAGATATCATGAATTGTAAGGTAAAAATGTACTTTTTTTTGCTTACTCACGTATTAAAAAATCGACTTTCATAAAGCCAAGGCTAGGCCACTCCGACTCACCGCAATTAGAATAAAACTACAAAGTGTAATACGAAACATAAATCAATTTGATTAACTAGAAGTGATTCGAGACGCGTCGTTATTGAATAATTTTTATTCAACATTTTATAATTAATATTACCAAATTGCTACTCCACGCCGCTTCTGTGCGAGTTTAACCAAATTTCCAATTAAACCATGTTTTACATGCAACAAATTTATTTATATTTAATTAAATTCTGATTGATTTTTATTGTTTTCAAAAATGACGAGGACGTAATCTTAATTAATGATGTTCGTAAAATTTTATTTTAGCATAAAAATGGCAGTTTTATTAAGGTCTTATACATTAAAGTTTTGATTTCAGCGCTAACAGCTGTTTAAATCGACTCGATGATTTTTAACAAGGTTTCCGACGTTGTAAGTCGCATTTTGAAGAATAATAACAACCGTCACAAAAAGTTCATACATTATAATTTTAAATGTATTTAATTGTGTTCAACTTGAATAATTATAATATTAACTTTTTTTCATATCAAAATGTTATTCTGAGTAATATTTTTTTTTAATCTTTAATTTTCCATTTTCAGTATTACATTTCGGTAATTAATTTCTTTGTTATTTACTCTGGTCTGAGTCTGGGTTAGGCCCCAGAAGTGCCCGATAAACAGAGACGTAACTTGATTCGCTTGGGAACGTACTTTACGATGTGCGTTGTTTGTCTATGTCCTACTATAATATTATAAACGCGAAAGTTTGTAAGAATGTATGGATGTTTGTTACTCTTTCCGGCAAAAACTGCTGAATGGATTTTGATGAAACTTTACAATAATATAGCTTACACACCATAATATCACATAGACTATAATTTATAAAATAGTGTGAATTATCCAAAATATAACGATTTTCCATCGCCACGCGGGTGAGTCCGCGGGGCGCAGCTAGTAGTTTTTTATTCGTAAATACGTCTTAGTACATTTACATTAAAAATATAAAAAAAAGTCTTATAGCTGTTTTCAATGGAGCGGTTTATAAGTTCCGATGTACTTACTTTTTTCAAAGTGCATGCAAAATCAGACCATTTTTACACAAATGTCTAGATTCTTTAACCCCGTGGGATAGGCGTTTTTGCCTGACTCCCGACCGCGAATCGCATGTTTAACCGTCATTATTTAACTGACTTGTCTGTTTGTTCGTTGAATTGAATTTCTCTGTTTTATATCCTTGTAAACGGTCGGAACATGTTTTTGTAATACTATCACAGTACATTAAGTGATACGTACACCTTTTTCGTACTCAGAGAATTTAATGGTAGTTATTTTAAATATCAATTAAATTTTAAAAAATGTATATTAAATTGTTTGTACTTTACTGTAGTAAAGGGTTAATTATTATTATTTTTAAAATTATAATAGTAATCTTTTTTTGTCAGAATGTAGTACAAAAGTTTTTCAATGATAAGTGGATATCCCATACATTCTACCATTTTCATGGTGTACAAAAAAATAATAATAATTGAAAATTAATTCAATATTCCTCATGTACATTATTTGCAAAATCCGTCTTCTTTAACATACCTATATCTATATTTGTATTTATTTATAATGTTAATGATCCATTATTTAATTACGCAATCTAATTCTACTATAACGTGTTATTAAATTTTTATGTTAAAAATAATGTGCAAGTTATATCGATATAATATGCTAAAATTAAATCCATTAACTATATCTGTGAATAAATTTAATATAAGTACATAATTGTTTTTTAAATATCCTTCAGGGAAAACCGATCGTATTTCCTTGAAACATTGTCAAAGTACGGTTATTCCTGAAATTATTATATAGTCTTTTCACTTGTTTCATATTCGGAGCGGTTCCAAATTAAAATGGAAATTAAAAAAAAAGTTAACGAATGTTCCATATTTTTTAAATCTATTGTTCCATATTCAAATTTTTTTTTTTTTTTTAATAAGCATGTACAGATGCATACTTAAGTGACGTCAATATAAAACCGATAACTGTAATTACTATTTATTTTTAATCGATTACAATTATACATATGAATAATTCAATCGGTCCCATTTAATTGCTTCTTGTAATTACACCAGATCATGTTATAGCATATTTTTCCGGTTTATTTATTGCTAGTTCTTATTAATGCGTAATTAATTTATTGAATACGTTATGGTGATTTCAGATATGAAATAAGAACACTCGGAGTCGATTTATGTAAATCGAAAATTGAATAATCGTAGAAATAAGATAAGCTTCGGTTGTTTACCATACTGAATTTCCTCATTTACTATTTATTGATTTCTTAGAGCGTAGGTTTAAAATTATATCACACTACGTCACATCAAAACATGTTTACAAAATAAGCGTGCGATGCATTGTAATTCTATTAACAGATAAATATGTGCGCACTAAAAAATAATCGTGAATACGCAATTTTTTTTCTTTTCATGATTTCGGTGTTATCATATATTTTTCTTTAACTTGGGAAATACCCGGAAATATTTTGAAAGTTGAATACAATTTATTAGGTTCAAATATAAAATTATTAAAATGTATATTTTTTTTAAATATGAATAATCACTCACCTATATTTACTTTTTAGAAGGATTAAATGGTAATTCACACCGCACTATCCGATTTATTTAGTTATAAAAAATTAAATAAAAAAAATTAAGTGCTATGAATTTTTTGCTCTAATTTTTATTTAAATTATATTACCATGTTTTAATTTTATGAGGCATATGATAATTTTTGTTGTGTATAATTTTTTCGGGTAATTAATATTGATAAATTATTTATTTAATGTAAATTTAAAAAATTGAGAAAACTATATTTTTGTACCAATAATTTTCAGCTAATATTAAAATTACCTGAGTTGCATCCGTGTATGGTGTGGAGGAATTTTTATCCACCAGCTGAGACCCGAAGACGGGCAATCCACTCGATGTGGGTGTCATGGATCTAACATCCGACACTTGTTGGGGAACCATTTTGCATAAATCCAAAAATAAAAAATCGCCCCCAAAAATAAAAAAATAAAAAACACAACACAGTTGTTTGCACCTGTACACTGAACACCGATAGTCAAAGTTTATAAAAGTCCTTTGAAACAAATTCGAAGCCTCCCGGCGTCGGTCGCGCCTGAGATCTCCCAATATCTGGACACTATCCTCTTGGCTTGCTCTAGAACCGTTCTGCTACGATCGTCTTCGCGGGCGTGCGATCCAAAAGTCATAATTTTAGCGGGCGTCCCGACCGCAGTTCAGTTTGTACTGCGGGGCGATCGTATCATACTCGGGATTGGAATAACGATGCTTGTGGCTACGTGCGAACTCCACAGGGTCTGTTTAACTACTGACAGCCAGCCAACGTGCTGTCAATATAGTTGCCGCTCAGCTGTTTGCCCCCGTCCCGCACCGCGCAGGCGCGGCGTCGACCCCCCCGCGCTCCATTCGCCGGCCTGCCGCGCTGACGAACGCACGATGCGGTGTAATCATAACATGTTTATTTATATGCAAATGTATTCACTCGTACGCGCTTTGGATGATTAATTTTTTACGTCTTTATAATAGTTTAATTTAGCAATTTATTTCATTGCTGATGTCAAATGGGGCTAAAAAAATTGTTTTAGAATTTATGGGAGGTCACTACAGACATTATTAGATACATTTTCACAATGTTGAATAGTGGTATGTAATTTTTAGGGACCTTTACAAGAAATCAATTAATATCGAAATTCAGCAGTGATTTTGACTAGGGTGACCATATTTAGCAGAATATTAAGATTTTAGCTGTATTAAACTTATACTTTTGCTCGATTTTATTTATATTATTATTTTTAAACTAAATCATTTATTATTTGTTTATTTTTTCCTCAAGTTGGTTAAAATTTAGCATCGTGTCTGCAATATCAGAACGTTACTCTCATTGATACATATCACCATATACATTATATATTTGTTGAATTTCATGTATTCTTGATACAAAAACACATGTGCCTATGAAATAATATACAACCATTAATGACACTGCCACTTACTATCAGATAGACTTTTTTGGTAACCTTCGACCATTTATAATAATGTATTGATGTCACACCATACAAAATAAGAATCTAAGCCACTTACCAATTATCATAGGCTTGAGAATACTTTTAAGGAAATTATTACCATATATGTGAAACAAGGAAATATTCTTATGGTAACAGAATGCGTCTACCCACGTTTATGGAAAGAAACCGTAATGCAACAAACAGACAACCTTCCTTTTTGGTCTAGTTATTGTGTACTCTTTATGTATATTATTGGTTTTAACAGCTGATAATGTGAGTGTTAATAGTCTATGGATATTCTGACCTATTTACTTTCATGGCATACGTTCAGTTTTTTATTCGACTCGAAACTATACTTAAGTGTATGGTTGTCGCTTGAGTTTTAGTTTAGAAATTGAGCAATAGCTAGAGATTTAGCTCATTGTCTAAGGTGTCGTCTTATTCCAATATAATAAACCCGAATTTCGATTGACGGTGTATAACGTGTATATAGTATTTCTAAGACTGCATATATTGAAGTATATAACTATACTATATACTCGAGGAAAATCATATTGGTATCTAGAATACATCACTTATTAAGAAACCGACCAAGCCTCTGACATGAATTATTGTTCTAGTCTAGTATGCCGCCATAACAACCTTGAGTTGTATCCCGCCAATAGTGGCCAGATTCCAATTTCCCTCTAGAGAACAGCAGAGCATTGGTAGCACCTTTAGTGTTAAAAATGTCCATAGGCGATGGTTACTGCTTTCCATCATGTGGGCCTTGTGCCTGTCTGCTGAACTCATGCAATAAAAAAAACTTCTCCAGTCATACATAGTCTACTACTGGACAAATCTAACAAATGATTGAAATAGCAAACAATTGTACGTCTGAAATGCGTTAATTGATATAATTTATGGAATGATGAGGGCATATTTCTGATAATTGCCAACTACCAAATAACTTGGACAAGGTAACATGATGTCCACAGGCGAGTCTTACTTATTTATTATTATTTGACTAATAATAAGTTGCAACGTAAAGTAATTATAGTACGAAATCAATGTTCTTCCCATGCGTAATATCATACTACTATCCGGCCACAACCTTACCGCTGTTCCGGTAACCATCTGCTGTGCGGTTGCTTACCGCTTGCCCGCATCCTTACGGATATTGTGACCATGTTTCAATTTTTTTTAGGATTTTTTATTGCATGAGTGCAGCAGACAGGCAGGGCCCACCTAATGGCAAGCAGTTACCATGGCCTATGGACATTTGCAACACCAAAGGCGTTACAAATGCGCTGCTGCTCTCTTGAGGGAGTCTGGAACGTGGCTACTAATGCCGGAACACAATTAAAGGTTGTTATGGCGGCATACTCTAGACCAGGGTTGGTAGCCATCTAGACGGGCAGATACCTTACGACCTGGCTGTGAGTTGTTTTGTCGCCTCTTACGCTAGGCCACCAGACCGCAGGAAATTGTATTCTTTATGCGTTCCTGCACGACATAAATTAATTAATGAGAAATTATTTAGACATCTATAAGTACTAAAAAATTTGCATACACACAACAAATATTATACTTATATATAAAAATGAAAGTAAGTTTGTTTAAACTTTCATGTGTTTTCTTCTTAAGGACATGGATATTACCCGACTTTCTTGAAGTTTCTTATAATTTATTATGGAAACTGCTAGAGTTATCGGAAACACGGTACCGAAGTTTACGCGAGTGGAACAACATCGAAAACCAAGTGGCATTATAAAAATTGAGTAATTAAATTAATTTAAATATACTATAAAGACTAGTATGTATGGCAAAAAAAAAAACTATCCAAGTCACTCTTAACATTGTCTAAGACGGCCTAATTTAGTCATCAAGTTATGATAATGATTTCTTTATTTTTTATTTTATTTTATTAGAGTCTACAACAAAGGATATACATAACAGATTTGTAAATATAGATAACCTTAAATTTTTAATCAATGTGCTCCTTCAATTACTGGAGACCACGACATGCGTAAAAACTAGTCATATAAATTTAATGTGTAATATATAATACAATAATACTTACATAAAAATTTATATATATATTATATTATATTTCTTCTTATATAATCAAACAGAACAAACAATAGATTTGAATAAAATACCTTAACATCACTAACTCCTTGTATAAATTCATTGCCGGAATATCCCATTCGACACAGAAAAAACATATCCACCGCACAAGTGTCTTTTAAATATTTATAACGCGGTGCGAATTAACGAATTCCGTCAGGTGTTCTTCCTCGGTTCTATTTGAGTGTATTTGAGAACATTTGAGTATATTTGAGAACGCAATAAAACGCGATTTGAGAATATCACACGTTCGGTTTTGTTACGTGTTATGTTTATCGATTAGGTTCGTTGACATTTATTTTGATTTCTTTGATTTTTTGCATCTATTTATCCTTCCTGTGATACTAATATACTTTCCGAGTTGGAAATGTTTTATGCATACCCTATCACTCGAGTATGGCATCTTGTAAGTTAAGAAAGAATTTACAGCGACTGCCAGATCTGTGCTGTAATAACATTAATTAAATGAATGAATGAATTAATTAATTAATATAAATTAATGAATTAATTATAATAGCAGCCCCTAAATGTCTCACTGCTGAGCTCGGGCCTCCCACAATAAGGGAATGGACAGTATACCCGCCACGCTTGTCCAAGGCGGCTTGGCAGGTTTGACACATCGGTTATCTCGATGTGCAGGTTGCATCACGATGTTTTCCTTCACCGTTATCAGCACGTGGTAATAGTAACAATATACACATTAGGTCAGAAAAATGCCTAAGTGGTGCATGCGTTTCGGCCAGGATCGAACCCGCGCCCTTTGAGTGTGGGACGCGTGCGTTAGCCATTACGCTACCATGAATTAATTAATAATAATTAATGAATCATTTAATATGAATTAATGAATGAATATGCTTTATTGTGTTTATAGAGATACAGTTCGTCGTCGTCAGCCATTTGCAGTCCACTGCTGGACGTAGGCCTCCCCAAGACGCCGCCACTCATCCCTGTCCTCCGATTTCCTCAACCAGCGCCTACCGGCGACCTTGCATAGGTCGTCGGTCCATCGGGCTGGAGGGCGTTCGACACTACGTTTACCGAGACGCGGTCTCCACTCCAGGACTCGTTTGCTCCATCGGCCATCGGTCCTGCGCGTCCTGATGTGACCGGCCCACTGCCACTTCAACTTGCTAATTTTGCGACCTATGTCGGTTACCTTGGTTCTCTTACGGATATCGTAAGAGATACAGTTAACAGAAATAAAAAAATTCAATACAATAGGCGGTCTTATCGCTATTAGCGATTTCTTCCAGACAACCTATGGATGGACAAATTTTTTTATAAGAATAGAGGTATGTTGCATTATTCTCACTACCGAATCAGTTTCTTATAACATGATTAATTCATTCTGTATAATAAACTATCGGTCTCAGTAGACTATTGATGATTGTGGAAATATGGATATGATAGGAATATGGATTATGGTTGTCTTTGACAACAAATTATTATGGTCGAATTTCGACCATGGGCGACCACTAGTATTTATAATTATGGAAGTTGCGTCTGCGTGCGTGTGTGTGTGTGTGTGTGTGCGTGTGTGTGTGAGCGTGTGAGCGTGCATGTATATGTATATTTAAAACACAATACGCAGCAGCTCTTCTGTTTGAAAGTAAGTAAGATGTAATGTAATGTAAGAGTTTGAATGTAAACTTTTTTGCCTATTTTCGTTGTTATCCTAATCATCTTTGCTTAGTTTAGTCTATACTGTTATATATAAAAGGGTACCTGAACGCGGGAAATCGCTTTGCGAAAGATGTTTTGACTTGAGGTATAGTATACAGTGTAATTTCTATATAACGAAACTGAACGGACTATGCATTTTATGGCGTTATAGAGAGTTGTCGTTAAATGGAGAGAAATCTGTTATTTTTGTCTGGCGTCTTTTGCTGCACCAGCAATTTTGTTGTATTTTTTACTTATTTTATTCATATCTTGCGATATTGAGGTATCTTGGTGATAAAGGAAGTACTTAGAAATTTTGATATGCATAATGCCGACAGTCGAATTAATTCGGGTTAGGACAGTAAAGTGATAAAAGAACGTACACAGCCGCGCATTTTTAACTAATTTTGGCAACTTAAATGGTCCCTTTTATTACTTAATTGCTGTCGTTATTGAGAGTGGGTGTAATGCTATATAGAGTGTATCATTGCATAAAAGATAAGCTAAACTCACCAAATGTAACTGATTGCGACGCTTAAGAGAGTTTATCGTTAAATCGAGTGACGCTACATGGAGTGACGTTACATGGAGTTTACACTGTATATATAAATCTTTAGTAGTCGCAAATATTCCTCAAAATTATCAACTTCCTGGAAATTAAAACATAAGTCAAAACAAAATCTGGGCTACTCCAACAAATAATATAATAGAATCATAAATCTCTTAACGTTGAAAGCTCGAATTAAAACTTCGGGAATTCCTTAAAAAGATCCCTTAATAATAATTTCTCATTAACCGTTGGGGAGTGGGAGAGATCTGCATAGAATAATCTATGGTACAGATAGGAAACCTTATATCATATATATGACATATCGTAGACTCCTGACACCTGCACACACTTCATCCTTTTATGATAACTCTTTTACAGTGCAGGCTGTCAAACTCTGGAATGCGTTTCCTCTTACTATCACAGAGGCCAAAACATTACCTACATTTCGGAACTCACTTATAAAGTACTATCTGTTTTTAAATAAATATGTCTAACTAGCTGACCCGGCAAACGTCGTAGCGCTGTCAGAACCAATAAATAAAAAACGTTGATTTCTGAACGACGGGACGAACATCAAATGTTTGACAGGTGGGGATAGTTTCTAAGGGAAAGTGAAATTGTTGTTTGTATTATATTCCAAGCATCCTTTTCATATTTACCCGCTTTTTAAACATTCCCTGGACTTCTAAAAATA
This sequence comes from Dendrolimus kikuchii, assembly GCA_019925095.2. Taxonomy (NCBI): domain Eukaryota; kingdom Metazoa; phylum Arthropoda; class Insecta; order Lepidoptera; family Lasiocampidae; genus Dendrolimus; species Dendrolimus kikuchii. Next base: position 2,156,005 of record CM034404.1, read on the forward strand.
ATTCAAAACGAGGAGTTTTAGCGAGACTAACGAACAGCAATGGATTTATATATATATATATATATATATATATATATATATATATATATATATATATATATATATATATATATATATATATATATATATATATATATATATATATATATATATATATATATATATATATATATGGGATTGTCGTACTATTTATTACTTAGTTTATTTTTGTATTTAATCTTATTTTTAAGTTAGTTTAGCTTTTTCCGTATCTCGTCTCTATGTAATTATATTTTTAATAATTGTTAATATAAAATGCTTGTCATATATAATGTTAGTAAATATATTTATTTAGATTATTTCGTGTACAAGCGGAGGGTGATGTCAGGAGCCTTAAGAACAGACGAGTGTGCATGACAAGAGTTATGAATGTCAAAGAAGCAAGTGAGGTGTTTAAGAATGGGCCTAAATACCCCGCAAGGGAACTGGCGTGAGGTTATGTATGTATGTATGTATGTATTTCGTATATACCTATATATTGGTATTCTATAAATGTGTCTGGATCTATGTATGTATTAAATTTATAAATTAATGTAAGTATGTATATTTAAATTGCACAGTCCTATCTTTTTTCTGCTCCACCTACATCGCCAGATTAGTTAAGAATTTCTTTTGAACTAGGTTGCCTGGAAGAGATCGCTTTTAGCTATAAGGCCGCCTGTTGTTTCGCTAAGAAAAATTGTAATTAACATTTTGTTTTTGTTTATTTTGGTGAGCAATAAAGTGTTATCTATCTATCTAACATTTATTTTCAACTACTTATTATATCTGACTTAACGCTTAAAAGCAACATTTTAATCGATTGACTATTATGATATATGAAGCATATATAATCAGCAACCGCTAGTCGTGGACTTTTTTATGATATAGTCCAACAAACGTTCTTCGATGAAGCAATGCCTTCCTCTAGATGGCGTTAAAGTTTTCTGAATATCACTAGCAAATCTGTACACAATTAATCTGTTCTAAATCGTATTAGGGAACAGTATCGGTTTATAGGAGATATTTTTATTAAAACCATGTTTTAACGGTATTAAGCGCATTTAATTTAATTTTAAAATAAAATGTCGCGTTTAACACTGCTGAAACGTATTTTTAATTGTATGTACTAATCGTGATAGTTTGGTTTATTAATATCGGTATTATTCGGAAGAGATTATAAAATAATCGATACCTTATATTTATGAAATATATTAATCAATTAATCGATACGAATATTAACATCCAGATATACAAATGATGCTGATGAAACGTAAATAATTTAAAAAGTATTATGAAAAATAATAAAAAAACTATTACTAAAAATTATTTTATTGCATGAGTTCAGCAGACGGGCAGAGGTCCCACCTGGTGGAAAGAGGTTATGGGACTGGAACCCGGTCACTGATGGCGGAACACAGCTCAAAATTGTTATGGTGTCATACTTTAGAACGGGAATGATAGCCATTCGACGGGCAAATACCCTACCACCTGGCTGTGGGTTGTCTTGTTACCTTACGACAGGCCGCTTGGCTGCAGGAAATTGTATTATTTCTCCGTTCCTGCACGGATGTTTTAATTTTATTTCCAAAGGGGGCATTGATACCACTACGCTTGAGAACCACTGGTTTTATTGCGAGCCATCTTTTTTACTCGATGTGTCTGCTCTTTGAAATTGTCTATGGCGCGGCCGTTTCCCATTAAAAAACATTTGTAATTAATTACAATTAAATTGTCCAATAATTTGCGAACGAGCGACGTTATAAAGAACAATTGCGGAGTTTATAAAAAAAGAACTTAATTTGGATGAAAATTTTTATTAGCATAGAGAAACAAGAACTTCAAACCAGACCGAGATAATATTATCATTTGACGGCCTCTGTGGTAGTTTAAGCGTTGTCCCGCTGTGTTCACTAAAACGCAACGATCACGGGGTCGATTCGAATAGCATACGTAGCAAGTTGAAACGGCAGTGGGCTGGTCACGTCTAACGCAGGACCGACGGCCGATGGAGCAAACGAGTCCTGGAGTGGAGACCGCGTCTCGGCAAACGTAGCGTAGAACGCCCTCCAGCTCCGTGGTCTGACCGGAATATGTGGCGTAAATTTGGGGAGGCTTACGCCCAGCATTGGACAGAGGCGGGCTGAAGAAAATATAATAACGCGTAAGCGCGATAGCGAATGCTTTTTGTCTCTTACAAGACTCTTAACTGCCCTTTACATTCTCGCGAGAATATGCAAGAACGCGAGACAAGCGCGAGGAACGAGAATGTGGACTGGGTTCTAGTTGTATGTCGTCGCGAGAATGTGGAGGAGGAATTAGAAATTACAAAAACAATTCATGCTTGAACGTAGTCAATATGGGAATACGGATGTCGGCGCACCTGTCTTATCTCGCTTTATCTGTAACCAGAAAGGAAGCGGCATACATTAGCAGATTAGCACGCATTGGCAACTATTGCGAGAGTAAAATGTGTTGTACGATAAATTAAATATTCATTTTTAACAGAGCATTTTAGATGTCATTTTGAATGGCAAGAGATCCGACGGTATGACTTTAATTCCCTGGAGCTTGGTAAGGCCGCTTGTGTGGGACGTTACCTGTGTCAACAAACTATAATAATAATAACCGCAGGAGAGCTTTGTGGCGAAGCCTTAGGTGAGTAGCGACACCTCGTACCTGACTCTGGGGGCCAAGGCAAGGCCCCCGCCTCCGTGCTTGCCTTAGCCAGCCGGCACGGAGTGGAGATCGCTAGAGCTAAGACTCAAGCTCCAGGGATGGAAGTGATAAATGGCCTAACGTCGGAAGTAGCTCCAGTGAACCTGCAGCCCACCTCTCGACACCCCTTAGCCACTCACAGCCATGTTGCCCCTGCCTTCCATGGCGCTTTTGGGGCCCAAGAAGGGAGTGGCGAGTCACCGTCTGCCCATTTTTCAATGTACGTCCCCATATTCCCAGACCCCTAGTACCACTAGCAGTTCATCTCAATAGCCCGGTACTTTTTGTCCTCATTTCCCACAGTAGTCCTACACTGGCCGGGGCTTGTCCTTGGGTGCATTACTATATGGTGTAGACAGGGACAATCGCCGGTCAGTGTCACGCCACATTTACATTAAATTTGTCAAAGGGCCTCTACGTGTTGGCCTTCCCATGGCCCCACGCAAGCCCTCTAAATGTCCGGGCCGTGGTCTACAAAGACATACGTGTATAATATAATAATCGGCAGACAAACACACATATTGTATATCCCCAAATTAAGCAAGTTACGCTTGTGTTATGGGTAATATATAACGGACTATGCTGGGACCGATCCCAAACACCCAGACCATAGTAAATAACGGAGAAAATACGTTTCCGAAATTTACTATACCAGGAAACGAACCCGGAGCCTCTGCGTTGCATTGAGATAGGCCGGCAAAGGCTTAGCCCACTCCACCACAGAGACTGTCTGGCGCCTTCTCATCCCCAGGAGTCCAAAGTTGGGGCTGGTCGCACTGCCACTTCTGCTGGAAACCTCAAACGGCTTAAATATGCAATCCTTGGAACAGGTCACATATTTGAGCTGTTCTGGGTGAAGATTTTGGGCCTGGCTTTGAAATTATTTCAAAATATTAAAAAACGTCTGGTTGATACAACTGCATGCATGATGAAAGAATGACTAAACAGATATACAATGCAAAAGTGGATGGATGCAGAAGTCGTGGAAGGCCACGACACACCTTCCGCGATCAAATTGATCGTGTACTAGCAGAAGTTGATGTCAGGAGCCTTAAGAACAGACGAGCGTGCATGACAAGAGTTATGAATGTCAAAGAGGTGTGAAGGAAGTGAGGTGTGTAAGAATAAGCCTAAATGGCGCTCTGTTGTATATTTAGTAAGCTTCATATACATTTTATTCAACCGATATGAATATACATTCTATTTAAGAATATATGTTAATTTCTTCTATCTTGCAACCTCTGATAACTTATTGTTTTAACTCAAGATTATCAGGCGTAGGTATTGCCGATCTTGCACGTAACAATACGTCAATATAGGTCATAATATGATTTGCAAACAAAAGAAACAATGACCTCATTGCGAGATAAATTCCGCATACTCGAGTTTTCTCCGAATTTAACGGATCCGAATTACACGGAAGTCAAAAATGATTTCATTCTATCAAATTCTCTATAGACGTGTCAAATCTCTGGTGTGGGATGTGACCAGCGTAGACACATCCCTTTTACCGAACACGGCTAGATCAGCCAGGTCGGCGGCGGAAACGGCTGAATCATTCTAGAGTAGAAAACTAAAAAGTATAAAATAACTTATTTCTAAAACTATTATTATTAATATATATTATCTAAAACATCTTAAAGTCGGTGCTTAGTAATTTTCAAAATATAGTAATTTTTATGTTTTGCTTTGCACCGACTTCAAGACGTTTTAGATAATATATATTAATAATAATACATACATACATACATACATAACTTCACGCCAGTTCCCTTGCGGGGTAGGCACGAACAACAGAGTGCCATTTAGGCTTATTCTTACACACCTCACTTGCCTCTTTGACATTCATAACTCTTGTCATGCAAGCTCGTCTGTGCTTAAGGCTCCTGACATCACCTTCTGCTAGTACACGATCAATTTGATCATGGAAGGTGTGTCGTGGCCTTCCACGACTTCTGCATCCATCCACTTTTGCATTGTATATCTTGCTATTAGTAATAATAGCTTTAGAAATAAGTTATTTTATACTTTTTAGTTTTTTTAGTGTCTAGCTATGTATGGGTAGAGCTACGAAAGGTGCCGCGCTCCTTAAAAAATATAGGTTCCAAGAAAGGGAAACAAAAAAATGTTCGTAAAATGAAAACTACTGGGCCAAACTATGTTAAATTTTTAGGGGGCCAAATGGCAACTATTCTGCATCAAACTAAACAAGAATCACGTAAATCGGATCGTAAATCTCAGCGTAATCAGTGTACATATGGAACGGAATGGAATTTTTTTCATAAAAAATGTTCATAAAATGAAAACTACTGGGCCAAACTATGTCAAATTTTTAGGGGACCAAATAACAGCTATTCCGCGTCGAATAAAAAAAACAATCACGTAAATCGGATCATAAATCTCGGAGTAATCGGTGAACACACATAAAAAAAAGATCCCGACGAATTGAGAACCTCCTCCTTTTTTTGAAGTCGGTTAAAAATACGGTACCGCCAGTGAGAGTTGTATGTTTGTGTCGTTTGTTATCAGAACGCTTGGATGGTGTAGTACAGTCAGTAGTACTTACCTGTAAAGTTTTTGCGAAAGTTTTGAAAATGGGTAATTTTATAGATTAAGATGTGCTCTTTCAGACTTTTAACAATGCCACCTCGCGACTTTGCCACTCGCGCCGCCATATTTAAAAAATGGCAATTGATTTTGTGTGAACTTAGAGACTATGGATATTTGACCATCTGTCATTCGAATGGATCTTGACTTGCACTGGCATGGTTTTTTTTTGTGAAAGTTACAGACTTGGGGGCCAGGTGCGGCATTTGCCAGTTTGCGTACAGGCCAATATAATCGGCAGACAAACACACATCCCTATTAATATTATAAATGCGAAAAGTAACTCCGTCCGTCCGTCCGTCCGTCCGTCCATCAGTCCGTCCGTCTGTCCGTCCGTCCGTCCGTCCGTCCGTCCGTCCGTCCGTCCGTCCGTCCGTCAGTCCGTCCGTCCGTCCGTCTGTCCGTCTGTCCGTCTGTCCGTCTGTCTGTCTGTCTGTTTCGTTTTCATGGAAAAACTACTGGACCTATTTGGCTGAAACTCAGTACATATATAATTTGAATAGCCAAGGGATACTTTTTATCCCGGATAATGGGATACATTTTGGGATAGATTTATGCAAAGTTCATCCCGGAAACTAGGACTGGTTTTGTGATTTTGTCCACTGGATCCGCTGGGTCCGCTGGGTCCGCTGGATCCACTTGGACCATGTTATCTATTTTGTCATTTTTGTCAAATTTTGTCATTTATGTACTTTACATATAGACGGGGGTGGTATAGTTTGCGATATAAAATGAAGTGAATCTTTCGGGGGCAAATATATACAAATTTAATACAATGTAACATGTACCACTTGCTTTTTAAACAAGAGATACGCACTAGAGGTTGACCCGCGGCGCAGCCGCGGGGTATACTCTAGTATTATATATCCCCAAATTAAGCAAGTTACGCTTGTGTTATGGGTAATATACAACGTAGGTACTATTACTCTGGGGCCTATCCCAGACGCTCAGACCATAGTAAATAACGGAGAAAATACGTTTCCGAAATTTGCTATACCAGGAATCGAACCCGGAACCTCTGCGTTGCAGTGAGGTACGCCGGCAAAGGCTTACCCCCCTGAACCACAGAGGCCTTCTGTAATCTAATATAAAAGAACTAGGTACGATTTTCATCCAAAGTTCACGCGGAAGTTAAATTAATCATATAAATGATCACAAAATCGTTTGAGTCATTAGCCATTATAAACGGTCGTGTCAGCAAACAAACAGACATGCACGAGTCATAATAATATGGTTTCCGATGTCCGTGATGTCACCAGCCTTGACCTGCTCTTGACATGACTCAATAAATGCATTTCATATGCTTTTTAGTTGTTTCAAATTCATTGTCTCGATTATTTGACGTGAGTTTGTAATTTGACTGAATCGCTTCCGTTTTATTAAAATACCTATCTACAGGACCGTCTTTAGGAAGACACAAGACATTGATATAGATACATAGATAACACTTTATTGGTTACCATAATAACAGACACAATTCAATAATTAATCCGGTGGTTCGGGCATGTGGAAAGAATGCATGATGAAAGAATGACTGAACCGATATACAATGCAAAAGTGGATGGATGCAGAAGTGGTGGAAGGCCACGACACACCTTCAGGAGCCTTAAGAACAGACGAGCGTGCATGACAAGAGTTATGAATGTCAAAGAAGCGAGTGAGGTGTGTAAGTATAAGCCTGAATGGCGCTCTGTTGTCCATGCCTACCCCGCAAGGGAACTGGCGTGAAGTTATGCATGTATGTAATACATTAATTACAGTATTTTTAGTCAAATGAATAGGCGGCCTCATCGCTTAGAGCGATCTCTTCCAGGCGACCTAACTTATAGGATATTCTATGCTAATCTGGCAATGTAGGTGTTGCATAAATTCAGACGTAAATAGATTTAAAATGTATGTATATATACTAGCTATCCCGGTATACGTTGTTCTGCCCTGAAGAAATAAAATTTAGAACCCGATTCCAGCGCCACCTACCGGGTCCAAATGTAAGCTATCCTATCTTTCAAGTCGGATCAAATTGCACGCGGTGTGCAATTTTGAATAAAATCGGACAAGTAGTTTAGGAGTCCATCGCGGACAAACAACGTGACACGTAATTTATATATATTAAGATATATATATATACATACTTAAGAGACATATTTTACTGATAATTAGTAATTGTATAGCATAACACTTAAATATCATTATTTAAGTGCTCTGCTATATAATTACTAATATAGATAATTTAGGCATAATTGTTTAAGGACAGGTAGAGTAATTGCTAAGTAGATTCTTAATGGTCAGTAATGTTCTATCCCTATTCGACTTCAATAAAAAGTCATTAAAGAACATTGTCATGTTTTTTCAAGATCTGACTAAATAGACCCCACACGAATATGTCTATAGATAAAAAAATCAATTTTCAGTTACTTGTAGTACACACAGTGAATGTGATTTGATTTATATGGACTGTATGAGAGAGATATGACCTAGATCCTGGCACTATAAAAGCAGAAGCTCCGCTAACCTTGAGATCAGCCCTCCCTTGACTCGGTTTAGGTTGCACTCAGAAATTCGGGAACAGAGGCACTATGTTTCACTTTAGAGCTACCACTGTACACAGATTAGGTCTTTGAAAGTTATAGGCACGGCCAGTAATTATCATTATTCAAATTTAATCAAACTGGTGAGCCACGGCGCGATGTAGTCGAAACTTTGACAATCAGTGTCCAAGATGGCTGCCCTTTTCCTTGCTGTGCATTGGCCGTCGCCTCACACTAAAAGAGGGTAATAGTAGTAGGTAGTAGGTAGTAGGTAAGGGTAGTCAACAAAATCAGCAGAGCGATGTTTTGCCTACTTATTATAGGCAATTTTATCCGTGCAGGAACGAAGAAAGAATACAATTTCCTGCGGCCGGGCTGCCTGTCGTAAGAGGCGACAAAACAACCCACAGCCAGGTGGTAGGGCGTTTGCTCGACTAGATGGCTACCACCCCTCGTCTAAAGTATCTAAAGTATGTGGGGGTACGCAGCGCCCTTAAAAGAAATTTCGAAAATATCGAGAAATTTCCATAAAAACTGAAAATATGAAAAAATCAATTTCGGTAACATTACAAAAAATGCGAAATGTGCGATGCTCTTCAAGAGCTAAGTGAGCTGAGTTTGGACTTCCAAAATCGTGATATAAACATAATGAGTGCTTATCAGAAAATTGACAAAAAATTCTAGACTTACAACATTCGAGAATTAGCGATCCCCCAAAAAATAAGTGACAAAAAAGGCCTGATCACAATCATCCAGGTGGTAGGGCATTTGCCCGACTGGATGGCTACCACCCCTGGTCTAAAGTATGTCACCCTAACAACCTTGAGTTGTGTTCCGGCATTAGTGACCAGGTTCCAGTTTCCCTTAAGAGAGCAGCAGCGCATTTGTAGCAACTTTGCTTTTTCAAATGTCCATAGGCGATGGTAACCTATTTGCATCAAGTGGGCCGTCTGCTTGTCTGCTGAACTCCTGCAATAAAAAAAAAGGCAAGGACGGAACAACACCAATGTAGCAACATATTAGACTACACATTTTCCTGTCTTTCACCCATATATGATAAACAAGAAAGACCTATCCTACTTTCTGGGATTATTAAATACTAGCGGCCCGGCGCGGTTTCACCCGCCCTCTGTCCCGCTCCCGTGACATATAGCGTCATGTAGTACAGCCTATGACACTCCGTGTTAACGTAGCTTTCAATTAGTCTTCGGCTGGGCGTAACTACGTTCTAAGTCTCACGCTCTTCCTGCCATAAGCGCGGAGCACATGGGAGGAGGGTGGTTTTAGTGGAGTATTGAGTACTCGAGTCTCCACACAAGCCGGCGATTTGACTCTGGTGCCCATTCGTGGTGTCACCTCTCGTCGCTTTGGTCTAATCCCTAGTAAAGGACCCGGTAGTGTCCGAAACGCATTTCCAGCGCCGCAAAAATATTTTTTTTTAAATCGATTTCGTAGATCCAGATATTACCCCCTAAGAAGTCACAAACTTTACCTCTTTATAATATTAGTGATATTAGTATAGAGTATAGATAATGTATTCTATCTCATTCTCGCGCAGGCTTAGTCCTATAGATTTATGTGTTTAGAATAGAACAGAATAGAATAGTTTATTGTTAAACTGTGTACATAAAGGTGGTATAAATAGAATGAAGAAGCAACAGTAGGCGCAATGAGAGTTGGGCGCCGGCGTCAGCCGGGAGCCCGGAGGCGCAGATATGCGCATGACTTCCCTCCCTGAATAATACCGCTTCAGGAGCCCTCTTGCATCAAGGGAGCAGAGGAGTCTTCACCCCTGTCGTCGAAGTGAGTTAGCTCTTCCAGGGGCTTTCTCAGGCACTTATTGCGCTAGGATCGGTGTGGGTGTGGTGTGGTAACTACGTTCTAAGTCGAAGGAGGGTGGTTTTAGTGGGTATTAGCCATTGTACGTCTAATGGTCTCGAGTCTTCACGCCAGGCCGATCAATTACTGTTTGGATTGCCCTTAGTGGAATGCCTCCTTAATTGATAATTGTCTAATCCCTTGCAAAGGACCCGGTATGTGCGTAAATAGCATTTCCCCCGCCTGAAAATAAAATAAAATGAGAGCGTACAATAACACTTTTTACCTACATAATTACAATTAATAATCGTCATAGGTTAGAATCTCGTGGCCGAGTCTAACATAATAGGAGAAATAAAAGCTCACCGCCTCCGCTGGCTCGGTCACGTAGAACGGATGGGAGAGGATCGCAGCGTGAGGAAAGCATATTTGGAACGGCCGGTAGGTCGGCGTCCGGTCGGCCGTCCTAAATATCGCTGGAAGGACAGAGTAGAGGCGGACCTGTCGGAGCTAGGAGTCAGTAATTGGCAAGAAACCTCGTTTCGGAGGCCAAGACCCACTTTGGGTCGCTGAGCCAACGGAGTAAGTAACAGTAAGTAAGTAAATAATTGTCATAGGTTAATTGATCACGATACATTCATTATTTTTTTTACATAATGTCAATAATAAGTAATTTAATTATTTGTAACATAATTGACACTACAATTATATTCTAATAATATAATTTAATTAGTTTACTCAGTTTTAAGGAATTACAATTAAAGGTCGATACGAAAATGTCATATGCAGGTGGTAGGGCATTTGCTCGACTGGATGGCTACCACTCCTGATCTAGAGTATGTCGCCATAATCAACCTTGAGTTGTGTTCCGGCATTAATGACCAGGTTCCAGTCTCTCTTAAGAGAGCAGCAGCGCATTTTTAGCACCTTTGGTGTTGCAAATGTTAATAGGCGATGGTAACCGCTTTCCATCAAGTGGGCCGTCTGCCTGTCTGCTGAACTCCTGCAATAAAAATTCAAAAATGGGGCAATCGAAATAGCGTATTCTTGACGATTTCGGGTTCGCCAGGCCATTTTAAAATTAAGTCTAAAAAAATACATAATATACCATCAGTGTCTATGTCTGTTACGTCTGACCTAGACTAGACGCTTAGACGATTAGACGATTAGACGCACATATGTAATATAATGCAATAAAAAAAATGCAGTACTTTAGAGTCAAAACTAGCCTAAATTATAGAATCCTTTATCTCTTTTTAGTGTCGCTTTTTTGTTTCGTCGAGTTTCAAATCACGTTTCTAAAGAAGTTTCACTTCAAAAGAAACGAGTTTCAACCATAGAAACACCTATATCAATTTATTCGTAAACAAACACTTTATGTTGAACTTAAGTACTTAAAGCTTTGGAGAGCATTGGTGCCACCCACACAATGCCCAGAGGTTACGTTAAGCTCACCTTGGCCCGCTGGTTACTCCATAAAGCGATAAAACCCATATTGTAGTCAATTTGTTATGTTTATTACTGGATTATAAACGAATTATAATCGACTGGATTTTTACCGTGGCTTCGGTTGCTGAACGAGGCAAATATGAATTGATCGCAACGTAGATTTTGTGGACCAATTCAGGTATTTTATCTAGTCCTCCGGAATAGTGTTTTTTTTTTAATAACAGATACCCTCCTTATACTCTTATACTTAATATATAAAGCTAAAAAGTTTGTTTGTTTGTTTGTTTGAACGCGCTAATCTCAGGAACTACTGGTCTGTTTTCAAAAATTCTTTCAGTGATAGATAGTCCATTTATCGAGGAAGGCTATAAGCTATATGTCATCACTCTAAGACCAATAGGAGCGGAGCACCAATGAAGAATGTTTTAAAATCGGGTTTTTTTTAAACTATTCTATAACTATTTAAAGCTAGTGTTATATATATAAACACGTTGTTAATAATACAAGCCCCTAAATGCTCCACTGCTGGGCTCGAGCCTCGCATTATAAGGGAACGGACAGTATTGTCCACGCTCCAAGGCGGTTTGGCAGGTTTCACATACCGGTTATCTCGATGTGCAGGTTGCATCACGATGTTTTTCCTTACCGCTGTAATTGTAACAACATGCCCATTAGGTCAGAATACTGCCTAAGTGGTGCATGCGTTCCGGCCAGGATCGAACCCGCGCCCTTTTTGTTTGAGACGCGGGCGCTGGCCATTACGCTACCAAAACTTTTAAATTATTTTATTTTATTTGGGGGGTTAACAGCTGTGGTCTTACAAACTAAAGTTTTACAAACTAGCGTTACAGAGATAGCTAAAGAACAGCTAATTATAAACCTCCACAGATGACAGGGAAATAAAAATAAAGTATAAAATACAATAATTTTAGAAAAAAAAAGGAACAATAATAAGAAGATTTTGTGACGGGGAAACTAATTATTATTACAATAGGCTTTGATTAAATTCACATTTGCAGATGCTAGACTATCCACAAACAAGTCAATGTCAACATAATCCGACAAATTATAAAATTATAATTGTATTTTTTTTTATTGCAGGAGTTCAGCAGACAGGCAGACTGCCCACTTAATGGAAAGCGGTTACCATCGCCTATAGACATTTGCAACACCAAAGGTGCTACAAATACGCTGATGCTCTCTTAAAGGAGACTGGAACCTGGTCACTAATGCCGGAACACAACACAAGGTTGTTATGGCGGCATACTCTAGACCAGGGGTGGTCGCCATCCAGTCGAGCAAATACCCTACGACCTGGCTGTGGGTTGTTAAGTCGCCTCTTACGACAGGCCGCCAGGCCGCAGGAAATTGTATTCTTTCTCCGTTCCTGCACGGATAAAATTTTGTATGTCTATTTGTAAATTTAGGTAATTATAGAATTACAAAAAATTAGCAGATATAGGAGACAACTTTCTGTCACTTGTTTTCATAATTGCCTAGTATGTATAACTTCTTCATAATTTTTTTGTTTTTATTGCAGGAGATCAGCAGACAGGCAGACGGCTCACTTGATGGAAAGCGGTTACCATCGCCTATGGACATTTGAAAAAGTAAAGTTGCTACAAATGCGCTGCTGCTCTCTTAAGGGAAACTGGAACCTGGTCACTAATGCCGGAACACAACTCAAGGTTGTTATGGCGACATACTTTAGACCAGGGGTGGTAGCCATCCAGTCGGGCATATGCCTACCACCTGGATGATTGTGATCAGGCCTTTTTTGTCACTTCTTTTTTGGGGGATCGCTAATTCTCGAATGTTGTAAGTCTAGAATTTTTTGTCAATTTTCTGATAAGCACTCATTATATCACGATTTTGCAAGTCTAACCTCAGCTCACTAAGCTCTTGAAGAGCATCGCACATTTCGCATTTTTTGTAATGTTACCGAAATTGATTTTTTCATATTTTCAGTTTTATGAAAAAATTTTGACATTTTCGAAATTTCCTTTACGGGCCCCACAAAAAGCCCTGATTGTGATATATACTTTTCTACGAACAGAGGGCATCGATCTCTTCTCTTAGTTTGGTTTTTGCATTTTTAGCTGTGTTTTTACTATAATAAATAATAGAATAAAAATCCAAATAAAAAAAAGTATTTTTTTTTTAATAAATTTGAATTAAAAATAGTGTAACAAAAATGATTTTATTGTAAAAAAAAAGCGTGGGGTGCATGGTATCAATAGTTTGAAAAGCACCCCACGCTTTTTTCAGTTGGATTTTCTAAAAAGCGTATTTTTTAGTTTTTTTAAACTATTATTTATTTTTCATTTTTTTTGTGATTTCATTCCCTTCTCCGTGGAAACTTTGAAAAAAGAATTAAATACATTCTTATGATAAAATGGAACGTTATGTAAAAATATTTTTTTTTTAAAAAGGTTTTTAAATACAAGCTTTTGAGATCCTGGATATCATGTAGCAGCAGAGTGCTAGCCAAGGCAAGTAAAACGAGCCCAAACACGACGGATCTATCTTGTTTAGTACAGGAGTTCCTATGGCCACCTTCCGACTCCATCATCAGATCAGCTCCATGGTACCATATTATTGCATTGTTACGCGATATACGTGCAAAATTTCAGCTCAATCGGAAACCGGGAAGTCGATCAAATTTAACTTGAAAGATTCCGTTACATACTAACATACGTATGAAGCTAATAAAAGCGTATTAAAAATAGATACTTAGATCTTCCCTCCAAATTCATTAAAGTTTGGAGACCAATGTTGTAGACTAACAAAACTTTCCTACAAATCAAAAATTTTATACATGCGCAAATTCGTTAAATAGGTCTGTAGCCCAGATGCCTAATTAGTAATATATACCTACTAACAACCGCTTCTTCTCTATATACACTAAGCACAACATTGAATTGTCTGTCTGTGTATCCATATTGAATCCTAAAATGTACATAAAAACTGTTATTTAGACGAAGCCTATTCATAAGGGTACATCCACAATTTTTTTTATTGCAGGAGATCAGCAGACAGGCAGACGGCCCACTTGATGGAAAGCGGTTACCATCGCCTATGGACATTTGCAACACCAAAGGTGCTACAAATGCGCTGCTGCTTTCTTAAGGGAGACTGGAACCTGGTCACTAATGCCGGAACACAAACAAGGTTATTATGGCGGCATACTCTAGACCAGGGGTGGTAGCCATCCAGTCGGGCAAATGCCCTACCACCTTGATGCGGAATAGGTGTCATTTGGTCAAACAATTTAACATAGTTTGGCCCAGTAGTTATTTTGTTGAACATTAAAAAAAAAACCAATCAAGTTGCGAACCTCCTTTTTCAAGTCGGTTATTTTTTTTTACTGGAAATTTAGGTTATATATTACGTCACACGTTAAGGGAGGGACGAAGTTTTTTATTTATCGCTGGAGTACAGCAGACAGGCTGACGGCCCAACTATGATGGAAAGTGGTCACCGTCGCCTATGGACATTTGCAACACTAAATGTGCTACCAATGTGCTGCCGGACTCGTTGATGGGAATGGAACCTGGCAACTAATGCCGGAACACAACTCAAAGTTGTTATGGCGACATACTCTAACCCAGGGGCGGTAGCCATCCAGACGGGCAAATTCCCTACCACCTGACTGTGGGTTGTTTTGTCACCTCTTACGACAGGCCGCCTGGCCACAGGAATTAGTATTCTTTTTCCGGTTAAAAAGTTTTATTTCAGTCTATGAATTTATCTAATATTTTCTTAAGTTTTCGCGACTTGTATACATAATAAAACTACGTTTTAACGGTTTTAAGCGCGGTAATTTTATTTGATTTTGGTTTTTCCGACGTTTCGGCCACTTTTCAGTGGCCGTGATCACGGAAGACAAAGATGTCAAGTGTCAACGAGTATTGTTGAAGTTTTATTTAGCCTACCGCCAACTTATTAGTTTTAATTGTTTAATTTTAATTTTGTTTATGGTTGTTATTTACACTGTGGGAGCCTAATCTAATTTACTACCGCTTCGCAACATGTTATGGCTTGAAGAGAAGAAGCAGCGCAAGAAACTCTTCAGCAAACATGCCTAGTTCTAATAATTTTTTATATAATATTACAATGGGTGGTATCGGACGAAAGCACTTATAAAAAGGTCAAAACTGACCCCACGGATAAAGTAACCAACTGTATGGGTTACCTAAACTTCACAAAAACAACATCCCCTTGCGCATTGCCGGAACATAACTCAAAGTTGTTATGGCGGCATACTCTAGACTAGGTACTAGCCAGGCTAGGCTGTGGGTTGTTTTGTCGCCTCTTACAACAGGCCGCCCGGCCGCAGGAAAAATGGTATTCTTTCTCTGTTCCTGCACGACGTACTTCGTCGCCCTTGCTGCCAGGGCCACGGGTATGACCTAGATATCTCCGTTGGCCATGGCAGGCGGTAGCCCAACGGCCTCCGGCATCTTCATGCTCTCATTGTATTGAACGGTCATTAGTCGCAGTGTAACAGCACCAACTCTACCATTCAAGCTGTTGTCATACACTTATTTGTTCTTCCATTAATCGTATTTCCAAACCTCGCGCAAATGGATTATCCGTGTAGGAACGGAGAAAGAATACACTCTCCTGCAACCGGGCGGCCTGTCTTAAGAGGCGACTTAACAACCCACAGCCAGGTGGTAAGGCATTTGCCCAACTGGATGGCTACCACCCCTGGTCTAAAGTATGTCGCCATAATAACCTTGAGCTGTGTTCCGGCATTAGTGACCGGGTTCCAGTTTCCCTTAAGAGAGCAGCAGCGTATTTGTAGCAACTTTGCTGTTGCAAATGTCCATAGGCGATGGTAATCGCTTTCCATCAAGTGGGCCGTCTGCGTGTCTGCTGAACTCCTGCAATAAAAAAAAATGGATATCACGCAAGAAAATAAAGCCATGTATTAAAACTAGTATTGCAAGCTAAACTTCTAATTAGGAGCGTTCTATTTTAAATAATTAAATATAGCCGTTATCAGTGTACCGACGGACAAGCGTGTTTGTATATGAAGGGCCTAGTTTGTTAGTTATCTACTACAAACAATTGATTGCCCGTTTATGTGTTTGTGGGAATGATGTATAGCAAATACGACTGTGATTGGTCTAGTTTCCGAATGAAGAAATTTAAGGAACCAGCGACTATATCCTTTCCAAGCATTTATTTCACTTTTGACACCTCGATGACGGATCGATTAGTAATGTCCTAATGTGATACAGACTCGACTTGCTAAAGAAATCGACTTCATTTATAAATAAGTTTTAATCAATTTACATACATACATATTATCAGGCCTGTTTCCCATGGGGTTAGGCAGAGACTATAGATATCCACTTGCGACGATCCTGACAAACAACTTTCGCTTCATCTACTTTCATTAACCTCTTCATACATGCACGTTTATTTGATATGCTTTTTACCTGACCACGTTGTAACACTTCTGTTATTTGATCATGGTGTGTACGTCGTGGTCTACCGGTACCAACTCTACCATTCACAATACTGTCATATACTTGTTTTGTGATTCTGTTTTCATCCATCCCCTCTACATGCCCAAACCACCTTAACATTCATTTATCAACTCTTGTTATTACATCTTCTTTCAATCCACAATACTCCCTTATTACACTATTCCGTATCATATCATTCATGCTTACCTCACATATACTTCTCAAAGCTCTCATTTCAACTGCATTTATTCTGCTTTCATGCTTCTTCTCCCACACCCAACTTTCACTGCCGTACATTAGTGTTGGCACCAACACCCCTTGATGAACAGCCAAGCGTGCCTTTACACACTCTTTTTGGCTTTTCATTCGCCTTATTGCCTGCAATTACTATTCTTTCAATGTCACTTTCATGCTTTCTAATCAATTTAATTTGTCTATACATTTTTGCTAAAAATACTGTACCTTGTAATAAACATACCCGCATTTCAATGAACATAATAATATTTAAATATCTAATACTCTTATACTAATATATAAAGCTGAAGAGTTTGTTTGTTTGAACGCGCTAATCTCAGAAATTACTGGTCTGATTTGAAAAATTCTTTCAGTGTTTGATAGCCCATTTATCGAGGAAGGCTATAGGCTATATATCATCACGCTAAGACTAATAGGAGCGGAGCACCAATGAAAAATATTTCAAAATTGGAGGGTTTTGAAAGCAAATTCCACGTGGACGACGTCGTGGACACAGCTAGTCCGAATATAAAGCTGTACTCCGCCGCATTGATTAGATTCAATATTGCGTTCCAATTAATAAACCGGTATTAATGTTACTTAATGGAGAAGTTTAACACGTTCCCAAACTCGGTTCCCACCATAATCCAGGGACATCTTCCTCGGTGGTATATTGAAGCTTAATTTAAAGATTATAAGGTACAAAATCCATGGCACATTTAGCAATGAGTTATCATGTTTTTGATAATAATGAAATTCAAATTTAAAAGTTTTATTCAAAACTAGCTGATGCCCGCGACTTCGTTTTTTTAACTATCCCACTGGAACTGTTTAATTTTTCGGGATCAAAAGTATCCTATATGTTGACCAGGGTTCTAAGTTACCACCATACAAAATTTCATTTAAATCTGTACAGTCGTTTCGGAGATTATCCGGTACAAACAGACAGACAAACAAACAAAGATAAACAGAGAAACAAAAAAAAATTGAAAAAAATCTAAATTAGTTCTATTTCACTTCTTACACTTCTTCTTCTTCTTACCCTGACTCGGTTTTTAGCATTTTTTTCATTGTACACAAATTCGACCTCTATAATTTTATTACATTATATGTATAGATGTTTCACTGGAGAACACTTTTTGAAGGTCGTACATGTAAGTTTAAAATTACTTCCTAATCTTCGTAAACCACTTCGCAACGTGTTATTGCTGTTAAGTAGAAGAAGCGGCAAGAAACTCCCCAGCGACACGTCTAACTAAAAATTGCTTTTCTTCTATTTATCTTTCTCAAGCCATTTTTTAAAATGAACTTTATACAGAGGTATATTGTATAATTACTTTTTGAAAAATCAATAGAATTAATAGACTCATTAAGACAGAGACAGAATAAAAGGTAATAAAAACATTATTATAGTTATAATAATGACAAGACGTCATTATTATAACTGTAATAATGTTTTTCTTTTATCTGTGCAGGAACGGAGAAAATATACAATTTCCTGCGGCCGGGCGGCCTGTCGTAAGAGGCGACAAAACGACCCACAGCCAGGTGGTAGGGCATTTGCCCGACTGGATGGCTACCACCCCTGCTCTAAAGTTTGTCGCCATAACAACCTTGAGTTGTGTTCCGGCATTAGTGACCAGGTTCCAGTCGCCCTTAAGAGAGCATCAGCGCATTTGTAGCACCTTTGGTGTTGCAAATGTCTATAGGCGATGGTAACCGCTTTACATCAAGTGGGCCGTCTGCCTGTCTGCTGAACTCCTGCAATAAATAAAAAAACCTAGGTACTAAAATTTTAGACTGCAACATATCTCCGTAAATGTCTTACATTTTTGGCAATTATAATCAAAGAAAGAGGTAAGTTATTAGATAGATGAGCAAATGTTAGAAGAACACTAATGCTGGCCATATTACGGCCCTGCTACTGTCCACCGGAGGGGTCTGCCTTTTTTTATTGCAGGAATACAGCAGACAGGCAGACGGCCCACTTAATGGAAAGCGGTTACCATCGCCTATAGACATTTGCAACACCAAAGGTGCTACAAATGCGCTGCTGCTCTCTTAAGGGAGACCGGAACGTGGTCACTAATACCGGAACACAACTCAAGGACGTTATGGCGACATACTTTAGACCAGGGGTGGTAGCCATCCAGTCGGGCAAATGTCTTACCACCTGCCTGTGGGTTGTTTTGTCGCCTCGTACGACAGGTCGCCCGGCCGCAGGAAATTGTATTCTTTCTCCGTTCCTGCACGGATAAAATCCTGCCTATGCCAGGATCCAGTTTCCCCTTCGCGGCCGGCAGCACATTTGCAACACCTCTGGTATGACTAGAGTCCATAGGCGACGGCAACCACTTTCCATCACAGTTCTACCGTCAGCCTGTCTGCTGTGCTTCAGCAATAAAAAAAAGACATATTGTTTTGCAACATACTAAGTCAAATTCAAATGATCAAATTGATCGTGAACTAGCATAAGGTGATGTCAGGAGCCTTAAGAACAGACGAGCGTGCATGACAAGAGTTATGAATGCCAAAGAAGCAAGTGAGGTGTGTAAGAATAAGCCTGAATGGCGCTCTGTTGTACGTGCCTACCCCGCAAGGGAACTGGCGTGAAGTTATGTATGTATGTATGTAAGTCTCATTCTCATTTTATTATTGTTTTCCCAATGTGTCTCGCTATGCGCTTTCACTTATTATTTTTTAAGTTGTTTAACGAGTCTAGAAACCTCATAACTGTTATATATGCTATTCTATTTTTGTTAATACTGGCTCCAACGCCTTTGGCATTGATTTTTCCAATGTCAGAGTAAAAGCCACGGGGGGTAATATATGAAGCTAAAAAAGAAAATTTTTGATGGACGGTATTTTTCTTATGGTAGGTAACCTGAGGATAATACAACACAAACGGTCATATTAAACTAACTACTTATAAAAATATAGTATTAAGAGTTTAAAATCTAAATACGATATATAAATATCTACTATATACTACAGGATTGTTTTATGTTTGCTTGTAGGCAAACTAGCAAAAGAAAATTTTTCCATTCCGTCCCATATGTACACCGATTACGCTGAGATTTATGATCCGATTTACGTGATTCTTGTTTAGTTTGATGCGGAATAATTGCTATTTGGTCCCCGAAAAATTTAACATAGTTTGGCCCAGTAGTTTTCATTTTACGAACATTTTTTTGTTCCCGTTTCTTGGGACCTATACTTTTTAAGGAGCGCGGCACCTTTCGTAGGTCTACCCATACATAGCTAGACACTAAAAAGTAACAAAAAAATAAAAAAACTGCGTTTAAAAAAACCGACTTCAAAAACTAAAAAACCAAAAAGTATAAAATAACTTATTTCTAAAGCTATTATTATTAATATATATTATCTAAAACATCTTAAAGTCGGTGCTTAGTAATTTTCAAAATATAGTAATTTTTATGTTTTACTTTGCTCCGACTTCAAGATGTTTTAGATAATGTATATTAATAATAATAGCTTTAGAAGTAAGTTATTTTATACTTTTTAGTTTTTGAAGTCGGTTTTTTTAAACGAAGTTTTTTTATTTTATTTGTTACTTTTTAGTGTCTAGCTATGTATGGGTAGACCCAAGAAACGGGAACAAAAAAATGTTCGTAAAATTAAAACTACTAGGCCAAACGATGTCAAATTTTTAGGGGACCAAATGGCAACTATTCCGCATCAAACTAAGTAAGAATCACGTAAATCGGATCATAAATCTTGGAGTAATCGGTGAACATACATTTAAAAAAATATATCCCGACGAATTGATAACCTCCTCCTTTTTTTGAAGTCGGCTAACAATACGTTACCGCCAGTGAGAGTTGTATGTTTGTGTCGTTTGTTATCGGAACGCTTGGATAGAGTAGTACAGTCAGTAGTACCTACTTGTAAAGTTTTTGCGAACGTTTTGAAAATGGGTGATTTTGAAAATGGGTAATTTTTTTAAACGAAGTTTTTTCAGGTTAGTAAGAATATAACTGTTATCAATAAGAGGGTAATTCGATCGGCGGGTAGAGAAAAATATTACTTAAAGCCACAATGCATACTCATTTAAAATACTTGTAACTCGATACCCCGTCTCGTACAAAGTAGGTTAATTTATTATAGTAACATAGTTAATACGACACCGATGTTTACAGTATTGTTCGAGAGTAAATGGTGTAGTAATACGAGCTCACAGTGATTTGAGGTCACTAAATTTATTTAAATAATTCATCATAAGTAACCACACAATTTAAAACATAAGTAAATAATCTATAATATTGTTACGAATTTGTGGAATACGAATTTAAAATGCTTTTGGAATAATTACAAATTTTATAAGAAGTACAGGTAAATTAGCTTCGAGACGTTTGAGCGTTTGTAGTAGTATACTGTCAGCATATAAATAAATAAATTAATTTTTTAAATTTATTTTTATAGGCAGGTACTTAATATGACGGAGAGGCCTGCCCCAGTGTTGGGGTGGGCCCACGCCAGCCGGGGTCGCGGAAGAAAAGCTCACGCATATCCCGTGACCCCGGCTCATGGCGTCAGGTGGCACCAAGGGGTTTTAGTGGGTATTCCGGCTCCTCTAGCCGGCGAGTCCCACACTCCCCCGCCGAAGTCTCCCCGGCGGGGGGACCGCAAACGGATTTCCCCTTGTAAAAAAAAAAGGTACTTAATATGAAATTAATAAATATTAATATTAAACATAATTTTTAATACTAAATTTCAAGGAAATTTACATTTCAAGTTTAAAAGTCCTGTAAATATTTAAATACTTCTACAAATGCAAAAACTTCTCGAAGCTAAATTACCTGTAGGCACACGTAATTTACAATTTTTACAAACACCACCAAACGGTGAAGCAGAAGATCGTAATGACATAAAACACGCAAAGTCTGTCGATGAATCGTACCGAAAATACACTTGGTAACGCCTCGGTCGCAGTTGTAACTCGACTAACTTTGTCTTAATGGGCCGATTTCTCGTCTCGAAGGCCAAGACTCACTCTAGGTCATTGAGCTAGCGATGTAAGTACATATATCATTGCAATTCATGATTTTTTTCTTATGATGTGTAGTGAAATTTCTTAAGATGCATTTGCTAGGTTTTAAAATTGCACAGCTATATACGAAGCTATATGAATAAGAAGAAAGATAATATTAAATAATAAATAGTACTCACTCAGCTTTCGCAGTATTTGCGTATTTAATTACACTGTAAAATTGTTTAGATGGAACTAATAACAATGGAGATAAAGTCTTTGTTGTTTAATTTATAAATATTTTAGATAGTAGATTTCCAATGAAATTGTTAGTAAGATAACTAACCGTGGGTTTAATAGTATTTAGGGTTTCATAGCCATTTTAGTAAAAATTAAACCAATATCTTTATTCAGTGGCGTAGCTTGCCTTAAACGGGCTTTGTATCAAAATGTGTTGGGGGGGAAGGGGAGTCTTTTATAAAATAAATAAAAATGCTCGAATTGAATTAAAATAATTATATACAAGTCGCGGTAGCGTAATGGCTAGCGCACGCGTCCCAAACTCAAAGGGCGCGGGATCGATCCTTGCCGGAAAGCATGCACCACTTAGGCAGTTTTCTGACCTAATGAGAATATTGTTACAATTACCACGTGCTAATAACGGTGAAGAAAAACATCGTGATGCAATCTGCACATCATGATAATCGATGTGTCAAACCTGCCAAGCCCCCTTGGACAAGCGTGGGGGGTATATTGTCCGTTCCCCTATGAGAAGGAGGCCCGTGCCCAGCAGTGGGACATATAAAGGCTGCTATTATTAGTTTTAGTATTATTAGTGCCAGGTGGTATGGCATTTGCCCGATTGGATAGCTACCACCCCTGGTCTAAAGTATGTCGCCATAACAACCTTGAGTTGTGTTCCGGTATTAGTGACCAGGTTCCAGTCTCCGTTAATTGAGCAGCAGCAATTTGTAGCACCTTTGGTGCTGCAAATATCCATAGGCGATGGTAACCGCTTTCCATCAAGTGGGCCGTCTGCCTGTCTGCTGAACTCCTGCAATAAAAAAAAACAAAAGAGTATATACGCGTGTATCAAATACATGGTAATCTGTGTAATGTTTTTTTATTGATTTAATGTATTTTTATGCATAATTTTTTTTAAAGTATTAGCATCCTGTACTCCTTCTCTATATAAACTATAAGTGTGCGAAATTTCATACTCCTCTGTCCGCGTAATTTTCGTAAAAAGGGGTACAAATTTTTCTTTACGTATTAATTAATATATAGATAAGATTTAAAATACTTAATTTGAAGTATTAACTTCAAACCATTTCCAACTCTGTCTGTATGGGCATAGTGTTTAAATGATTAAATATAATGTATTCTATCTCATTCTCTCGCAGGCTTAGTCGTATAGATTTATGTGTTTCTCTTTTTAGTGTCGCTTTTTAGTTTCATCGAGTTTCAAATCGCAACGATTCTAAAGAAGTTTCACTTCAAAAAATGGTGGCTTTTGGAGAATATCCGTGTACGTAGAAAGAATACAATTTCCTGCGGCCGGGCGGTCTGTCGTAAGAGGCGACAAAACAACCCACAGCCAGGTTGTAGGGCCCCTAGGCTAAGTATGTCGCCATAACAACTTTGAGTGGTGTTCTGGCATTAGTGACCAGGTTCCAGTCTCCTTTAAAAGAACAGCAGCGCATTTGTAGCACCTTTGGTGTTTCAAATGTCCGTCTGCCTGTCTGCTGAACTCCTGCAATTAAAAAAAAAATATTGATAAGTTTCACTAAGAGCTGGCAGTCGGTACCTTGGACAAAGTCATATACACTAAGTTGTAGACCATGTGTATACACTACAGAGGTATTTTGTTTGAACTAATAACAGTGACTTATTATTTGTTTAATAAATGCTTAAGATACGAGATTTCTAGTAAATCGGTTATCATGATTACATGATTTTGCTCGAACGAATATTTTGACAATGATCTTACGTTATCAGGTGATGTCTTTCTTATCATTTTAGTCATGATATACTTATTTGATGATGACAGAGTGTTCTGCTAAATTACCAATAATAATGCCAATGTTGACATGACGACGATGTCCAATAGTAGATTTTTACACGAGAGGTGAAAGTGATCTATTTACTATATGCGTAACGTCGACCTCCACCGCGATCTGGAGCTTCCCTCCATCAAAAACTACATTACGTCGCTCTCGCGTAAGTATTTCGATCTCGCGCCGCACCATCGAAATCCGCTCGTCGTGTCCGCGTCCGATTATAAGCCTCGGCGAAAGGCTCTCGTGCGACGACCACGTAACGTCCTCACGGACAGGGTCGACGTTATCACAAAACGGCTGGCCCGGATCAGCCCGTCCACGGTTAGGACGGCAGGCTGGCAGGCACGGAAAGACAGACACAGACGGCGGCGTCTCAGGCGCCGCCAATCAAAATCTCTCCACGTCCCTGCGAGGGACGCTAGGAGACATAGCCCCCCCACAGGATAGACTAGGCGTGTTGCTGGGAAGTTTCTTTCGCCGTTTCTTCTCTCCCAGTCATAACACGTTGCGAAACGGCAGTAAGATAGCGTAGGCCACCGCAAACCACCGATCCCGGCCCGCCGTGATCCTTCCCTTCGGGCTTTATATTACCCGTCGCCCGTTCTCAATTAGTATTTTGTGTCGCCCTATGGTGGGCATCATTAAATTCATTCCCCATTCATGGCAACAGTCCAGCCGAGGTAAAACTCCTTAGGGAGCTTCCTCGAGCAAGTTGCCCCCCCGGGCTCGAGCGCCTTCACTTCGCGAAGGCACTCGCCCCAAAGACCCCGGTAAAGTTGTAAGGTCTTCGGACCAACAACATAAAGTTTCCACCGCGATCTGGAGCTTCCCTCCATCAAAAACTACATTACGTCGCTCTCGCGTAAGTATTTCGATCTCGCGCCGCACCATCGAAATCCACTCGTCGTGTCCGCGTCCGATTATAAGCCTCGGCGAAAGGCTCTCGTGCGACGACCGCGTAACGTCCTCACGGACAGGGTCGACGTTATCACAAAACGGCTGGCCCGGATCAGCCCGCCCGCGGTTAGGACGGCAGGCTGGCAGGCACGGACAGACAGACACAGACGGCGGCGTCTCAGGCGCCGCCAATCAAGATCTCTCCACGTCCCTGCGAGGGACGCTAGGAGACATAGCCCCCCCACAGGATAGACTAGGCGTGTTGCTGGGAAGTTTCTTTCGCCGTTTCTTCTCTCCCAGCCATAACACGTTGCGAAACGGCAGTAAGATAGCGTAGGCCGCCGCAAACCACCGATCCCGGCCCGCCGGAATCCTTCCCCTCGGGCTTTATATTACCCGTCGCCCGTTCTCAATTAGTGCTTTGTGTCGCCCTATGGTGGCCATCATTAAATTCATCCCCCTCTCATGGCAACAGTTCAGCCGAGGTAAAACTCCTTAGGGAGCTCCCTCGAGCAAGTTGCCCCCCCGGGCTCGAGCGCCTTCGCTTCGCGAAGGCACTCGCCCCAAAAACCCCGGTAAAGTTGTAAGGTCTTCGGACCAACAACATAAAGTCAAGTCCAATAAAAAAAAAAAAAACATAAAGTCAAGTCCAATAAAAAAAAAAAGATCTATTTAGGCATGAAATGGTTTGGAGGGTAGAGAGGGCGCTAATAGTTCGAGTGCCTAAATAGGCCTTTCACTCAAGGGTAACATTCTGCTTTTCATTTCGAATATGAGAAAAGTATTAAAAAAAAACACCTCACCATTCACGACACCACTCCCCAAATTAACATTTGGTGTTCACCCGTATCAATTTGGTATTGCCAGGTTTACCTGAGTCTTTAGAAAAGTAATATAATGACAATAATAATGAAAGTGTGCCGCTATTTGCGAAATGAGGTTGGCACTCAGGATTTTAACCGACTTCAAAAAAGGAGTAGGTTCTCAATTCTCCGATTACTCCGAGATTTATGATCCGATTTACGGGATTCTTTTTTTGTTCGACGCGAAATAGCTGCCATTTGGTCCCTTAAAAATTTGACATAGTTTGGCCCAGTAGTTTTGATTTTATGAACATTTTTTTGTTCCCGTTTCTTGGGACCTATATTTTTCAAGGAGCGCGGCACCTTTCGTAAGTCTACCCATACATAGCTAGACACTAAAAAGTAACAAATAAAATAAAAAAACTTCGTTTAAAAAAACCGACTTCAAAAACTAAAAAACTAAAAAGTATAAAATAACTTATTTCTAAAGCTATTATTATTAATATATATTATCTAAAACATCTTGAAGTCGGTGCAAAGTAAAACATAAAAATTACTATATTTTTTTAAAAATTACTAAGCACCGACTTTATAATAGCTTTAGAAATAAGTTATTTCATACTTTTTAGTTTTTGAAGTCGGTTTTTTTAAACGAAGTTTTTTTTGTTATTAGTGTGCCGAAACATTAATGATTTTCAGTGCCCACCTCCTTAATCACAAAAGTCATGCGACCCATGGTGAAAACAAGCAAAATTTAATGAAACTATAGTCAACGCATCCTTACAGTGCTTTAAGAATCAGGTTCAGAAGGATTACTTTTCTATTGTGTATTTTATTTTCATTCCTAACACTGTTATATATATCATGTATGTTTGTATTGCCAAATGTATATATACAAAAACAATATAAATATATATACATGTTGTTACGAGTTGCTGGGTTCGAATTAAAATGCCGATGGAATTATTATAGAGTTTATTAGAAACGTATAACACAGGTACAAATATAACCGAACGCAACAAGTCCAAACGTAATCCAGAAGATTGTAATTCAATAACACGCGCAAAGTCCGTCAATAAATAGATCACCGAATGTACACAAGTCTCGCCTTGATCGTGGTTCTCGCACGACTGCCTCGTCCCTCAATCGAGGCATTGCTTTATACTGCGCAAATGCAATATGTCTGCCCGGCCGCGTGGACCGAATTTCCTAGAATCAGTTTGTACTTTAAATCCGACACACTTGGCTAATGACTGCCATAAAAGATTACAATACACAATGGGCTGGCTTAAACACAAAGTAAACAAAAAAAGTCCAATTGTCGAAAGGTATTAAAATGTGTTTCTACAGGTGTGCAGGTGTGAATTTGTCTTTGTCGGCGTCTAGGTCGTAACAATATATATACATTGTTTTTGTACTTATATGTAATGTGTATACCTATCATTTATCGACTGTACACCGTCAATATTAATACCCAGTCAAAGGTTGCGTGTGAAGATAGCTTTTTAGCGATAAGGCCGCCCATTTGTATTTTTTCTACTTCTGTTTCTCTATGCTTCGGTTGTATACTGTAAAGAGTTATCTATCTAAGTAGATTCTTAGAGTGTACTACGAGTATTTTACTCATCAAATAGTTTACTGGGATATTGTCAATACAATTGTAGTTGATACACTTACCACGTTCATAGTTGTAGATATATAATTATATTCTTTACTTTGGCTTAATATATAATTATATTCTTTACTTTGGCTTAATATACCACGATCCTGGTTACCACGAGCTCGACTTTCCAACTCAATTAATCGCATATACATTTCTACTAGGATTTTTGTAATAAAACTTGTATTTAAATAATATATAATTCTCTCATAAACACAAGTAGTTCAAGTTCAATCTTTTGGCATTTGGCTTTTGACGTTTGACAAGTGCTACCTTACAACAACATATTTTGATCTACGCTATGTTTATTATTCATGTTTAATCATAACTTCTAATCATAAAATAAATTATACATAACTATCCACTTCAAATTTCTTATTTATTTATTTAAATTTAATTTATCAGTTACTTAATGATCTACTTTTGTTATTGTTAATCAATGCCTATATAGTTGTGTTAGCCAGGACGTAAGGATACGACTAACTAATGAGAGTTGTGTATAAACCTCGCTCTCGTTGGTGGAAATTCAAAAATGGAAAAAAGACACTGGTTTTGAATTCAGTGACGAGAGATACTTTTTGTACTTCTGTAAGATACTTACTAGTGTGAAAATAAAAACCAGTGTTAACATCTAAGTTATATTTATTCAAGAGCCTTACGTCACGTCCAATATCATAGCACACTCTTCACATGCCAGTAGTAAGGCAAATAAATGCATTGTAAGATATAGGAGTTATTAAAAAACATATTTTTTGAAATAAAACTTCTATATAGACGAGGTCTTAGGATTTTTCTGTCACGAAAAAGCGTTACGGCCGAGTGGAGGGGGTAGAAGGTAATTGCGTGGTGAGAGGCGGCATAATTTTAGAGTAGACTAAGAATGCGTTTTTTTGGGTCCGGATCGAATTCAGGTTTTTTGTTTGATAAAATAAAATTAGTTTAAATAAAAAATTAATTAATAAAAATGTACCTAACCTAACCAAATCATAATTTGCAGTAAACCTGCGAAAAATCGAAATGTGTGCTGGGACACATAGTAGAAGTGAAACTTCAACGGACAAGTGGCAAAACGAATCGCAACAAAATTTTAACTTGAAGTTTTACGGACAGGTTTTCAAATTGGACAATACATTAACAATCTGCCCGTAAAACATCAAGTTACAATTATGTTGCGATTCGTTTTGCCACTTGTCCGTTGCCATTCGTTTTGTTATTTTGTTGCATGAGTTCAGCAGACAGACGGCCCACCTGATAGAAAGCAATTACAATTGCCACTGTGCTGCCACTCTCTAAAGGGAGAATGAAATTTGGCCACTAATGGCGGAACACAACTCAAAGTTTTTATAGCAGTACGCTAACTTACCACCTGGCTGTGCTTACGACAGGCCACCCGGACGCATGAAACTGTGGTCTTTCTTCGTTACTGAGTGGAAAAATTAATTCTCATAAGTTAATCGGAAGTTCCAAAAAGGACGGTTGGCGAGATGAAATCAGATCAAGCACGCCACCACAGCGTGTTGCCAGAGCGATGATTCAAAAAACGATTTTCGCCGAGTTGTATCACGTAGCATATTTTCCAAGAAATTAGATCGCTGAGAAAAAATCCCCTTAGGGGCTGTTTATATCTGCGGAAAGTGTGACGTGATTTTCCATTATTATATAGGTCGAAATATACACTTCAACCCCCTTATCATATATTGTAGTAGGGCCACAAATACTTCGTTTGCGTTGCCGTGACGGCAGATTTGTTAGTGAATTGGAGCCATGGTTCCAATTCTCTAATTACTACCGAATAAATGTCACTGCAAGCCACCTCTGTCAGATGCCAGGTGGTAGGGTATCTGCCCGTCTGAATGGCTACCACCCCTGGTCTAGAGTATGCCGCCATAACAACCTTGAGTTGTGTTTCGGCATTAGTAACCAGGTTACAGTCTCTCTAAAGAGAGAAGCAGCGCATTCGTAGCACCGTTAGTGTTGCAAATGTCCATAGGCGATGGTAACCGCTTACTATTAGGCGGCCCGTCTGCCTGTCTGTTGAACACATGCAATAAAAAAAACCTCTTTAGATACATTCGTCGATCTGTATTCGAGTTTCATGAAAGTCAGTTCAGTAGTTTTCACGTGATGACTCACTCTAACTGCTGCTCCGAATAAGCCCCCCCCCCTCAGTCTTAAAAATTCAGAATAGCATAGATACGAGATGATCGTTGATCATGTCATAATGGTATACAAACTAGTGATTCCGGCCTCTGTGAATCAGTGGTCTAAACATTAGCACGCCTTATACACGAAAACATATAAGTTCCGGATTCGATTCCCAACAATGTTAATTTCTTTTACTTTCTCTTATTAACTTTGATTTGTGTGCCTGGGATTAGTCCCAGACTTGTCCGTTACATATCCATATTATCCGCAAGAGTTAACTTGACACCTGAGCTGAATGCGCGCTCCGCTCCCGACCCCCGCCTTCTCACCGCTTTCGCCATCAACGCGTCAGTACCTAGCGCTTACGTCATCCAAGCGAAGTCTCAAGTTAACTCTTGCTGTACTAATAAATAAATGCGAAGTTAAAACTTTTTGTAGCCTTCTCATGATAAACCGGATTGAAAATTTGTAAGGGAGATTGTAAACATGAAAGACATAAGTTACTTTTGTGTCCAACAATAATTTTCAAAACGTTAAAAACTTGTATTGGCAACATAATAATTCCTTAAATTTGGGATATAAAAATTATGAAACATTTAGTAATATCGTCTTGGCAGCACGAACGAATTTCACTGGGACAGTAAGTGTCATTCTAAAAGTATATCTTGGTTGCCCCCTAAATTTCTCTTACAGAGCAATCAGCTTAAATAACAGAATTCGGTTATATCGCCTCTCTGTTTCTACCCATGGGATATTAACCTCATGTTTATTAACTTTTATTCAACATATTTATGACAACGCAAACATAAAATAACAAAATTAAATTACAAAAATATGCAATGTCCCTAAAGGGTGTTACGAGTTGATACATCGCGCGTGTGTGAAAACAAGGTTAACTTTACCGGCCTTAAAACAGACATACACTTATTATATACTTTATGTTGAAGAACATAAGGGTGAAATTTAGTGATAGCCTTAGTTGAAGGAGTTATGTGGTTGTTGTTCGCAACTAGCGTTCATTTTTCATGTACAATTTTGACGGAGAAATGTTGTGCCGCGCTGTAGAACTAAATGAAAACTAAATGAATACTTGCTGACGTCAGCTAAGATTAAAGGAAATAAGGCCCTCTTTCACCGCATGTAAAATTTTGATTTTACTTCATTTATATATTACATATGTATATTAAATACACATGAGCGCCTAATCTAGGTCTGACGTAACAGACATAGACACTGATGGTATATTATATATTTTTTTAGACTTAATTTTAAAATGGCCTGGCGAACCCGAAATCGTCAAGAATACGCTATTTCGATTACCCCATTTTTGAATTTTTATTGCAGGAGTTCAGCAGACAGGAAGACGGCCAACTCGATGGAAAGCGGTTACCATCGCCTATGGACATTTGCAACACCAGAGTTGCTATAAATGCGCTGCTACTCTCTTAAGGGAGACTGGAACCTGGTCACTAATGCCGGAACACAACTCAAGGTTGTTATGGCGGCATAGTGTAGACCAGGGGTGGTCGCCATCCAGTCGAGCAAATGCCCTACCACCTGGCTGTGGGTTGTTTTGTCACCTCTTACGACAGGCCACCCGGCCGTAGGAAATTGTATTCTTTCTCTGTTCCTGCACGGATAAAAAGAGTTGAAAATGATGAATGCCAGTCAAAAACCTTGAGTAGACATAACAACAGAAACGCAGCACAGAATTATCATTCGGGATATAATTCTGTTATATGGTTATATACGTAACATCCTCTCTCGTGCCAACCTGACAGGGAGCGGATTAAAATCTCCTGGAAAGTATGCACCACTTGGACAGTTTTCTGATCTATGGTCGGTTCCTACTTACTATTAATTCACTTGCCTTACCATCGGTTGAATTTGCACACTACATACTTGTATGAAGCTTATGTTAAACTTATACATACATGACTTCACGCCAGTTCTCTTGCGGGGTAGGCACGAACAACAGAGCGCCATTTGGGCTTATTCTTACACACCTCACTTGCTTCTCTGACATTCATAACTCTTGTCATGCACGCTCGTCTGTTCTTAAGGCTCCTGACATCATGGAAGGTGTGTCGTGGCCTTCCACGACTTCTGCATCCATCCACTTTTGCATTGTATATCTGTTTAGTCATTCTTTCCACATGCCCGAACCACCGGAGCATTCCTTTCCTTACCTTCACCCCGACACTCTTTCAGACCAACTTGAAATATGGTATGACCACATGTTAAACTTTAACAGATAATAAGGCAAATGAACGGTCGGTGAGATATAGGAGCCGACCACTGATGTGAATATTGCTATAACTATCACATGCTAAAGTGAAAGAAAACACCATGATGATACCTACCCTACACATCTAAATAAGCTTTATGTTAAACCCGGCATTGTTATTATAAATTAGCGGGTTTTCTCACTATATTTTCTGTTATTGTCAGCACGTGGTAATTGTAAGAATGATTATAGCTGTCTAAGCAGAAAATACTCTTACGTCCAATATTTGAATCTACGATTCCGAGTTCGATTCCAAGTATGGTAAAATTCGGAAACGAATTTTCTCCGTTATTTACTATGGTCTGGGTGTCTGGGTTCGACTCCAGAGTAGTCCGTTGTATATTAAACATAACACAAGCATAACTTGCTTAATTTAGGGATATACAATATTTTTTTTTTATGTAAGTATAGGTTTGCGTTTGACCACTGTCTCACCTGATGTTGAGTGATGACGCAGTCTAGGATAGATAATGCAATGCGATAGATCTTCTAGCTAAGCGTGCCACGCTTAGCTAGAAGATACCTATTCACTCGTGACTTGAAGACTTCAAGATTGTATTTGTCAGGAAAAATAG
This sequence comes from Dendrolimus kikuchii, assembly GCA_019925095.2. Lineage (NCBI taxonomy): Eukaryota > Metazoa > Arthropoda > Insecta > Lepidoptera > Lasiocampidae > Dendrolimus > Dendrolimus kikuchii. Next base: position 2,188,274 of record CM034404.1, read on the forward strand.
ACTCCGTCAAATTATTCCACTCTTCGGCAGTGCGCACCAGAAAAGGTGAAGCGAAGCGCTTCGTTCTGATTGGTGGTAATATATATAATTATATAATATGTGTGTTTGTCTGCCGGTTTTATTATCACATCTTTGAATCAGACGCTAGTGCTTTAGCAATAAGGCTACCATAACTATAATACAAAAAAACACTTGTAGGAGTGAGACGTGAGTGCTTTTTCCCATCCCAAAATAGCTGTATACATACACACACACACACATATGTTATAATTATAATAATAATCGGCAAACAAACACACATATTATATATCCCCAAACTAAGCAAGTTACGCTTGTGTTATGGGTAATATACAATGGACTACTCTGGGGCCGATCCCAGACACCCAGACCATAGTAAATAACGGAGAAAATACGTTTCCGAAATTTACTATACCAGGAATCGAACCCGGAGACTCTGCGTTAGAGTGAGGTAGGTCGGCAAAGGCTTAACCCGCTCAACCACAGAGGCCGTCTAAATAATATGTATTATTACTAAATTTTCAATTACTAAAATTTACATTATTTGTCATCATTCTTTCTCACACGTGCGTTCGTGTGTTTGTGTGTGTACACACACACACACACACACACACACACACACACACACACACACACACACACACACACACACACACACACACACACACACACACACACACACACTCGAACATATGAACGCATACACGCACACACACATATATATGTATCTGAGCGTTACAGTCACGCAAGGTTAGTGCTTTTCCCCACCCCAAAAAAGTTCAACGTGCCTAAAGAAGGCTTCCCTTCAAAAATACGTAAAGAAAAACAACTCTAATCCCTGTAAACTATCGAGGAAGTAATTAAAAGCTTTGGCTGTAAACAATATACTCGAAAAAAAGGTCAGGCTCTAATCGTTCTTGGAAGTCCAAGAGCGATTAATTAGTAGGGGGAATGACAAAAATACGCCCGCTGCTGGGATTTAATCACGAAAACTGTGACGTAATTAAAGGATGTTTCATTAAACAGCTTAGCAGGGAAACAATATCGTGAATGGTTACACCACTGTGTGTTTGGAGTTGGGAAGTAATAGTTGATTATTGAGAGGCGAAAGTGACCTATTTAGGCACAAGATGGTTTGGCGCATGAGCGTAGCGTAAATAGGCATTTCACTCGAGATTAACACTTTTAAAATTCCGTTGAAATTATCACAATCTTTAATATAAATACACGCACGTAAGTCATAGTTCTTACAAACACAACCGGATACAACAAGCTCAAAACATAAGGCAGAAAATCGTAATAACATAAAACGCGTAAGGTATATAGATAGGAGATTATCACTAAGAAAGTACGCTTATGTATACGAAAGTACACTTAAATACTAACACGTCGATCGCAGCTGAAACTCAACTAACTCAGTCTCAACGGGCCGACCTTATATATTCACAAAATATACATGGCCCCGCAACAATATGGCCACTATTCTTTGGAATTCTCAAACTCGTAAGCTTAATTGGTTTCTAAGAATCTGCAACGAAATTTTAACAATAAAAAATTTGTGACGTCTTCGACTCGACGGCCGGCCGGATAGATTACAAACTGACAAAAATTACTGTGAAAAAGAAGGAAGAAGAAAGAATTACAGATAATTCAAATAGCAAAGGTAATAAAACATCTGGTTGCTTAACAGTTATATGGAGTTCGTCTTCTCGGAACTTCAGTTGTAGCAATATTTACCTCACAGTACGATGGTAAACCGAGGGGCATTAATTACTTCACTGTAGCGATGGAGAGGGGATTTCTGGTTTTTTTAAGTTATGTTTCGTCATGGGCCTTTTCGTCATAATATCTGGAATGACTTGAGACTTTCCAGTTCTGTTAATTTTTAACATGATTTCTAATAGTGTTGTTGCTGAAATGATGATTATATCTGTGCTGTCCTTCTTTGCTCATTCCATCTATTATAATATTTATTTTGCCAAATCCCAAGCCTATGTTAAACAAGAATAAAAGCAAGGCGTTTGGCGCACACCTTTTCGGGATATTATCGGAGATGTCCTAATTAAGGGGACGCGAGATGGGCGGAGGCCGGCCATATTGCGACCTTTCAATAATTAACATTGTGGGACAATGGGGGATTAGCCCAAGGCAAGAGTATTCCGCGATGAACATATTCGCGTTGTTACAGTAAACAGAGCGCCTAAAGAGGTCGATTTCACAGATTCATATGACGAAAATAAGAAGTATAAACATAAAGCGGTGAAACCATTGCTATGTTTGCAAGTCAATAACTAAAAAAAAGTCTTACAATCTCCAGTATATTTAGACACCAGACCTAGACCTATAGATCAATTCCACTAACGGACAACCAGATGCACCCGTTTGCGCCTGCGTTACATGGTGGAAACACCACCAGCCAGGAAGCCAGGACTAAGCGTTTCGCTTCATACTTTCTGATTCTCATTGCCCCAGAGTGGATTAATTGAAAAATTCAGTCTTGACGTTTTTCAGCGCCGGCCCTAGCCTGTAGGCCAACTTGATAAATGCCGCTCCCATCGAAGCTTAAGAAAACTTCGTGAACTAGAAAAATTATATAAATAATTCCACGAAGTACACCGGCCTACCACAAAGTAAGTTTTTATTACCCTCCGCATTTGGAGTTCTTTTGTGTTTAAAATTTGCAATTAGACAATAGCCTATTGTTATTGTACTTGTTTATGATCGTTCGCAGGTATAATCCTGCAGGTGTGCAGAATTATGTTTTCTGGGAATAGCGTCGACAGAGACGCAGGTGTGATTCGTGGAAATCATTGTTTACCCGGTCGTGACCCATTGTAAGCTGAGTATAAAGGTATGCCCGAGTGGAGAGATTGGGAGTCAAGCGATGACTACGATACGAGTAAGACGTGTGTAGTACATCAATGAGCGATATAGTGACGGACTCTGCGCGTGTTATTAAATTGTGTATTACATTGGGACTTATTGCGTCTAGTTATATTTGTAACTATGTTATACGTGTTTGTATAGTTCTAGTAAATTCTATAGTAATTCCAATGGCATTTTTAATTTGAGCTCCACACTCGTAACAATATGAATACAGACCTTATTAACGAAAAATTGTTTTATTGAAAAAGGTGAAGGTTGTGAATAAGTTCATCTTATACGGTCAATACTGACCTTGCAAGGTCCACGAATTACCAAGTAATCTGTCAGCGATTGGTGCTGAGTCGATACGTGAATTAATCCAAGCAGCGGGCTATTTACAAGTGGTTCACTTGCCGTCTGCGCGTGAACAGCCGAGGTAAAACTCCTTAGGGAGCTCCCTCGAGCAAGTTGCCCCCCCGGGCTCGAGCGCCTTCGCTTCGCGAAGGCACTCGCCCCAAAAACCCCGGTAAAGTTGTAAGGTCTTCGGACCAACAACATAAACTCAAGTCCAAAAAAAAAAAGATCGGGAGTCAAGCGACGACTTCGATACGAGTAAGACGTGTGTAGTACATCGATGAGCGATATAGTGACGGACTCTGCGCGTGTTATTAAATTGTGTATTACATTGGGACTTATTGCGTCTAGTTATATTTGTACCTATGTTATACGTGTTTGTATAGTTCTAATAAATTCTATAGTAATTCCAATGGCATTTTTAATTCGAGCTCCACACTCGTAACAATATGAATACAGACCTTATTAACGAAAAATTGTTTTATTGAAAAAGGTGAAGGTTGTGAATAAGTTCATCTTATACGGTCAATACTGACCTTGCAAGGTCCACGAATTACCAAGTAATCTGTCAGCGATTGGTGCTGAGTCGATACGTGAATTAATCCAAGCAGCGGGCTATTTACAAGTGGTTCACTTGCCGTCTGCGCGTGAACAGCCGAGGTAAAACTCCTTAGGGAGCTCCCTCGAGCAAGTTGCCCCCCCGGGCTCGAGCGCCTTCGCTTCGCGAAGGCACTCGCCCCAAAAACCCCGGTAAAGTTGTAAGGTCTTCGGACCAACAACATAAAGTCAAGTCCAATAAAAAAAAAAAAGCTTGCGAGCGAGGCGAATCGGTGCTGGTTGGATTCAGATAGTTGTATTAACTGTTAGGATATAACAATAACACTCGAGCAATAAAAATACAAAACATCAATTACAATATTTTTAGGCAAAACAATAGGCGGCCTGATCGCTTAGAGCTATCTCTTCCAGTCAAACTAACTTATAAAATATTCTTGGTTAATCTCCCGATGTAATCGTACAAAAATTAAATTTTTTGCAATACGTACTAAGTTTTTATGATAAATATATATATTTCAAATTCAAATTCAAAAGTTTTTATTCAAAATAAGTTCCACTGGAGAACACTTTTTGAAGGTCATACATGTAAGTTAAAATTTAATTTTTACTTCCTATTCTATGTACACCGCTTCGCAACGTGTTGATGCTGTAAAGGAGAAGAAGCGGCAAGAAACTCCCCAGCATCACGTCTAGATAAATATTGTTTTTCTTTACATTTCATATTCTATTTATATCTCAAATTCTTTTGTTTTATAAGTTTTGTACAGAAGTATGTTACAGAATTACTTTTTGAAGAATTAATGGAATGCTCTGCCGGCAGATGTCCGGTCTGCTAAATCTAACCATTCTTTTAACAGACTTGTGAAGGAGCACTATTTAACTGTATAATGTGTTTATTGATTGTTTTGTATGTCTATGTACGTATATATTTTTATAACTATAATATATGTATTATAATTATTTTATTATTATCTATTTCAACTGCACGCCAGCGCTATCTATGTAATTAGTTCTTGTCCATCCAAAGGTTGCCTGGAAGAGATTGCTTTTAGCAATAAGGCCGCCCATTGTACTACCTTTTAGTATGTAAGTTTATTGTGCACTTTTCCTATATAATGTTGGTGTACAATAAAGTGTATGTCTCCACAAATTCCTTACAGATAAATGATGTATATACTTTAGATCATTCAATTTGTGACAAATGTGTATAAAGTAAGTACTGATAAGGTACCCATAACATAACTGTGAGAATTTTCTGTAAGGTATGTAGAGGTATTAGTAATCGGCAGACAAACACACATATTGTATATCCCCAAATTAATAATAATAATAATTACCCGCAAGGGGGATTTGTGGCGAAGCCTTAGGTGAGTAGCGACACCTCGTACCTGACTCCGGGGGCCAAGGCAAGGCCCCCACCTCCGTGCTTGCCTTAACCAGCCGGCACGGAGTGGAGATCGCTAGAGCTAAGACTCAAGCTCCAGAGGTGGAAGTGATAAATGGCATCACGTCAGAAGTAGCTACGGTGAACCTGCAGCCCACCTCTCTACACCCCTTAGCCACTCACACCCATGTTGCCCCTGCCTTCTATGGCATTTTTAGGGGCCCATGCAGGGAGTGGCGAGTCACCGTCTGCCCATTTTTCCATGTTCCCCGACCATTGCGACGGGCAGACGCCATAGTCCCCATATTCCCATACACCTTGTACCACTAGCAGTTCACCCCAATAGCCCGGTACTTTTTGTCCTCATTTCCCACAATAGTCCTACACTAGCCGGGGCTTGTCCTTGCATGCATTATTATATGTTGTAGACAGGGATAATCGCCGGTCAGTGTCACGCCACATTTACATTAAATTTGTCAAAGGGTCTCTACGTGTTGACCTTCCCATGGCCCCACGTAAGCCTTCCAAATGTCCGGGCCATTTTTATGGCCCGTGGTCTCAAAAGAAACATAATAATCATTTAATTCGAGTCAATTTATATCTTCAATTCATATCTTGGTTAGTAAAATCACATAGAACAGAAATACTTAAAATTAGTGTTAGTAGAGCTTATAGCCTAAAGTTTTGTATCAATCATAGTACTTGCTTTACATTTGCCAGCACAACAATTGAGAGCGGGCACATCAAATCTGTCAGCCAGCACTTTTAGGATGTTGTTAGAGCTGGCCCGAATCCTGCAGAGCAACGAGGCAGCTCTTTTCCTAACAGCGTAATAATCGTCAACTCGTGCTTCAGCGAACATACCTGATGCACTACAGAACCTGGGCAGCCCCATCAACATCCTGAAACCATTATTATATTGGACCCGCAAAGCGTTGCTGGCTCTTTGCGTACTGTTGGTCCACAAACTGCACGTATAAAATACCTGTCAGTATGCTTTAAATAGGCTTATTTTTAATTCATTACTACAGCGTCCGAAGTGGCGAACCAACAGATTGCATCGAACCGCCAGCGCCCTGCGTTCCCTCTTCATATCATCGTGATCCTTGAGATCTTTGGTAACATGGTGACCGAGATATTTACATCTATCAACCAGATTTAGTGCGCTACCTTTCAATTTAAATAAGCTTAAATTAAGCAAGTTAACGCTTGTTTTATGGGTAATATACAACGTAGTACTCTGGGGCCGATCCCAGACACCCAGACCATAGTAGATAACGGAGAAAATACGTTTCCGAAATTTACTATATCAGGAATTGAACCCGGAGCCTCTGTGTTGCAGTGAGGTAGGCCGGCAAAGGCTTAGCCCGCTCAACCACAGAGGCCGTCAATTAGTCGTCTCAATAAAAAAATCATGTGTCTCTAACAGCCTCTAATTTAATAGAAGTTAGTTAGAATCTTACTTACCCTCCCATCCCATGATCTCATCCCACCCACCCATCCACCTTTTTTTTTTGACAGCGCTGGAGGAATGCATTTGCGCATATCCTCAGGCCACCAAGGGGTATGTGGGACTCCTGGCTGCCGGTGTAGCACATAAGCTTCAACGTTATAGCTTGCAAGCACCGACCGCCAGACTACCCACTAAACCTTTCAGCGTCCCTCTGCATCATAATGAGGCGCCACGGGACCGTAACCATGGGTATGACTGATCCATCCACCCACCTATCAACCACCCACCCATCCACTCCACCCTACTTAACATACCCCCATGTAGTGAATATTTATTTACTTAAATATAGTAAGTAGTAGTTATACTAATTCTATCCGTGCAGGAACGGAGAAAGAATACAAGTTCCTGCGGCCGGGCGGCCTATCGTAAGAGGCGACAAAATAACCCACAGCCAGGTGGTAGGGCATTTGCCCGACTGGATGGCTACCACCCCTGGTCTAAAGTATGTCGCCATAACAACCTTGTGTAGTGTTCCGGCATTAGTGACCAGGTTCCAGTCTCTGTTAAGAGAGCAGCAGCGCATTTGTAGCACCTTTGGTGTTGCAAATGTTCATAGGTTATGGTAATAGCTTTGCATCAAGTGGGCCATCTGCCTGTCTGCTGAACTCATGCAATAAAAAAAAAATACATAAGTAAAATGTAACTTCTTAAAAGTAAAAAAAAATTGACTTTGGCAATCTCATTCGCCCGGGCAAAAGGAGAAAAAAGAAATTCATAGAAGTTAGTTAGTAATTATATGAAATTATTTATTAAGACAATTTTTTTTCATTTAGTGTTAATTAATCTATTTATTTGGACAACACAACAGATAACAATCAATAATTTATTAACATAATAATGTTTGCAGATTATTAGGTCTATATTGGTATCCAAGCATGCTGACACATCAGCGTTAAAATAATATTTTTGTGAACATGTTACCTGTCTGTCTATTAAACACCGCAAAACGAATCCGACCACAAAATGGCGGCATCTTCCATCAACCAAAAAGAAATTGGGGGGACAGAGATAGATATACATACATATTAGCAAGCAAAAAGAGATGGAAATATGTAAGTAGTAAGAATGTGTGTGTGAAGTTGTGAAGTTTGAACAAGAGATGGTGGTACTTTTAGAAAAGGTAGAAGATTCTGGAAGGAAAAGATAAAGACAGATACATTTCAGAAAGGGATAGACGATGAACTAAAGTTCTAGAATAGAAGGTTCGGGAAGGAAAATACAGAGATGGATAGATGTATAGAAAGGAAAAGAAGATTGAAATTATGGGTTCTAGAAGATTCGTTTCCAGCAGCAGCGTAAGGCGCGCCTACCGGGCAGTTTAGAGTCGAGTTCAGTTCACGATAGTGAAGTGACAAGTGCGATACGAAAGAGTTGGAAGAGAAGTTTAATAGAAGACAGTGACGAGTTTAGTGGTGAATTTAGTGAAAAGTTTAGTGGACAGTTCAGTGAAGGAGGAGTGTAGCGTAGTTTGAGAGAAGATCCAGAAGCGAGCTATACGCGGTAAATTAGGAGGTGAGCTCTGCAGTAGCAGGCGGTGGTCTGCGAAATATCGGCGACGGTATTATGAGTGAGACAACTTATCGTCGAGACAGTGCATCGTTAGTCGTGCGTGTAGAGGCGACCCTGCGGAGAGTAATCAGGTGCGGCTGTGTAAGTAAGGTAGGTAAGTAGGTAAGAGAAAGAATACAATTTCCTGCGGCCGGCGGCCTGTCGTAAGAGGCGACAAAACACCCCCCAGCGAGGTGGTAGGGCATTTGTCCTACTGGATGGCGACCACCCCTGGTCTAGGGTATGCCGCCATAACAACCTTGAGTTGTGTTCCGGCATTAGTGACCAGGTTCCAGTCTCCCTTAAGAGAGCAGCAGCGCATTTGTAGCACCTTTGGTGTTGCACATGTCCATAGGCGATGGTAACCGCTTTCCATTAAGGGGGCTGTCTGCCTGTCTGTAGAGCTCCTGCAATAAAAAAATTGTTAACAACTATACCTACACTATCCAATGTAATTTGTCCTGAATAAAATGATTTTCTTTATTTCTGAAATCAGTCCAGTAGTTTTTGAGTTAATTCGTTACACACATACAAAAGTACAAATCTTTCCTCTTTATAATATTAGTATAGTATAGATAAGTTTACGCACACAAGTATTACAAAAATGCTTCGCTTCATTTGAATCTTGTGAGCGTAGGCTCCGTCTATACTTTATGCATTCGTCTATGGTCCCTTATTTAATATTTCATAAAATCAATAATTAGCACTTATAATTAAAATGGACAGGTCTACAGGTAAACTCGGCTATGTTTGTTTATTCACTTAACATTTTCTTGCGTTAATTGTACTAACCAGTTAAATTTTGACTTCGGCACTAATGTACGTGATACTTGTGTACTATATTAACATGCATTGAAGGTAATAATAGAGGCAAACCATAAAAGACGGAAGACTAGGAATATATGGGTATTAATATTGGCTTCTTTGCCGTCTTTTAGGTCTTAGCCCATGACGAGCTGTTTTTCTTTTTTTTTTTTCGCCGGGCTCCCCGTCGTGGTTCAAGACAGGGTTTACGTTTCTTTTATATTTTTATCTCTTTATTCAAAAACTTTAACTTATTTCTATTAACTGCTATTTTGTGCCAAATAATTTTACAAATTGGGATTTGTTGGTTGAGGTTGGGTTAGGTTGGAAGTTTGGCGGGGTCAGTCGTCTCGGTTGCAGCCAGTTGGCGTCAAGCTGGTCTGATTTGACGTACATTCAGATGACACTGTAAGGTGTAAAAACCCTGGGAGGAATCCAGAGTGCCGTCCTTGACTGAGGACGACACTTGGACCAGGCTGCGACGCTCGTTGAGAGTTGGCGCGCCAATCAGAGAGATCGGTGCATACTGCGTAAGCGGTGATCCCGAACCCTGACGGAGAGATGGCCTTCGGGCTATCCACACTGTCTGCACCATAGTGGTCAGTACGGTACCCCTTCCTTCTGAGTTGACGACTATAGCGGCATGATATGCCATTAGCGACCCCACTTTTAAAGCCTGCCAGGGCACGCGGAGTTGGGAATCCCGCATTCACGTAGCCCTGGCATAAGGCGCAGGACGGAACACCCAGGGGTTTTAGTGGGTATCCCTAACTGGGGCGTGGCAATAGCGTGGCACCGGTTCTGACCGGGCACGCTAGTGCCACCCCCGATCTGGCGAATCCCACACACTCACACGGGTCGCGAACATCCCCCCAGGCTTCTGTGCCTGTCGCGGCTTAGTCCTCAAACGGATTTCCCCTGGCCAAAAAAAAAAAAAAAAAAAAGGTTGGAAGTTTGGTAAAAGGTTGGAATGTGATTATGGGTAGGTTTGGTAGTGGTGTTTGGGTCGGGATGGGTGGGGTTATTATGGCTTAGTCCTCAATCGGATTTCCCCTGGACAAAAAAAAAAAGAGGGTGAGGTTATCATGACGAGCTGTGTTAGGCCATGGTAAGTCAGAGAAGCTCCCGGCCGTGGTACGCACCATGGTCGGGAGCTCTACCGGATGGGACGCCGTCTACTCCTTCTGCGAGCAAGTCATGTTCGCGAAGGAAGAGGCGGAACGGGAGCGTGAGCGTAATTCCCTGCTCCGCTCCCGCCAACGGAAGACGCGCCGACGCCGGAGGGCGGATTTCGACCTTCGGCCACCGTAAGCGGACGGCGCGGGGCCCCTTGGGGTATAGGGGTTCTCACTCATCCGCATATGCCGTCGAGATGAGAGCGCGAGTGTTCCGTGCGCACTCATCTCTCCTCCCGTGGGGGGCATTACAGACCGCCCCACGCCAAAGAGAGCATGATGATGCCGGGGGACTCATCCCCGGCAATGGAAGAGGCCTCGTGAGGGGGGCCCACGCCTGCCAGGGCTGCGGAGAGGCCAAGTCATATATCCGTAGCCCTGGCATAAGACGAAGGACGGAACACTCAGGGGTTTTAGTGGGTATCCCTAACCGGGGGTGGCAACAGCATGGCACCAGTTCTGACTGGGTATGCTGGTGCCACCCCCGATCTGGCGAATTCCACACACGGGTCGCGAATTTCCTCTCAAGGTTCTGCTCTTGTCTCGCCCCCTTTTCCCCTGGCTGAAAAAAAAATGGTAAGTCAGAGAAACTGCAAGCGGCGTCTTGTATCAATCGATGATCATTCTAGAGATGTCTAAACGCGCGTCAGATCTTCCTATGCACTTGCTAGATTTATAGTGGATAGAATGTATATATATTTGTCTATTGTATCCATCATACGTCACCAAAAAAAAAACAGAAGTACCTTCAATTCAAAATCACAGTGTTTTTTTATTGCATGATTTGTATATGCTACTACATATGTTGTGTATGCTACCAATGTGCTGCCGCTCTCTAAAGGAAGTCTGGAACCTGGCCACATTTTTTTATTTATTTTTGCTCACCTGGTGGTAGGTAGCTACCGTCGCCCATGGACATCTGCAACACTAAGGGAGCCGATGCGTTGCCAACCTCTTTGAGACTTTAAATATCTGTTCACACCCTTTTTGAGGAGCTTCATATTGTAGCGGTTTGATAAAATCCCGGGAAGGAGTTTATTCCAGAACTTGGACACATATGGCATGCAGGAGCGTCCACCATGTACCGTGGAGGACTTCCAAGTGTCTAGGATGTGTGGATGAACTCCCAATCGCCGGCGAGTGGTACGATGATAGAATATATGTTTTTTAATATTTATTAATATCAATATTTTTTATTATTCAAATTCAAATTTATTTAACTAAACTTCACATTACATGACAGCTATAATTTTTTTTTTCAGGCGGGGGAAATGCTTTTTACGCACAATACTGGGTCCTTTGCAAGGGATTAGACCATAGTTGATCATAGAGGCCTTTCCAGAAGGGGCAATCCAAACAGTAATCAACCGGTTTGTGTGGAGACTCGAGCCCAAATGGCTAATACCCACTAAAACCACCCTCCTCCGACGGCCCCGCACTTATGGCAGGAAAGGCATGAGACTTAGAACGTAGTTACGCCCACGCCGATCCTAGCGCAATAAGTGCCTGAGAAAGCCCCTGGAAAAGCTAACTTACTTCGACGACAAGGGTGAAGACTCCTCTGCTCCCTTGATGCATGAGGGCCCTAAAGCCGTAATGATCATAGCTCTGCAGTATGGCTTGCACCAGGCTACCAAGCGAATCAATCGGATCTACTATTGTCTCGAGTTCAAACCTCTGTGGTGCCCAGGCTGCACACTCGACTAGCGTATGAAACGCCGTGTCAAGTGCGCCACACTGGTGGCATTGGATTGGGGTGAAGGTTGACAGCCCGCAATCTGAAGGTCAGAGTCCTGCGTTTCCGCGAGAGCTATCGCAACAGCTGCGGTCGAGTCGCTTCCACCGTATCAACGCCGGCCACAGGGTTTTCCAACTCTACCGACCAAGATTAGCAGAACCGCGCTGGGCGGAGCAGAGCTCGACGCTGGCGGTCGTCATCGGAAGGGAGGGGTGTTTGGGGAGGAGGTTTGGGAGGAAGGGGAAGGAATACAAGGATTTGGAGTGGATAGGTGGGACACCACTGTCACGGAGTGAAGGGGGGAATGTGACACTGTCCGCTAAGGACCCCGGGGACGCATCCCCTTGTACCGCTTCCTGGACGGAGACGAGTCCAGGGCGACACCCCCTGGAGGGAGCTATAATAAAAGATTGTGCTAAGTGACGTTATCCTGGTTGTCGCGTTCTGAGCGAGATATGGCTCCTAAAGAACCCTGCACTAGGCAAAGTCTGTGTCGCAGGGATCATATAATTTATATATATATACATATTTTTTTTTATTTTTTTTATTGCATGAGTTCAGCAGACAGGCAGACGGCCCACTTAATGGAAAATGGTTACCATCGCCTATGGACATTTGCAACACCATAAGTGCTACAAATGCGCTGCTGCTCTCTTAAGGGTCACTGGTACCTGGTCACTTAGGCCGGAACACAACTCAAGGTTGTTATGGCGACATGCTTGAGACCAGGGGTGGTAGCCATCCAGTCGGGCAAATGCCCTACCACCTGGCATATGAAATGAAACATTATTCAATACATATTTATAGTATGGAAGTGTGAGCGCTTGAGTGTGTTGCGACTGTGTGCGTGCATTCGGCAGTGTGTGTATGTGTGTGTGTGTGTGTGTGTGTATGTGGGCGTGTGAATATATGTGCGTGTGAGTGTGCATGTATTTGTATATATTTAAGACACAATACTTGGCGACGTAGGCACCAAATCAGATATAGAATGACGTCTTACGGCGGCGTAAATAAAGAGATTAGCGGTAATAAGACACCTGCAAAGGATTAGTATCGGCTTGCAACAGAAGTATATATCTAACCCATTAGTCCGATCGCCGAGTGAGTTGTAAGTCGCAAATACGACGTCCGCCAATTCGTGGGAGTTCTCCCGGAATTGAGACGGATTTCTCGTTACCTTTTGGTATTACCCACGAATCAGTGCTCGTTTCATAAAGTGGCAGATGGCGGTGTTTTCCTCTAACGATTCTACGTTATTTCGGCTGCTCTTGAGTATAATTTTCGGCAATTTTACCGACCGGCGTAAATCGTTTACAATATTATTATGTTATTGTTTCATATTTATATGTATTTATCTGTGCAGGAACGGAGAAAGAATACAATTTCCTGCGGCCGGGCGGCGTGTCGTAAGAGGCGACTTAACTGGATGGCTACCACCCCTGGTCTAAAGTATGTCGCCATAACAACCTTGAGTTGTGTTCCGGCATTAGTGACCAGGTTCCAGTCTCCCTTAAGGGAGCAGCAGCGCATTTTTAGCAAGTTTGGTGTTGCAAATATCCATAGGCGATGGTAACCGCTTCCCATCAAGTGGGCCGTCTGCCTATCTGCTGATCACCTGCAACAGTCCTATGTTTTATTTAATGACATATATAAAAAAATACGATCATAACAATACAGAGTATCAAATAAAAACATATAAACCTAAATTGTAACCTGTACACACAAACAAAATTCTAATCTATCGTAGAAAATGCAAATGTTAAAACAAGAACGATACAGGCTTTAAATTATGAACCTAGGATTATCAGTGTGACTGTTAATAATATCACCAAGGATTTGAAATGTTTAGATTGAAAAAAAATGTGTACGTGTGTGCAGTTCACACGCAGTAGAAGTGAAACTTCAGAAAATACACACACAGATAATTCTTCTCTAACTTTTGTTAATATTAATATAATTCCTTTAGCCTACATCCGTCTGCATGTTATGATTCAAATTTTTTTTTATGGATGTATAAATTTGCGTTTGTCCACTGTCTCACCTGATGTTGAGTGATGACGCGGCCTAGGCTGGAGCGTGCTTACCTATAAGATAGAAAACCAACCTAAATTACACTTTAAATCACTAGCATAAAGTTCAAAATTCAATGCACTGTTACGCACAATTTTCGTTGATCTACGTGTAAAAGAACATCTGCCTTAAGTATATACAGGTAGAGCTAAAATTCCATTGAAATCTTTTGTCTTATTTAAATTGAAAATTAATATTAACAGGTAAAGAGAAATGTGTTATTTCGATTTAAATAAAGTTGAATTTTATGTGTTTATCTCTTTTAAGTGTCACTTTTTCGTTTCATCGATTTTCAAATCACAACGATTATAAAAGAAGTTTCACTTCTAAAAATTTATGAGTTTAAAAGCCGAAAACATTTTGTACAATCAATTTGTTATCTTTTACCTCTAATAATTAAGATATTTTCCGCGCTATATTACTATTATTTTTTTTATTGCAGGAGATCAGCAGACAGGCAGACGGCCTACTTAATGGAAAGTGGTTACCATCGCCTATGGACATTTGCAACACCAACGTTGCTACAAATGCGCTGCTGCTCTCTTGAAGGAGTCTGGAATCTGGTCACTAATGCCGGAACACAACTGAAGGTTGTTATGACGACATACTTTAGACCAGGGGTGGTAGTCATGCAGTCGGGCAAATGCCCTACCACCTGGCAAAATTATAAAGGATTATTAATAAAGGAATCAGTGTAAAAGTGAGTATATTACTATCTTTGCATTTTTTTTATTTTCGCATATACCTACTTTAAAAAAAGGAATAAAGAAAGCATATTCAAATAAATTTTGTATCAGAAAATACATAATTTAAGAGTATTTTTCACGATACACGTTCCTGTATTGAAAACCCTAGTATATCATATTTTGTAAATATAACAATGATAACTTAGTGTAGCTGTATTATCGTACGACCGAAACGGGACTGTACCGCCCCGGTAATGATGGGGTGGGAATGAGTCCCTGATTGAAAAGTGGAAGCGATTTCATCCCCCTTCCTGCAGGGGGTAGGCAGGGGCTCTATTTTTTATTATTCCCCCTCTTTATGGTTGACAAATCAGGAGAAGTTAAGTACTTTTTTTTATTGCGTTAAACCGTCTGGTTTATGGTTGTGGTTTCGGGTTTGATTCTCGAGTTTGAAAAAAATAACATTCACGACCGCTTCTCTTAATGAGGGTGGTGTTTAAATGATACACATTAAATAGATGTTTGTGGGTGTGAAGTTGCATGGAAAGCTTGAGTAAAATGTGTTTTACTTTCACGCGGCTTTGCCCGAATTTTCTTTGGATACTTCACCAAACAGATATTTCACATAATAATTGAAGACATGAGTAAATGAAAGGGATATGTTTTTTTTTCGCCTTCACCATCATAAATCAAGATAGAGGTCTTTTTATTCTTTTCTTTTTTTATTTATCTTATTACTACTGTACACAGGGAAAGGGTAAGGGGTTCTTTATTTCTTAATTTTCTTTTCTTTCTTTTCAAAACTCTTATATCTATTACATTTGGTACTAATTCTAATTTACACTTTTATATTTTCTCTATATCTATTTTTTATTTTACTTAACTATTTTTATGCTATTTATTGCTACTGTTATATTTCATTTCTTATTTTCCATATCTATACTAGTTTCTTACTTACTAAGGTTGAAAGGGATGTTAAAATAGGTAAATATTGATCTGCCAGGGCTGCGGAGAGGCCAGGTCATGTACTCGTAGCCCTGGCATAAGGCGAAGGACGGAACACCCAGGGGTTTTAGTGGGTATCCCTAACCGGGAGTGGCAATAGCATGGCACCAGTTCTGACTGGGCATGCTAGTGCCACCCCCGATCTGGCGAATCCCACACTAGGTCGCGAATTATCCCCCCAAGGTTCTGCCCTTGTCGCGGCTTAGTCCTCAATCGGATTTCCCATGGTTAAAAAAAAAAAGGGTATATATTGATAAATTGGCCTGCAAAGCTCTTTTACTATAACTTTTCTACACATATAACTTCTTCATTACTTACTATTTTCAAAATCAAATTCAAAAAGCGTTGTTTTCAGTTCTAATATGGTTTCCTTGCCTGTTTACATTACATGTTCTTTTAACGTATTTTTTTTTAATGTCACAAAACTCCTTCATTTTTTTTTATTGCAGGAGTTTAGCAGACAGGCAGAAGGCCCACTTGATGGATAGCGGTTACCATCGCCTATGGACATTTGCAACACCAAAGGTGCTACAAATGCGCTGCTGCTCTCTTAAGGGAAACTGGAACATGGTCACTAATGCCGGAACACAACACAAGGTTGTTATGGCGACATACTTTAGACCATGGGTGGTGGCAATCCAGTAGGGAAAATGGCCTACCACCTGGCTGTTGGGGTTGTTTTGTCGCCTCTCACAACAGGCCGCCCGGCCGCAGGAAATTGTCTTCTTTCTCCGTTCCTGCACGGATAGATTCCTCATCTACTCATGTCTTCAATTATGCTAGCTGAACTTCTACGTTGTCAAAAGTGAGAGTGAAAGTGAGAAGAGAGTTCAGTCCCAAGATCGTGAACAAACAAACATGTAATGGATGAATGGACTTTATATGGTACTATATTGTATACTAGGATATGCCCGCAACTCCGTCCACTTGAAATTCCCGCCTGATTCCCGGGACACAAAGTACCGCAGCGTTAGAAACGTATGTAAGATATTATTTTAGTGAAAACTGTGTCGAAATAAGCGAATTTTTTTACACCCGAAAAGCTAAAAATCGCTCCCGGGAAGGCGGGATTCGCGGGATAAAAAATATCATACATTTTATTACGTAAAATTTGCTATCGATCAGTAATACAATCGCATTGGAAATTGATTTTTTTTAAATGTGGCCGTTTTAAAAATTCCCTAACACACATGGCACCAGATAGGACAATATATATAAGTATAGATATAAGACCCACACTGCACATGCACTTCCTCACAACACCAGCATGTAACAGATACACTCTACATTAGTATAAGTTTAGTATTAAAATTAAAATAAATTAATGTCATAAGTTATTCGTAACATATGTACACCTCAACACAAAAATCAAGAAATTAATGTCACACACAAGAACCAAAATAACTAATAAGCGTGTTAAATTCAAAAAATTAAATCTAGAAATTAAGTCGTAAAAAAGGGTACGGAACTCGACTCCGTAGAGTTGTTAATACATACATACATACATAACTTCACGCCAGTTCCCTTGCGGGGTAGGCACGAACAACAGAGCGCCATTTAGGCTTATTCTTACACACCTCACTTGCTTCTTTGACATTCATAACTCTTGTCATGCACACTCGTCTGTTTTTTAAGGCTTCAGAGTTGTTAATAATATAAAAAAAACCCCAGAAAATTTCCCGCGAGATTCCCAGGATAAAGAGCAGCGCAAACTTTAAGTCGAAGAATTTGATGTCGAACAATGAAAACCACATCAACATCAGCTTACTAGTTTTTACGTGAATCCCGAACAAACAGATAAGAAATCTAAAAAAAAATGCATCGTGTTCTTCATCGGTTTTATAGTCTATTCCAGTTGTTTTTTTTAATAGCTTCAATTTACAGACACGGCATGTTAATAATTTTAAAGAACAATTCGGGCACTGATTCCAGGCACCCAGACCAGAGTAAATAACGGAAGGTTTCTTTATGAAAGTTTTCCGCCAGTAACTGAAGCCCGGAACTCTGTCTTTCACAGAATTAAGGCAACACAGACCACTAGGCCATGGGGGCCATAAATATTAAACATAAATGACAAAGTGAGGTGTGTAAGAATAAGCCTAAATGGCACTCTGTTGTTCGTGCCTACCCCGCAAGGGAACTGGTGTGAAGTTATGTATAATAATAATAATAATAATAAAAAAAAATTATTGTCACCAAAAATATAACAAATTTTGCCTTAAAATTAAAACTAGATACTAACACCTAGACTAGGCCGAGCCTGTATCCTAGGTGTTAGTTGCTTCCAGTGACGTAATAACTAATTTTTTTTTATCCGTGCAGGAACGGAGAAAGAATACAATTTCCTGCGGCCGGGCGGCCTGTCGTAAGAGGCGACTTAATAACCCACAGCCAGGTGGTAGGGCATTTGCCCGACTGGATGGCTACCACCCCTGGTCAAGAGCATGCCGCCATAACAACCTTGAGTTGTGTTCCGGCATTAGTGACCAGGTTCCAGTTTCCCTTAAGAGAGCAGCAGCGCATTTGCAGCAACTTTGGTGTTGCAAATGTCCATAGGCGATGGTAACTGCTTTCTATCAAGTGGGCCGTCTGCCTGTCTGCTGAACTCCTGCAATAAAAAAAAAATTATAACAAATTAAATGTTCTACATCACAAATAAAGATTACAACAAAAAATTGGAGGTAGTTCTAAAATTGTTAATGTAGCGGCTTGATAAACATGAACTTGAATTGTCTACAGAACGAGAATTCTGTATTCTGGGGACTTAGCAACATTTTTCTTCTAGTGAGTGTAGTGGGTTTACGAGTACAAAGTTAATTTTATTATTTATATACTACTTATATTATTTATATACTTATGAACAATATATATGATTACTGTACATATTTCGAATAATAAACATAATTTATAATAGACTATAATAGACACACACACACATCTATATATATATATTTATGTGCCTACCCCACAAGGGAACTGGCGTGAAGTTATGTATGTATGTATGTATAAATGACAAACAATATAATTATGCAAACATATGAAAAAAAGGATGTTAAAATTTAATTCATGTTCAAGGATAATATTTTCTTAAGTTTTCGCGACTTGTATACATAATAAAACTACGTTTTAACGGTTTTAAGCGCGGTAATTTTATTTGATTTTGGTTTTTCCGACGTTTCGGCCACTTTTCAGTGGCCGTGATCACGGAAGACAAAGATGTCAAGTGTCAACGAGTATTGTAAAAGTTTTATTTAGCCTACCGCCAACTTGTTAATTTTAATTATTTAGTTTTAATTTTGTTTATGGTTATTATTAACTCTATGGGAGCCTAATCTAATTTACTACCGCTTCGCAACATGTTATGGCTTGAAGAGAAGAAGCGGCGCAAGAAACTCTTCAGCAAACATGCCTAGCTCTAATAATTTTATATAATATTAAAATGGGTGGAAGGAAAAATAAAAGTAATTATCAGTCAAGTTGGTTTGTGTTTCGTTGTACGCAGAAAGAGCTCACAGTGTCTTGAGGTCTGGCAGCTGGTTTTTGCTGGGTTTGGGTCTCAATAGTTTTGATGATTGGATCCCAAACAGGAGGTATTTGCCAACCATCTTCTCTATTGAAATTTGGGTGTTTTTTGATTTCAATAGCCTCACGCATCATTCTAGGTATGAAACGATTCTCTTTCGCGAGGATTTGTGGGTTATCGAATCTGATGTAGTGGTTGGGTTTATCCAGCGTGTGTTCACTGATCGCAGACTTCGTAGAGTAGAAACGTCGGAAAAACCAAAATCAAATAAAATTATTAGAATCTGAATACTTCTCTATCTATCCCCTATAAGATCAGCGCGAAGATATTTTTATATTATAAAAATCTGAACTACAACACTAAAACAACATTTTAACCTAACGCTTTATAAATAGAGTTGAAATTCCTCTAAGCAAACATAATTTATCACGCTTATATATTTTACAAGGAGAGTACCAACTTAGAAATTCACTCTTTATAAACATTATTATTTATTACATAAGGTTGAAAATCGTCTGTGTATAATATCTAAATAAGATGAAGCCTAAAGGAATGAGGTGAGCTTCCCAAATATTGACACAAGACTTAGTGGATACGACAAGAGAAATGTGCCCAAACATCTAGGTGTCGATGTTTATTTGTAAAGCAATACAAACCTCAATGAGACGTGGAGGCGAGGGATGCGTATTGTGTAGGAAACCGGCACTTTTACCCCGAGTGTTATGATTTTTACCCGACCGTCTAAAACAGGAGTGTGATGTTTATTCCACTATAATTTCGTATTACATAAACCGATTGATGGAATTATAGACACGAAATCTTTGCCTCCGTTTTGTTTCGCCGCGCCATCGCCCCTTCCATTCGTTCATCCGCGGTCTACAACATGTACTCCCAATTATAATATTGTAATTAATCATTTAAAGTAATTAAAAGGTATATCTGAATAAATCTTTTTATTCCTATACCGATTATATATGAGTGGTGATTTCCACTGCAAAACCTTTTTGAAGGGAAACTTCTATATAGACGGGGTCTTGCGATTTTTCGCTCACGAAAAAGCGTCACGGCCGCGTGTTCTAATACTTACATTTTTAAATTCGTCATATCTTTCGAATGAGATGTCCGAAATGAATAATTCAAAAAGTTGTATAAAGGTATTGAAGCAGTCTTGAATATGAAGTAATTTATTTTGATAAGGATGAATACTAAGATACAAATAAAGAGCCTATTCTAACGGCGGCATTTTAATTAAATATTTAAAATAAAAGAACACTTATTGTGGCATAACTATAATAGTTAGACATGTGCTGTCGCGACATTTTTTTTAAATAATAATGTGTTCTGCAAAGTCGTAGTACATTATTTTATTCTATCATCAATAGTTTTCGCAGCGCACGCGATTTTAGGTATTTTTTTACACCTTGGGTTACATTATTGGAGTTTTTGTAAGGATCCCTAATTTTTTTGTAAATATAATATAGCCTATATCACCCGAGGATAGTGTAGCTTGCCAACAGTGAAAGAATTTTTTAAATTGGTTCTTTAGTTTCGGAGCCTCTTCAATGCAAACAAACAATCTAATCTTTCCTCTTTATAATATTAGTATAGATATTAATATATATTTATTATAAAATGAATTAGATATTTGCATATTATAAAAAGCGCAAGATTTTGCGCTGTAAGTTGTTTAATAAAATTGGGAGCTGGGTTGCCCTAAAAAGCACTATATCTAGCTTCGAAAGCGCTAAAGTGGCGGGCCTGGTGAGCCGAGCGCCGGGGAAGTCCCGCAAACGAGAAAGCGAGTGAGAGAGCGAGCGAGGATATACCCAGTCCTCTGACGACCTCGTCCCTCTAATACCTAAAATCGTGTTCTGCGCACCGGAAAGTGAGATGTTCCGAGCCGCCATTAATGGAGGCAAACTTAAGTTTGCATCGAACTATACCTCTGCTCTCCACGTAGCTGGGCTGGATGGGCATCACTGCATCTATTTGTGGTATGTGTAAAAGAAAATTAATAAATAATTTTAGAGTAGACTATGGATGTTTTTTTGGTTCCGGATCGAATTCAGTTTTTTGTTTGATAAAATAAAATATGTTTAAATAACAAATGCATTCATTAAAATGTACCTAACCTAACCAAATCGTAATTTGCAGTAAACCTGCGAAAAATCGAAATGAGTGCTGCGACAGATGTTAGAAGTGAAACTTCAACGGGCAGGTTTTCAAATTGGACAAGTACATTAATCAACAATCTGCCCGTAAAACTTCAAGTTAAAATTTTGTTGCGATTCATTTTGTCACTTGTCAGTTGAAGTTTTTCTACTTGTCCGTTGCGATTCGTTTTTCCACTCATCCGTTGCTATTATTTTTTCAACTTGTCCGTTGCGATTAGTTTTTCCACTTGTCCGTTGAAGTTTTTTATTCATAAATCGTACAGCGAAACACGAAACTCGTTTAAGTAAGAACGCTTTACACCGGAACATTTTCCAAATGACATCCTCATAATGTTAAGTCACCCATCAAAATTGAGCCGTACTTAATAGAACTTGAAAACGGGCATTAGTTATTCATAGGCCCAGAACTGAACGCGGGACCCCCAAATGGGCACAAAGTGAATTCTTAATACCCCGTTCCCGTTTCGGGCGCTTTGATAAATTTCTTGGTTATCCTATTAGTTCTGAGATGAGTTTGCTTTGGTTTTTCGAATTATTTATTACTTAACTAAAAGTCGTTTCTATCCGTGCAGGAACGGAGAAAGAATACAATTTCCTGCGGCCGGTGGTGGTAGGGCATTTGCCCGACTGGATGGCTACCACCCCTGGTCTAAAGTCGCCATAACAACCTTGAGTGTAGTGTTCCGCGGCATTAGTGACCAGGTTCCTGTCTCCCTTAAGAGAGCAGCAGCGCATTTGTAGCAACTTTGGTGTTGCAAATGTCCATAGGCGATGGTAACCGCTTTCCACCAAGTGGGCCGTCTGCCTGTCTGCTGATCTCCTGCAATAAAAAAAAGTTGCTTCAGGACGGATTTTTCGATCATCAAATAAAAGTTATCCATGGAATAAACTATAACTGGGCTGAATTTAAAAGTGAGACAATCTAGTGTTTTATTTGCGTAACACTACATATTGTTACGAGCAGGGGTACGTACTTAAGATTGGAAGTAAATAACAGTTTTTTTTTAACTAATAGATAAATAGATAGATAACACTTTATTATACACCAATACAAAAATAAACTTAAAGACTAAAATTATATCTAGTTATGTACAAAGGGCGCTCTTATCGCTAAAAAGCGATCTCTTCCAGACAACACCAGGAATGAATTGAGATGATAATGGCGATGGTGGTATACGTAACATATATTACAAACTACTTACATTTTAATAATAAATACATAAATGATATATATGTATATATCTTTATATATATATAATTCTTCTGTACGTGTGTTGACAGTGAACTCCTCCTAAACGGCTGGACCGATTTGAATGAATTTTTTTGTGTGTGTTCAAGTGGATTCGAGGATGGTTTAGATTCTCAATTGGACCCAGTAGGTGGCGATGCAATCGGGTTCTAAATTTTATTTCTTCAGGGCAGAACAACGTCTGCCGGGACAGCTAGTATATATGTATATAGTATAGTATAGTATATATATATATATATATATATATATATATATATATATATATATATATATATATATATATATATTTATTGCAGGAGTTCAGCAGACAGGCAGACGGCCCACTTGATGCAAAGCGTTTACCATCGCCTATGGACATTTGCAACACCAAAGGTGCTACAAATGCGCTGCTGCTCTCTTAAAGGAGACTGGAACCTGGTCACTAATCCCTGAACACAACACAAAGTTGTTATGGCGGCATACTCTACACCAAGGGTGGTCGCCATCCTGTCGAGCAAATACCCTACCACCTGGCCAATATATATATATATATATATATATATATATATATATATATATATATATATATATATATATATATATATATAGATATATATATAGATATATACACATCTACAAAATATATAAATGTTTATAAATGAAATGCTTTTATTAACTTACACAGTCGTACGTGTTACTTCTCTGCAGGGTTGCCTCTACAAGCGCAACTGATAACGACGCACTGTCTCGACGATAAAATGTCTCACTCACAATACTGTCGCCGATATTGCGTAGACCACCTCCTGCTGCTGCGGTGCCCAAACGTCACGGGCAGCAACTCTGCTCTAGATAACGTGGCGCCATCTAGAGCAGAGTTCCCTACGAGACGCAGGTTGCTTTAGTGGGTAGTTCGTCGGCTTTCCCTTCATTTTTTTATAGCTGGAGTATAGCAGATAGGCTGAAGGAAAGTTGTTACTGTCGCCTATAAACATTTGCAACACAGGTATTACCAATGTGGCTGACATACCCCTAGATGGAAAGAAGAAAGAAAAAACGTTTATTTGGTCTTCACATAGCGAGACACATGGCAATGATTAAACGATGTAGGTATATACCAAAAAAAAGTCTCGCGATGGTATCAAATAGGAGCAGTTCAGCATGTGCTAGGTAACAGGTGCCTGACGCTAATTTTCAACTGCACCCTAGAACGGATGTTGCATTGTTATTTATATATAGATATATAGAGTTACACATAATACATGTAATTACTATAAACATAATAATACTTAGTACTGAGCAAATTAGAAACAAATATTGTTACAACCTAGGCGCCGACAAAAACAAATTCCACGAACAGATTTGTAGAACCACATTTATTAGCCGTCGGCATTTGAACTAATTGTAATTCTTTTACGATCGTATTCTTTTGTTTACTTATTGATTGGCATACGTTTCTAAAGAACAGTCCATTGTTTTATTGTACTCGTTTATGACCGAATTATTAGCCAGATGTTGCAGATTAAGTCGACTACGATACGGGCACATTTTTATCTGTGAGGTATAAAACAACGGCCTGATGGAGAGAGCGAGTTCAGCGACAACTACGATCAAGGCGTGTGTACAATCTGTAACCGCATAGTGACGGACTTTGCGCGTTTTATTGAATTACGACCTTCTGCATTGCGTTTGGATCTGTTGTGTTCGGTTATATTTGTACCTGTGTTATACGTCTTTGTATAGGTCTAATAAACTCCATAATAATTCCAAAGACATTTTAATTCGAGTCTCGCAACTCGTAACAATATTATATGGTATACATGAAATGCATATTACATATTAATAAACAGAATAGTGTTGTAGAGGTAGAAGACAAAGTCATAATATATAAGAAAGAATGACATTGATGTTATCTAGCTTCTGTTGCTCACCTAAGAGGTATTTTTTTAAGTACTTGCGAAAAGTAATGTAATTGTCTTAAAGGTGGTGGTATATTGTTCCATATCTTAGATGCAGCATAACGGAAGCTACCTCTAAAGAAGGTACTGGAACCTGGTCACTAATGCCGGAACACAACTCAAGGTTGTTATGGCGGCATGCTCTAGACCAGGGTTGATCACGTTCCCCTCCCGCCAGAGTCGGCGGCGGCATCGGAGGGTCGTCCATGACGACCTCCAGCCGTCAGCCTCAGAGAGGAGGGACGCGCGCCGATCCGCCCGCCCCCTCTCACCTCGTGGTGAGGTAGAGGAGCCGGAGAGACCCAGATCTCCGACTACCAAATGGTGAGGCCAGCCCGCAAAGGGGCCGGCCGCCGTCCGTCCGGGCTGGTGGTGAATGCGCGAGCGAGCCCACAGCCCGGACAAAGGACGCTCGGGATCGGACAGGGGTTTTAGTGGGTATCCCTAACCGCGGCGTGGCAATAGCATCTCACATCTCAACGTGGGGTGCTAGTGCCACCCCGACCTGGCGAATCCCACTCACGGGCCGCGAGCCTTCCCCCTCGCGCGGCCTACGGTCCTCAAACGGATTTCCCCTGTATAAAAAAAAAGATCAGGGTTGATATCCATACATACGGCTATGGGTTATTTTGTCACCTCTTATGACAGACGGGTCACTTGGCCACAGGAATTAGTATTCTAGTATATAGTTCTATTTAATTTAATTTCTTTTTGTTCGTAATACCTATTATTATTTTTCAAAATCATTATTTTCAAATTTCAATAATTATTACATAACATATTATGCACTTATATTAAATTATTCAAAATATGTCTATTCTTTGTTTCATGGTGTTCTAATTATAAATAATATTAAATGTGAATTAGTTATTTTTTCTTCTGTGAAGGTGACGTCACTGCCTGGCACTAACGGAAGACCAGCGTTGGTTGCTGAGTTAGGGCCTGTTTAGAGTTAGTTAAGTTTTGGCTTTTATTAAACTGCTTATGTATACTTTAATAATTTTAAATAACTCTAAATAAACATTATTTTCTTTCTTCTTCTTTCTTTCTATTCTGTCTCCATTCCTGCACGAATAAATAATTAATTTATTACGAGAAGTGAATAATATAATAATAATAATAATAATAATAATAAGCCCCCTAAAATCTTACCTTACGTCCGAGCCGAACACCAGGCCACGTGGGGGGCGGACACGCATACAATGATTGTAACTTATGCGGCTAACAAGGCAAAAGTAACCCTTTTATGGAGATGAGTAAGAAAGTTTATAATTTGCGGTCGCTTCCCGGGGGTCGCCGGGGCGCATCTGGAGCCGATGCTGGATGCCACAGCATGCGAACCATTGGCGATGAGGGGCTGAGCAGGCGGGCTCCCGTCGATAAAACTACTACAGCCGATCGACATGAGCTGAACAGGCGGACTCGTGTCGTCGAAACTACAGCCGATTTCTTAAGCGATGACACTACTTCACTTTTTTCATCTATTCCTTCAACTTGCCCTTCATATGGGACCCGAAAATCATCAACCGTATCCACCATAAGCATACCTGATAGTGTTGTGCAGGACGTCAATTTTGACACTGAGCTTGCACCCACCTCAGGTGCACGCAAAAAATGGACACAGGAAATGAATAAGTTTATATTGCGTACTTACTTTCTACTAACTGCACTAGAAACCGATACAAAAAATTATCTTGAATCATTACACATAAAATTCACAGAAAAATATCCTAATATGCAAGTAAGCCGACAGAGAGTAGGTGACCAACGTAGAGCTATAATACGCAACAAATTACTACCTCAGAATACAATAGACCAGATATTTAACGAAGTCAAACAAGAACTGACACAACTACAAGCTGTTGTTCAAAATCATACACAACCAGAAACACATAGTCAAACACACGTTTCAAATCAAACTACACAAAATATAATAGATACTAGAATGAAATGGACTAATCAGCATAATGAGGCAATAATGCGATCATACTATCGCACAACCAACTTAGGCACCAATAAAACTGCATATAGAAAACTGATGCATACAGACCTCACTCAGAGTTATCCACCTTTAGCTAATCTTAGTGAACAACGCATAGCAGATCAGAGAAGAGCAATAGTAAACAACCAATACATCAGCAAAGAGAGATTAACTATAATACAACAGGAA
Source organism: Dendrolimus kikuchii (assembly GCA_019925095.2). NCBI lineage: Eukaryota > Metazoa > Arthropoda > Insecta > Lepidoptera > Lasiocampidae > Dendrolimus > Dendrolimus kikuchii. The sequence goes on from CM034404.1 coordinate 2,215,042, forward strand.
ATAGCAAAAGAACTAGAAATAAGTAACAATACTTTAATTAATACATACCCTAGTTTTAACGAAACCCCAACACTCAATAACAATATAAGTCAAAACACTGAACACGATATCAACAGAATTCATACAACCTCCGAACTTATATTATCAGGAAGACATTCGAAAATAGATGAGACGTTCCAGGAAGCATTCGAATATTACACATATACCGATCCAACATCTAGGGCCTATATTCCAAAACAAAAAACCTCTAAAAACCTTGCCAAAATAATAGACTACATAAATAGAATAACTCTTAAAGAAAATATTACAAGCGATACCGATTTTTTCAAATTTCAAACCATTATATACTGCGCCGCCTGGACAGCGGCTAAAGTGAATGGTACAAGAATAACACTTCAAACCAGAACAGATATACAACGAAAGAAAAAAGACTATAAACCAAAATGGCAAATAAGATTAGAAATGAAATTAAAAGACATTCGAAAGAAAATTGGCCGCCTTACTCAGTTTATACAAGGAAATAGAAGTAGAAACATAACCAAACATTCAGAAAGAATTATGGAACAATATAAGGCTCATACATTACATGAAGAACCAAACACACAGGCTGCACATGTACTGGACACATTAAAACAAAAACTCTCGGTTGTAACAGGTCGATTACAAAGATACAAAGATTGTTCATTAAGAAAACAACAGAATACTCAATTCAACCTGAACGAAAAACTGTTTTACCGTAACATTAGAAACACTACCACTAATACTCAAGAAAACTGTTTCAATAGTGATGTACATGATTCCATTACACCGGAAGCGTTAAAAAACTTCTGGGCTGGTATATGGGAAAAACCTATTCAACATAACATAGAAGCTGAACAGATATCCACGGATACATTTAACAATTTAAAAACAATGACGTATGAATTTATTTCCACAGACATTTTACAAAAAGTTATCCGATACCTGCATAACTGGAAATCGCCAGGATCAGACAATATACACAGTTTTTGGTACAAAAAATTTACAACTACTCACAGTAATCTACACAAATATATTAATAGTTTTATACAAGACCCCACTAGTATTCCCTCTTATTTAACTATGGGTACGACTTACATGATCCCAAAAGACCCAAAAGACCTATCAGATCCAAGCAAATATCGCCCTATCACATGCCTGCAAACGCTCTATAAAATAATGACATCTTGTATATCTGAAATAATATATAATCACATAGACACAAATCAAATTCTAGCAGAACAACAGAAAGGTTGCCGAAAGTTTAGCCAGGGTTGCAAAGAACAATTAACAATTGACTCTGTTATACTAAAACAAGTCCATAAAACTAAATCTAATTTATTCACTATGTATATCGACTATAAAAAAGCATACGACTCAGTTCCCCATTCATGGTTAGTAAAAGTTTTAGAAATTTACAAAATTCATCCGACTATCATAACATTCCTAAAAACCATCATGACCAAGTGGTCAACTGTCCTTAGAGTATCTACAATAAAGGAGACTATAGAAACAGACCCAATCCAAATACAAAGAGGCATATTCCAGGGAGACGCACTTAGCCCACTCTGGTTCTGCCTTGCATTAAACCCTCTCTCTCAATTATTGAATGTCACATCTCATGGATATCCACTTTGTTTAGAAAAAGACAGACAGACTGACATCAGGGAATCGAAATTAAATCATTTACTGTATATGGACGACATTAAACTTTACGCTGCAACCGAAAACGAACTAAAAGACTTAGCTGATATTGTAGACAAGTTTAGTATAGATATTAAAATGGAATTTGGTATCGATAAATGTAAAATTAATTCTGTTAAAAATGGCCAAAACTACTCACACCACTACACTACTACTACAGGAGATAATATAATACCATTATGTGAATGGGATGTCTACAAATATTTAGGTTATAACCAATCATTATTAATACATCACAAAGACACAAAACAAAAACTGACACAACAATTCCAACACAGACTCAATATGATTTTGAAAACTCAGCTACATTCTAGGAACACAGTTAAAGCGATCAACACATTTGTTATCCCATTACTTACTTACTCCTTTGGAATAATAAACTGGAATAAGACAGAAATTAAGAATTTACAGAGAAAAATCAATACTACCATGACAAAATTTCGTAAAAATCATCCCAGATCATGCTTACAACGATTAACCTTACCCAGAAAAGAAGGTGGAAGGGGTCTTATTGACATTTTAAATTTACATAACAAACAAATAACAACTCTCCGAAAATATTTCTTTGCCAAAGCCCAGTCTTCGATAATACACAAACTTATAGTACAAACAGATCGAAAACTTACCCCCCTAAACCTACAAAATGCAGCAGAACAGACTAACGAAAAGCTTACTGACGATAGAACTAAGATAACAGAGTGGACTCAAAAGTCCCTTCATGGAAGACACCGCCAAGACTTATGCCTAGAACATGTCGATAAAGAAGCATCGAACGCTTGGCTAACAAGAGGTGAACTCTTCCCAGAGACAGAGGGTTTTATGATCGCCATTCAGGATCAAGTCATTGAAACCAAAAATTACCGCAAACATATCATCAAAAACCTAGCCGCTGACTACTGCAGAAAATGTAATAGCTCCCCAGAAACTATACAGCACATCACAGGCGCATGTAAATCAATAGTTCAGACAGACTACAAACATAGACATGATCAAGTCACCAATATTATACATCAAAAACTTGCACACAAATATAATCTCATCAACACCATAACACCATACTATAAATACAAACCTGAAACCGTACTAGAAAACTCTACTACTAAACTGTACTTTGACCGAGCCATATTGACTGACAGAACGATCCATTACAACAGACCTGACATAACCCTAATTAACAAAACCACTAAGACAGGTTATTTAATAGACATTGCCATACCTAATACACATAATATACAAACAACAATATCAGAAAAATTGACAAAATACACCGAACTCAAAGACGAAATTACCCGCCTTTGGCACCTACAGAATGTTACAATTATTCCAGTCGTGCTCTCTAGTACGGGAGTCATTCCAAAACTAATACATCAATCCCTAAAAGCTCTAGACCTACCAGCAAACTCTTACCATTTAATGCAAAAAGCAACAATATTAAATACATGTAGGATAGTAAGAAAATTCCTGCAAGGTGACACCAATGAACCAACATACAACTATACAAATATATCAAATCAAGTAGCAATCACTACATCTTAGTCGTCCCACTAATGTACACTTGGCTTAGGCCCGTGCCATTAGTTTAATTCCGGTTAGCCGAGATAAAATATATAAATCAATATAATAATAATAATAATCTTTATTTTCTCCCAAAAATACAAGTCTTAGTTAAATAATGTTGTTATAAATAAGTCTTACTTATACAATACACAAAAAATTTATCTAAAATGGAGCAGAGGGAGACAGGAGTCCAAACTGAGAAAGCCCCGTCCTATGGAAACTCCTGGCCTCCGCCTCTTGTACAGTACATAGTTTTCTTAAGAGATGCAAACTAAAGAAAATGTAAATATTAAAAATATAAAGTGTGCATTGTTATGCTTAGATGTATGAGCGAAAGTATGTGTAAGTACGCGCGCGCGTTTAAGAGGATGTGAGTCTAAGTGTCTGTGTGTTTGAGTATGAGTATGTGTGTGTAGTGTTTGTGTGTGATTGTGTATATGATCTAAATACGGGTATATTAAATGCTGATTATTTATTATGTTATAATATATGCTGTTTAGTTAAATTTTCAGTCTCTTCATAACGAAAAAAATAAAGAATAAAGTACCCAGATCTATTAGGTATGATAACATAGATTTGTTTAAAAAGAGGCTACAAAAGATATTATTCGAAAAATGCTATTAGGACGTTAAAATTTTTCTTGATGACCAATTCTAAATTTTATTTGACAATACATAATATATTTATCCGTGCAGGAACGGAGAAAGAATACAATTTCCTGCGGCCCGGCGGCCTGTCGTAAGAGGCGACTAAACAACCCACAGCCAGGTGGTAGAGTATTTGCTCGACTGGATGGCGACCACCCCTGGTCTAGAGTATGCCGCCATAACAATCTTGTATTGTGTTCCGGCATTAGTGACCAGGTTCCAGTCTCCTTTAAGAGAGCAGCAGCGCATTTGTAGCACCTTTGGTGTTGCAAATGTCTATATGCGATGGTAACCGCTTTCCACTAAGTGGGCCGTCTGCCTGTCTGCTGAACTACTGCAATAAAAAAAAATAAAAAAATACTTTCAGAAACTTCATTATTCTAATATTTCGACAATTTTGACATTGTGTTCTATAAGGAATAACTCTGCACTTGACGTATTATCTATAATTACTGTATAATTCTAGAAAAAAAGTAAAATTAATGTCTATGGATCGAGTAGATTATAGTCTGTTTATGTTGATAAGTTGATTTTCAAATTTTGATTACTATTTGCATGCCTGAAAGGACAAAAACCTGTCAAACATAAAATGACATATTGTCATCTACGGCCTTACTTATAATAATCTCGTTAAGAAACGATTAGCCAACTCTTAAGTAAGGGAATCAGAATTAGACCCTAATCAATTAATTCAAATTCAAATTCAAAAGTTTTATTCAAAATAAGTTCCACTGGAGAACACTTTTTGAAGGTCATACATGTAAGTTAAAATTATTATTTTTTTACTTCATATTCTATGTACACCGCTTCGCAACGTGTTGATGCTGTAAAGGAGAAGAAGCGGCAAGAAACTCCCCAGCAACACGTCTAGCTAAATATTGATTTTCTTTATATTTCATATTCTATTTATATCTCAAATTCTTTTTTTTAATAAGTATTGTACAGAAGTATGTTACAGAATCACTTTTTGAAGAATTAATGGAGTTGTAGCAAACAATGTATACTCAATAAGACCAAGACAATAAAAGGAAAGAAAAATAATATTATAGTTATAATAATGACATGAGAATAATATATTTTCTTTCCACTTATAAACGTGTATTATCTGTTGTAAACGAAATTGAATGATTAACGTAGGTTGTACCCAAAATATTCGACTAAAGAGGAGTTTATGGGTAAGATTTTCACTAATCAGTTGCTGAGCAGTTTCTTTAAATTTAAGAAACGATTATAAGGCCCCTAATTTTTTTACTAACCATGTTTTTAAGCAAGTAAATGATTTGATTTGATTTGAAGGACTTATACCGTACGAGAGTCCTACACGCTGCATTTTGCTTTCCCCCATATCCATGGCCCGTGTGTGTGTCGCAATAATGAAATCCCCCTGCGTTACCAAAATCATATAATATATATAATTTTATTCATTTGGAAATTAAAGTCACGTAAGCAACGCGTCATAAAATTTTGGTACTAAAATAAATAAAAAAGAACAACTCGAAAAATCTTGTTCTCTTACACCATAAGTATAATAATATTCAAATTAATACAATTTTGAACAAAACGCCTTGTGTTTTGACTGGTTTAATTGTACAAAGTTACATGGTGCTATAAAGTTGTCACGCTCCGTTGTCTGATGCTATTCTCCTTTAGACAATTAAGATCTAGTTGTGATAGTTATTAAAATAAACACGATTATTTTAATAAGACAGATTTTGCGAAATACGGAGTCCTTTTTAAAATTCAAAAGTTTTTGTACAAATCAAGTTCCACTTGAGAACTTTTTTTGAAGGTCCTACACTTAAGTAAAAAATTTAAAACTCCTTATTCTATGTACACCGCTTCGCAATTTGTTATCCCTGATGAAGGAGAGGAAGCGACAAGAAGCTCCCCAGCAACAAGTCTAGTTAAAAAATATTTTTGTTCATATTGTTACGAGTTGCAGGACTCGAAATAAAATGCCGTTATTAGAACTATACACGTATAACAAAGGTACAAATATAACCGAACATAACAAAGACAAACGTCACTAAAAGATATTCCCGATGTATACACACGTCTCGCTTCGTTCGTGGTTCTCGCTCAACTGCCTCGTCACCTCAATCGAGGCATTGCTTTATACGGCATAGATGCTATATACCCGGCCGCGTGGACCGAATTTCCTAGAATCAGTTTGTACTTTAAATCCAACACACCTGGCTAATGACTGCCATAAAAGATTACAATACACAATGGGCTGTTTTCTAATCACAAATTTTAAACATAAAGTAAATAAAAGAAGTCCAAATGCCGAAAGGTAATAAAATGTGTTTCTACAGGCATGCAGGTGTGAATTTGTCTTTGTCGGCGTCTGGGTCGTAACAATATTTATGGGAGCTGCATACGTCTAGTCATCGCACCGGACGACGAATTACTGGCTAGCGCAACGCGGGAGCGCACATATTAATAGTTGCCATATCTCGCTCGCACATCATCCGTCCCGCTCGCACATTGTGCTATATATACTCGTTAATATTTGTACTTAGGTTACCGTTTCCACAATAAATTAGTTCACTTCAGTTCACATCAACACTCGACAGTGAATACTACGCTCAGCCATCTGAAGTATCATTTAACCTCTACCTTGTCGCTGCTACAGTGTGATAATTTATGGATGGCCCCTAATTTTAAAAAAAAGTGTTGAATTCTGATAACAATAACATTCATACACCAAAATGAGTTTGCAAAAAATATTTCCTCCTATTTTACAAATACACTTTTCAATTACAAACAAGTACACTAATATAAACAAACAAAACGCCAACGAGTTGAATAATATTAAAAGCATTGTACACAAACACTTGAGTTCGGAGTAATTATGCACAAATCACTGCCAACGGTCGTCGGTTAATGTACTAATGTAGCCGAGAACAAAACGTACTTTAGTTTACTTTTGAATCGAAAAACTTTTAACTACCCTACTCCGTCCAAGTGTTTATTTTATTGTTCACAAGTCGATCGAAATATTCAAAGGAGTCTCACACGTGGTCGGCAGAAGTCGAAATTCGACCATTTTTTTTTTATTGCAGGAGATCAGCAGACAGGCAGACGGCCGACTTGATGGAAAGCGATTACCATCGCCTATGGACATTTGCAACAGCAAAGTCGCTACAAATGCGCTGCTGCTATTTTAAGGGAAAGTGGAACCTGGTCACGTTTGAGATAATAACATTGAAACTTTTTATGACCGTCTTCTTTTGTTTACTTTGTGTTTAAAATTTGTGATTGGAAAATAGCCCATTGTGTATTGTAATCTTTATGGTAGGGATTAACCAGGTGTGATTCTTAGAAAGTCAGTCTACAGACATATTGTATTTGTACAGTGTAAAGCAATGCCCGAACGGAGGGGTGAGGCAGTCGAACGATAAACACATGCGGAACAAGACGTGTGTACTACATTTTTTTTTTATTGCACGAGTTCAGCAGACAGGCAGACGGCCCACTTGATGGAAAGCGGTTACCATCGCCTATGGACATTTGCAACACCAAAGTCGCTACAAATGCGCTGCTGATCTCTTAAGGGAAACTGGAACCTGGTCACTAATGCCGGAACACAACTCAAGGTTGTTATGGCGACATAATTTAGACCAGGGGTGGTAGCCATCCATTCGGGCAAATGCTCTACCACCTGGCTGTGGGTTGTTCAGTCGCCTCTTACGACAGGCCGCCCGGCCGCAGGAAATTGTATTCTTTCCCCGTTCCTGCATGGATAAAATAATAATTTACCATAATAATTTATTGTCAAAGACTTCTATAATCACAGATTTCGCCAAGGCAACAATAAACAAAAGAGTATATATGCGTGTGTGTGTCAAATACATGGTAGTGTGTGTAATGTTTTTTTTTATTGAGATGATGTATTTTTTATGCATAATTAAAAAAAAAATAGCATTCGTCGCTTCTTCTTCTCTTTATAAACTACTAGCAGCCCCGGCGGACGTTGTCCTGCTCTGAAAAAATAAAAATCTAGGACCCGATCCCAGCGCCACCTACTGGTTCCAATTGTGGATTTAAACCATCCGGGGGCTTCCTTAAACACACAAAAACAAAATCACCAAAATCGGTCCAGATGATTAGGAGGATTCTAGAACCCGATCTCAGCGCCACCTACCGGTTCCAACGGGATAAAAAGTATCCTATGTCCGTCTCCTGGTTCTAAACTACCTCCCCACCAATTGTCAGGCAAATCGGTACAGCCGTTCTTGAGTTATAAATAGTGTAACTGACACGGCTTTCCTTTATATATATATAGATAAGTGTGCGAAATTTCATACTCCTCCGTCCGGGCAATTTTCGTAAAAAGGGATAAAAAAATTTAATTCAGGTATCAATATATAGATTATGCATAATAGTACATTATGGTACTAGTGTGTAACATTGGTGATTACCGCCGAGGCGCCATTGAGACTCGAGCCGTAGGCGAGGGTCTTAAGAGAGCCGAGGACGGTAATCATCAATACACACGTGTATCATACGACGTTTTTCAACACACTTGTGAATAAAATAAGAACAAAAACTCATTTTATTTAGTAGATAAAAAAAAGTTATATATGAGTGAAAGTTTTATTTATTAAACACGTACGAGTTAAAATTATCTATTTAAATAAGAAGTTGCATGAAATGAGCAAGCAATAGGAACATTTATTTATTTGTTCTATAGAACACGATCTTTTTTTTTAAATAAAAACTTTTTTAAGAACAAAGCAACTCAACCAATAAAATTAAAAAAAAATCTATAACTCACTAGTGAGTTATAATGTTTTTTACTCACAGTTTGATTATGGGTGTCATTCTGTGCCTCATTGCGGTGACCATAGAGCCACTTTATGAGCAAGTGTGTTGAAAAAATATTTAATACACAGTTATAATATGTATATTATTAGGATTCCTTATTTATTTATTTAAATTTAATTTGTCAAGTGACAGCTGAAAATTGACATCGAAGAAGAAAATATATATATATATATATACAACTTAATTTATTAAAAATAAAAACTACAGTCATGATACATATATACTATACTTGACGTTGTCACCGTCAACATAAAATTCTGTAAGAAAATAATTTAAAATGCCATAAAATAGAAATAATAAGGACATTCTCAACACTCTGGAGCAAATTGTTACATTTTGTAAGTTAGAAATTAGAGCTGTAATAGAAACTAAAAGTTGACACAGGAACACCGTGATTTCCTCCATGGTTACCTACGCTGTCATATTCATCGTTTGGATGCACCCAGATTTATTCTAGATATTTTGGATTCCTGCCTAAATATTCACCCAACAGTCGCATGATGAGTTTGAAGAGTACAGATAGATTTATATTACATTACAGTTTTACAGTCAAAAGATTTTAAAAAGCCAAGAGAAACAAATAACCTAAATAACAGGAGAATGTGACGATTTTGAGGAAGTTGATTTTTTTTTTTTTTTTTTTTTTTTATTGCAGGAGTACAGCAGACAGGCAGACGGCCCACTTGATGGAAAGCGATTACCATCGCCTATAGACATTTGCAACACCAAAGGTGCTACAAATGCGCTGCTGCTCTCTTAAGGGAGACTGGAACCTGGTCACTAATGCCGGAACACAACTCAAGGTTGTTATGGCGACATACTTTAGACCAGGGGTGGTAGCCATCCAGTCGGGCAAATGCCCTACCACCTGGCTGTGAATACATGAACGAAACAAAATATCTCCCCTCCTATCGTTTTTGTGAATTGTGAACTATTTTTTTTCTTTTCTTTTTTTGTATGTATATATTATTATAAATATTTATTTGCTAGTCGAAACATCGGACACATAGGTATATCGAACATTAATTTACATTATAAGTTATTCTTGTATGAATGTATATATGTATCATGACTGTAGTTTTTATCTTTAATAAATTAAGTTGTATATATATATATTTTTTTTCTTCTTTAATACACTAAATTCAAGGGACTGAAGTGTCGTGGTCGTTGTAAATGAAAACCACTGTAGTTAGTTTTACAGAAGTTCGTATATATGTTTAAAAAACAAACAAAATGCTTTCCGTGCCTTGCGCTAATTAAGCGGGCGACGCGCGCGATGACACCCCCCCCTCCCCCCCCCCTCCCCCCCCCCTCGCGGCCTTCCTCCCCCCAACGAGTCGGAAATGAGATTCGATCTCAAAACGACGAATAATTAACCACCGTTTTTGGTACTACTGTGGTGATACTACAGTGTAATAAAAAAGATTTTGAAATACAAGCTTTTGAGATCCAGGATATCATATAGCAGCAGAGTGCTAGTCAGACAAGTAAAACGAGCCCAAACACGACGGGTCTATCTTGTTTAGTACAGGAGTTCCTATGGCCACCTTCCGACTCCATCGTCAGATCAGCCCCATGGTACCATATTATTGCATTGTCACACGATATACATATGCGTGCAAAATTGCAGCTCAATCGGAAACCGGGAAGTTGGTCAAATTTAACTTGCAAGATTCCACCCGAACTTACATACATACATCCATTGCAATTTAAATAAAAGCTTGTAGTAAGTAGAACTAACAGTGAGACATCGTCTACGAAATGTTGCTAGCAATAGAATGAACCCATATTACTTGACCCGTTCAGGGGGGCAGGTTTTTTATATTATATTAGCTGTCCCGGCAGTAAGTAAGAGAGAGAGTTGGTCTGAAAGAGAGTGTCGGGGTGAAGGTAAGGAAAGGAATACTCCGGTGGTTCGGGCATGTGGAAAGAATGACTAAACAGATATACAATGCAAAAGTGGATGGATGCAGAAGTCGTGGAAGGCCACGACACACCTTCCATGATCAAATTGATCGTGTACTAGCAGAAGGCGATGTCAGGAGCCATAAGAACAGACGAGTGTGCATGTCGAGAGTTATGAATGTCAAAGAAGCAAGTGAGGTGTGTAAGAATAAGCCTAAATGGCTCTCTGTTGTTCGTGCCTACCCCGCAAGGGAACTTGCATGAAGTTATGTATGTATGTATGTCCCGGCAGACGTTGTTCTGCCCTGAAGAAATAAAATTTAGATCCCGATTCCAGCGCTACCTACCGGGTCCAAATGTAAGCTATCCTATCTTTCAAGTCGGATCAAAGTGCACACGGCATGCAAATTTGTTTAAAATCGGTCAAGTAGTTTAGGAGTCTATCGCGGACAAACAACGTGACACGTAATTTATATATATTAAGATTATAATAAGTTATTCTTAAGGTACACCACAACACCAACATACATTCAACAAATGTCACACAGAATAACAAAAATAACAAATAAGCGTGTATAAATTAAAAAAAGAAATCTAAATTAAATTGTAAAAAAGGGTTCGAAACTAGAGTCAGTAGAGTTCATTTAAAAAAAAAGCATGTCGTGTCCCACACCAAAGACTTGCCACGCTGCCAGCGATTTAGAGTCATTCAAGACATTTAAGGCGGCGTGGCGAGACCGTCTGACGGCACTGCGGAAATAATTACATCAAATCTAGATACCTAAATCTTGAATAGTGGACTGAAACCTGGCCATGTGTCGGAACGCATCTTTAGGCTATTATGGTGGCTTGCCCTAGACCAGGGGTGGTAGCCATCTCCTCCTTCTGCGAGCGCGTTATGCTTGCGAAGGAGGAGGCGGAACGGGAGCGTGAGCGCACAGCACTGCTCCGCTCCCGTCAAAGGAGGACGCGTCGGCGCCGGAGGGCCAGCCAGGACCTTCGGCCACCGTAAGCGGGCGGCGCGGGTGGGGCCTCTTGGGGTATAGAGGTTCTCACTCACCTGCACATGCCGTCGAGATGGGGGCGTGGCGTGTTCCGCGCGCGCTCACCTCTCCTCCTGTGGGGCGAGTTACAGACCGCCCCACGCCTAGAGAGACTGAAGATGCCGAGGGTAAAGTAGTCCCCCGGCAGTGGAAGAGGCCTCGCGGGGCCCACGCCTGCCAGGAGTGCGGAGAGGCCAGGTCATATTCCCGTAGCCCTGGCATAAGGCGAAGGACGGAACACCCAGGGGTTTTAGTGGGTATTCCTAACCGGGAGTGGCAATAGCATGGCACCAGTTCTGACTGGGCATGCTAGTGCCACCCCCAATCTGGCGAATCCCACACTAGGTCGCGAATTATCCCCCCAAGGTTCTGCACTTGTCGCGGCTTAGTCCTCAATCGGATTTCCCCTGGTTAAAAAAAAAAAGGGGTGGTAGCCATTCAGATGCGCAAATGCCATACCAACTGGCTATGAGTTGTTTTGTCGCCTCTTATGACAGACCACCCGGCCGCAGGAAATTGTGATATATCTCCGTTCCTGCACGGATTATATGTACGGTACTCAAAATACCACGCTTGCTCGTTTCGTCACGTAGTCAATATCCTCTAGGTGTATCTCGAGGTTTTTTGAGCTATATTCAAATACGGCCGTGATCACGGCTACTGAAAAGTGGCCGAAACGTCGAAATAATGCAAACCAAATAAATTACCGCGCTTAAAACCGTTAAAACGTAGTTTTCTTATGCACCTTTGGTTTTACAAATATCCGTCCAGGATCTTCTTCCTCGTTATCTGTAATGAAGAGGTTGGGGCCAAGAGGTTTCACCTCTTTACCCACCAGTAACTGGGTTTGGAGCTGCTGGAGTCTTCTCCGCATAGCGATGGCTTCGCAGCAGCTCTCGTTGGCCAGTTGGCTGAGGCGTACGGTGGTCTTCGCGGGCTTAACGCTGGGCATCTGTGCCTTCTGGTGGCCTGTCAGCAGCTTTGTGGGTTTTGCGACGTCACGCCATCGCCCTGATTAGGTGAGTGTATGAGATCACGAGGAGTCTGCAGCCAGGTGCGTTGATGGTCTGGTGGCCGTGCGTGAACTTTCACCGCGCCATCATCGCCACAAATTCTCCCGCTCCTAGACATATACACACAAATATCCACAGGTGACGGTGTTCGCTTTCCATCAGGTGAGCCTGAGTCTGCTAAAATCATGCATTAAATAAAAAAAATAAAAAGCTGCTACTTACATTGCATCGAACAAAAAGTTTTGAAATTATTAAACTAAAATGACAAAAATTCATTGAGGGTAGCCAGTAAATTTATTTATTATACAAAGGGCTCTTAATTCAATGTTTTGTCGGGCGTTTCCTTAATAATTTATAAGTGCTAAGCCGTCAGCCTTTCTTGAAGACGTGACAAAAACATAAAAGTGGTACTTACAAATTGCAAAATCAAATATAATTTGCAAAAATATTTAGGGGAACCTTCGTAGGGTATGTAAGGCGGTTCTAATTTATATTTAATGTAAACAGTTCAAAACAATGTTTTTGGGGGTAGTACATATTTGTACGAATGACAAGAATTTGTAAACTTACTAAACTAATAAAATTTTGGTGGCCTCTGCGGTGGAGCGGGTTAAGTCTTTGCCAGCCAATTACAACGCAGAGGCTGCGGGTTCAATTCCTGGCATGATAAATTGCGTAAAATAAACTTGTGTTATTTACTATGGTCTGGGTGTTTGGGGTAAGCCCTAGAGTAGTCCGCTGTATATTTCACTTCCAGTGCGGCGACGGCGGCACCGTGCTCGTGGACGTTAATTTTTTTTTCTAAATTAAAAGTAGCCTTAGTTACTCCTTCTAACATCAGCTGTCTGCCAGTGAAAGTCCCGTTAAAATCGGTCCAGCCGTTTCAGAGATTAGTCGCAACAAACAGACAGACAGAATAAAACAAATTATTTTTATTTATTAATTTTTAATTTTTTAATTTTTTATAAAATTTTACTTGCATTGTTTACGAAGTATTTGTGGAAATGGAGCATGTATACACTAATGTATAAACGATTTTAAAGTATGGCCGGTAGAGGTTCGCCGCGGGCGATTAAAAACGGTCAAGTCTCATTACGCGCCTGTCAAAAAAGGTTAATACCAAAATGTAGGGTAGAAAGGGGATTATATTCGCAATTTGAAGCTTAGTAATAAATTAATATCAGCTTTAACGGTCCTGGCCTATTGTGCATATGATAATAATAGCAGCCCATAAACGTCCCACTGCTGGGCTCGGGCCTCCCACTATTGGGTAACGGACACTATACAGTATTGTGGATATTACATAGGTTCCATTAGGGACTCACAACGACCGCGATTTTTCCCGTTCCACTTGCTGGCCCGCATTACAATCGTAAAACCAAGTGGAATGGCTATTCGACCCACCTCTTGACATGGGTCGTTGTGAGCGTTGTGTGATCGAAAATGATGACGTCATTAGTGACGTCTTCGCCACGACCACAACGACCGCGGTCGCCTTGTGGAACGGCTAACGGAGCATTTTGGGCGTTGTGAGCTACTACTGGAGTGCGCTGTTTATGATTGCCATGTATAAACAGTGAAGAGCTGCACATCGAGATGTGTCTAACCTGCCAATCTGTCTTAGCGACCGCGGTCGTTATGGTCGTAGTGAAAACGTCATCATTTTCGATCACACATCGCTCACAACGACCCATGTCAAGAGATAGGTCGAATAATCGTTCCACTAGGGTTTACGATTGTATCGCCGGGAATAATTGCGGTCGTTGTGAGTCTCTAAAGGAACGTAGCTAAAATTTCATCAATTTCACTTGACATTAAAGTAAACAAATCAAAAACGTAACGAAGCCATTTAACATTTTTTTTTGTCAAACATGTGTCACTCGTGTTATTGAATAAAATAAAACTCCATAAATTAATAAAGGTCCCATTAAAAACACATTAAAGCAGGAAATTAATTACCATGACACAAAACATGGTAAAGCGAGAGGAAGTTTATGAGACAAGGGTTCAGTATGAATTTAAATTAATGCCAAAATTTATTCCATAAAAATTTTACTTCTCTCAATAGTTTAATAATAATATAATAATAATTTATAATACTTGTACGGTGAGTTGGTCTTTACGAATTAGTAGACGAATGTAATGTTGGCTGAAGTAGAGGGCTTACCATATAGTCACCGAGTTTGTAAAAATAAACAACACTCCTCGGTGGTTCGGGCATGTGGAAAGAATGCATGATGAAAGAATGACTAAACAGATATACAATGCAAAGGTGGATGGATGCAGAAGTCGTGGAAGGCCACGACACACCTTCCATGATCAAATTGATCGTGTACTAGCAGAAGGTGATGTCAGGAGCCTTAAGAACAGACGAGCGTGCACGAATTATGAATGTCAAAGAAGCAAGTGAGGTGTGTAAGAATAAGCCTAAATGGCGCTCTGTTGTTCGTGCCTACCCTGCAAGGGAACTGGCGTGAAGTTATGTATGTATGTATGTAAACAACACTCCTATAGGTAGAGAAAGACACAAAACATATAAGACGTTTCTTTCATACTAATGGCAACACACATAAGTCCATCCTATTTTAGCAGCTATTTTTTATCTATAGCGTCTCTATACATCTTATACATAATACTCTCTCTATTGGTGGCAGTTGATTCTTTCAAATAAAACTCGATGTTGGACTGTATGATGTATTATTGGTGTTATTTACAATTAAATTATGCAGAGAGAATGATGAATGGCAGAGAGTAAAGTAGTTGGTATTGGTGACATATGTATGTGAGCAATTTTCGCCCTCCAAGGCCGCTTTATTTATCCCCGTTCCGTCCGACGCCTAGCTGCTAACTGTGCGAGCTATCGGCGTCGGCGGTATGCGGGCGTGGAGAGAAGCTGTGCTCTAGTGGGCAGGTCAGAGGGAGTGCTCTCTATCCGCAACACTCTCTACATTTAGACTATATTAATTTCATTCTACAATTTTTAAACAAAATTATCCACTTGTATGCTGATGAAATTTCAATTGAATTCAGTTAATAAAATTAATCCCTTGTTCTAGCAAGGAACTTCAAAATGATCCTTTTACACAATGCTTTCAATTTGGCATCACCTGCGTAATGATGAAAGTTATTTGCATTTCACTCACAAACAACTTAAAAACAAGAGGTTGTGAATAATTTATTTAATTTGACAATAAAGTGCTTCAATTAAGGACTACCGCATACTTGTTTTGATTAATAGCTCTTTTAGTATTTCAGCAGCCTAAGTTCCGAACTCACAGTCACAAAATGGGCCGTTAAATAGTCGTATGCAAAAGTTTTAGTGAAACTGAATTCTGTTTCAAAGATATACGTTAGAAATTAAGTTAATTACTTTATGTACAGTCGTGGTATGAAAATGTTCGCCACTTTTCAAATTGATTGATTCAACGTTTTGCGAGCACATGTTACCTTTTCAAACTAAGTCACAGAACAGACTGTTCCATAGAAAGCTATGTTTAACTGTTTGACAAAAAGTTTAAAATTACTTAGATCAAAGTTATTTGATTTTCTATCTTGTCTAAGAAGATTGTTAGACATGCAAAACTTTTTGATTGGTTTTAATATTTACGATAAGCGTAGTGATTATATCTTCTTTGTTTCTGATGATTAAAACTATTCATTAACAAACAATTTCTAACATATTCATAGTCATAGTCAACATTGCATTTTTCTTTTTACACTTTTCCATATTTTATAAACGTAATAAAACGTAACATTTATTAAAATGTTGGCAATAGTGTGTTTCTTGTACCCGTGCAAGCAAAAGTCAACTTCAAGGTGACAAACCTTTTCATACCGCGACTGTATATCACTCGGGACCTGTTTGATATTATTGAAGTGAAACTTCTTTAGAATCGTTGTGATTTGAAACTCGATGAAACGGAAAAGCGACATTAAAAAGAGATAAACATATAGGACTAAGCCTGCGAGAGAATGAGATACATAGGTCCAATTTGGACCGAAATAAAACGGAAAGGGATACTTAAGAAGTTTATTTTGAATTAAAATATGTTGACAGATGTAGGCTAAAGAAATTATATTTACATTGTTACGAGTGAGGGACTCGAATTAAAATGCCGTTGGAATTACTACAGAATTTATTAGAACTATACAAACACGTATAACATAGGTACAAATACAACTGGACGCAACCAGTACAAACGTGATGCACGATTTAATAACACGCCCAAAGTCCGTCACTACATAGCTCATCGAATGTACACACGTCTTGCTCGTATCGTGATCGTCGCTTGACTGACTCACCCCTCCGTTCGGGCATTAATTTATACTCATTTATACAAATATAATATGTCTACCTGACAAGCACCGACGCAATTTCTCAGAAAACGTAATCCGCACACCTGCTTAATTATTCCTGCGAACGGCCATAAACTAGTACAATACACAATAGGCTGTTTTTCTAAGTCAATAAAAGAAGTCCAAATGCGGGAAGGTAATAAACTGTGCTTTGTGGCTGGCAGGTGTGCATTCACTTCTGTCGGCATATAACAATATCAATACAAGTTAGAGAAGAATTATCTGTGAGTATATTCTCTGAAGTACCACTTCTACTGCGTGTGAACTACACACACACATTTTTTTTAAAGAATAAAAGTTGAAATATTTGTGACGTTCCGTTACACACTGTAGGACTTTAGTAGGGAATGAGAACAAAAGGTACCGAGCTATTGGAATGAACTGCTAGTGGAGTTACAGATCGGGGTCAATAAAGGCTATGGCGTCTGCCCGTCGCAATGTTCAAGGAACATGGAAAAAACTGGCTGACGGTGACTCTCCACTCATTGCATGAGCCCCTAAAAATGCCGTATAAGATTGGCGAGGGGCAACATGGGTGTGAGGGAGTGAGTGAGTCTTAGACTCTAGCGATCTCAACTTCGTGCCGGCCGGCTAAGGCAAGCACGGAGACGGAGGCCTTGCTTTGGCCCCCAGAGTTAGGTCCGAAGTGTCGCTACTCACCTAAGGCTTCGCAACTAATCCCCCCTGTAGGTTTATTACCATTCATTGTATGTCTTTCAAGACCACGGGCCATAAAAATGGCGCGGACATTTGGAGGGCTTGCGTGGGGCCATGGGGAGGCCAACACGTAGAGGCCCCTTGACAAATTTATTGTAAATGTGGCGTGACACTGACCGGCGATTATCCCTGTCTACACCATATAATAATGCACCCAAGGACAAGCCCCGGCCAGTGTAGGACTATTGTGGGAAATGAAGACCGTTACCAATTTACCAAGAATTATTACCATAATTATTAGAGATGCCACGAATAGTGGTTTAGACGTGCAGGAACGGAGAAAGAATACAATTTCCTGCGGCCGGGCGGCCTGTCGTAAAAGGCGACAAAAATACCCACAGCCAGGTGGTAGGGCATTTGCCCGACTGGATGGCTACCACCAGTGGTCTAAAGTATGTCGCCATAACAACCTTGAGTTGTGTTCCGGCATTAGTGGCCAGGTTCCAGTCTCCGTTAAGAGAGCAGCAGCGCATTTGTAGCACCTTTGGTGTTGCAAATGTCCATAGGCGATGGTAACCGCTTTCCATCAAGTGGGCCGTCTGCCTGTCTGCTGAACTCCTGCAATAAAAAAAAATAAAAGACGAGTACCGAATATCCAGCCACGCTGTCGGCCGAAGTGCGAAAATTTGGCAAGAATTGACGCAGATTTGATGACCTCTGTGGTTGAGCGGGCTAAGCCTTCGCCGGCCTAGCTCACTGGAACGCAGAGGTTTCGGGTTCGATTCTTGGTATGTTAAATTTCGGAAACGCATTTTCGGTTATTCACTACGGTCTGATGTCTGGGACCGATCCCAGACACCCAGACCGCAGAATAGTCCGTTGTATATTATAATAATAATAATAATCGGCAGACAAACACACACATTGTATATCCCCAAATTAAGCAAGTTACGCTTGTGTTATGTGTAATATACAACGGATTACTCTGGGGCCGATCCCAGACACCCAGACCATAGTAAATAACGGAGAAAATACGTTTCCGAAATTTACTATACCAGGAATCGAACCCGGAACCTCTGCGTTGCAGTGAGGTACGCCGACAAAAGGCTTATCCCGCTCAACCACAGAGGGATATTAAGCATAACACAAGCGTAACTTGCTTAATTTGGGGATACACAACATGTGTGTTGGTCTGCTGATTATAAAAAACAATAAGCTTTTTTAAAAAGGTTTTTAAATACAAGCTTTTGAAATCCTGGATATCATGTAGCAGCAGAGTACTAGCCAAGTCAAGTAAAACGAGCCCAAACACGACGGGCCTATCTTGTTTAGTACAGGAGCTCCTATGACCACCTTCCGACTCCATCATCAGATCAGCTACATGGTACCATATTATTACATTGTCACGTGATATACGTATGCGTGCAAAATTTCAGCTCAATCGAAAACCGGGAAGTTGGTCAAATTTAACTTGCAAGATTCCACCCGAACTTACATACATACTTACATACATACATAGGTGCATCCATTGCAAGTTAAATAAAAGCTTGTAAAAAAATGGGCCCTAATTTGCAAACAATTTCTTTTTGTCACCAGGCGTAGGATTTGCCTTAATACAGCCATCATGATAAGTATGTTTTCGATTAGCTGAACTTGAAAGCATTATTTATTATATTTTTATTTTGATAATCAGCAAATTGACGTTTCGACAAAGCACCTGTCAACCTAACCCACCTTAGATATTGATCATAAAGTATTTTTCTAAAACGTAAACAACAAGCACCTTTTGAACAAAACGAGTTAATTAAATACGAGTAGGTTAGCTGCTGTCATGTATTTAGTGTTGCCATTTGAGACATTTGAAAGTAAATTATATAAAAATATTCAAATTTCGAGAATTAAGCGTTTAGTTATAAAACGGTATTTTGGTAAGTCTTAGTAAGTGATTAATTGAGGATTAACATCCTGAATTAATCACTCATATTGTTTTCATAATTACTTAATTTCCGCTTTCAAAGTTAGTTGTGGTTCATTAAGCAACAGTATTTAATTTCTAGTCGTACACTTTATGTAATGGCAATTAATATTTGTATGTATCTATCATGTACAATTGGTAAGTTTGAACATTACTCGCAATAATTGTAGGGGTCAAAACTGTCATGTCCTGTGTTGTACGTTTAAACTCGCTGTATTTTTTAAGTTAATTGAATAATACAGGTTGCTCTTAGGTGCAAGATTTTATGTTTATGTTTATGTTGAATTTATGTTTATGTTGATTTTATGTTTATGTATATATGTATGTTTATGTTGATTTGATGTTTATGTTTATTTCTGTTTATGTTGATTTTATGTTTATGTTGATTTTATGTTTATGTTGATTTTATGTTTATGTTAATTTTATGTTTTTTTAAGCTTGTGTTGATTTTATGATTATGTTGATTTTATGTTTATGTTGAATTTATGTTTATGTTTATGTTGATTTTATATTTATGTTGATTTTATGTTTATGTTGATTTTATGTTTATGTTGATTTTATGTTTATGTTGATTTTATGTTTATGATGATTTTATGTTTATGTTGATTTTATGTTTATGTTGATTTTATGTTTATGTTGATTTTATGTTTATGTCGATATTATGTTTCTATCCTTCTTTTTTAAATACAGTGTTGCATGGCTATGTATTTGGCCTGTGTACAATATTTATTAATGATCCAATAGAAATAAAAGAAAGAAAGAAAAAACGTTTATTTGGTCATCACATAGCGAGTCACATGGCGATGAATTTGTACGATGATATATACAAAAAAAAAGTGTCGTTATCGCACCAAATAGATGCAGTTCAGCATGTGCCTGATGCTGGTTTTCAACTGCACCCTAGGACGGATGGATGTTGCACTGTTATACATACACACACACACATACACACATGTGAATAATAATAAATTACATACATAAATGAAAACTCCCTCTTTATAACTTCCCAACAATCAACATAATATATATCATGCTTATTAAACCAATTTTTTTTGTAATAAAAATATTTTAGGTCTTATTTTGAAATTGAAATTGTACTATGTATATTGTATGTACATATTTTTTTTTCACTTTTCACTAAAACTACTCTATATCGAATGTACAAAAGCAACTCTAAACTACTACATTTTAGAGTCACATTCTAAGAATATTTACATTTGTGAATATTGTTGTATTTTGCGGCAAACTATGGTCACAATCATGGCAACACGGTATTTATGAATTTAATTAAGCAAAGTGCAAAATAATAGAGTATACTACCCCCAAGTGTGTCTTTGATTAAAGAGTTACACTGTACGTGGCAAGGAAATTTGCATACGGTGTCCAGGTGGAGTCTATAATAGATATTTTAACCGATTTCGAAATAGAAAAGTTCTCGATGAAATCTAAAATATAAAGATATTTATTTTAATAACAACAGCCCATAAATGTCCCTAATTGTAACAAAGATATTTAATCATTTTTTTTTATTGCACGAGTTCAGCAGACAGGTAGACATCCCACTTGATGAAGAGCGGTTACCATCGCCTATGGACATTTGTTACATCAAAGGTGGTATAAATACGCTGCTGCTCTCTAAAGGGAAACTGAAGCCTGGCCAAGACACAACTCGAGGTTGTTATGGCGGAAAACTCTAGACCAGGGATGGTAGGCATCCAGTCGGGTAAATTCCCTACCACCTAGCAAAATTAATATTATTAAACAATAACATTCAAATAATCGGCAGACAAACATATATATCCAAATTAAGCAAATTAAACTTGTGTTATCGATGATATATAACGGACTACTCTCGGGTCAATCCTCTGGGATTAGACCATAGCCAATAACAGACAAAATTGATTTCCAAAATTTACCATGTCAGGAATGGAACCCAGAGCTTCTGTGTTGCAGTGAAGTAGGCCGGAAAAGAGGCACAGAGGCAGCATTAATATTATAAACAAGAAAGATTGTAACAATAGATGTTTATTACTCTTTCACTCCCAAACTACTGAACGAATTTTGATGAAACTTTACTTTACTTTAATGCGGAGAATAATTTGTATTGATAATGTTTATATTGAAAAAAAACCCGTAAGTGTTTAGAGACTACAAGCACAGCTAGTAAATAAAATAACTAGCAGACAAACACTTTATATATCTCCAAAGCTAAGGAATGTTACCCTGTGTTATGGGTCATATGTAACGAGTATATAACCCATAACACAACACATGGGTCATATACAATCGGTACATGACCCGTAACACAGCGTATTGTCTGTTATTTATATTAGGTTGATAAAGTACTTGACAGTCAAATCAACTGATTCATATTTTAATTATATTACAAAACGCCGATGCCCCTTAGAAGCCCTAGACTCTGTACAAGAATAGTAAGTTTGCCGTCATAACTTTCAACGAGCCCTATAGCGTATTAATTAATTAATTGTTGAAACAGTAATCAAGTTTAATTTATTATGATATTTTAAAAGTAAATAGTCTGCTATTTTAGTAGATATTATATTGTATATACTTACATATTTATTATGTTTAAATAGTTGCATTTTATCATCATATCTTGTATATGTATATAACTTATGTGTATATTTGTATATATAGTATAGTTATATATTTATTATTAAAATGTAAGTAATCGTACAATAATTATATGTATACCACCATCACCACTCCTAATCAGAATATTCTTGCCACGGGTTGACTGGAAGAGATCGCTTTTTAGCGATAAGACCGCCGTTTGTACACAATTAGTATAATACTAGTTCGTAAGTTTTCTGTAATGGTGTACAATAAAGTGTTATCTATCTATCTATTTTTGAGGCTTTTGGAAATAAGAAGGAAGACAAAAGTAATGGATATAATAACTCGTATAGAACATCTGAAATTGAGTTGGACAGGACATATGCTATGTTGCAAAATAAATAAATGGAGCAAACAAGTAACCTTATGGTATCCAAGAGGAGACCCAGAAGACAGGGGCGTCCGAAAACAAAATGTAGTAACGATATCCGTCTAACCCTAGGACCATACTAGACCAGAGTTGTAAAAGACCGAACTCAATGGAGAGAACTGGAGAAGACCTATGGCAAGAGGCACGCCGAACTGCGAGATATATTATACATATATACATAACTTCACGCCAGTTCCCTTGCAGGGTTTTTTATCCGTGCAGGAACGGAGAAAGAATACAATTTCCTGCGGCCGGGCGGCCTGTCGTAAGAGGCGACTTAACAACCCACAGCCAGGTGGTAGGGCACTCGCCCGACTGGATGGCTACCACCCCTGGTCTAAAGTATGTCGCCATAACAACCTTGAGTTGTGTTCCAGCATTAGTGACCAGGTTCCAGTTTGCCTTAATAGAGCAGCAGCGCATTTGTAGCAACTTTGCTGTTGCAAATGTCCATAGGCGATGGTAACTGCTTTCCACCAAGTGGGCCGTTTGCCTGTCTGCTGATCTCCTGCAATAAAAAAAAAAGGGTAGGCACGATCAACAGAGCGCCATTTAGGCTTATTCTTACACACCTTACTTGCTTCTTTGACATTCATAACTCTTGTCATGCACGCTCGTCTGTTCTTAAGGCTCCTCGGCTAAGGCTCATCACCTTCTGCTAGATATATTATAAGAAATAAAATTCATAAAAAAAATTGCGTGTAGTCCGGAATAAAAGGGCTTTATTGTTATTATTTATTTTTGGGTCATATTCTTTTACATAAATTATTATTTAACAATTTATTGTAATGTGTCATTTACCAATTACGGAGCAAGTAATATTATTATTGTATTTTTAGACTACTTGTCTATTTGTCTGTTTGTTCGGCATTCACGTAAAATTTACTTGGCCGAGTTCGATGCGGTTTTCACTGATCGACGTCATATTACTAGACTTAAATGTGTGTAACTTTTTATCCCGGGAATCTCGCGGGAAATTATTTGGGAATGATTTAAAACAAACAGATTAAAACAATCGAATTCCAATCTGATTTTGTACTGATCGATAGAAAATTAAATTTAAAGTAATAAAATGTGTGATATTTTTACCCCGAGGTTTTTTTTTTATTGCAGGAGTTCAGCAAACAGGCAGACGGGCCACTTGATTGAAAGCGGTTACCACCGCCTATGGACATTTGCAACATCGAAGGTGCTACAAATGCGCTGCTGCTCTCTTAAAGGGGACTGGAACCTGGTCACTAATACCGGAACACAACTCAAGGTTGTTATGGCGACATACTTTAGACCAGGGGTGGTAGCCATCCAGTCGGGCAAATGCCCTATCTGGCTGTGGGTTGTTTTGTCGCCTCTTACGACATGCCGCCCCAACGCAGGAAATTGTATTCTTTCTCCGTTTCTGCACGGATAAAAATTACGGAATCCTGTGAGAATTTTCCCAGTAGCGGATTGAAGTTGTTTGGATGCATAAAAATTCGCTTATTCTAATACATAAATACATAACTTCACGCCAGTTCCCTTGCGGGGTAGGCACGAACAACAGAGTGCCATTTAGGCTTATTCTTACACACCTCACTTGCCTCTTTGACATTCATAACTCTTGTCATGCAAGCTCGTCTGTTCTTAAGGCTCCTGACATCACCTTCTGCTAGTACACGATCAATTTGATCATGGAAGGTGTGTCGTGGCCTTCCACGACTTCTGCATCCATCCACTTTTGCATTGTATATCTGTTTAGTCATTCTTTCGTCATGCATTCTTTCCACATGCCCGAACCACCGGAGCATTCCTTTCCTTACCTTCACCCCGACACTCTCTTTCACTCTATTCTAATACAGTTTTCACTAAAACGGTAGCTTATTTTTTTTTTAAATGCTGCAATACTTTGTGTCCCGGGAATTCCGAGGAATTTCCAAGTCAAGCCTCCACGAAGTCGTGTATATCCTAGTATTTCATAATGATATGAAACCTTATACTAATATATAAAGCTGAACAGTTTGTTTGTTTGAACGCGTTAATCTCAGGAACTACTGCTCGGATTTGAAAAATTCTTTCAGTGTTGGATAGCCCATTTATCGAGGAAGGCTATAGGCTATATATCATCATGTTGAGACTAATAGGAGCGGAGCACCAATGAAAAATGTTTCAAAATCGGGGGGGCTTTGAAAACAAATTCCACGCGGACGGCGCCGCGGGCATAGCTAGTCTGTTATAAACACTCGATTGGCATGCTGCCAAACGCACTGATTGCATCCGATTCATTTAATCTATCATTTGTGTAGTGTTATTATATCATTTTCATAAAATTATTGATATCTGGCAATGTTGATGTAAATGCTTCATGAAAACAGAATAAAAGTTATTTTATACTAGTAGTCCCGGCAGACTTTGTGCTATTCTGAGAAAATAAAAATCTAGGACCTGATTCTTGTGCCTCCTACCGGTTCCAATTGTGAATCAAAACTATCCGGGGACTCACTCAAACACACAAAAACAAAATAATCCAAATCAGGGCAGGAGATTAGGGGGAAGAATTAATTAATTAATTTAATTAATAAATTAAATTAATTAATCATTTAATTAATTAAATATTTAATTAATAAATTAAATTAATCATTTAATTAAATTAATCAATTGATTAAATTAATCAATTAATTAAATTAATCGATTAATTAAATTAATCAATTAATTAAATTAATCAATTAATTAAATTAATCAATTAATTAAATTAATCAATTAATTAAATTAATCAATTAATTAAATTAATCAATTAATTGAATTAATAAAATAATTTAATTAATTAATTGACATTAACCTAGAACCCGATCCGAATTGATGGATGTTTAATACTGGCGGTGGTGCTATAAAAAATGACAAATGATAAGCGTACACAATACATAAATAACAAACAATAATGTAAGTACAAAAATAATATACATATATGTATATACATATAATACGTGAAGCAAAAACTTTGTACGCCTTTTTACGACAATTGCGCGGACGGAGGAGTATGAAATTTCGCACACTTATATTTTACATAGAAAAGCAGCGACAAATGCTATTTTTTTTTTTCAATTATGCATAGAAATAATTAAATAAATTAAAAAACAATTACACACACTACCATCTATTACACACAAACACGCATATATACTCTTTTGGTTATTGTTCCAGTCAAATTAACAGTGTAGCCTTGGCGAATTTGTGACTATAGAAGTATATATAGTCTTTGAATGAATTATTATAGTCGAATTTCGACTACTAGTACATGTAGACACCCGTATATATTTTATTGCATGAGTTCAGGAGACAGACAACAGGAAATTGTATTGTTTTCCCGTTCCTGCACAGATATAACAGAATTATTATACACAGTAGAGAAGTGATGCTTCTGAACCTGTTGTATAAAACACTGTAAGGATTTGGCTTGTCTTATAGCAATAGGTAGCTCATTCCAAAGACGCACAACCTGGACGACAGAAAGTTGGTTTGATGTCCGTGCAGGAACGGAGAAAGAATACTACTTCCTGCGGCCGGGCGGCCTGTCGTAAGAGGCGACTTAACAACCCACAGCCAGGTTACCCGACTGGATGGCTACCACCCCTGGTCTAAAGTATGTCGCCATAACAACCTTGAGTTGTTTTCCGGCATTAGTGACCAGGTTCCAGTTTCCCTTAAGAGAGCAGCAGCGCATTTGTAGCAACTTTGCTGTTGCAAATGTCCATAGGCGATGGTAACCGCTTTCCATCAAGTGGGCCGTCTGCCTGTCTGCTGATCTCCTGCAATAAAAAAAAATGTCGTGATAAGCAAAGATCTGTTGATTTGTTTCGATGATTCTGCTTGCGATAATGTATTAAATAAAAACCTTTTGCTGACCAGTTGACATTTGCAACACCAAAGTTGCTACAAATGCGCTGCTGCTCTCGTAAGGGAGACTGGAAGCTGGTCACTAATGCTGGAACACAACTCAAGGCTGTTATGGCAACATACGTTAGACCAGGGGTGATGGTCATCCAGTCGGGCAATTCCTACCACCTGGCTGTGGGTTGTTAACTCGCCTCTTACGACAGGCCGCCCGGCCGCAGGAAACTGCATTCTTTCTCCGATCCTGCTCGGATAGTTAACCATTTATTGAGTATAGAAAGTGACAGATACAAAATAGAGAAGTAACGCTTCTAAACCTAATTCCTTAAACGCTGCAAGGATTGGGCTATCGTCTTATAGCAATAGGTAGCTCATTCCAAAGACGTACAGCCTGGACGATAAAAGAGTTATTGTGAATAATAAACCTATGACGTACCGGTGTATTTATTCTGTATTTTGTTGAGGGGCGCAAATTATGCGAGCTGGATACGTACAGTAATTCGAAGCGTTCCTTGAGGTAACGAGGAGTGGGTTAAAAACAATATAAAGGAGAGTGAGAATATAGGTATTCCCGGCCTCTGTGGTTGAGCGGGCTAAGCCTTTGCCGGCCTACCTCACTGCAACGCAGAGGCTCCGGGTTCGATTCCTGGTATAGTAAATTTCAGAAACGTATTTTCTCGTTATTTACTATGATCTGGGTGTCTCGGATCGACCTCAGAGTAGTCCGTTGTATTTTTTTTTTTTTTAATTTATTGATGCGCAAAACAAATTACAACCAAAACAAATTAAAACATTACATTACTAACATAACAATCTGGATTGCAATTCTAAATAGGTGCATACAGAAAAATCATAAAACTAAACAGGTGTAAACGCTTATGTGTTTATATACATATACACACACACACACGCACACTCACTCACACACAGACACACACACATACGGTACTATATAATTAAATCTATTGTATCATTAATTGTAAAGCGTTATTATGTATGTAAAGCGCTATATTATTACCCATAACACAAGCGTAACTAGCTTAATTTGGGGATATACAATGTGTGTGTTTGTCTGACGATTATTTATTTATTTGTTATTCCGGCGAGAATTGATAGGTAACCAGTTGTTTGCTTGAGAATTTAACCCGCAGTTTACTTCGACAATGGACTACGAATAAACAAATTACTTAGTGTATAGGAAGTTCTTATGGAATTAAATGAGAAATAAATTAATTCATATATTCATACTAAACACTTAAAATTAACCAACCAACAAGCTATTTGTACGTCATTTTGTTCGGGAGTACATTTTTACAATTGAATAAATACAATTACATTAGAATAATTCAATTTGAATATGTTACGGTCTGAGGACCAAAAGTTTTTCGGTGTTAGGGTGGACACACACTTTATTGTTCTACTTTACGACCTTAACCATTTAAAAAAAACTCACTAGTATTTTATTTTATTGCATGAGTTCAGCAGACAGGTAGACGGTCTACTTGATGGAAAGCGGTTACCATCGCCTATGGACATTTGCCACACCAAAATTGCTACCTGCTGTTACTACTACTGCTATCTGCATTCTATAGTCATTCCAACGGCATTTTAATTCGAGTCCCACACTCGTAACAATATATTAAATTTGCAACATTACATGAAGTCAAAAAATCAGCTGTTTGTTGGTGTTGCCAACACGTGTTTTTTTTCTGTATCGCGAATATCTGGTAAACGGGCAGACGGCTCACATGCTATATTTCTGGATGGAAGTCTGGATGGCTATCAGCCGTGGTTTAGAGTACTTTTTTTTATTTATTGCAGGAGTTCAGCAGACAGGCAGACGGCCCACTTGATGGAAAGCGGTTACCAACGCCTATGGACAAGTTAAATAAAAGCTTGTATACTATTCAACCAGATCATACTGTGATTTGCAAAGATCAATTTCTGGAAGGAATGTCAAATGTCAAATTAAATTAATGGGTTGGTTTTACAATACTTCCAACTTAACTGTGAAATGAAGAGCGGCGCTGTGTTCGCTCCGGTGTTGCCAGCCTATGAATAATAATCAAAAACATTCGAATATGTGATACTAATCTAAGATATATATTATAATGAATGAATGAGAACATTTTATTGTTCACCAAAATTAAAACTACGTACTTAAAAACTAGATACAATAAATGTTGAACAAAGGGCGGCCTTATCGCTTAAAGCGATCTCTTCCAGGCAACCCCCTAGATTAAGTAAAATATTAAAAGATGCCAGTGGCGGTGTACATAACAAATAATATTATTTTATTATATGATATATAAACATAATATACATATCATAATAACTAGGACTATTATACCTGAGAGGGCCAAAAATAATTAGCAGCCATGATTTTAAAAGAGGAAAATTACTTGGCTTGTCTGATGTTAAGTAGTATTTATAGTAGGATAGTGTACTGCTCAAGTGCGCATGCGTCTCAGGGGTCCTGGAGGCGCAGATATGCGCATGACTTCCCTCTTTGAAAATACCGCTGCACGGGCCCTCTAGCATCTATGGAGCAGATGAGTCTTCACCCCTGTCGACGAAGTGAGTTTGCACTGCTTCCCGGAGCATTCTCAAGCACTGATGCTCTAGGATCAGCGTGGCCGTAACTAAGTTCTAAGTCTCACGCTCTTCCTGCCATAAGCGCGGGGCACATGGGAGGAGGGTGGTTTTAGTGGAGTATTGAGTACTCGAGTCTCCACACAAGCCGATGGATTGGTGTTTGGATTGCCCCCTTGGGAATGCCTCCAAAATCGACTATGGTCTAATCCCTAGCAAAGGACCCGGTACTGTGCGAAATGCATTTCCCCCGCCTTTTAAAAAAAAAGGATAGTGTAATGCTCGTTCTCCATCTGGGATACTGTTATAGTTGTATAAAGCGTTGCTATTCAGCGAGGCAATGTGGCCAGTCTTCTGGACACGTTTTCGACTGACAGCGGGGTGGTACTAGATTTTATATTTTAATTTTGTTTGTGTATATAGTTTATTTTTAGTTTAATTTATTTATAACTTATTTTATTTTTTAATAAAAATTTATTTCGACTTATACGAGTACATATGTATGACCTTCAAAAAATATTTCCCATAAGCTATAATTATTGACTGTGGCTAAATGTAACTTATTTATAGCGTTAAAAATAATACCGTTACAGAATAAAAATCTTTTTTAGGTCTGGCAACTCTTATTCGTGTGAAAGCTCAACATGACGGCTGTAGTTCCATTTTTTTCCCCATTTCACAGATAAGTAACAAAATTTTGCTGTATTTTTCCTAAATTATTAAAGCTAGTGGTCACCCGAAGTCGAAATTCGACCATAATAATTAATTTAAACTATAAGTTTGAACATTATTAAGGTCTGTTGTCAAAGACTTCTATAATCACAGATTTCGCCAAGGCTACGCTGTTAATTTGGCTTTAACAATAAACAAAAGAGTATATATGCGTGTGTGTCAAATACATGGTAGTGTGTGTAATGTTTTTTTAATGATTTAATGTATTTTTATGCATGATTTTTTAAAAATATTAGCATTCTATACTTCTTCTCTATATGAACTATAAGTGTACGAAATTTCTTACTCCTCCGTCCGAGCAATTTTCGTAAAAATGGTTACAAACTTTTTGCTTCACGTATTAATACTACACAACTTTTCCTTAAATAATTATGCCTAATTCTTATACTTTAGACTATTTAATATGTATGTATATATATATATATATATTGGTATTTAATTTATAAAATATGTATTTTAAGTATGCTTATTTATGATATACCTAATAATCTGCACGAACTACATCGCCAGATTAGGTTAAACTATTCCTTAAGTTAGGTCGCCTGGAAGAGATTGCTTTAGCCCTTAAGACAATTATCGATATACCAAAAAGCCGTAAGACTAACACTATCACTATCTCGTAATATACCAAGAAAGTATACCCATTTCATACAAATCATACAACTCCTATATAAACAGAGTGAGACAACAACACAATTAACGATCACGTGCACAAACGCGATCTGCACTCTCATCGCGGACACATATGTGCTAATAGTGAGCTAAAGGGTTAAGCGATAAGGCCGCCTATTGTTTCTACCATGACAATATTGTAATTGTGTATTTTTGAAATTGTATATTTGGTACACAACGCGGTGCTGGTCTGGCACCTACGCTCACGTGTGGAAGCGAGAGTTGGGTATGGAAGAGAGAGCATGAAAGTAGAGTAAACGCGGTCGAGATGCGAGCACTGCGCAAAATCTGTGGAGTGACGCTCGCGGACCGCGTTCGTAATACCGAAGTAAGAAAGAGAGTTGATCCGAAAGAGAGTGTCGGGGTGAAGGTAAGGAAAGGAATGCTCCGGTGGTTCGGGCATGTGGAAAGAATGCATGATGAAAGAATGACTAAACAGATATACAATGCAAAAGTGGATGGATGCAGAAGTCGTGGAATGCCACGACACACCTTCCATGATCAAATTGATCGTATTCTAGCAGAAGGTGAAGTCAGGAGCCTTAAGAACAAACGAGCGTGCATGACAAGAGTTATGAATCTCAAAGAAGCAAGTGAGGTGTGTAAGAATAAGCCTAAACGGCGCTCTGTTGTTACTGGCATGAAGTTATGTATGTATGCATGTATTTGGTAAGCAATAAAGTGGTGTCTATCTATCTATCTAATATATAGATATTCCTTCTTTCTACGCATAAGGTGTGTGTCTACCCTACAATAGTATGATAGCAGGGCGTAAGCTCGCGTGACCCCAACAATTAATACAATATACGGCCGCTTTCAAGATACATCTAATTAAGAATGCACTAGAAACATTGCCATAAAAGTGTTAAATGTCTACCCACCGTGAAATGTTAATAAGTGTGTGATAATGTAAAAACTCTTTTACGAGTTGTTTTATAAAACAATTTTCTAATTTGGAACGGTGTGAATAATGTTGCCAGTCTTCTTATTATTCTAAATACTGTTACGAGTGTGGGACTCGAAATTAAAATGAAAGAAAGAAAGAAAAACTTTATTTGAAGAAATTGCGACGCAATTACATTCCTTATACATTTTTATACACATAGCATATTTTGAGAATTTGTACGCCGCATTTTCAGCAAACAAGGTTTGCACTCAGCATATTGCTGTGTCGGAATAATATCCGACACAACGCTGATTTTCAGTGCAAACCTTCCTTTAGGTGTAAGACCAAAATGACCCAGTTTTATTAATTAAATAATAAATGAGAATAATAATTAATAAAAACTAATTCTATTAATTATTATTCTCATTTATTATTTAATTAATAAAATAAATAATAAATAAATGCTGTTGGAATTACTATAGAGTCTATTAGAACTATATAAACACGTATAACATAGGTACAAATATAGCTAGACACTACTAGTACAACTGCACGATTCAATTACACGCGCAAAGTCCGTCACTAAATAGATTACCGAATGTGCACAAGTGTTGCCTCGCGGCTGGTTATCGCTCGACTGCCGATCTCTCCATTGGGGCATTGCTTTATATTGCACAAATACAATACGTCTCTCGACCGCGTGTACTGAATTTCCAAGAATTACATCTGGCTAATGACTACCATAAAGATTACAATACACAATGGGCTGTTTTTCCAATCACAATTTTTAAACACACAGTAAACAAAAAAAGACGGTCATAAAAGGGTTTCAATGTTAGTAGCTCAAACGCCGACGCGTAATAAATGTGCTTTGTTTACAAATGTGCAGGTGGCTCAAATTATAACAATATCTATAAATGATCTTATTAATAGGTAACCTGTCCTTACATTATCATATTAATATACATAAAAAAATATTTTACATATTTTGCCTATTTTAATAAAATATATATATATACAACTTAATTTATAAAAGATAAAAACTACAAATAGTAAATAGGTCCCAAATCACCGTCAGTTGGGAACGTTCCCAAAACGATGGCTGCATTACCACGTTGTATGGCAACGCTTATGCGTTGCCCAAAATACAGGGCAGCGTTTTGGTTTCGTGAGACATCTATCAATACCTTATATTACAATATCTTATTTTTTTTTTATTGCAGGACTTCAGCAGACAGGCAGACGGCCCACTTGATGGAAAGCGGTTACCATCGCCTATAGACCTATAGACCAAAGGTGCTACAAATACGCTACTGCTCTCTTAAGGGAGACTGGAACCTGGTCACTAATGTCGGAACACAACTCAAGGTTGTTATGGCGACATACTTTAGACCAGGGGTGGTAGCCATCCATTAGGGCAAATGCCCTACCACCTGGCCGTGGGTTGTTTTGTCGCCTCTTACGACAGGCCGCCCGGCCGCAGGAAATTGTATTCTTTCTCCGTTCCTGCACGGATGAAAATATTCGATAAAATTATTCGAGAGAAGTCGTTCAGTGTTTTTTTTTTTAATAATAATCGGCAGACAAACACACACATTGTATATCCCGAAATTAAGCAAGTTACGCTTGTGTTATGGGTAATATACAACGGACTACTCTGGGGCCGATCCCAGACACCCAGACCATAGTAAATAACGGAGAAAATACATTTCCGAAATTTACTATACCAGGAATCGAACCCGGAACCTCTGCGTTGCAGTGAGGAACGCCGGCAAAGGCTTAGCCCGCTCAACCACAGAGGCCGTCAATGAATTGAATGTACTAAGAATATTGTTATTTACTGAGAATTATATTTCGAAATATTCAATTATCGTTGGAAACGTGCTACAATTCTCAGTACTGTGTGTAACTTTTGATAAGTTGAACGATTGCTTTACAGTATCAATCTTAATTTCCGCTTCACGTGAGAATCCTTACATTTTTTTGTATGTCGATTTTATATAAGACGAATTGGCTCAAAAAGTTTAATTGGCTTTGAAAGTGGAATCTGGTGTTGTAGACGGTCACGTTTTGAGAATGATTTTGTGCAATTCAATATAGGTAGGTACAAGACATGGTATAATGTTTGTAGGATAGGGATTATAATATAAAAATGGCGATACGCACGAGAGACAAGAGGGCCAATAATCCCCCTCCTAAACCATCCATCATCATCAACACCAACTGAAAATTTTTCATGTCACAACAGTTAAACAATTAATTATGACACCACACAAAGTCACCAACACATAACTAACAATAAAACTTACACACATACTCAAACCAACGCATTGCATTACACGCACATTTCACAAACAAACACAAGACACACAAAGAGCCTAAAAATTAATAACCCAGACACAGAAAAGAAAAAACCAACACACATGGCACTAGATAGGACTATATATAAGTATAGATATAAGGCCAACACTGCACATGCACTTCCTCACAACACCAGCATGTAACAGATACACTCTACATTAGTATTAAAAATAGGATAAATTAATATAATAAGTTAATCTTAAGGTACACCATAACATATAAATCACTAAATTAATGTCACACACAGTAACAAAAATAAACAATAAGCGTGTATGGACTCTAAAATTTTTCATAGAAATTAAGTAGTAAAAAAGGGTACGGAACTCGAGTCCGTAGATATGTTAATAATAATATATAAATATAGTTTGTAGGGTTTGCTATTAAACGTTTGTCTTCAAATTCCCGCGATTCGTAAAATGCTCGTCAATCAAATCGATATTTCAACACGTCTACGAGTGGCGCCACCGTCCATACGATACTGCATTTCACTCTCTTCAAATCAAAAATCAGCAACGGGATATCGGGAGTCGAATCTAACTATTTACAAGCGCATTTTTCAAACCTCAGCCAGAAGGCCCAGCTTGCCATAAACAACGCGGTGCTGGTACCTACGCTCACGTATGGAAGCGAGAGTTGGGTATGGAAGAGAGAGCATGAAAGTAGAGTAAACGCGGTCGAGATGCGAGCACTGCGCAAAATCTGCGGAGTGACGCTCGCGGACCGCGTTCGTAATACCGAAGTAAGAAAGAGAGTTGCTTTGAAAGAGAGTGTCGGGGTGAAGGTAAGGAAAGGAATACTCCGGTGGTTCGGGCATGTGGAAAGAATGCATGATGAAAGATTGACTAAACAGATATACAATTGCAAAAGTGGATGGATGCAGAAGTCGTGGAAGGCCACGACACACCTTCCATGATAAAATTGGTCGTGTACTAGCAGAAGATGATTTCAGGAGCCTTAAGAACAGACGAGCGTGTATGACAAGAGTTATGGATATCAAAGAAGCAAGTGAGGTGTGTAAGAATAAGCCTGAATGGCGCTCTGTTGTACGTGCCTACCCCGCAAGGGAACTGGCGTGAAGTTATGTATGTATGTATTTTTAAATTTATCAAACTTTCCTGGTCTAAAGTATGCCGCTATAACAACCTTGAGTTGTGTTCCGGCATTAGTGGCCAGGTTTCAGTCTCCCTTTAGAGAGCCGCAGCACATTGTTAGCAATTTTGGTGTTACAGATGTTCTTAGGCGATAATAACCACTATCCCTCAGGTAGGCCGTGTCAGTATGCTGAACTCATGCAATAAAAAAAATAGAACGGAATGGAACGGTAGAGAATGGATTAGAACGAAATGGAATGGAATAGAACGGAATGGAATTGAATAGAATATGCTTCATTGTTCAAAAATGCTACATAAAATCAAGATTATTAATATTTATGTACGTACAATCGGTAGTCTTATCGCCCATAAAGATTTTTTACAGACAACCTTTGGTTGGTTCTGGGACAATAACAAAAAATTGACTACCGGCCTCAAAGAAAATTTGCCACGCCGGGATTCGACCCCGAGACCTTTACGTTCTAATGAACTAGGCTCGCCATAATCAGATGGCTACAACATAGCGTGAAAAATCGAATAAATAACCAGACGCTTTCATATTTACATATATGCATATGATTTATTTTCTAATTAGTGGTACATTACAAGTATCTATACTAATATTATAAAGCTGAAGAGTTTGTTTGTTTGTTTGTTTAAACGCGCTAATCTCAGGAACCGCTGGTCCGATTTGAAAAATTCTTTCAGTGTTGAATATTAAATTTATCGAGAAAGGCTATAGGTTATATTATATTTTCAAAAAAATTAGGGATCCTTACCAAAAGTCCAATAATGTAACCCAAGGTGTAAAAAAATGACCCGAACAAATCCTTACACGGCGTGCGCTGCGAAAACTATTGATTATAAAACTAAACAATGTACTACCACTTTGCAGAACATATAATTGTCTACAAAAAATATCGCGTAACTATTGTAGTTATCTCACAATAAGTGTTTTCTTTTATTTTTTTAAATAATTAAAATGCCGTCGCTTCAAAATCTCTTTATTTTGTACCTAGGTATTAATCCTTATCAAAATAAATTACTCCATATTCAAGACGAATTCAATAGCTTTCTAGAACTTTTTAAATTATTCAATTAGGACGTTTCATTCAAAAGATATTATTTAGTGTTGTAGCCAAATATACTAATATTGTTTGATTGAACACGCTAATCTCAGGAACTACTGGTCTGATTTTAAAAATTCTTTCAGTGTTGGATAGCCCATTTATCGAGGAAGGCTATAGGCTATATTTAATCACGTTAAGACCAATAGGAGCGGAGCACCAATGAAGAATGTTTCAAAATCGGAGGGTTTTGAAAGAAAATTCGACGCGGACGACGTCGCGGGCACAGCTAGTTACATTATAATACATAAATAAGTATGATAAGAAGATAGGTACTCATAGTAAATATTTTGATATTTACGTAACATGTGTTCTTCTGAGATTAATTATTGTTGGTTTATAGTTACAACTAGATTTTAATGTAAGCTTTGTAGGCAGCATGGAATACCCGTCGTTGGTAGTCGCATACGTACATCTTAGATATGTCAAGTTTAATTTTTAATTCAAAATACCCGTAACGCCATCTAGCGGTGAGGGCAACACATTAAAATTGCGTTGTCATTGTCGTTGTCATGACGATGTATTTGTTAGTGAATTGCAGCGGTAGCGCCAATAAAACGCGATCAGAGTGAAATCTTTTCGGCTATATTCATTCATCTATCCCTCTGGAACATTACTTTTTCTGGATGAAAGGTAGTCTATATTCTTTTCTATATCCCTCCCTAACAACGTGTATTTTTTTATATTGTACTACCTGTGCTTGCGACTTCTTTCGCGTGGATTTTTGTCGCGGAGCCCTAAAAAAAGGAGCCTAAGTTACTCCTTATTACATCAGCTATCTGCCAGTGAAAGTCCCGTCAAAATTGGTTCAGCCGTTTCAAAGTTTAGCCGGAACAATCTGACAGCCAATAAATTTAAAAATTCATTTTTGTATATAACTACCGCATATACATTCTCCACTCAGCTGAGGTGAGAATGTTGAGATGGACTTGTGGCGTTACAAGAATGGATAAGGTGAGAAATGAGTACATAAGGGGATCTTTGAAAGTTACACCCGTGATTGAAAAATTGAGAGGAAGAAGATTAAGGTGGCATGGGCATATAATGAGGAGGGATGAAAGTCACGTGACAAAAAGAATGTTAAACTACAAGATGGATGGGTACAGATGTAAAGGTCGACCAAAATAAAGATGGATGGATTGTGTGAAGGATGATATGATGATATGTGGTGTGACAGAAGATGTATGTCAGAGTAGAAGAGTGTGGAAGGAAAAGACATATTGTGCCGACCCCAAATCTTATACTAATATATAAAGCTGAAGAGTTTGTTTGTTTGATTGAACGCGCTAATCCCAGGAACTACTGCTCTGATTTGAAAAATTCTTTCATTGTTAGATAGCTTATTTATCGAGGAAGGCTATAGGCTATCATCACGCTAAGACCAATAGGAGCGGAGCACCAATGAAGAATGTTTCAAAATCGGGGTGTTTCACACACAGCTAGTAATTGGGATATGATGAAATAAAAGAGACAAACGAACAAACAAACAAACTCAAATTAGCATTTGTAATATTAGCTAAGATTATCTTGCAATAGGAGTTCAGTATTTCACAAACAAAGTGCTAGAGAAACCGGTAACTCATTTGTAGCCTGTTGAGAAATATTAAAATGAGCTATTTTTCCAAACTAAGCCTTAGACTAAGGTGTTAAAGTTGATATTTCGATGGCAAGGCGTAGGAGTTTTAAAGAAACTTTCAAATAAAATAGGTTAATAGGCTTTTTAGCGCCGAAACTTAACTCAATGTTCGGTTTAAACATGCACCTTTTAGGGCAAAGATTAGTTTGGTACGTTAATAGCAGAAGACAAATTTACCTTCTTCGAGACCGGCAACGCGTTGGCAACGCCCCTAGCGTTGCAAACGTCCCATATCCGACAGTAACCACTTTCCACAAGTATACAAGTTTATAAAAGGAATATTATACGAAGAAAGATTTTCTGGACTACAGCACCGAATGGGAGTAATGTGGTTGCTACTTAGCTTCTTCAGTGATGATTCATTTATATTACTTTTTCGAGCCTAACATTTTTTTACAAGACCATAAATGTATATATGTCACCGTAAAATTGTAAATATCATCCTAATTTATCTTGCGAGATTGTAAGATGTAGAAATATTGTGAACTGAATATACTGTTTACAATTTAACGTATTATTTTTCGGTAAATTATAATCTATCGACGTGATATCGTCGAATTCTAAAATGGTACGTGAGGTCGTTCTGTGTCGATAGAGTTACAAATAAAACACAGGTGTCAGTCAAATAAACTCAATGCACTTCAAAATTTGTGACATTAAGTATGTATTTATTATTTAATAGGTAATTAATAAATTTTCTTTAAGTTTATGATTGTTGCAACTAGACCTTTAATCCATGGCAATATTCTGATGTATATTTCATATAAAATTAATTCTGGATGGTCACCATTTAATAACAGGGGCGAAGCCAACGATTTGCCAGCCTTAAAAATGGGATAAACAGGAGGGGATGAGAAAAAGGGATCAGACAAGAGAAATAGGATAGAAGGGATGAGATATCTGACTGGAATAGGTGCATGTGATAGGGGGCCATCTTATGGGGCTATCGAAACTTACTTATCACACGAAAGACGATTAGCACGAAGCCAAGGCACGTCGATCGAGCCGGCCGAGCTAGATAAGACCTTAAGGACGTGTCCCTCTGTTTCGTTAGCCTATTTATTTTAATCTTTGACCAAAAATTAAGCAGGCAATAACGCAATGACATTACTAAGCTTTCTTTTGTGTATTATCTATACAGAAGCATTTCTAAACGATTTTAATGTCAAATTATATCTTAAAAAATTCTTTAAATGACGCACAACTGAG
The DNA here is from genome assembly GCA_019925095.2 of Dendrolimus kikuchii. Lineage (NCBI taxonomy): Eukaryota > Metazoa > Arthropoda > Insecta > Lepidoptera > Lasiocampidae > Dendrolimus > Dendrolimus kikuchii. The sequence continues at coordinate 2,253,924 of CM034404.1, forward strand.
ATACGAGCTAGCCAGAAACTTAAGAAGGGGATTTGGTAATGTTTAAAGCGAGTCGAAGTTTCATACATGTACATATGACGAAACGTATGGCGCCTATATTACAATTAAACGGCTGGTTTTAGTGCCGGCTTGCAGAGTAAAATTTTACATACATTTATCGTAACCATATCGTATTAATTTTGATTTAATCGATGCTGAAGTGTTTTCGCTCTCTAGCAATATCGAGAGATCATTTTTTTGACTGTCAACACTACGTACTGATCAAACAGGATAGTGGCAACACCAGCGCAACAGCGGTGGAGCAGCGGAACGAGAGATACGTCGGAAGGGCCACGGCGGGAGTCACAAAGCTTTTTCTACCCACCGTCCAGGGCACATTTAAGACCGTCAGAAAGATAACGCTTACCCCCATCTGGACACAAGTAGGTCCGGGTTGGACGAAACGATTCAACACCTGATGCTCGAATGCCAAATAAACGAGGCGCACAGGTGCGACCTGGAAACAGCTACAAAGACAAGACTGACAGAGGACACAATAAAAGAGGTAATTGCGGAAAAGAAATCCAGGCCGCTCTTTGAGCGTGTCTGTAAGGAACAGCACCAGGGGGACGTCGTCTCGCTCTCCTCGGAACCAATAGACAGCCGAGGACAGCATTAGACTCAAAAATGTGTACATTTATAATTCAGATAATTAATAAGTATAAGCATAGAATTAAGTAATTAAATATTAAGAAAAACAAGGTCCCTGACTATGTTAGAAGAATGGGAGCAAGATAGCTCCATTTAAAAAAATACACCAGCACAACAACGAGGTCCGAACGGTTGACACGATATACCACCTCGCACGCAAATAAGATTCATGTGATTTCTCATCAAAGGTATGTACATACATACATACATAACTTCACGCCAGTTCCCTTGCGGGGTAGGCACGAACAACAGAGCGCCATTCAGGCTTATTCTTACACACCTCACTTGCTTCTTTGACATTCATAGCTCTTGTCATGCACGCTCGTCTGTTCTTAAGGCTCCTGACCTCACCTTCTGCTAGTACACGATCAATTTGATCATGGAAGGTGTGTTGTGACCTTCCACGACTTCTGCATCCATCCACTTTTGCATTGTATATCTGTTTAGTCATTCCTTCATCATGCATACTTTCCACATGCCCGAACCAAAGGTATGTACAGTGCTTAAATCGTTCCTGCTAGGACCTTAAGCGTCGAAGAACATTAAAATTATACCTATAGTGATATTCTATCGCTTTTACTGGACAATCAAATGCTAACAATACCACGCCTGTTTCTTATAAAGGCAGATACGATGGATTTCCACTTGCTACCATCTTGGGGATGCCACCAAGGGGTATGTGGGACTCCCGGCTGCTGGTGTTGCACATAAGCTTCAACGTTATAGCTTGCAAGCACCGACCGCCAGACTACCCACTAAACCTTCCAGCGTCCCTCCGCATCATAATGAGGCGCCACGGGACCATAACCATGGGTATGACTGCCGTGACACCTCGATGCAAGCCGACAAGGAGGGGTGTCCATGAGACCAGAACACCCCACGGCACTGGGTGTGGCACGTCGGGAGGGTCCCCCCCCCGTCCCACTATGTTATAGGGAGGAGATGAGCAAAGCGCCGCCTGTGAACCCCTGTTCGCCGTCTGCGGCAGGGGTCATCTTTTGCACTACCTGCAACATAGTGATGTGTTGTTTATCAATTACGCGATCAAAATTGCAAAAGTGGTCAATAAACGAAACGGAGCGACAAGTAACTGGTTATATATATAATTGTATATATTTACACAGTGCATATAAATACCCCATCCTGCAATAATAGTAACGTAAGTAGATAAATAGTAATAAATAAATAGAAAATAGAAAAAAATGTAACGCAAAAATAGAGTATTAACAAACACAATGTAATAAATAGAATTAAATAATAAGATAAACTTAATAGTAAATAAGAAAAATGTAATAGAAATAACATTTGTAATTAATAAGAAAGAAAATAAAAATAAAAGATTCCCCCCCTTTTTACATCCCTAGTATAAGAATTAGAATTTAGCTAGAACAAGACATGAAAAACAAGTCTCTGTCTTGACATATGACGAAGAAATAGGCGATAAAAAAAAAAAACAGTGATGTTTGATATATTGACGTATATTTATGTATATGTCTTTTTATTTTTATTGCAGGAGTTCAGCAGACAGGCAGACGACTCACTTAATGGAAAGCGGTTACCATCGCCTATGGACATTTGCAACACCAAAGGTGCTACAAATACGCTACTGCTGTCTTAAGGGAGACTGGAACCTGGTCACTAATGTCGGAACACAACTCAAGGTTGTTATGGCGACATACTCTAGATCAGGGGTGGTCGCCATCCAGTCGAGCAAATACCCTAACACCTGGCTGTGGGTTGTTTTGTCGTCCCTTACGACCGCAGGAAATTGTATTATTTCTCCGTTCCTGGATGTATAATAGTACATTATGGTACTAGTGTGTAACATTGGTGATTACCGCCGAGGCGCCATTGAGACTCGAGCCGTAGGCGAGGGTCTTAAGAGAGCCGAGGACGGTAATCATCAATACACACGTGTATCATACGACGTTTTTCAACACACTTGTGAATAAAATAACAACAAAAACTCATTTTATTTAGTAGATAAAAAAAGTTATATATGAGTGAAAGTTTTTTTTATTAAACACGTACGAGTTAAAATTATCTATTTAAATAAGAAGTTGCATGAAATGAGCAAGCAATAGGAACATTAATTTATTTGTTCTATAGAACACGATCTTTTTTTTTGAATAAAAACTTTTTTAAGAACAAAGCAACTCAACCAATAAAATTTAAAAAAAAATCTATAACTCACTAGTGAGTTATAATGTTTTTTAGTCACAGTTTGATTATGGGTGTCATTCTGTGCCTAATTGCGGTGACCATAGAGCCACTTTATGAGCAAGTGTGTTGAAAAAAATATTAATAGGTGTATTTATGTATATTAAGTATAATTCTTACTTATATAATATTTTACATACTTATATGTTTATTACTGAATAAAATATAATGTAAGTAATTGCATATCGTATAATATTTATGTATATCACCTTTGACCAATACAATCTGTTTAATTCCTGCCACGGGTTGTCTGGAAGAGATCGCTTCTTAGCGATAAGACCGCCCATTGCACACATTTACAATATTCTGTGTTTTCTGTAATGGTGTACAATAAATTCTTTCTCTCTCTTTTGCTTTATGTACATTCATTAATCTCTCATATATACAAACACGGTTATTGTAAGAGCTTTTTAACTTCCCATTATTTAAGAAATCTGCGATTTGATCGTGGTAAGTACGGTAATAGTAAAATTATGCTGCGCAGTTTTTAACCGACTTCAAAAAAAGGAGGAGGTTCTCAATTCGGCTGATTTTTTTTTTTGTTTTTTGTTTTTTTTTTATGTATGTTCACCGATTACTCCGTGATTTATAATCCGATTTACGTGATTCTTTTTTTTTTCGACGCGGAATAGCTGCCATTTGGTCTCCTAAAAATTTAACATAGTTTGGCCCAGTAGGTCTCTTTTTATGAACATTTTTTATGATTTGTTTTTTATTCCGTTCTGTATGTACACCGATTACACTGAGCTTTATGATCCGATTTACGTGATTCTTTTCATCAGTAGTTATAAGGTATTGATGGATTTTAATTTAAAATTGTACGTACGTGAGGAAAATCGAAACTAGTAAAATCAAGCCACCTTGTTTGACGTCAGTCAAAGAATGTAATTGGTATATGATTCAGATACCTCATTATATTGAGCTACAAAACTCACGCTACTTATTACTTCTTTCTAAATATGGCTCTGCACGACTTATATGTCTAGTCAATGTTTTGAGTATTAAATATTCTAGTTTCCCTTCAAATAAGTCTCAGCCAAATTGTAGTGAACTGATGCCGGAGCAAGGAGTTCTTGTAGCAACTGAAAAAACACATTGCATTAAACTGTTTAGATTTTTAACAGAAACACATCTTATCATCAACTCTTCAATAAAAACAGTCAACTTTCCGTGTAAGAATGGAAAAAGAATATAATTTCCTGCGGCCGGGCGGCATTTCCTAAGTGGCGACAGGGTATTTGTCCGTCTGGCTGACTACCACCCCTAGTCTTGAGTATGCCGCCATAACAACCTTAAGTTGTATTCCGGCACTTCCGGCCTTATTAGTGGTCAGGTTCCAGACTCCCTCAAGAGCAGCAGTAGCGCATTGGTAACGACTTTAGTTTTCATCCGTGCAGGAACGGAGAAAGAATACAAATTCCTGCGGCCGGGCGGCCTGTCGTAAGAGGCGACAAAACAACCCACAGCCAGGTGGTAGGGCATTTGCTCGACTGGATGGCGACCACCCCTGCTCCAGATTATGCCGCCATAACAACCTTGTGTTGTGTTTCGGCATTAGTGACCAGGTTCCAGTGATTCTTAAGAGAGCAGCAGCGCATTTGTAGCACCTTTGGTGTTGCAAACGTCCATAGGCGATGGTAACCGCTTTCCATCAAGTGGCCCGTCTGCCTGTCTGCTGAGTTCCGGCCATAAAAAAAATTTAGTGTTGCATATGTCCATAGGCGATGGTAACTGCTTACCATTAGGTGGGCCGTTTACTTCTCTGCTGAACTCATGCACTAGAAAAAATACAAGTTATGTCAAAATTAACCCGATGGTAAAGACATATCATTTTCAAGGAAAAAACGCAATAAATCATTATAATATTTTTTTATTCCTTGAGTACAACAGCGGGCTAAAATCCCACCTCATGGAAAATAGTTACGGTCGTTCATGGACATTTTGAACACCAAAAGTGCTGACGACCTCGAAGGAGGGACTGAAGCACAACTCAGGGTTTTTAGGTGGTAGCCATTCAGACGCTTTAATACCCTACCTGGCTGTGGGTTGTTTTATCGCCTCTTAGGATAGGTCGCCCGGCCAGATATTAATTGGTATTCTTTCGCTGTTCCTGCACGACAGACTACCTATATATCAGGTTTACGTTGTAGGTATTTCAATTCTACAGACGAAAATCTGGTGGTAAGTGTTACCGTGACTTTATGAAGCGTCACTGTATGGAATGCGGCATTGCCAGTGATAAGTGGAAGGAACTTGCGCATCAAAGACCAGAATGGTGATCCACATAGTGGAGTCAAAGTATAGAAAACCACTCGTACTGAGTACCAGCTAGAAGTCATACATACATACATACATACATACATAACTTCACGCCAGTTCCCTCGCGGGGTAGGCACGAACAACAGAGTGCCATTTAGGCTTATTCTTACACACCTCACTTGCCTCTTTGACATTCATAACTCTTGTCATGCAAGCTCGTCTGTTCTTAAGGCTCCTGACATCACCTTCTGCTAGTACACCATCAATTTGATCATGGAAGGTGTGTCGTGGCCTTCCACGACTTCTGCATCCATCCACTTTTGCATTGTATATCTGTTTAGTCATTCTTTCATCATGCATTCTTTCCACATGCCCGAACCACCGGAGCATTCCTTTCCTTACCTTCACCTCGACACTCTCTTTCAGACCAACTCTCTTTCTTACTTCGGTATTACGAACGCGGTCCGCGAGCGTCACTCCGCAGATTTTGCGCAGTGCTCGCATCTCGACCGCGTTTACTCTACTTTCATGCTCTTTCTTCCATACCCAACTCTCGCTTCCATACGTGAGCGTAGGTACCAGCACCGCGTTGTGTACGGCGAGCTGGGCCTTCTGGCTGAGGTTCTTAGCGCCTAGAAGTTTACCTAACGCTCCATTTAAACTATTCCCCAAATTCACTCTTCTTTCTATATCAGCGGTGTACCTTCCATCCCTGCTAAAAGCACATCCAAGATATACAAACTCATTCACTTGCTCCAGCATAACATCATCGACCATTATCCTTGCATTCGTTCTGGTTTCTTCTCTTTCAAACACCATAACCTTTGTTTTCTTCGCATTCAAATGTAAGCCTCTCGCCTGACAGTCATCTTTCATCATTGTGACTAGTGTTTGCAGTTCTGATGGCGATTCGGCTAAAAGCACGGCATCATCCGCATAAAGCAAGGTGCTTACAACTAGATCACTCATCCGCACCCCAACATCCATCAATCTTATTCTCTGGAGACAATCGTCCAGATATAGGATGAACAGCAAAGCCGACAGCACGCAGCCCTGGCGGACGCCAATATTGACGTCAAACCAGGGCGACAGGCTGCCTTCCACTCGCACGCATGCCATACAGCCCTCGTAAGTGGACTGCACAGCACGCATCAATTGGCCATTAATCCCATATCCGGGCAATATATCCCAGAGGTCCTTCCGCACAACCCTGTCAAATGCTTTCTCTAGATCCACAAAACCGCAGAAAACCTTCCGGCCCATAGCCAGCTGCTTCTCTACGATATTGCGGAGAGAGAAAACTTGATCCATACATCCCCTTCCATTTCTGAAACCACCTTGTGCATCCCACAGTAATCCATCGGATACAACTCTCATTCTCTTTTCAATAATCTTCGCATGCACTTTAGATGCTGTGCTGATCAAACTGATGGCCCTGTAGCTGGCGCACTCCATACGTGACCCCTTGCCTTTATACAAGGGCACGATGACAGCGCGCCTCCAGTCCTTGGGAACCTTTCCCGTCCTCCAGCACAAGTTGCATAAGGACAGGAAAGCGTCCCGGACGCAGGTTCCACCATATTTGATCATCTCAGCAGACACACTATCGATTCCTACTGCCTTTCCATTTTTCAGACTTCTTATCGACCATTCGACCTCTTCCAAAGTGATCTCGGATGCTGACTCCTCGGAGTCGGTCACAGACTCAGTCGTGGTGCCAGCATCCGGGATATTATCATATATTTCTCTAAAATATTCACTCCATCGCGCTAATACCTCTTGTGGGTTAGCAAGAACGTCCCCTGCTTTAGATTTTATTCTTTCCATTCTGGAAGCTGACGAACAACCCCGAGACTTCTTAACCTCTCTCCAAAAGAGTTTGGTATTCGCCTCGAAGTTCTCCGTCAGCTTCTCTTCTTCTTTCAATTTTATTCTTTCACGCTTCTCTTTCACTAAAGCTTTGGTTTCATTCTTGCAGAGGCGATAAATTTCTTTCTTCATCGCTTTCATACTGTCATTCTGTTGCAAGGAAGCAACATAATCCAGCCAGGCTTTTCTCTTTCTCTCTACGCTGGATTTAACATCCGCGTCCCACCATTCATCACCTTTCGTTGTTATGTGCCTCTTCGCGCATCCACATGCTTCTTTTGCGCTTTCCACTATACTTTCTTTCATACTATCCCAGTCATTATCCACATCTAAGTCGGAGAAGTCCGCTTTTGCAAGCCTTTCTTCGACTAGGCGCGCATACATACTCCTTACACTAACATCTTCCAATTTTTCACACTTTATTCTTTCAAGCTCCCCGAAATTGGTACGCACTCGCCAGTGTCTCCACTTCTTGAAAAGGCCCACAAACCGGCTTATCACCAGGTAGTGGTCCGTTTCAAGAGTGGGGCCTCTGTAGGCTCTTCTTGTATCCATTATTGTGTTTCGGAGGCGACTATCAATTAAAATCAAATCAATCATACTTTTCTGATCATTCATTCTCCATGTATACATGTGAATATCCTTATGATGGAATAGGGTGTTCGACACAAGCAAGTTTCTTTCCATGCATACGTCTATGATTGGCCTACCAGCATCGTTCACTCTCTTGTCACCATAGGGTCCAAGGACAGCCTCAAGGCCGTCTCGTTTGGTCCCCACCCAGCCATTAAGATCACCACACATAATTAGTCTTTCGTTCCCTTCAGCCAGATCCAGAATTTCTCTTACAGACTCCCAAAACTTCTCGAGTTCTTGGGGATCCGCTGAGCTTACGGGAGCATAAGCTGCGACCAGAAAGACTCGCGTGATCCCCAGTTTTAGGCGGACCCAGAGAAGTCTCGGGTTCACCAGACAATAAGCTTTTACTCCAGACACAAAGCGGGATGAGAGTAAGACGCCTACCCCCCCACTTGCACGCTCGTCCAGGTCCACGCCGGACCACAGAGCAAGCATGCCACCGGGGAGGTCATCGACGTCGCACCCCTTCCGCTTTGTCTCCGTCAGACATAAGGCATCCTATAATACAATTGGATGTAGTTTAGCAGAAAGGACTCAACCCACATTGTGGTCAAAAATGAGTTGTGTATACCAAATTACCAGCAATTTATGTCTAAACTTAAAATCTCAATAACTCAAAAACGACTTTTTTGTGTGTTAGGTCGTTTCTGCTAAACTACGTCCAATTGGGCAGTTATGTTACTTCTCTTGCAGGCGAGTTTTGAAGAATAAATTCGGTTTTGCAAGCTATTCTCCTGCCCATGCCAGAAAATCATAGCAGAGGTGGCCATCGACGGATATGTCAGAGAAATCGTCATTGTTACGTAAACAAGTGGTAGCGGAATGGCTAGCACACGCCTCCCATCCTCAAAGGGCGCGGGTTCGATTCTGGTGAAGGAAAACATCGTGATGCAACCTGAACACCGAGATAAAGGGACAAGCATGGTGGGTATACTGTCCGTTCCCCTATGACGGGAGGCCCGAGCCCATCAGTGGGACATTTATGGGCTGTTATTAAGTAAACAAGCATGATATTGTGGTTATCAGCTAGACTTTTACCACCTTATTCATAATAGTTATACGAGATTTATAGGCTCGTTAATATACATACATACATACATACATAACTTCACGCCAGTTCCCTTGCGGTGTAGGCACGAACAACAGAGCGCCATTTAGGCCCATTCTTACACACCTCACTTGCTTCTTTGACATTCATAACTCTTGTCATGCACACTCGTCTGTTCTTAAGACTCCTGACTCGTTAATATAGAGTTAAAAAATATTTTTCATAATCACATTTTGAGTGTTGCGAATAACACTTTTAAATTCTTCCTTATTTAATTATTACAATTAATTTTAATATTAATAAAACTACAATAATTATAAACTAAAATATAAACTACAGACTATACAATATAAACACTAAAACTAAATAAAAAAGAGGAAAATATCTGAAGATAAGTTATTGATACCCCTAACATAGTCAGGGACCTTGTTTTTCCTAATATTTAATTACTTAATTCTATGCTTATACTTATTAATTATCTGAATTATAATTAAAAGAGAAGAAACCAGAACGAATGCAAGGATAATGGTCGATGATTTTATGCTAGAGCAAGTGAATGAGTTTGTATATCTTGGATGTGCTTTTAGCAGGGATGGAAGGTACACCGCTGATATAGAAATTAGAGTGAATTTGGGGAATAGTGTGAATGGAACGTAAGGTAAACTTCTAGGCGCTAAGAACCTCAGCCAGAAGGCCCAGCTCGCCGTACACAACGCGGTGCTGGTACCTACGCTCACGTATGGAAGCGAGAGTTGGGTATGGAAGAGAGAGCATGAAAGTAGAGTAAACGCGGTCGAGATGCGAGCACTGCGCAAAATCTGCGGAGTGACGCTCGCGGACCGTGTTCGTAATACCGAAGTAAGAAAGAGAGTTGGTCTGAAAGAGAGTGTCGGGGTGAAGGTAAGGAAAGGAATGCTCCGGTGGTTCGGGCATGTGGAAAGAATGCATAATGAAAGGATGACTAAACAGATATACAACGACACACCTTCCGTGATCAAATTGGCTGTGTACTAGCATAAGGTGATGTCAGGAGCCTTAAGAACAGACGAGCATGCATGACAAGAGTTATGAATGTCAAAGAAGCAAGTGAGGTGTGTAAGAATAAGCCTATATGGCGCTCTGTTGTTCGTGCCTACCCCGCAAGGGAACTGGCGTGAAGTTATGTATGTATGTATGTACTAATAAAGGTACACTTTTAATATAGACAGAGAGGTTATTTCTCTAGAACTATTTACCGCAAATATTAAAATCTACGGTTCAGTCGTCAATTGTGTGCAACCCACGAATTTCGGCCGCATCAAGTCACGGGACGCCCACCGTAGTCGTGATTCATGGTGGTCATAAAATTTCCGCATTATAATTTTACAACTCTGCTCACGCGTTGAGTGGTTGGTCGTAAAGATAAGGATTTAAAAACAAATCAGGCTATGTCATAATAATGGCTGTTGCGGTATCTTGGATATACGCATGGAGGAAGAACACCGAGAATTAAAATTAGTTATTGGCACAAAAAAAAAGATTGTCTGTACACACACACATATACACTCAAAATTTTGAGTCTGGTCTGGTCTGGGCCGGTGTAATTAAATCAGAATTAAAAACATAATTATATGTAGCTTCTAAATTTGACTTGGCTAGATGACATTATTTCTCGCTGGCATTTTGACGTTTAAATAGTAAAGAAAATGTATAACTCTACTAGCGGCCCCGGCAGACGTCGTCCTGCCTTTAAAAAATAAAATTGTAGAACCCGATCCCAGCGCCACGTACCGGTTCTAATTGCGAATCTAAACCATCCGGGTACCCACTCAAACACACAAAAACAAAATCACCAAAATCGCTCCCGGTGGTTAGGAGGATTCCAGAACCCGATCTCAGCGCCACCTACCGGTTCTAATTGTGAATCTAAAAGAGTAATACATTTTTTTTTATTGTAAGTCATGACTAAATAAGATTAAAAATCTTGCCAAAAAATTAAAGTTTATAATTAACAAATAAAAAATAGGGGTTGATCGTAGAGGGGTGAAAATTTAGGGCTGTATGTATTTTTGTATGTTGTATCATAAAAAAAAAAAAATTAAAAATTTTGTCTAAAAAATAAATAAAAAAATTAGGGGTGGACTACCCCTAACATTTAGGGGGATGAAAAATAGATGTTGGCCGATTCTCATAGATACCGGAGAAGCACAAAAAATTTCATCAAAATCGGTCAAGCCGTTTCGGAGGAGTATGGCAACGAAAACTGTGACACGAGAATTTTATATATTAGATATATTAATACGTGAAGTAAAAACTTTGTACCTCTTTTTACGAAAATTGCGCGGATGGAGGAGCATGAAATTTCGCTCACTTATAGTTTATATAGAGAAGAAGCGACAAATGCTAATATTTTTTTTAATTATCCATAAAAATACTTTAAATCAATAAAAAAAACATTACACACACTACCATGTATTTGACACACACACGCATATACACTCTTTTGTTTATTGTTCAAGTCAAATGAACAGTGTAGCCTTGGCGAAATCTGTGATTATAGAAGTATAGTCTTTGACAACAGAACCTTAATAATGTTCAAAGGAGTTTTTGGCGGGAACTGAAAGAAGATGTTGTGCTGTGCAATTTTATTTTCTAAAAATGTGTAAAATTACTCTAAAATGAACTGATATTGATAGTCTGTGGGTAATAATTATGTTTTGTGAGAAAAGTGAACTGTATAGTCAAATGTGGCCTTTTGAGTTGTCACAAGAACTCCAATGAATGGCACTAGCTGATTACCTACAGTTCAGCTGTGCTACGTATAGGCTTAAGAAAATGAAGAAACTATATTGTAAACTAAGATTTGGCTTAAAGGCCTACCTGCCAAGCCATAAACTTAAATAATAATAAATAATGTTCAAACTTATAATTTAAAATAATTCTGGTCGAATTACGAACACTGAGCGACCACTAGTAATAGAATACTTAGACGTGGTAGTCATTATTTAGATTTCAGCTTGTAGGGCCGGTTTGGTCAGTATGATACTACGCTCTCGCAGAATATCAGCATGAAACAATTGGCCTTCAGCTAATCGTGTTTCGTGTAATGAGTGAAAGTTCTGGTAGCTTATTTTCAAAATAAAAAAAGCGTTGATTTCGCCACTGATGTTGCAATTATTTATAGGCGATGGTATCCACTTTCCATGAGCTTAAGTAATTTGTCTAACAACTTCTAGTATTACTTCATACGTAGTTTTTAATTAAAAAAAGTTTTTTCGTATTTACTGGCAAAAATATTCAAAAATATAATAAATTCTAATAATTAATCTAATATAATAAAAAAAAAACTTATTTGTATTGTATTCTACCCATAGTCCCACAAGACTATAAGTAGAATACTGAGCCTAGATCACCGTCTTCTATGGGTAGGATGCCCAGAAGGTTGGTTACGTTTCCTCGCTGGATCGCCATACCGATCCGTTGCCCGAGGTAATCACAAGCCTTCTGATCACCTGAAGAGTCAATGAGTCGTTTTGATAAATTTTGGTAGAGGCTCATGGCCTCAGTACCCCACGGTCCAAGCATCTCGACAGCAAACGGCACAAACATATAACTCTCACTGAGGGTTGTGTGTTTGCGCCGCTTGATGATTCAGCTGTTTCCGCCGCCGAACCGGCTGATCTAAACGTGTTTGGTAAATGGGATGCGGCCAACGTATCTACGCAGGTCGCATCCTACACCAAAGGCTTGCCACGCCGCTAGGGAATTAATAATAAAAATCTAATGAAGATATAAATTTTTTGTGTGTATTAAATTTGAATTTAATATTTTGGAATGCGTAGCTGTCATTTTCAGTTCTTTATGCCACCAATGACGTTAGCTTGTAAATATCTTGTAGCACAACCTCTTGTATTTTTGTTTATTGCAGGAGTTCAGCAGACAGGCAGACGGCCCACTTGATGGAAAGCGGTTACCATCGCCTATGAACATTTGCAACACCAAAGTTGCTACAAATGCGCTGCTGCTCTCTTAAGGGAGACTGGAACCTGGTCACTAATGCCGAAACACATCTCAAGGTTGTTATGGCGACGTACTTTAGACCAGGAGTGGTAAAGGGGTGGTGATGTATTTATTAATCTCGTCTTCTTAGCCCCCAATAAATTCTAAGTGTTTTTCGAATTAATGGTTCCTTAAGTTTACTGGGTGAGGTAGCTCCTTTTCTATATTTGACTAGAAAATAATTGAATGTGGGTAGAATATTATAAAAAGGTTTACTGACCGGAAATGATCTACCCGGGATTCTGTACACCGGAAATTGGAGTGTTCTCAACCAATCACAGTTCACTTACAACTATAATTATAACAATGGAACCATAATATTTTGTATACTTGTCTGTATGTTCAAATACACTAAACTGTCGGCAACAGGGATAGACAAGTTTTTTTTTAGCTAGGGGAAATCTCTTTGAGGACTAAGCCGCGACAGGCGCAGAAGCCTCGGGGGATAATTCGCGACCCGTGTGTGGGATTCGCCAGATCGAGGGTGGCACTAGCATGCCCAGTCAGAACTGGTGCCACGCTATTAGGGATACCCACTAAAACCCTTAGGTGTTACGTCCTGCGCCTTATGCCAGAGCTACGGCTAAGCGAAATTCCTAACTCCGCGTGCCCTGGCCGGCATGGGCCTCACGCACAGGTCTCTTCCATTGCCGAGGGACTTCTTTTGTTCCCCGGCATCGTTTAGGTCTAGTCCGGGCTTGGGGCGGTTTGTAACGCGCCCCACGGGAAGAAAGATGTACCTCTATACCCCAAGGGGAAGCTTACGGCGGCCGAAGGTCGATAGCCGCCTTCCGACGCCAGCGCGATCTCATTTGGCTTTTGAGCAAGAAGGTCCGCTCACGCTCCCGCTCCGCCTCCTCCTTCGCAAACATGACGCGCTTGCAGAAGGAGGAGACGGCGTCCCATCCAGGTAGATAACAAGTTGGATCAACAAAGACTAACATAAAAACTACTTTTAACTGGAGAAGCAAATGTACGAGCTCACGCCCCGGATATATTGGTGGAAATATCAACCAAGCGCGATGCTTCTGCTTTTCTAATACGTACGTACCGCTGAAAATTAGAACTCTTTACCGTCTTCTGTTTTTTCTAAACATGCAATTTAGGTGTCCTCAAGTCCGGCATGAACAGGTATCTCTAGGCAAGCGTGCTTCGCCTTAGACTACATATCCACCTGACATCAAGTGCAGGTCAAACTCGAACTTTCTTCTTCTTTATCTAATATATAAAATTCTCGTGTCACAGTGTTAGTTACCATACTCCTCCGAAATGGCTTGACCGATTCTCATGAAATTTTGTGTGCATATTGGGTAGATCTGAGAATCGGACAACATCTATTTTTCATCCCCATAAATGCTAAGGGTAGTCCACCCCTAATATTTTTTTTTTTTTAATTTTTAGATATATTTTACTTTCTTATTTTTTTTTGGATACAGCATTAAAAAATACACACAACCTTAAATTTTCACCCCTCTACGATCAACCCCTATTTTTATTTGTTAATTATAAACTTTATTTTTTTTTGGCAAGATTTTTAATCTTATTTCGTCATGACTTAGAATAAAAAAAAATATATTACTGTTAATTTTTCACCTCTCTACTATCAACCCCTATTTTTCCATCGCGATTTATTTCTTTATTTTAACTATCAATCGATCAGTTATCCCCGCTAGATGTCTACCGTTGTCACCTCTCATCCGGCAAACATCACGGAGTAGGGATGAGTGGGTTCCCGGATGGTTTAGATTCACAATTAGAACCGGTAGGTGGTGCTGAGATCGGGTTCTGGAATCCTCCTAATCACCTGGAGCAATTTTGGTGATTTAGTTTTTGTGTGTTTGAGTGGGTACCCGGATGGTTTAGATTCGCAATTAGAACCAGTACGTGGCTCTGGGATCGGGTTCTAGAATTTTATTTTTTAAAGGCAGGATAACGTCTGCCGGGGCCGCTAATGTATTTATATAATTCTTCTGCTCGTGTGTATGTCATTAAACTAATCCTAAATGATTGGACCGATTTGATGATTTTTTTTGAGTATTCAAGTTGATTCGAGAATGGTTTAGATTCACAATTGAAGCTGGAATCGGGTTCCAGGATCTTGACGAATTTATTGTGTTTATTTGAGTGGGTCACTTGGTAGTTTAAATCCACTATTGCACCCAGTAGGTGGTAATCGGGACCAAGATTTTTATTTTTCAGAGCAGGACAACGTCTGCCACAATATAAAAACCGTAGGACATTAGTCTACCCCCTTCAAAAATCATGTTTGAAGAACATGAACCAAGAAACAAGACCTCCATATCAATCTGAGATGTCTAAATAAACTAAATGAACAGTTACGTTCGTCCTCCTGCCCTTTCTGAGGAACTGAGAGTCAACCCACTACCAGGTTAACACAATACTAATCTGTTTAAAAACCACCCTTATTCGAATAACAATAAGGTCTATGCAAAACGCAAGGTATAATTGTAAAGAATATTCAGTTCAATTAAAGAGAATTGGATCTTATTATCAACGTAATAAGGGTGGAGATAGTAGCAAAATGTTTGTTTAAATTTGCGACTGGTCTGGTCACGACCCACTACTGTACTACGCGTGCTATATGTAGTGCTTTAAATTGTAGGTATGTATATATATACAGGTATGGACTTGACAATCTGTTACCTCAGTCTATGGAACCTCCGCATTTGAAGGCTTTCGTGATTTTAGTTTTGAATATAATTAACTTGAACCGTAGAAGATACATAATTACTGAAAATGACAGTAGGATAGATAACAGTCAAATTAAATGAGATATACAGTGTAAACTCCATGTAACGTCACTCGATTTAACGACAAATACCCTTAAGTGTCCAAATCACTTGGATTTGGTGGGTTTAGCTTGTCTTCCATAGAATGATACACTCTATATAGTGTTACGACCTAGACGCCGACAAAAACAAATTCACACCTGCATACCTGTAAAAATACACTTTATTACCTTTCGGCATTTGGACTTCTTTTGTTTACTTTGTTTTTAAAATTTGTGATTATAAAACAGCCCATTGATTTATTGTAATCTTTTATGGCTCATCATATCATATCATTATCTGTACTCTGTACAGTATAAATCAATGGCCCGATGGAGGGACGTGGTAATCGAGTGATAACCACGAGCGAAGCAAGACGTGTGTACTACAATCGGGAATCTTTTAGTGACGGATTTTGCGCGTTTTATGGAATTACGACTTTCTGCATTACGTTTGGACTTGTTGTGTTCAGTTATATTTGTACCTGTGTTATACGTGTTTGTATAGTTCTAATAAATTCTATAATAATTCCAACGATATTTTAATTCGAGTCCTGCAACTCGTAACAATAGCATTACACCCACTCTCAATAACGACAAAAATTAAGTAATAAAAAGTATTTTTTAAGGCCAAAATTAGTAAACTTCACAGCTGTGTACGTTCTTTGATCGCTTTACTATCCTAGCCCGTAATAAACTCGACTGTCGGCATCACGCACACGGAAGTTTCTAAGAAAATCCGAAATTATGAATAAAATAAGTAAAAAATACAACGAAATTACTGATGCAGCGAAAGACGCCAGACAAAAATAACAGACTTCTCTCCATGTAACGACAACTCTCTATAACGCCGTAAATTGCACGGTGCCTTCAGTGTCGTTATATAGAGTTTACACTGTATATACTTTTTATTACTGTATAAATAGCACAACCTCCTAGATTTAGTCATAACGATTACGAGTGAAATGACGTATTAATTTTAACGACTGTTGATGATGTCCATCATCTTCCGAATGAAAGCAGCACAAATAAATATAGAGAAGAGTTACGAAAGAGGAGGTTTTGCACATAATTTTCACAAGAAATTACGTATTAGTATTAGATTAAGAACCTGTTTGACTGATTACTAACTAAACCCCTCCAAAGAAATTCCGAAATATTAGTAATTGAAAAAAAAAACTAACAACATGTCTGTTTATAATACGTGGGAAGTAGATAATGACGTATGTGTAAACGATCAATGCGTAGGGTGGACTCTTAAACAGAACATCCAATCAGTTTGGATACGTAATTGACTTGCCATAAAAGAAAGTACTGTCAACAAAAGACAAAAACATAATTCTCTGCGCTCGATGAAGATTGAAACTTTTATGAGCGAAGAAACATTGGTACAACACCCACGGAACAGGTATAAAACATGTTTACGAAACCGGGAATAGAATCCAAAACCTCGGTCACGACGCTTATCCAATAAACCATCGGACTTGCCCCCGGCCACTGCTTCGAGCTAATAAAACCGGTCTTAAAGCACTTTATACATCACGATTTATTTTAGGACGATGTTAGACGATTCATTTCTGTCTATTAATTAGGATTTTTTTTATTGCAGGAGTTCAGCAGACAGGCAGACGGCCCACTTGATGGAAAGCGGTTACCATCGGCTATAGACATTTGCAACACCAAAGGTGCTACAAATGCGCTGCTGTTCTCTTATGGGAGACTGGAACCTGGTCACTAATGCCGGAATACAAACTCAAGGTTGTTAGGGCGACATACTTTAGACCAGGGGTGGTAGCCATCTGGGCAAATGCCCTACCACCTGACAAAATAATGATTTGGATGAAGCATCCAAAGTGATATGTGATAACATAAACTTGATTCATTCAATATCATGTAATGTAGTCTTGTGGTTTTCGTTCAGCGCCATTAAATGTATGTATTTAATTTAAATGATCCGTCCAATATCAGTCTAGCCGTCTCCGTCTAATATGTAATAACAGTATTAAAAAAAAATTACATTTTTTAAAATTGTTAAAAGACAAGTTATTGGTGGCAGTTGCTTCTTGTTTGGAAATTAAACTCGATGTAATAATCGACTGTATGATTATTATTAGTGAATTTTTTACATGAATCTAAATATACATAGAATAAATACAAATTATTCAAGAGAGTCGTAGTTGAGAATTATAGTACAATTGTGAAGAATTATATATGAATGGCTGAAGAATGTGATTGAATCTTAAGGGCCAATTTTTGCCTACTATATCTCGCATCTCGTCCGACGCCTAGTTGCTAATTGCGCCAGCTATGGGCGTCGGCGATATGCGGGGCGCGTAGAGTAGATGTGCTCCGGCGGGCGGGTCAGAGAGGTGCTTTCTGTCCGCAACACAAGTCTTACACTAATACATAAAGCTGTTTATATTACATTATGTTTGTATATTTTAACAAAAAATGTAACCGACTTCAGAAGTAACTAAAAATTAAAATAAAATATTTTCTACAACATCTTAAAGTCGCTGCAAATAAAAATCAAATTTACATAATATAGTCATTTTTATGTATTACTTCACACCGACTTCGAGGTGTTGCAAAAATTATTTATATTTTGCTTTTTAACCGACTTCAAAAAAAGGAGGAGGTTCTCAATTACTCCGAGATTTATGATCCGATTTACGTGATTCTTTTAGTGTTCGATGCGGAATAGCTTCCATTTGGTTCCCTAAAAATTTGACATAGTTTAGCTGAGTAGTTTTCATTTTAGAAACATTTTTTATGAAAAAATTTCGATTCCGTTCCATATATATACCGATTACTCTGAGATTTATAATCCGATTTACGTGATTCTTATTTAGTTTTATGCGGAATAGTTGCCATTTAGTCCCCTAAAAATTTAAGCTAGTTGGTCCAGTAGTTTTCATTTTGCGAACATTTTTTGTTCCCGTTTCTTGGGACCTATATTTTTTAAGGAGCGCGGCATCTTTCGTAGGTCTACACCCATACATAGCTAGACACTAAAAAATAGCAAATAAAATGAAAAAACTTCGTTAAAAAAACCGACTTTAAAAACTAACGGTATTTTTGGTTATACTTTCGCAGTCGGTTTTGTTTTTTGTTATTTTTTGTATTTGATATCTGTACATGTGTGTATATTATTGATATATTTCTACCAAACGGCAAGATGGCGGCCATACTGTCACGTTCATGCCGAGTCCACATTTTACTATTGATGTGTATATATGTACTAGCAGAAGGCGATGTCAGAAGCCTTAAGAACAGACGAGCTTGCATGACAAGAGTTATGAATGTCAAAGAGGCAAGTGAGG
Source organism: Dendrolimus kikuchii (assembly GCA_019925095.2). NCBI lineage: Eukaryota > Metazoa > Arthropoda > Insecta > Lepidoptera > Lasiocampidae > Dendrolimus > Dendrolimus kikuchii. Next base: position 2,272,798 of record CM034404.1, read on the forward strand.
TGTGTAAGAATAAGCCTAAATGGCACTCTGTTGTTCGTGCCTACCCCGCAAGGGAACTGGCGTGAAGTTATGTATGTATGTATGTATGTATGTATGTGTATACAGAACGCCACATCGTTTTACAATCTTTGTCAGTGTTTATATCTCACAGTCGTCGGGTGTAAATGGACTCGTTTCGGCCACTACTGGGCTACGCAAAACGTGTTTCATTATTCGAGACACAATTTATGCATATTGCTTTTTGTTTATAATACAAGTTTCTTGTTACAAATCATACGTAAATCTCGAGTCGTGTAACGTCACGACTTTGACCTTAGCTGGGTGAGGTGAAGTGACCTTTCGCACCAAACCTTTACTTGATCGCATATATGAAAATTTACCTTGCTTTTTGTATTCATGTTCCACATTACATTCAAAAACATATTTAACATACCTTTACATAGACTTACAATTAAACTAAATGAAATATTGCAGTAATTAACCTTCAAAATGTGTTTTTTTTTTCTTCTCAATTTTCGAAATCTAAAGTTGTGTAACGTAAATTTTCACTGTTTTTCTGTCTCACTTTTAAAAAAATATTTTGTATAAAGAACAACTTTTAGGCACTGTTAGATTATAAGAACAAATTTAATGTAACTCTAATTTAACTTGAAATGTATATATATCTGTTTGATGCCAAAATAAATGAAAAAAAAAACCATTTGTGTCTCTATTTTCTTGTCATGACACATTGGCATATCAAGTCCATCACCTCTCTGTCTCTCTTTCTCTCTCTTAACCTTCAGCTTCTCCCAATTATCTGCGGTTGGCAGAGTATCTATTTCTCTTCCACACATCCTCTGTCACACCACAAATCTTCATATCATCCTTCACATAATCCATCCGTCCCTTTTTTAGGCTGCCTTTATTTTTGTACTCATGATGTGTACAAATATAAAGGCAATGCTCTTTACTCATAAAATATACTAATAATGATGCTCGTCGGCATAATCAACTGGCTAATATAATACACTAGAAACTAGCATTGAAACAACTTAATTAAGATCCTTACACACTATACTATAAGTACAAACCCCCCTACATTACTAGAAAATACCATTTTTTTCTTTTTTTGGCCAGGGGAAATCCGTTTGAGGATTAAGCCGCGACAGGCACAGTAGAAGACGGCGTCCCATCCGGTGGAGCTCCCGACCATGGTGCGTACTACGGCCGGGAGCGAGGTGTCAAATCCGTCTAGGCTGGACAGTCCTGGAGTGTGTATAGCGCCGTGTCCTCGTCGCCCGTGTCACCAATGATGGCACCCTGACGTGGCCTCGCGGCCGAGGCGACACAGATACCTTCCGAAGCAACCATGCCCCGTCAGGACCTGCGTCAGCCTGAACGTCAGGGTGCCGTGACTTCGTCGAATCCATTCTTGCAGGACGGGCCTCACCGCCTCAATGGTGGCGGGGCCCGCGCTGGGGCGTCTTAGGCGATCTTCCGAGACCCCCATCTTCCCAGACCCCCACACCTCGGCTACCTGGCGGCCAGCTCCGACCGGCAGTGACGCCAGGACCCTGGCTACTAGAAAATGCTATATGACTATGAATTTATTTATTTTAATTTAATAAAATTTGGTTAATTCATAAATAGATATATTTTGTTTCGTTGCTGCTACTGTTATTTTATATATGTAGGTATTACGTTTTTAAATTATATATATATATATATATATATATATTTAGTCTACATTTCATTCAAGTTTAACAAACTGCATTATTCCATATATTTATTTGTTGTTATGTGTTGTATTGTCCACCGTGACTTCACTTTCTGGCCCCAGACGGAAGAACAGCGCTAGTCCTTGCTGGCTAGCATTATGCTGAGACTGGGTCCAATTTAGGACTTATTTTGTTTTTCTTTTTCTATTTACATTAATTTAGTTTTTGTCCTAAATAAAATATTTTCTTTCTTTCTTTCTTCTTTCAAAATACCACACACAAGCTTTCTATGACCGTACTATACTCACTGACCACATTGTACATAACAATCAGGGAGGGGCCGAAATTAGTTTTACATTCGTTTTAGTTAAAAGTAAACCTTAACTTGCAATGTGATAAAAATGAAATAAAATTAGTTTCTCATAATTAAAGAGTCTGCCTAATTAAATAGGCATCAAGTTAAAACAAAAATGAAATAAAATTATTATTCCTCTAACATACATACATATATACATAACTTCACGCCAGTTCCCTTGCGGGGTAGGCACGAACAACAGAGCGCCATTTAGGCCCATTCTTACACACCTCACTTGCTTTTTTGACATTCATAACTCTAGTCATGCACGCTCGTCTGTTCTTAAGGCTCCTGACATCACCTTCTGCTAGTACACGATCAATTTGATCATGGAAGGTGTGTCGTGGCCTTCCACGACTTCTGCATCCATCCACTTTTGCATTGTATATCTGTTTAGTCATTCTTTCATATTCATCTAACAACTATAAGTAAGTAGTGTAACTGTTTAATTATAATGCGTAACTTGAATAAAATACAAAAAAACACTTCTAAGAGACATCAGCTATTACAACTTTATTTAGAATTATAAAATGATGTTTTTTTTTCAATCAAAGGTCTAAATATCTCTTCTTCTATCTACCTACTCGTACTTAAAATTTAACAGGTAAGTTATGGTGTAAAAACGCCAAAGATCCGGCGTTATCAAGTCACGACATCAACAAGTGACGACATGTTGCTTTTGACAAAGCGTGGCGAAATTAAACCGAAGTTCGGCCGATTTTTTTGTTATAACCGAATATTCGGTCGAAGTTTGGCCCATCCCTAATAACAATAGACCAGATATAACACTTATAGTCAAATGAAATAAATACACATACCTGATATCAACAATGAACACACAACATTCAATCTACCATCACTGAAAATATACGTCAATATACAGAATTACATCCCCTGGTCTAGAGCATGCCTACCAGGTGGTAGGGCATCTGCCCGACTGGATGGCTACCACCCCTGGTCTAGAGCATGCCGCCATAACAACTTTGTGTTGTGTTCCGGCGTTAGTGACCAGGTTCCAGACTCACTTAAGAGAGCAGCAGCGCATTTGTAGCACCTTTGGTGTTGCAAATGTCTATAGGCGACGGTAGCCGCTTTCCATCCAGTGGGCCGTCTGCCAGTCCGCGGAACTCCTGCAATAAAAAAATAAATAAATAAAAATATGGAAGAACTCAAGAGACTCTGGAAGATGCATAAAGTTACAATTGTCCCAATAGTAGTTTCCACCACCGGGGTTGTAGCAAAAGATTTAACCTCACGGCTCGAATCATTTGGTTTACCTAAACACATTTATATCTCATTACAAAAAGCAGCAATATTCAATACATGCAGGATAGTCAGATTTTTTTTTATTGCAGGAGATCAGCAGACAGGCAGACGGCCCACTTGATGGAAAGCGGTTACCATCGCCTATGGACATTTGCAACAGCAAAGTTGCTACAAATGCGCTGCTGCTCTCTTAAGGGAAACTAGAACCTGGTCACTAATGCCGGAACACAACTCAAGGTTGTTATGGCGACATACTTTAGACCAGGGGTAGTAGCCATCCAGTTGGGTAAATGCCCTACCACCTGGCGAATTTCTGCAGTTAAATTAAGATGACCAATATGTATTGTACCCGCAAGGGGGCTTTGTGGCGAAGCCGTAGGTGAGTAGCGACACCTCGGACCTGACTCCGAGGGCCAAAGCAACGGGGGCCTTGCTTGCCTTAGCCAGCCGGTACGGACTGGAGATCGCTAGAGCTAAGACTCAAGCTCCAGGGGTGGAAGTGATAAATGGCATCACGTCGGAAGTAGCCTCGGTAAACCTGTGGTCCACCTCTCTACATCTCTTAGCTACTCACATTCATGTCGCCCCTGTCTTCTATGGTATCTTTTGGGGCCCATGCAGGGAGTGGCGAATCACCGTCTGCATATTTTTCCATGTTCCCTGAACATTGCGACGGGCAGACGCCATAGTCCCCATATTTCCCGTCCCCTAGTACCACTAGCAGTTCACCCCAATAGCCCGGTACTTTTTATCCTCATTTCCCACAATAGTCCTGCACTGGCCGAAGCTTGTCCTTGGGTGCAGTACTATATGGTGTAGACAGGGATAATAGCCGATCAGTGTCACGCCACATTTACATTCAATTTGTCAAAGGGCCTCTACGTATTGGCCTTCCCATGGCCCCAAGCAAGCCCTCCAAATGTCCGGGCCATTTTTATGGCGCGTGGTCTTTAAAGACATACAATAATAATAAATAAAGCCTCGACCAACATCAGGGTCAGTAAATAGGTGAAGGGCCAGATTCAGAAGGCGGTTCTCCTGAGCACGGCATGTATTGTGAGGAAGTTCCTGTCTCTGGAGCCCTAACCACCGGTAACCTGGACCCTAGACCCCGCTGCCGATTGACGCCATCTTTTTATGTTTATTTTTATATGGCTAATAATAGTCATTATTTAAATAATTAGTTTCTATTTATTTCTTCAAGCACCTTTCACGTAATTTAGATAATATTATTTTACCTTTATTTATTAAATATATTTATATCATTACTAGCTGTCCCGGCAGACGTCGTTCTGCACTGAAGAAATAAAATTTAGAACCCGATTCCAGCGCCACCTACCGGGACCAAATGTAAGCTATCCTATCTTTCAAGTCGGATCAAACTGCACACGGTGTGCAAATTTGATTAAAATTGGTCAAGTACTTTAGGAGTCCATCGCGGACAAACAACGTGACACGTAATTTATATATATTAAGATATAACAGCCCATAAATGTCCTACTGCTGGGTTCGGGCCTCCCGTTATAGGGGAACGGACAATATACCCGCCACGCTTGTCCAAGGCGGCTTGACAGGTTTGACACATCGGTTATCTCGATGTGCAGGTTGCATCACGATGTTTTCCTTCACCGTTGTTAGAACTTGGTAATTGTAACAATATGCACATTGGGTCAGAAAACTGCCTAAGTTTTGCATGCATTACAGCCAAGATCGAACCCGCGCCCTTTGAGTTTGGGACGCGTGTGCTAGCCATTACGCTACCATGAACGAAATTTATTTGCAAATATTTAAAAAATATATTATTTTAATCTGTGTACGTCAATTATTTAGGGCCGCTTGCATAACGATCGCCTTTAAATAAAATTAGTTAATCATATTAAACTGCCTAAATACGTTTTACACAAAACGTATTGGCAGTCCTTTAAACATATTTAGCGGCAAATTTTGCGTTGTGCAAGACGCTAGTTGTATTTAAGGGTGTTAAATACGTTTTGTGTTTCTTAAATAAATTTAAGCAACGTTATGCGAGCGGCCCTTAATGTCTTTAAATAAAACTATTATTATTAATCATGTTTATAATTAAATTATTAATGAATATTATTTATTTTCTATATAGGAATGTGTTAACGCCTCTTATAAACAAGAATCGAGAACAAATGTGTCGATTTACATGATTTATTTAAATCCATAAATAGAAAGACGACTTCACATTACTTGATTAAATTATGCAAAAACATTATTTGTTCTTGCCTATATAAATATTTGCATCTTTAACAATTTACATTAGTTTTTCTTATTGCGAGTTTGGCAAATAGGCAAACGACCCAGTCACGGCCCATATCATACTATTCATTCAATTGCCCTACCATCGGTTGAATTTTGACATTAGGGGCTTTACTTACAATCGTTTCTTAAATTTAAAGAAACTGCTCAGCAACTGATTAGTGAAAACCTTACCCATAAACTCCTCTTTAGTCGAATATTTTGGGTACAACCCACGTTAACCATAATAAAACTACGTTTTAACGGTTTTAAGCGTGGTAATTTTATTTGATTTTGGTTTTTCCGACGTTTCGGCCACTTTTCAGTGGCCGTGATCACGGAAGACAAAGATGTCAAGTGTCAACGAGTATTGTTGAAGTTTTATTTAGCCTACCGCCAACTTGTTAATTTTAATTTTGTTTATGGTTATTGTTTCCTCTATGGGAGCCTAATCTAATTTACTACCGCTTCGCAACACGTTATGGCTTGAAGAGAAGAAGCGGCGCAAGAAACTCTTCAGCAAACATGCCTAGCTCTAATAATTTTATATAATATATAATCCTTCCACCCATTTTAATATTATATAAAATTTTTAGAGCTAGGCATGTTTGCTGAAGAGTTTCTTGCGTCGCTTCTTCTCTTCAAGCCATAACATGTTGCGAAGCGGTAGTAAATTAGATTAGGCTCCCATAGAGTAAATAATAACCATAAACAAAATTAAAATTAAATAATTAAAATTAACAAGTTGGCGGTAGGCTAAATAAAACTTTAACAATACTCGTTGACACTTGACATCTTTGTCTTCCGTGATCGCGGCCACTGAAAAGTGGCCGAAACGTCGGAAAAACCAGAATCAAATAAAATTACCGCGCTTAAAACCGTTAAAACGTAGTTTTATTATGTATACAAGTCGCGAAAACTTAAGAAAATACCACGTTAACCATTCAAATTTCGCTTATCTGTGCTCCTCTCAGGTAAACAACAGGTAATACACGTTTATAAGTGAAAAAAAAAAGATATTCATTGATTAGGGTCTGATTCTGATTCTCTTACTTTTTTTTTTATTTTTTTATTGCAGGAGTTCAGCAGACAGGCAGACGGCCCACTTGATGGAAAGCGGTTACCATCACCTATGGACATTTGTAACATCAAAGTTGCTACAAATGCGCTGCTGCTCTCTTAAGGGAGACTGGAACCTGATCACTAATGCCGGAACACAACACAAGGTTGTTATGGCGGCATACTCTAGACCAGGGGTGGTAGCCATCCAGTTGGGCAAATGCCCTACCACCTGGCAAAGAGATGCCTAATCGTTTCTTAACGAGATTATTAAATCTTATTTATCAAATCATCTATAACTGAGACGATTTCAGTTTTTCTAGATTTTCGGCCTGTATAGACAATAAAGACAAATCTGACAGCCGTTCCTAGTGGCCCAGCAGTTAATCTAAAATATGTTATTAATCTTTTAGGAATTTTTGCTCACACATTTTCGGGGCCCCTGTAACCTGGGGTCCCGTATCATTGATACGGCTGATACGGCGGTAGCTACGCCCCTGGATTTAGCAGACTTACTCGTATTGTGGATACACCACATTCGCGCTAGTTTAAATATGTATGATGTAGGTATAATAAACAGTTAAATCGGTAATCCGAAGCGGGAGCTATCAGCAATTGGCCACAGTGCAGGTCGGCTGTGACTCATATCTCAGACTTTCACACTCTGATGGCGTTCCAATTTGTGCACTGAACGATTGAGTTTGTAAAACACGATGTTTATTGCTTGCCTGAATGTAATTATCATGAACTATTTTTTTTTTAAGTTTATGGCTTGGCAACTAGGCCTTTAAGCCAGTTGCATAACGGAGTTCTTGTGAAAACTCGAAAGGCCACATTGGACTATACAGTTCACATTTCTAACAAAAACACGTAATTACTACTCAAAAACTATCAATATCCTACAACTATTGTTCATTTTAGAGTGATTTTACACATTTTTAGAAAATAAAACTGCACAGCACAACGTCGCCTTTCAGTTCCCGCCAAAAACTCCCACTACTTTTTTCTTTTTTTCATATGCAAAAAGGATATATATATTTTAGTATACTGCTATATTATTAGTAAGTACTAGGTTTTTTCATTGTCTAAAGCTGGTAAAAAGATTGGTGTCCTGTCTTGCGGAAAGTGATTGCCGTCGCCTATAGACGTATGAAACACCTGAAGCGATGCCAACGCGTTGCCAGCCTATACAGTGGGATAGAAGAGTAGGAGTAATGAGATATGATGAATACAGAGAGATGAGATAGGGGTGTACTACTTTCTTTGCTCCGCTCCCGCCAAAGGAGGACGCGCCGACGCCGGAGGGCGGATTTCGACCTTCGGCCACCGTAAGCGGATGGCGCGGGTGGGGCCCCTAGGGGTATAGGGGTTCTCACTCACCCGCATATGTCTTCGAGATGAGAGCGCGAGTGTTCCGTGCGCGCTCATCTCTCCTCCCGTGGGGCGCGTTACAGACCGCCCCACGCCAAAAAGAGCATGATGATTTTGTTGGCCGTTCTCAGGTGTGCAAATTACATTTACTTGGAAGAACCCCGCCCACGAGCTTCCATTGTGCATTGTACACTTTACTATAAAACAATGCCCGAACGGAGGGGTGGGGCAGTCGAGCGAGGATTACGATACGAGTAAGACGTACGTACGTACGTAACGTATTCGACAAGCGATATAGTGACGGACTTTGGGCGTGTTACTGAATCGTGCAGTTTGTACTAGTAGTGTCTAGTTATATTTGTACCTGTGTTATACGTGTTTGTATAATTCTAATAAATTCTATAGTAATTCCAACGGCATTTTAATTTCGAGTCCCACACTCGTAACAATATGATAATATTTGTTTCATACCCACCTCCTTTTCTCATGTACGCAACGGTTTTCTATAAAGTTTCATTTACGTACAAGCTGAGGTTTTTCCACGGCGCTAGGATATGAGGTTTTTAAAGGTTTTTAAAAAGGTGTCATAAAATTATTTTTTTCGAAGCCGGCAGCGAATTGGTAATGCTTCTGCTCCTCTAATCTGCTATTATCCGTGCAGGAACGGAGAATGAATACAATTTCCTGCGGCTGGGCGGCCTGTCATAAGAGGCGACAAAACAACCCACTGCCAGGTGGTAGGGCATTCGCCCGACTGGATGGCTACCACCCCTGGTCTAAAGTATGCCGCCATTACAACCTTGAGTTTGTGTTCCGGCATTAGGGACCAGATTGCAGTTCCCTTAAGAGCGCAGCAGCGCATATGTAGCACCTTTGCTGTTGCAAATGTCCATAGGCGATGGTAACCGCTTTCCATGAAGAGGGCCGCCTGCCTGTCTGCTGAACTCATGCAATAAAAAAATAAAGAGATCCACTGATTGACCGCGCGGCGTTCACTGGTCGATAACGCGGCGTCCATAAATACGCGGCGCGAGGAAATACTTGTGATTCTAAGGAACAATGACCCTAATACAGATTTAAACAATATTATCCACCATTTTGAATAAATTAATTTCGTATGAGTCAATAGCTATTTAGAAAAATAAAATGGACAATTAATAAAAAAAAAAAGAATCAATGTATTCCGACCGCAACGATTTCCGTCGACGCAGATGAGTCAGTAGTTTATGATATGCGCGAGCGCAGCTATAGGTGTTCCGTTGCTAACCCGTAATGAGTCATTTGTTACTGGGACAGATTCAATATTTTTTTTAAATATTGCTATTTATTTTTTATTGCATGAGTTCAGCAGACAGGCAGACGGCCCACCTGATGGAAAGCGGTTACCATCGCCTATCGACCCTTGTAACAACAAAAGTGCTACCAGTCGCTGCTGCTCTCTAAAGGGAGACTGGAACCTGAGCACTGATGCCGGAACACAACTCAAGATTATTATGGTGGCATATTCTAGACCAGGGGTGGTAGCCATCCAGGCGAAAAAATAACCCACAGCCAGGTGGTAGGGTATTTGCCCGACTGGATGGCTACAACCCATGGTCTAGATTATTCCGCCATAACAAGTTTGAGTTGTGTTCCGGCATCAGTGACCAGGTTCTAGTTTCTCTTTCAAGGCCAGCAGCACATTGGCAGCACCTTTAGTATTGCTAATGTCCATAGGCGACGGTAATGACTTTCCATCACAGTTGGACCGTCAACCCAAAAATATAAGAATGAAAAATGCCTGCTAGGGTATGCCCGCGACTTCGTCCGCTCATTAGAAAAGAATCTAAGCTATCGTTCTAGTGAAATCTGTGTCGAAATAAACTTATTTTTCTGCACCCGGAAACTACAAACTGTTCCCGGGAAAATTCCCGCGGGAATCCCGAGATAAAAAATATTATACATTTTATTACATAAAATTTGCTATGAATCAGTGAAAAAAATCACATTGGAATTCGACTTATTTTATTAAGCTCGCCATTTTAAATCATTCCCACAAAAATTCCCGCCGGATTTCTAGAATAAAAGTACCGCAAATTTTGTCTAAGAATTTTCTGTCGATTAGCGAAAACCGCATCAAAATCGGCCTCTTAGTTTTTACGTGAGTCCCGAACAAACTGATAAGAAATCTTATAAAAATCGCAACGTAAATACTCCAGTTGTTTTTAATAACTTCAATGTACAGAGAGATTTAAAAAAAAAAAAATTACCTATAGGTCACGGTAGTCACTTTCCATCAGGGGCCGTCAGCCCGACAAAGAATAGAACAGGATATGTTTGTTGCAAATAAGAAAAACACTGCACATCACTACAGAATTAACAATGTTTCAACTAGTACAATTGGCGGCAAATAGACATAATGTAAATGGGTATTTTACCGATTTCTTACCGAAGTAAGAAAGAGAGTTGGTCTGAAAGAGAGTGTCGGGGTGAAGGTAAGGAAAGGAATGCTCCGGTGGTTCGGGCATGTGGAAAGAATGCATGATGAAAGAATAACTAAACAGATATACAATGCAAAAGTGGATGGATGCAGAAGTCGTGGAAGGCCAGGACACACCTTCCATGATCAAATTGATCGTGTACTAGCAGAAGGTGATGTCAGGAGCCTTAAGAACAGACGAGCGTGCATGACAAGTGTTATGAATGTCAAAGAAGCAAGTGAGGTGTGTAAGAATAAGCCTAAATGGCGCTCTGTGGTTCGTGCCTACCCCGCAAGTATTTTATAAAAGTACCTAATAAACTACAAACTCCGTTTTCCTTGTACTAAAGTACACTAAATTAAATTTAATAATAATTTAATGAGAACACTGTCCAACGTACATGACAATAGAATGATTTAGCGATAATTATAATGAATGTGTTTAAAAGAACCTAATAAACTAACGCAAGAAAACTTAACTTATTTGTATTGTATTCTACTCATAGTCCCTCAAGACTATAAGTAGAATACTGAGCCTAGATCACCGTCATCTATGGGTAAGGTGCTCAAAAAGCTGGCTATGTTTCCTCGCTGGATCGCCATACTGTTGGCCGAGGTAAGCACGAGCCCTCTGATCACCCGAAGAGTCAATGAGTCGTTTCGATAAATTTTGTAAAAATTACAAATTATACAAACGTGCATACCGAAGTCAGAAAGAGAGTTGGTCTGAAAGAGAGTGTCGGGGTGAAGGTAAGGAAAGGAATGCTCCGGTGGTTCGGGCATGTGGAAAGAATGCATGATGAAAGAATAACTAAACAGATATACAATGCAAAAGTGGATGGATGCAGAAGTCGTGGAAGGCCGCGACACACCTTCCATGATCAAATTGATCGTGTACTAGCAGAAGGTGATGTCAGGAGCCTTAAGAACAGACGAGTGTGCATGACAAGAGTTATGAATGTCAAAGAAGCAAGTGAGGTGTGTAAGAATGGGCCTAAATGGCGCTCTGTTGTTCGTGCCTACCCCGCAAGGGGTCTGGCGTGAAGTATGTATGTACAAATGTGCAGGTTATATAATGAGATTGCAAGTATAAATAGATTCATTGATATTTTTAATTCCTCCTTCTTTAAATTTAAACGTTAAATTCGGGCTATAATTTTCACCAATATTTCTGGCGTAATTGAATAACAATTTTATTACCTAACCACCGTAAAACTAACATTATAGTAAGTCATACTAATAATACTAAACCCTTTTTTGAGTCAGGAGGAAAGACAGTTCGTACGTTGATTAGACCAAAGCAATGAGAGTCATCCACTGAAGACGGCGCAGATAACAGAGTCAATTGCCGGCTCGTGTGGAGACTCCGCAAGGTGAGCTACCTATTAAAGAGGTAACCTAAGGGCTAATACTTCACTAAAACCCCCTTCCTCCCATGTGCCCCGCGCTCATGGTAGGAAAAGCGTCAGACTTAGAACGTAGTTACGCCCACGCTGATCCTGCGCATCAGTGCTAAAAATGCCCCGGGAGAGGCAAACTCACTTCGTCAACAGGGGTTTGATCCTCCGCTCCCCAGATTCTAGTATTCAACCAACCCATAAATATCTAGTCAATGTATGGTTCAGCATGTGCTCACATGTTTAGAGTTACGGCTTAGATCTTATAATTCATACATTTTTAACCGACTTCCAAAAGGAGGAGATCCTCAATTTGATCGGTATTTTTTTTTATGTATATACACCGATTACGCTGAGATTTATGATCCGATTTACGTGATTCTTTTTTAGTTTTTTATCCGTGCAGGAACGGAGAAAGAATACAATTTCCTGTGGCCGGGCGGCCTGTCGTAAGAGGCGACTTAACAACCCACAGCCAGGTGGTAGGGTATTTGCCCGACTGGATGGCGACCACCCCTGGTCTAGAGTATGCCGCCATAACAACCTTGTGTTGTGTTCCGGTATTAGTGACCAGATTCCAATCTCCCTTAAGAGAGCAGCAGCGCATTTGTAGCACCTTTGGTGTTGCAAATGTCTATAGGCGATGGTAACCGCTTTCCAACAAGTGGGCCGTCTGCCTGTCTGCTGAGCTCCTGCAATAAAAATAAAAAAAAAGTTCGATGCAAAATAGTTGCTGCCATTTGGTCCCTTAAAAATTTAACATAGTTTGGCCCAATACTTATCATTTTATGAACATTTTTTATGATTTATTTTTCCATTCCGTTCTGTATGTACACCGATTACGCTGAGATTTATGACCCGATTTACGTGATTCTTTTTTAGTTCGATGCAGAATAGTTGCCATTTGGTCCCCTAAAAATTTAACATAGTTTGTCCCAGTAGTTTTCAATTTACGAACATTTTTTTGTTCCCGATTCTTGGGACCTATATTTTTTAAGGCGCTCGGCACCTTTCGTAGGCCTACCCAGAGCTAGACACTAAAAAGTAACAAATAAAAAAAACTTCGTTTAAAAAAACCGACTTCAAAAACTAAAAAGTATAAAATAACTTATTTCTAGAGCTATTTTTAATTATAATATCTTATTTTTAATATATATTATCTAAAACATCTTAAAGTCGGTGCGAAGTAAAACATAAAAATTACAATATTTTGAAAATTACTAAGCACCGACTAAGATGTTTTATATAATATATATAAGCATTAAAAATAAGATATTACAATTAAAAATAGCTTTAGAAATAAGTTATTTTATACTTTTTAGTTTTTGAAGTCGGTTTTTTTTGTTGTACGTAACTTTTAGCTGTTGCTTGTTTTGTGTGCCAAATAAATAAAATAAATTCCTTTTTCCCTGTAGTTTAATGATAATACCGTCCAAAGTACACAATAAATGAAGTTGCTATTCAATACACACATGTAACACAGTAATATCATTGGTTTTCTGTTGCGGCCTTGTGATATCGCGTGAGTAATGTGCATGCAGCACTTATTTACAAACTAAATTCCTTCAAAACAATTCCATCGGAAAATAGTAACTTTATTAAAGAATTGAAATATACATCTATACATATATGACATGATATATGTTGAAGAATCAAATATCATATTTCATGATAAGCTTACTTACTTACTTACTTTAGCCGAATCGCCATCAGAACTGCAAACACTAGTCACAATGATGAAAGATGACTGTCAGGCGAGAGGCTTACATTTGAATGCGAAGAAAACAAAGGTTATGGTGTTTGAAAGAGAAGAAACCAGAACAAATGCAAGGATAATGGTCGATGATGTTATGCTGGAGCAAGTGAGTGTATATCTTGGATGTGCTTTTAGCAGGGATGGAAGGTACACCGCTGATATAGTGAATGGAGCGTTAGGTAAACTTCTAGGAGCTAAGAACCTCAGCCAGAAGGCCCAGCTTGCCATACACAACGCAGTGCTGGTACCTACGCTCACGTATGGAAGCGAGAGTTGGGTATGGAAGAGAGAGCATGAAAGTAGAGTAAACGCGGTCGAGATGCGAGCACTGCGCTAAATCTGCGGAGTGACGCTCGCGGACCGCGTTCGTAATACCAAAGTAAGAAAAAGAGTTGGTCTGAAAGAGAGTGTCGGGGTGAAGGTAAGGAAAGGAATGCTCCGGTGGTTCGGGCATGTGGAACGAATGCATGATGAAAGAATGACTAAACAGATATACAATGCAAAAGTGGGTGGATGCAGAAGTCGTGGAAGGCCACGACACACCTTCCATGATCAAATTGATCGTGTACTAGCAGAAGGTGATGTCAGGAGCCTTAAGAACAGACGAGCGTGCATGACAAGGGTTATGAATGTGAAAGAAGCAAGTGAGGTGTGTAAGAATAAGCCTAAATGGCGCTCTGTTGTTCGTGCCTACCCCGCAAGGGAACTGGACAAAGAGGTAAAATTTGTGACGTGGTAGGGGGGGTAATCTCTGGATCTACTAAACCGATTTAAAAATTCTTTTACTGTTGAAAAGCTACGTTAACAGGGAGTGTCATAGGCTATATAACATGACGCTATACGGGACAGAGCGCGGGTGAAACCGCGCCGGGCCGCTAGTTTATAATAATCGGCAGACAAACACACACATTGACATTCCTTGATACTAAGTAAGTTACGCTTGAGTTATATACAACGAACCATTCTGGAGCTGATCCCAGACACCTAGACCATAGTAAATAACAGAAAATTCGTTTCCGAAATTTACCATGCCAGGAATCGAACCCAGCCAGACATAGCCTGTTTAACCACGGAGGCCGTCTTCATTCAAGTTTATTCTATCCCATTCCTACTGTCGAATCTCTCCACCTTATCCTAAAGGATAGGCAACGGAAACCACTTTCCATGAGCTGGGCAGTTTGCCTGTTTGCCAATTTCATAATAAAAAAGCTATGGACAGTTAGAGCTCCTTCACACTAAGTCGCAAGCAACGCAGCAGTAACAGCAGCCGCGTGCGAGCAGCGGGTTTCGAGCCAGTGTTGCAAGGGCACGTACATACAATTACGTAATAATTTGCCGAAAGACTGTTTTTACATACGAGCGTAATTTTTTTTACTATCACAATTTTTCAACACTGTATACTTGATATTTTCTTAAGTTTTCGTGGCTTGTATACATAATAAAACTACGTTTTAACGGTTTCAAGCGCGGTAATTTATTTGATTTTTGTTATTCCGACGTTTCGTTCGTTGACACTTGACATCTTCGTCTTCCGTGATCGGTGTGGTGAAACGTCGGAATGAAAAAAATCAAGTAAATTACCGCGCTTAAAACCGTTAAAACGTAGTTTTATTTCTGTGTATACTTTTACATAATCACTATTCACACGCTGATTTCGAAACAAAGGATCAATCCAGTATTGACTTTTGTATTATAAATGCACTGTCGATGACGCCGAAAGAGAACCAAAGATAGCAGGAACAACATTGTTGTTTCCTCGTTGGATTTCAACAAGGAAAAATCATTGTTATTCCTAATATTTTTTTTTATTTTTATTGCAGGAGTTCAGCAGACAGACAGGCAGCCAACTTGATGGATAGCGGTTACCATCGCCTATAAAACATTTGCAACACTAGAGATGATACAAATGCACTGCTGCTCTCTTAACGGAGACTGGAACCTGGTCACTAATGCCGGAACACAACTCAACATTGTTATGGCAGCATACTCTAGACCAGGGGTGATAGCCATTACCACCTGGCTGTGGATTGTTTTGTCCCCTCTTACGACAGGCCGCCAGGCCGCAGGAAATTGTATTCTTTCTCCGTTCCTGCACGGATAGAATAATAATGGATTATTGGAATGAAGTGCACCACCCTAATTGAAACAAGTCGCGCGGCTATAATTGAAATAAGAAAGAAGGCATGTGCTGCCGTGGTACTGCCTGCGACCTAATGTGTAGGCACTCTTAACCTATTTTCAAAAAATGACGTGTGCTACTAAAATTATTCTTTCCCATCCAGCAGTATACGGTGGTTTCATACGCCCAAGGCACGCATACAAAGTGATGCCATCAACAGTCTTACGTTTTTTTTTATCTTAATTAAAAATCTTGGAGGTCCCGCACGCACTCCTATTGGCTCAGAGGTTATGTTTTGATAATATAATGCTTCACAGACATACTTTTAAACAAGTTTATATAAGTAGTTTTAGTCTTTAACGGATTTTAGTAGTATAGTTGTTGGATTGTGTGAGGGATGATATGATGATATGCGGTGTGACAGAAGAGGTATGTCAGAATAGAAGAGCATGGAAGGTAAAGACATATTGTGCCGACCCCAAGTAATTGGGATATGGTGAAAGAAAAGAGAGTTATAATAAAACTACGTTTTAACGGTTTTAAGCGCGGTAATTTTATTTGATTTTGGTTTTTCCGACGTTTCGGCCACTTTTCAGTGGCCGTGATCACGGAAGACAAAGATGTCAAGTGTCAACGAGTATTGTTAAAGTTTTATTTAGCCTACCGTCAACTTGTTAATTTTAATTATTTAGTTTTAATTTTGTTTATGGTTATTATTTATTCTATGGGAGCCTAATCTAATTTACTACCGCTTCGCAACATGTTATGGCTTGAAGAGAAGAAGCGGCGCAAGAAACTCTTCAGCAAACATGCCTAGCTCTAATAATTTTATATAATATTAAAATGAGTGGAAGGAAAAATAAAGTAATTATCAGTCAAGTTGGTTTGTGTTCCGTTGTACGCAGAAAGAGCTCACAGTGTCTTGAGGTCTGGCAGCTGGTTTTTGCTGGGTTTGGGTCTTAATAGTTTTGATAAATGGATCCCAAACAGGTGGTACTTGCCAACCATCTTCTCTATTGAAATTTGGGTGTTTTTTTATTTCAATAGCCTCACGCATCATTCTAGGTATGAAACGATTCCCTTTCGCGAGGATTTGTGGGTTATCGAATCTGATGTAGTGGTTGGGTTTATCCAGCGTGTGTTCACTGAACACATCTTTGTCTTCCGTGATCACGGCCACTGAAAAGTGGCCGAAACGTCGGAAAAACCAAAATCAAATAAAATTACCGCGCTGAAAACCGTTAAAACGTAGTTTTATTATGTATACAAGTCGCGAAAACTTAAGAAAATATTATGAAATGAGAGTTGTTCTTGTCATGTTTCCGTTTAAAATTAATAATTAATTTTGTTGGGTATGGAAGAAAGAGCATGAAAGTAGAGTAAACGCGGTCGAGATGCGAGCACTGCGTAAAATCTGCGGAGTGACGCTTGCGGACCGCGTTCGTAATACCGAAGTAAGAAAGACAGTTGGTCTGAAAGAGAGTGTCGGGGTGAAGGTAAGGAAAGGAATGCTCCGGTGGTTCGGACATGTAGAAAGAATGCATGATGAAAGAATGAATAAACAGATATACAATGCAAAAGTGGATGGATGCAGAAGTCGTGGAAGGCCACGACACACTTTCCATGATCAAATTGATCGTGTACTAGCAGAAGGTGATGTTAGGAGCCTTAAGAACAGACGAGCGTGCATGACAAGAGTTATGAATGTCAAAGAAGCAAGTGAGGTGTGTAAGAATAAGCCTAAATGGCGCTCTGTTGTTCGTGCCTACCCCGCAAGGGAACTGGCGTGAAGTTATGTATGTATGTATGTATGTATTAATTTTGTTATGTACCCTCTTATTTCTAAACGATACAATCAGCCATTTTTTTAATTGAATAATAATGTAATGTTTTTATTTGTTGTGATTGGCGACTGTTTTGTATAAAGTAGTTGTCCATAATTTACAATAATTTTGATACAATATTTATCCTTTATAATGTAGTGATTGTGTACAGATTATAATTCAAAATCTCTCAATTGTATATAGACGGTATTCACTACATTTTGTTTTCATGTTGGCAGACGCGATAGATTTGTACTGTGTACATGTAAAACTTTAAGAAAAATGTTTTATATAATATCTTGTATAAAATGTTATCTGGAATTTCCAAACAGTATTGCATTGAAATCTTTTCATTCATAACACTTTATTTAAAATAGTTTATCAATGACTTCAATCCGCTATCGGTTGTGCCAATATGCTAAGTTTTTTAAAGTGTTAAATTGTTGGGGGGATGACGAGGTGTTCTAAAAATGCTTCTAGACCGTGAACAGTTAGTGTAATAAATGTGTTAAAACCGTAAAGTTCTCTGATTATAACGATGTGACCAGTTGCTGTTCTTTTATTACCATAAACCCTTCGTAGTTGTTGCAAGTATTACAATAGTTAGGCGAAGGACGGAACACCCAGGGGTTTTAGTGGGTATCCCTAACCGGGAGTGGCAATAGCATGGCACCAGTTCTGACTGGGCATGCTAGTGCCACCCCCGATCTGGTGAATCCCACACTAGGTCGCGAATTATCCCCCCAAGGTTCTGCCCTTGTCGCGGCTTAGAACTCAATCGGATTTCCCCTGGTTGAAAAAAAAAAGTATTAGAATAGTTAGCGACATAAATCAGCTGGTTTGCATATTATTACTCTACTTGTGTTAGTAAAATCAGACATTTATTGCAAGATACATCTCAGTAGCGGATCTGATAGATCTGAGGGCCTACAGAGGTCGCTTTCGCAGATAAATATGATGAACATAGCAAGTTGGATGCAGAAGTCGTGGAAGGCCACGACACACCTTCCATGATCAAATTGATCGTGTACTAGCGGAGGGTGATGTCAGGAGCCTTAAGAACAGACGAGTGTGCATGACAAGAGTTATGAATGTCAAAGAAGCAAGTGAGGTGTGTAAGAATGGGCCTAAATGGCGCTCTGTTGTTCGTGCCTACCCCGCAAGGGAACTGGCGTGAAGTTATGTATGTATGTATGTAACATAGCAAGTATCAACATAAAGTGGAATTTCTTTATCTTAACCCGGCACCAAACCAGCTTCAAACATTTGATGACTTCTTTGATTGTTATGTGTGGCACGGGACTTTGAATATGCGTTCAAAGTTTGAACAAAGATTTGCAATTTGTCATGCAATGTTGGTTTTAAGCGCACATCAAAGCGTTCAAAGTAAGAATGTGTTCAAATGTTTGCGTAACCTGCCACACTTGCGCAAAGTCTAGTTACTCGACCGTTGCGCACATCCATTTGCACTTTCTTTTCGGATGTTTTGGTGGATTTGAGGTATTCCCTAGTGCTTGTAATCACATGAACTTAAATAATAAAGGTATACCGCGTCTACAAAATCTTCGTCCATCTTGTTTGTCGTTTACCAGTATTGAATAAAATATTCTTTATTGCACACAAGAAATTAATACACATGAGTTAACAATCATATAACTAGTACAATCGGCGGTCTTATCGCTAACAGCAATTTCTTCCAGACAACCTTCTGGAGATAATTTTACATATCTAATAATGGGTCGGTATTCAGTGTGCATAGTTTAAAATATATACAATCATATATACATATATTAATAGTAAATAAAAATACACATACATATTTATATACAAATATATGTACATAGAGTTACATATACATACGTAAATTACTCTTTACAAATTTAGATAGTGATCTTTGAGGTGTTTATTAAAAGATGTATGTGACTTGGCACTTCTGATGCTCATTGGCAATACATTCCACAACCTTACAGCCTGCACAGTAAAAGATTTCTGACAAAATTGCGTAGAATGTATTGGCGTTATTAGTCGCAGATTTGTTGATGATCTCAAGAGCCTTGTACTACTGTCTTGAAAGATCTCAAAGCGTTCCTTCAAATAGGAGGGCGTATTTGGGCTAAAGAGTACATTATACAAAATGGATAAGATATGAGCATTCCGGCGAAGGCGGATGGGAAGCCATTCGAGCTTACTACGAAATTCAGAAATGTGATCATATTTGCGCAAACCTAATATGAAACGAATGCAGAAGTTTTGGAGTCGCTCTAGTTTATCTAATATTTTGCGACTTACTTCTTGTATTTGGGGGCCCGAAGATAGAGATTGGTCGAAATATATACCTATATTCTTGACCTTCTCACTAAGATTTATAATAAAACCGTCAAACATAATTTTTGGTAACCGAAATAGGTCAATCTTAGTAATCATCCGTGAACTCCCAATGACAATAGCTTGGGTCTTCGTCAGATTAAGAGTAAGTCCAAACTCCTTACTCCAACTAGCAATATGTAACAGGTCTCTATTGATGTCCAGTATACTGTGTAGAAAAATATTTGCAAAGAATGTCTGGCAGGTTGCGACAATGGCTACGTTCCATTAGCGACTCACAACGACCACGTTTACGACCGTGATTTTTCCCGTTCCACTTTCTTGCCGGCGTTACAATCGTAAGCTCATAACGACCCATCTCTTGACATGGGTCGTTGTGAGCGTTGTGTGATCGAAAACGATGACGTCATTAGTGAAGTTTCGCCACTACCACAACTACCGCGGTCGTCTTGTGGAACGGCTAACGGAGCATTTTGGGCGTTATGAGCTACTAATGGAACGCCCTGAATATGTGTTCAAATGTGTTTTTTAAAGTCTTCAAAGAAGTGTTTAAATGTTCGAAGCTGTGTCTTGCGCTGGCTTTACAATTACGAGGATATCAGAATCCGTGTCAATTTCACTGAACGATTCTCCAAAGGTGACCGCTTTAGGTTCCCTGATATCTCGATGTGCGAATTTCATCACGATGTTCTTCTTTACAGTCAGCACGTGATAATTATGTTAGGTTATGTTACGTGATAGTTATAACAATAAGTATGTTAGGTCAGTTTGCTTGAGTGTCGAATATGTCCCGGTCTGGATTCGAACTGAAGTCGTTCTCAAACTTTGAGACACGATGGCTACCATTAATTTGAACCTAGTAATTTTCCTAAAGAAGTCTCTCTTTTCTTTCACCATATCCACGAGTATCCTATAAATAAAATTTTGGTGAAAATGAGTTTTCTTTCCAGCCTGCTCTATTCTGCTATAGATGATGATTGTGATGAACATGATGATTTATAAATCATCATATTCATCACAATCATCATCATCAATCATCATCTCCGTCACAAAATTGAACCGTATCTTTTGTGATCTACCTACATACAAAATACAAGTAGGAAGTTTAAGGAATTTTAATTTGTCGTTAAGTTTAATTTCTTAGGCCAGAGTCTCGGTTAATTTATTTGCATACTCCCTGTCGAAGCTCCGCTCGTAAATATCCTGGGCATTTGCATAAGGAACCCTAGTGGTGACCACTAGCTCGCTACCGAATTAATTTAATGGGCACCAAGACTTCCTATTTGTATTTAACAGTCGGGCAATTAAGACATTTTTAAATTCTTTGTTTTTATTTAAGATTTTTTTATCACGGTATAGGATTTCATATCACTTGCCTAGCCGCTACACTTAAAATCATAATTCGACATATCATTAAATTAAATAAAAAGGACAGGTCTATAAATCCATCATTAGACCTGTCCTTTTGTATGGCAGTGAAGCGTGGTCTGTACTTGAGTGACACAAGCATTAACATGCGACATCGCAAAACGGGGGATGCTGAAGACCTGGCGAAGTGGAGTAGAAAAAGTACGAACGCTTCGAAGGCAACCGGGATTTAATCTTCGGATGATGATGATGAGGTTTGATATCACTTGGTGTGAAGTGACGATGCGATCTAGGATCGACGCTTACTTAGTAGATACCTATTCACTCGTGACTTGAAGACTACGGGTTTATATGAATCGGGGAAGAGACTGGCAAATTGTTCACTCGGAGGTGCATAAATAAAAGGTGGAGGCAAAATGTTTAGTTCTTCTCTAACCAATGGTATTTCAACCATGTGTTGGCATCCAAAAATATATGGCAGCTAATATGTATTTATAGATGTCATGAAAGTAATAGGTTGGGGAAAAAGTCTTTTCGCATATAGTATGTATGAACTTGTAATAAGATCTCTTTGGCTATACCATTTATATCTGGCTGGTTTTGGTATCATTAAAAAGTTTTAATTTTAAAGAAGACAATTCCAAATTCAAATTAGGAAAATGTGTGATTTTCATTTGTTTTTCTTATTGTTAAAATGAGTGAATCTAATGAAGAAATTCGATACATTTTAAAATTTTACTACAAAAAAGGAAAAAATGCAACACAAGCCGGAAGAATTGGAGCAAGATCGGCATATTAGTAGTTACGATGTAGCTGGAGAACTGGGAATTGACCACAAAATGGTTTTGGCGCATTTGAAAAAAGCTAGGTACACAAAAAAGCTCGATATTTGGGTGCCTCATTAGCTCACTGAAAGAAACCTAATGAACCGTGTACTCATTTGTGATTCTTTATTACGACTTAATGACGCCGAAACATTTTTGAAGAAGCTGATAACTGGTGATGAAAAGTGGATCACGTACGACAAGAACGTGCGAAAAAGATCGTGGTCAAAGGCTGGTCAGGCTTCACAGACTGTGGTGAAACCCGGGTTAACTCGCAACAAGGTGATACTGTATTTATGGTGGGATTGGAAGGGCATTATTCATTATGAGCTGTTACCGCCAGGCAGGACCATCGATTCTGAACTGTACTGCGAACAACTGATGAGATTAAAGCAAAAAGTTGAAAGCGGCCGGAATTAATCAACAGAAGGGGTGTGGTTTTTCACCATGATAACGCTAGACCTCACACATCTTTAGCCACTCAGCAAAAATCACGAAAGTTTGGCTGGGAGGTGTTAATGCATCCGCCGTATAGTCCTGACCTCGCGCCTTCAGATTTTCACCTGTTTCGGTCTCTGCAGAATTCCTTAGGCAGTGTCAGGTTAACATCAGGAGAGGACTGCCAAAACCACTTGTCGCAGTTTTTTGATCAGAAGCCCCAAAATTTTTATAGCAATGGGATTACGTCCCCACCTACAAGATGACAAAAAGTTATCCAACAAAATGGCACCTACATACTTTAGTCAAATGTAAATAAGCTTTATAAAAAAACCTTTTGATTTTTTATATAAAATGCGAAGAAACTTTTTCCCCAACCTAATATAATCATTATATTAATACGTGAAGCAAAAACTTTGTACCTTTTTTACGAAAATTGCGCGGACGGAGGAGGTGCAAAATGTTAATATTTAAAAAAAATTATGGATAATAATACATTAAATCAATAAAAAAAAAACATTACACACACTACTATTTATTTGACACACACGCACATATACTCTTTTGTTTATTGTTAAAGTCAAATTAACAGTGTAGCCTTGGCGAAATCTGTGATTATAGAAGTATAGTCTTTAACAACAAAACCTTAATAATTTTCAAACTTATAATTGAAATTAATTATGGTCGAATTTCGACCACTTGGCGATCACTAGTCTAATATTAATGGAAGATTATTCAACTCAAGTGTCGTAGTTTGTAATGCAAGTACATGTGTTTTAATTCCATAAAAACCGTATGAAGAAATTAATAGCGTAGTAAAACTAAAAATTATTAATACATAAATGAAACACTTTTTCAACTTTTATTACTTTGCAATGTGCATGCTATGCGGGCTCAGGTGCTAAATAATAGTATTAAAACATTAAAATGTAAAATATTATCAAAATGTGTTTATACCTAAACTGAATTTAAGTTTATGTAATACTTGCAACAACTCAGAAGGGTTTTTGGTAACAAAAGAATAGCAACTGGTCAATCAGAGAAGCTTACGGCCTACATATTGTTACGAGTGTGGGACTCGAATTAAAATGCCGTTGGAATCACTATGGAATTTATTAGAACTATACAAACACGTACAATATGGGTACAAATATAACTATACACTACTAGTACAAACTGAACGATTCAATAACACGCGCAAAGTCCGTCACTATATCGCTTGTCGAATGTACGTCTTACTCGTATCGTAATCCTCGCTCGACTGCCCCACCCCTCCGTTCGGGCATTGTTTTATAGTAAACTGTACAATACACAGTCGATTGCGTGGGCTGGCTTCTTCCAAGAAAATGTAATTTGCACATCTGCGAACGGCCAACAAAGTCGAAAACAATAACAATAAAGATTAGTTCGACACTAATGACGGCCATAAAACAAGTAGAAAAACAATAAAATGTTTTTCAATTCCGAAATTCGGGAAGGCAGTAATTTGCGCTTTACGACCTACAGGTATGCACATTTCTTTGTCGGTATGTAACAATATATTATATATACCCATATGCATATTAGCTGCTTTATACTTTGCAATGCTTACAACAATTGAAACTTTATAACATTTCACCCAAGTCAAAATGTCGCGTGAAACAAATAGCTTTTCAGCCCTCGTCCTAGTAATATTATAAACGCGAAAGTTTGTAAGAATGTATGGATGTATGTATGTTTGTTACTCTTTCACGCAAAAACTACAGAATAGGTTTTGATGAAACTTTACAATAATATAGCTTACACATCAGAATACCACATAGGCTATAATTTATAAAGATATAGTGTGAATTATCTTATATTAATATATAAAACTGAAGAGTTCGTTTGTTTGCTTGACCGCGCTAATTTCAGTAACTACTGGTCTGATTTGAAAAATTCTTTCAGTGTTAGATAGTCCATTTATCGAGGAAGGCTATAGGATTTATACCATGACGCTAAGACCAATAGGAGCGGAGCACCATTGAAGAATGTTTCAAAAATCGGTGTTTTGTAACACGTAGGCTATAAGTTATAAAGATATAGTGTGAACTATCCAAAATATAACGACTTTCCATCATCACGCGGCTGAGACCGCGGGGCGCAGCTAGTATATTATATTTCTTTAATCATGCTTATCAATTCAGTTATAAAGTACACTTGTTTCAAGATAGGAAATGTTAAATTATCACCAATTTGTCATATAAAATAAGTACTAGCCTTTTTATATAAAACGTTTTTGCTTAAACCATTACTTAATGTTAAAACTGTACCTGTTTATCTGTCTGTTGATATTACGCGATCGTATCCGCCCTGTATAGCTATTTAAGGTAAACTCACAAACTACATGGTGTTAAATTTTATATATCTACTCACACATATTGACCGTGGTAGAGGCATGCTGGAAACATTCCATGCTGCATAGCGACGATTGGTGGGGTTGGGGGGGGGGTCGATTTGCGCGAGACGGTAATATCTCAAAAGGAAGCCGCAGATCGAGAAAGAGAGAGAAGGGTAAGTGCGACTATTGACGCGCCTTCTCTACCGCTTCAGGGGCCCTCATACATCAAGGGAGCAGAGGAGTCTTCACCCCTGTCGTCGAAGTGAGTTAGCTCTTCCAGGGGCTTTCTCAGACATTGCGCTTGGATCGGCGTGGCCGTAACTACGTTCTAAGTCTCATGCGTTTCCTGCCATAAGCGCGGGGCCGTCGGAGGAGCGTGGTTTTAGTGGGTATTAGCCGCTCGAGTCTCCACACAAGCCAGTTGATTACTGTTCGGATTGCCCCTTCTGAGAAGGCCTCCATGATCAACTATGGTCTAATCCCTTGCAAAGGACCCGGTATTGTGCGTAAATAGCATTTCCCCCGCGTGAAATAAAAATGCTGCAAACATAATTTTGATTACAGCTTTTAGAGCCGGCTTAATCGGTGTGATACCATGCTCACACAGAATGTTCACGTGAATCGGTTTTCCTTGTGCCAATCGTCTTTCGTGCGATGAGTGAGAGTTCCAATGTCCTACTTCACTCTCTTCCTATCCCATTTCCTGGGTGGGGTATATATACGGCACCTTGACTTCAAAAGGTGCCTTATACCTTGCGCATACCAAAGCATTTTGATCCGTGCAGGAACGGAGAAAGAATACAATTTCCTGCGGCGGGACGGCCTGTCGTACGAGGCGACAAAACAACCCACACAGGTGGTAGGGCATTTGCCCGACTGGATGGCTACCACCCCTGGTCTAAAGTATGTCGCCATAACAACCTTGAGTTGTGTTCCGGCATTAGTGACCAGGTTCCAGTCTCCCTTAAGAGTGCAGCAGCGCATTTGGTGTTGCAAATGTCCATAGGCGATGGTAACTCCTTTCCATTAAGTGGGCCGTCTGCATGTCTGCTGAACTGCTGCAATAAAATAAAAGCGCTCAAGGTGCGGCCTGGATTGCTTTTCCGCAATTAGCTTTATTTGCTATCGAATCCAATCGAAGCACGCTGTATACAAAAATATTTGCAAAATACTCACTTTCTTTTTTGAATAGATAAAGCCAAAACATCTGCCTGTGTCACGCGAGCCTTTTTAGTACTTTTTTATACAATCCTAAAGAAAAGTGAAATTCTTCAAAGCGCACTTGGTAGCACTATTTGCAACAGGTGCTCAGGTGATACAAACAAAACTAAACCGTAATGGCAAATAAATACAGTTGAAATTAGCTGCTATGTATGCACTCAAACTTAAAAGCAACCGTTATTCCAGTACTTAAGGATGAAAATCGTTCATAATAAAACTAGTTTACTTAGAAAAACAGTCTATTGTGTATTGTACTAGTTTATGGCCGTTCGCAGGAATAATTAAGCAGGTGTGCGGATTACGTTTTCTGGGAAATTGCGTCGACGCTTGGCAGGTAGACATATTGTATTTGTATAAAACAATGCCCGAACGGAGGGGTGAGGCAGTCAAGCGACGATTACGATACGAGCAAGACGTGTGTACATTCGATGAGCTAAATAGTGACGGACTTTGCGCGTGTTATTGAATCGTGCAGTTTGTACTGGTTGTATCCAGTTATACTTGTACCTGTGTTATACGTGTTTGTATAGTTCTAATAAATTCTATAGTAATTCCAACGGCATTTTTACTTCGAGTTCCGCACTCGTAACAATATTTCTTCCGAAAAAAAATATTACAAGATGGAAATTTATGTTGGTTGTGACAGTTTTACATTTAAACTTATGGGCCAAGTGCCCATAAATTATTTAAAAATATTAAAAAACGTCTGGTCGATACAACAAGAGACCGGAAGGCTGCTCGCTCAAAGGATTAGCCTGTGTATCCAGCGAGGTAATGCTGTCAGCCTTCTAGGTATAATGCCCAGCGACAGTGGTCTGGTTGGGTTGGAAGGGCTTTGATACAGGTTTTTTTTTAAGCTAGGTTTATTTATAGGATTGTCTTACTATTTATTACTTAGTTTATTTTTGTATTTAATCTTATTTTTAATTTCTAATCTTATAAAACCACTAGATGACCGCATCAAAGATGTACTTACTAAAATTTTAAATTCTGAACATTCAGACAGCTGCTGGATCCAAGCTTCCCTACCCATTAGGTATGGAGGTTTAGGCATCCGCAAAATCTCTAGTGTTGCTCTACCGGCTTTTCTTTCATCCGCTTACAGGACGTGCCCGCATCCTTGCCGTTTCCCGCAAAGAGTCTGGTTTCTGGCTCCAAGCTATCCCCTCCCCAAACATAGGAACATTAATGGATAATACTTCCTTTTCTTTGGCTATAAATCTGCGCTTGGGTTCTCGCATATGTGCACCACACACATGCGTCTGTGGAACAGAGATAATCGGCCCGGGATACCACGGTCTTTCTTGCCGCCGCAGTGCCGGCAGATGGTCACGCCACGCTGCCTTGAATGATGTCTTACGGAGGGCGCTTGCCACCGCTAACGTGCCGGCTTTATTGGAGCCGAACGGTATTGCACGTGACGATGGTAGGCGTCCCGACGGAATGACTCTAATTCCCTGGCAGCGTGGCAAGCCTTTGGTGTGGGATGCGACTTGCGTAGACACGTTGGCCGCATCCTATTTACCAAACACGTCAAAATCGGCCGGTTCAGAAAATAATTTTTTTTTAAGTTAGTTTAGGGTTTTCCGTATCTGTTCAATTGTTCAATCTGTTGAAAAACACTCACGTATGGAAGCGAGAGTTGGGTATGGAAGAGAGAGCTTGAAAGTAGAGTAAACGCGGTCGAGATGCGAGCACTGCGCAAAATCTGCGGAGTGACGCTCGCGGACCGCGTTCGTAATACCGAAGTAAGAAAGAGAGTTGGTCTGAAAGAGAGTGTCGAGGTGAAGGTAAGGAAAGGAATGCTCCGGTGGTTCGGGCATGTGGAAAGAATGCATAATGAAAGAATGACTCAACAGATATACAATGCAAAAGTGGATGGATGCAGAAGTCGTGGAAGGCCACGACACACCTTCCATGATCAAATTGATCGTGTACTAGCAGAAGGTGATGTCAGGAGCCTTAAGAGCAGACGAGCGTGCATGACAAGAGTTATGAATGTCAGGGAAGAAAGTGAGGTGTGTAAGAATAAGCGTAAATGGCGCTCTGTTGTTCGTAGCTACCCCGCAAGGGAACTGGCGTGAAGTTATGTATGTATGTATGTATGTATGTATGTATGTATGTATGTTCAATTGTTATTGTTAATCTATCTGTATGAGCATATGCAAATATAGCAGATGATGAATGAACACATCAATACTTTAGAATGTTATCATTAAAAAAACTTACTTATTATATACATACTATCACGCCTGTTTCACATAGGTGTAGGTAGATATAATGGATTTCCATTAGCCTCTATCTTAGCACACACCAAAATAGTTCATGTGAAGTTTTAGTCATTACCAGTATCTCTGTATAACTTGAAAACTTTATCAATTACCTTTATAAATATATATTTTTTTATTGCAGGAGTTCATCAGATAGGTAGACGGCCCACTTGATGGAAAGCGGTTACCATCGCCTATGGACATTTGTAACACCAAAGGTGCTATAAATGCGCTGCTGCTCTCTTAAGGGAGACTGGAACCTGGTCAGTAATGCCGGATCACAACACAAGGTTGTTATGGCATACTCTAGACCAGGGGTGGTCGCTATCCAGTCGATTGTATTCTTTCTCCGTTCCTGCACGGATAAGTATTATTATTGATGATATTATTCAAAGTTATTGCTAATAAAGATTTCTGTAGTGTCTATGGTCTATGTTTAAGGCTACGTTCCATTAGGGACTCACAACGACCACAATCTTTCCCGTTCCACTTGCTTGCCGCCTTTACGATCGTAAACCCAAGTGGAACGGTTATTCGACCCACCTCTTGACACGGGTCGTTGTGAGCGTTGTGTGATCGAAAATGATGACGTCATAAGTGACGTTTTCGCCACGACCACAACGACCGCGGTTGTCTCGTGGTACGACTCGCGGAGCATTTTGGGCGTTGTGAGTTAGCAATGGAACGCGCTGTGTGTCACAACACACAGCGCGTTCCATTAGTAGCCTTGGATTACCTTTGTGTAATTGTCATGTCATGTAGCTGTCAAGTCTATAAAATAAATGTCTGCAATCAAGCTGATTTTGAATTATAGAATATATAGAACATTCTACACCATCCGACCCACCACTGGGTTAAAACATC
This sequence comes from Dendrolimus kikuchii, assembly GCA_019925095.2. Taxonomy (NCBI): domain Eukaryota; kingdom Metazoa; phylum Arthropoda; class Insecta; order Lepidoptera; family Lasiocampidae; genus Dendrolimus; species Dendrolimus kikuchii. Next base: position 2,302,033 of record CM034404.1, read on the forward strand.
ACAATCTCTAGAAGACCAAGTTTCGAACAGTAGTTAATAGTTATATCAACTTAATCATAGTCATGAATATTCCTCGGCATTATACAGTATATGTCGTTTCTCTTAGACTGGGTGGCTTTATTATGAGTATGTAACGTAATCTTTCAAGTTAAATTTGATGGACTTCCCGGTTTCCGATTGAGCTGAAATTTTGCACGTATTTCAAACTATTGATACCATGCACCCCACGCTTTTGTTACAATAAAATCATTTTTTCTTACACTATTTTTAATTCAAATTTATTAAAATTTTCAATTTTTCAGTTGGATTTTCTAAAAAGCGTATTTTTTAGTTTATACATGTGTTATATATATTACTATTTTAAACTTATACATTTATATATACTCTAGGCACAATCTGTCTATCTTAACATACATTTTACTACTTATGTAAGCTTCTTTTACTATTTTCTATTTTACAATTACTATTTATGTATTACTGTCTTTACTGTTTGTTTTTTGATTGCTTTTTTGTATTACGGACTATGTTTACTTATCTATATCTATTTTATGCATTGTTTATATATTCACAAATATATACTAAATGTATACTTATCTATCTAAACTATGTCGAATTTCATTCAAATACGTTTAGTAGTTACCAAAAAAGATGCGATGGCAGCGCCATCTTTTACGCTATTTTCATCTATCCCGCAGCTATGACGTAATTTATAGGGATAAAAAGTATTCTAAGTTACGCCCCGGGATATAATCTAGAACTGTGTCGAGTTTCATTTAAATCTGTTCAGTAGTTTACTCGTGATGCTCTAACAGACAGACATTTTTATTCGTGCAGGAACGGAGAAAGAATACAATTTCCTGCGGCCGGGCGGCCTGTCGTAAGAGGCGACCAAACAACCCACAGCCAGGTGGTAGGGCATTTTCCCGAATGGATGGCTACCACCCTTGGTCTAGAGTATGTCGCCATAACAATCTTGATTTGTGTTTCGGCATTAGTGACCAGGTTCCAGTCTCCCTTAATTGAACAGCAGCGCACTTGTAGCACCTTTGGGGTTACAAATGTCCATAGGCGATGGTAACCGCTTTCCATCAAGTGGGCCGTCTGCCTGTCTGCTGAACTCCTGCAATAAAAAAAAGAGAAAGATTTCCTATAGAACCAGGCCACTTAGAAAGTATTGCGAAAAAAGTTTTATGTATGAGACATTGGAAATATGATTATTTATAACTAAAAATAGGTACGTTCCAATTTTAAAATTTCCCTCCACGTTGTTTGCGAGCTAATTTAAAATATCGTGTCTCATTGAAAAATGGATCTGCACCCGAAACATTTTCGCGCTAAGATTTTTTACGATTTCAAGTGTCGCCTGAAACCGGACGAATCGTACGATAGACTTCAAATGGCATTCATGGATAAAGACCCTTCTAAGGCAACCGTGTATAGTTGGTACAATGAATTCAAGCGCGGTCGACTAACTTTGGGGGATGAAGAAATAAGTGGTTGCTCTTTGACGGCTGTTACGGAAGAAAATGTGCTAGCAGTGAAAAATTTAATCCAAGACAATAGGCAAGTTACGTATCAAGAGATTTAGCACGTGCAGCAGATTGGATCGGGAAGCCTTCACGAGATTCTACACGTGCATCTTCACCTGAGGAGGATAGTTTCACGCTGGGTGCCGCACAACCTCACCGAGGCTCAGAAGCTTCTGCTTCTGAGCCGTGCCGTGATATGATAAACAAATTTGAAGCAGGCGTCTCGTCGTGTTTACGCAGATGATCAGTCCTGGATCTATCAATACGATCCAAAAACGAAGCGCTAGTCGACAGTTTGGGTGTTTCAAAACGAATCAACGCCTACCAAAGTCAAGCGATTTAGAAGTGGGGGGAAGATTTTGATCGCGAGTTTTTTTTTTTCAATTTGACTGGCTACTTTGTGTCATTTCCTTTACGGATTCAAAGAAGCATCAACTACGAAATGCTTGGCAGAAGTTTTTTTGTTGCTGTGTTACATAAGAGTAGATAAGTCTGGTCAAAAGTACAGACCATCTTTTTTGTGGGTCCGTACTATTTTCTGGTTGATCCATATTTTGGTTTGTAACTAGTTACCTCCCTTCTATATTATACAAGTTATCCGAATTACAATTACAATGGGTGATTATAATAACAGGTGCAACGCGGGCTGGATCAAAATTGCTCCGGGCGTCCGGACGTGCGCTGTTGCCTTGCTTTGGTGTGCGACCAAGTTACAGCATGGAGCGGTGGCCATTTAGGACACAATTTTAATCATAAAACAATCAGAACAGTCTATGTTCAAGACCTTGAATTTTATCATTGAATCGCTGGTCATTGCCTATCAGCTTCCTAGCTCTCCGCTTAATCGACTCTTATGCGTCGATCTGGTATTTGGCTGACCCATCCCAAAGGTGAGAACAGTACTCCATGCATTTGTTCAACATCAACAGCTGTTCTGGAGTGAGCATGAAATTCAGTCGTTGAAATTGATAGTTGACTATGATATTGGAATATCTTTTCTTGCGACACACATTCGGGTTTGGGATGGTCAAATTCAGTGCCTAATGTCGCCTGCATCGAGTGCGTATGGGATTCTCGTACCTGGCGGTCCAGTTTCTCTTTCAAAGTAAGAGGACTGTCGAACTACTCTCACTGAACCTACCAGCGTCCCAAGACAAGAGAGAACTCTTAGTCAGAACGATGCATACGACAGAGTCAGTGCATTGTGATGTTCTAGTGTGCCAGATTGGTACAAACTCCAGCAGTACGTGAAGCAAAGGTGAAGGTCCACTGATATCCCCGTAAACAGCGGCCCTTTGCTACGGAACTATGGAAGCAAATTCAGTGCATAGCGACGTCGCCGAACCCCCGTCTGTTGGCGGCGGATGAAGGCTATCTACACTGTCCCCTTTTTTTTATTGCAGGAGGTCAGCAGACAGGCAGACGGTCCACTTGATGGAAAGCGGTTACCATCGCCTATGGACATTTGCAACACCAAAGTTGCTACAAATGCGCTGCTGCTCTCTTAAGAGAGATTGGAACCTGGTCACTAATGTCTGAATACAACTCAAGGTTATTATGGGTGGTAGCCATCCAGTCGGGCAAATGCCCTACCACCTGGCTGAGACCTCACCTCTTCCTCAAGTTCCAACCACAGGTAATGTAAAGAAGATATTAACCTTATAACTTGCACCATACAAAGCTTTAACGGGGCTTAATGTAGGTGCGCAGACAAAGTGGCATAGGTCCATTGGAGTGGAGTCAGATCCTGGACTGCCACCGGCCATTTTATCCGTCGTAATTGGATGAGCCACTGCCCGCTCGAAGCAGCCGAGTTTACTGTTCATGAGAGATTTTGATAACGTGTAACTTACATAACGGATAACTATATTATATTTTTACTGTACCTGACCCCAAAATGACGGTTAAGGTTTCGCTAGGTGGTAGGGCATTTGCTCGACTGGATGGCGACCACCCCTGGTCTACAGTGTGCCGTCATAACAACCTTGTGTTGTGTTCCGGCATTAGTGACCAGGTTCCAGTCTCCCTTAAGAGAGCAGCAGCGTATTTGTAGCACCTTTGGTGTTGCAAATGTCCATAGACGATGGTAACCGCTTTCCACCAAGTGGGCCGTCTGTCTGCTGAACTCCTGCAATAAAAAAAGGACAGTTACTATAAATCTATTATTAGGCCTGCTCTTTTGTATGGCAGTGGATCGTGGCCCGTACTTGAGCGACACAAGCAAGAACTGTGTGTCACGGAGATGAATATGCTGCGGTAATGTGTGGAGTGACACAAAAGGACCGCGTTAGAAACTCTCGCAACCGCGGCAGCCTCCATATCCGTAACAGAGCGGATAAACGGCAAGAGTATCGCCTGCGTTGGTACGGCCACGATTTACGAACACCGGTTAGTTACGTGAGGAGCAAATGTCTAGCCATGTCGCCTCCGCCAGATAACTCCTACTCCTGTCTGATCCCTCTATTTCATCACACTATCCCATCCTAAGATTTGGTAACGCCTTGGCTTCTGACGTCTGTCTATAGGCAACGGTACCCACTTTTCATGATCTAGGCTGTCTGGCTTGGCAGTTTCGCAATAAAATTAAACACTTTTAAAGCGCATACAACATATTTTTTTTAATTATCGGCAGAAACACACACATTGTATATCTCCTAGCTAACCAAGTTACGCTTGTTTTAGGGGTAATTTGCAACGGACCACTCTGGAGCCCCAGACACCCAGACCATAGCATTTAACAGAAAGTTCGTTTAGAAAATTGACCATACCTTCGCAACATGTTATGGCTTGAAGAGAAGCAGCGGCGCAAGAAACTGTTTAGCAAACATGCCTAGCTCTAATAATTTTAAAATGGGTGGAAGGAAAATAAAAGAAATTATCAGTCAGGTCATCAAGTCAACGGAACACAAACCAACTTGATGTTGCGAAGCGGTGGTAAATTAGATTAGACAGGCTCCCATAGAGTAAATAATAACCATAAACAAAATTTAAATTAAATAATTAAAATGAACAAATTGGCGGTAGGCTAAATAAAACTTTAACAATACTCGTTGACACTTGACATCTTTGTCTTCCGTGATCATGGCCACTGAAAAGTGGCCGAAACGTCGAAAAAACCAAAATCAAAAATACCGCGCTTAAAACCGTTAAAACGTAGTTTTATTATGTATACAAGTCGCGAAAACTTAATAAAATATTATCAAACTATTCCATAAAAATAAAATTACCAAAAAAAAACAGTGTTATGCAAAAGTGGATGGATGCAAAAGTCGTGGAAGGCCACTACACACCTTCCATGATCAAATTGATCGTATACTAGCAAAAGGTTATATCAGGAGCCTTAAGAACAGACGAGCGTGCATGACAAGAGCTATGAATGTCAAAGAAGCGAGTGAGGTGTGTAAAAACAAGCCTTGTACGCAGGCCAGGCAGGTTGTGAAGCTATGTATGTATGTATGTACCAAAAAAAAAATGGATGAATTAGGAAGATTAATATAAAATAGATATTCCCTTTTGATTTATTATTTACCGATAACTATATTACTCCCGAGGGTGCTCTTTCCCTTAATAATAATTTAATCGATATGCAAAAACGTAGTAATGGTATCTTTCAATCGAACTAATGTAGCGATGAATAGAGAAGTGATTTATTACAACGCCAATAAGAAAAATGACTATAAAATACATAAGGGCCCTTTATACTTCACTACAAGAATCGTTGAACTATTGCAATTTAATAATATAAATAATATAATAATATAAATGTCAAAGCAACACCAAAGGTGCTACAAATGCGCTGCTGCTCTCTTAAGGGAGTCTGAAACCTGGTCACTAATGCCGGAACACAACTCAAAGTTGTTATAGCGGCATGCTCTAGACCAGGGGTGGTAGCCATCCAGTCGGAAATGCATTAAATTAGGGTGGCGCCACTTTGGCATCAGGGTGAATTTTAAAGAACGCGCCAAAAGTTATTAGAGTAGTATTATGGTGTTTTAGTTTTATAAAATTAAATATTACAAAATCACTAAGCGTATTATTCAAAATTCACGAAATTAAATCACTATTCACGTTTTCACATAACAATTCTTTGAGGTTGTATTTAGTAAAATAGCTGTGAATTTGCATACAAAATTGATCCGATGTACTAAAAGGCGATGTCATTGTGGACGGCTCCTTTGGACTTAGCGTGATGATTTAAGAGCTTGAACGTCAAAGAAGGCGATCCAACACTGAAAGAATGTTTCAATATCAGACCAGAATGGCCTGAGATTAGCTCGTGCAATCAAACAATATTAGTATATTTATGCTACAACACTAATAATTACATTTTACAATATCATAAATCGTTTTAATGAAAATTCACGAATTAATATTATTTGAGGTTAAAGGTATTGAATTACGTTTGTATACGTAAATAGCTGACGTTGTATAACAGTGCACTACCACGCATAATAAAGAGCTATTTTGGAAGCGACTTTATGTTGTTACCGAAAACCTTACAACTTTACGCGATTTTTTTGTAGGCGAGTGCCTTCGCGAAGCGAAGGCGCTCGAGTCAATTAACTTGCTCGAGTTCTGCAAAAGAAGTTTTTGTTTTGGCTGGAATTAATAGCCATGAAAGTACGCCGAATCTAAGATTATTTCGGGTCATTTTGTTACACCACTAATTGAGATTAGTGGACTTTAGTAAATAGCCTAATTGAAAGATCCCGGCCCCTCGATAAATGGCGGTTCGCGATCGAACTAGCGGTATCTTAGATTAGCGCGTTTCGCAAACATTATTATTCAGCTTCATAATATTAAAAATTACTTTGAAACGTCCTGTAACACGTTTTATAACTGTACTGTCACCAACTACTCTAGTCGCCAAAGATATTAATTTTTTTAACTCGGCATACTTCGATTCGTCTACAACAGCTACATTCATACCATACCCTTTGTCTACATCAGCGCCATTGTGGACGGTTTTTGAACTGTTATTTACAGCTTACAACTGGACACTTCTTCAACTATTTTCCTATATGAGATGATGTACATACACAAAATTCTGATGTACATATTCAAGAATTGTAACTAAGAATAAAATATATGTTACAATCAATAAAAGATTTTATTAATAAATAACCTTTCCTTTGGTTAAGTTTCCTTCGTTGAATTAGTTTATAATTTAATGTAATGTTTTATATAGGATATAAGGCCCACACTGCACATACACTTCCTCACAACACCAGCATGTAACAGATACACTCTACATTAGTATAAGTTTAGTATTAAAACTAAAATAAATTAATATGATAAGTTTTTTGTAACATACATACACCTCAACACAAAAATCTTTTTTTTTTTTATTGCAGGAGATCAGCAGACAGGCAGACGGCCCACTTGATGAAAAGCGGTTGCCATCGCCTATGGACATTTCAACACCAAAGGTGCTACAAATGCGCTGCTGCTCTCTTAAGGGACTGGGACTGGAACCTGGTCACTAATGCCGGAATACAACTCAAGGTTGTTATGGCGACATACTTTAGACCAGGGGTGGTAGCCATCCAGTCGGGCAAATGCCCTACCACCTGGCTGTGGGTTGTTTCGTCGCCTCTTACGACAGGCCGCCCGGCCGCAGGAAATTGTATTTTTTCTCCGTTCCTGCACGGATAAAAATCAATAAATTAATATCACACACAAGAACCAAAATAACTAATAAGCGTGTTAAATTAAAAAAATTAAATCTAGAAATTAAGTTATAAAAAAGGTACGGAACTCGAGTCCATAGAGTTGTTCATAATATATAAAAAAAAAACAATGTTTTTACCAATAAATATTTATTCATTCATTCATAAAATATTTATAAAAGTATTCTTCGTACTGCGAAGTAGTAGTTATTATTACGAATATCAAAGTTAGGAATAACTTGAGTATGGTAAGAAATTAATTGCAGAGCAATCGTATCGGTCTTGCTTCAAAAATCTTTAGTATTTATTTAAATCTAAGTTTCGTATGGAAGCGAGAGTTGGGTATGGAAGAGAGAGCATGAAAGTAGAGTAAACGCGGTCGAGATGCGAGCGCTGCGCAAAATCAGCGGAGTGACGCTCGCGGACCGCGTTCGTAATACCGAAGTAAGAAAGAGAGTTGCTCTGAAAGAGAGTGTCGGGGGAAGGTAAGGAAAGGAATGCTCCGGTGGTTCGGGCATGCGGAAAGAATGACTAAACAGATATACAATGCAAAAGTGGATGGATGCAGAAGTCGTGGAAGGCCACGACACACCTTCCATGATCAAATTGATCGTGTACTAGCAGACGGTGATGTCAGGAGCCTTAAGAACAGACGAGCGTGCATGACAAGAGTTATGAATGTCAAAGAAGCAAGTGAGGTGTGTAAGAATAAGCCTAAATGGCGCTCTCTTGTTCGTGCCTGCCCCGCAAGGGAACTGGCGTGAAGTTATGTATGTATGTATGTAATCCAAGTTTCCTTTTAATAATTGATTTGTAGGCTTTTGTGATTCGGTGCTCTAAACTTCGCTACTACTGCCATGCAAAGGTCTAGTGAATCTCATAAAGAAGTGTCCTATATTTATTTTGGTCTGGGAGTCTTAATTAAATCAAAGTTATTAATTTCATATTACTTCAACACAATATTTCTTAATTACATTGGGGGTATATTTAATAATAATATTAATATTGGCATAATTAAATAATAATAATTGGCATCAAGTCAGAAGTAGCTTCGGTGCAGCCCACCTCTGGACACCCCTTAGCCACTCACACCCATGTTGCCCCTGCCTTCTATGGCATCTTTAGGGGCCCATGCAGGGAATGGCGAGTCACCGTCTGCCCATTTTTCCATGTTCCCTGAACGTTGCGACGGGCAGATGCCATAGTCCCCATATTCCCATACCCCTAGTACCAGTAGCAGTTCACCCCAATAGTCCGGTACTTTTTGTCCTCAATTCCCCCACAATAGTCCTAAACTGGCCGGGGCTTGTCCTTGGGTGCATTATTATATGGTTTAGACAGTGATAATCGCCGGGCAGTGCCACGCTACATTTACATCAAATTTGTCAAGGGGCCTCTACGTGTTGGCCCTTCCATGGCCCCACGAAAGCCCTCCAACTATCGGGCTATTGGGGTGAACTGCTAGTGGTACTAGGGGTCTGGGAATATGGGGACTATGGCGTATGCCCGTCGCAATGTTCACCACTCTGTATATACATAACTTCACGCCAGTTCCCTTGCGGGGTAGGTACGAACAACAGAGCGCCATTCAGGCTTATTCTTACACACGTCACTTGCTTCTTTGACATTCATTCATAACTCTTGTCATACACGCTCGTCTGTTCTTAAGGCTCCTAACATCACCTTCATCATATATTAGTATAGGTATATTTTATATTTAATTTTTTTATGTAATGATTGTAAATAAATAAATAAAGAGAATATAAAATCCGAAAAAAAAAGACTGATATATTTTATCTGATTATTGAAATATCGGCCCTAAGCCCAGTCAATTGTTTAGTAGCTCTGAGATATTTCGTACAATCAAATAAGACGTCGTTCGCGCGACCCCATAACTTTAAGAGGATATAAATTTTTACAATATGCTAAAAGCAAAGCAGAATATGCTCTTCGGATTGTCATACTAGTTTTACGTACTAACAATGTGTGTAAAATTCTTGTAATAAACACTTAAGGCGAATGTCGAATATCCGTGCAGGAACGGAGAAAGAATACAATTTCCTGCGACCGGGCGGCCTGTCGTAAGAGGCGACTTAAGAACCCACAGCCAGGTGGTAGGGCATTTGTCCGACTGGATGGCTACCACCCATGATCTAGAGCATGCCGCCATAACAACCTTGAGTTGTGTTCCGGCATTAGTGACCAGGTTCCAGTTTCCCTTAAGAGAGCAGCAGCGCATTTGCAGCAACTTGGTGTTGCAAATGTCCATAGGCGATGGTAACCGCTTTCCATCAAGTGGGCCGTATGCCTGTCTACTGATCTCCTGCAATAAAAAAAAAAGTCATTACCCATTTTCAAAATCACCTGAGTTGAGGACACTATAATTTTTTTCAATACAACAAAAGTCGACTTCAAACTAAATAGCAAGGAATAACAAATGTTCTCTACAATATTTGGAAGTCGGTGCGTTTTGCAATTTGGTTGTTGTTTTTTTTTAATGGAAGTATATATAAATAACACCAGGATATTAATACAGCATTCATTTTATATCGGGGAGTGAAATACTAATTTATTTCTATCTGTGGTGACTTGTTAATAGCTCACTATCACTAATGTTATTATTACAATGTGAATAGCTGATAGTCATCCAAAAATTTTAAAATAAAATAACATTTGTTTTGAGCGATATTTTGAAAGTGTATGTAGAAGAGTGTTAAGTTTCAAATAACCCAAAAATGAACCATTAACACTATCTTTAAAAACCGATGGGGTGTCTTTGGGAAACCTGGTTAGAACGAAGTTCACCTAAAATATCTTAAAAATTCTCAAAATTCTCAAAACGTCTAAAAAAGTGTAATGCGATGATAACAAATGTATCGAAAATCATCGAAGTAAACAAACAAATTGTATCGAGAACAGCGTAGATTACACAAGTGGATATTATTTTAGAACTTATCTCATTGCATTAAAGTTTGTAGAGAAGCAGCTGGCTATGGGCCGGAAGGTTTTCTGCGGTTTTGTGGATCTAAGCTGGTTGTGGTTTGTCCTATACCTGGACGATTGTCTCCAGAGAATAAGATTGAGGGATGTTGGGGTGCGGATAAGTGATCTAGTTGTAAGCACCTTGCTTCATGCGGATGATGCCGTGCTTTTAGCCGAATCGCCATCAGAACTGCAAACACTAGTCACAATGATGAGAGATGACTGTCAGGCGAGAGGCTTACATTTGAACGGGAAGAAAATAAAGGTTATGGTGTTTGAAAGAGAAGAAACCAGAACAAATGCAAGGATAATGGTCGATGATGTTATGCTGGAGCAAGTGAATGAGTTTGTATATCTTGGATGTGCTTTTAGCAGGGATGGAAGGTACGTCGCTGATATAGAAAGAAGAGTGAATTTGGGGAATACTGTGAATGGAGTGTTAGGTAAACTTCTAGGCGCTAAAAACCTCAGCCAGAAGGCCCAGCTCGCCATACACAACGCGGTGCTGGTACCTACGCTCACGTATGAAAGCGAGAGTTGGGTATGGAAGAGAGAGCATGAAAGTAGAGTAAACGCGGTCGAGATGCGAGCACTGCGCAAAATCTGCGGAGTGGCGCTCGCGGTTCGCGTTCGTAATACCGAAGTAAGAAAGAGAGTTGGTCTGAAAGAGAGTGTCGGGGTGAAGGTAAGGAAAGGAATGCTCCGGTGGTTCGGGCATGTGGAAAGAAAGCATGATGAAAGAATGACTAAACAGATATACAATGCAAAAGTGACGACAGACCTTCCATGATCAAATTGATCGTGTACTAGCTGAGGGTGATGTCAGGAGCCTTAAGAACAGACGAGCGTGCATGACAAGAGTTATGAATGTCAAAGAAGCAAGTGAGGTGTGTAAGAATAAGCCTAAATGGCGCTCTGTTGTTCGTGCCTACGGGAACTGGCGTGAAGTTATGTATGTATGTATGTATTAAAGTTTGAAATTGTATAATAAAACAAGAAGTGTCGGAAAAGTCTTATTACATTTTTTTCTGTCTCGCTCCCATCCGCTCAGAGCGTGTAACGTGCGATAAGCAACTTTGTTCCAAAAGTCTTTGGATTTGAATTTTTTAATTAGAAAAAAAAAATCAGCAATTGAGCAGGTTGCGCGGAAGCAGCAACATTTTTCTGAAGGTGAAACCGTATAAATTTGATTGCCCTGTTTTGGTTATTGTTAAGAGGACCAAATCAGTGTTAGCCATTGATTACTAACATAGATATAATCTGTGTGTCATTGGACTATATAGCCTTATATTAAAAAAAAAAAATTAAAGGGGCTTAGAACCTTTTCGGTTATGTCAGCACCATCGTATCTTTTCTTAATTTATTATAACTTATATTTAACTGACATAATAACATAGTTTTTAATAAATAAATCAATAATTATTGTTATTATTAATTGGATACCAGATTCATCGAAAGTATGTCGCCATAACAACCTTGAGTTGTGTTCCAGCATTAGTGACCAGGTTCCAATGACCCTTAAGAGAGCAGCAGCGCATTTGTACCCACCTTTGGTGTTGTAAATGTCCATAGGCGATGGTAACCGCTTTCTATAAAGTGGACCGTCTGCGTGTCTGCTGCACTCCTGCAATAAAAAAAAAATTCATTATAGTTCCTTAAATTTGAAACATCAGGATGAAAAAATCCTATCGTGTTAAGTTTGTCACAAAATGTCGTTTGAAATAAATCACCTCTCACCACTTGATATGGTATTTTTCTGTATAAATATCAATAAAATTAGATCATCATTCTCTTCAAATTCAAAAAGTACCTATTTATTACCACTTTTCACTGGTTATCACTGGACTCTGTCGCGTTCTTCAATTGGGTGACGCAACAAGCGACACTGTCTCGGTCACCTCTTGTGTCGCTGTCACCTGTCTCGGTCGCGTATCTGAAAGTCTACATATATTTTATTTTTAAGAACTAATCAATTTGTATCTGTTCTGAATTTGGAAAAATATCTTCTAACCATAAAGGAATAGCTTTCAACGTCCATCGTCTAATGGAAACCTTACCTAAAATAATTCTGTTAGTATAGCATGTTGTTGCATACGAGCAAGAAATAATAAGATCCCTGTGTAAAGCTAACCAGTCGTGACTTGAAGCTTTTGCAGGACTAGTGAGGAGAGTGACTTGTTTTGATCAGTTTTATCGATGTTTTAGTCTTATTACTATTCTACTTTTAAAACCTTAATAACTCTGTTAATAAAAACCTTGATATTAAAATATTTCAGATAGTATGGACCTTAAAATTATATACATTTATATAAAGAAAATTAAAACTAAAATACGAATTTAGTTTGCTTTCGCAGATTCATGTTACCAATATGGCAAGTTTCAAAATAAACTAGAGCTCTATGCTGTCTTACATTTACCAGTAGATGTTTCAATTTCAAAAAACAACTTTTCAAAAGTAGTTGCTTTAGGCCTGCTTTTTTCAATCACCTTAGAGGCCTTAGAGGCTTTTTTCCGTGTAGGAACGGAGAAAGAATACAATTTCCTGCTGCCGGACGACCTGTCGTAAGAGGCGGCAAAACAACCCACAGGTGTTGGGTATTTGCCCGTCTGTATGGATGGTTGACATCCCTGGTCTAGAGTATGCCGCCATTGCCAACCTTGAGTTGTGTTCCGGCATTAGTATCCAGTAATTTTATTATTATCCGTGCAGGAACGGTGAAAGATTACAATTTCCTGCGGCCAGGCGGCCTGTCGTAAGAGGCGACAAAACAACCCACAGCCAGGTGGTAGGCTATTTTCCTGACTGGATGGCTACCACCCCTAGTGTAGAGTATGCCGCCATAATAACCTTGAGTTGTGTTCCGGCATTAGTGACCAGGTTCCAGTCTCCCTTAAGAGTGCAGCAGCGCATTGGTAGCCTTTGGTGTTGCAAATGTCCATAGGCAATGGTAACCACTTTCCATCGAGTGAGCCGTCTGCCTGTCTGCTGAACTCATCCAGTAAAAAATTAAAAGAAGTTTCTAGTCTCCCTTAAGAGAACGCCAATGCATTGGTAGCACTTTGGTGTTGCAAATGTCCGTAAGTGATGGTAACCGCTTTCGATCAGATGAGCTGTCAGGCCTTTCTGCTAAATATATGCATTAAAAAAATAAAACAATGGCCGGCAACGCGTTGACAACACTCGTAATGTTGCAAACCTCTACAAGCTACAGTATCACGTTCTATCACATAGGGACCTTCTGCCATTTTAAAGAATTACCAAATTACTAGCGATCTCAGCAAACATTATCCTGCCTTGAATAAATAAAAATATATGACCCGATACCAGCGACACCTACCAGTTCCAATTATAAATCTAAACTATCCAGGAATCTATTTAAACACACACAAAAAAATCATCAAAATCGGTCCAGAGGTTTAAGAGGAGTTCAGTGACATACACACAAACAGAATAAATATTTGACTATTTAATTGTTACTTTAAAAAATATAATACAAAGGTAAAAATAAATTACACTATATCAAAAACTAGAACGAAATAAAATAAAACTACATAAAAAAGGGAAAATTTGTTAAAGACAAAATTTGGCCCCTAACCGCTGTCACTTGCCGCGGACGTTCCCAAAGGGCTGGCGGCGTGGCGTTGCCTCGTTTTTTTTTAATGCTCTGCCGCCGGACGAACTAGGTTATCCGGCCTTACTTATCTTTTGGGTTTTTTATTTTTCTTTTTTATATATCTTATTCTTATTCTATCTTTTGTTTTTGTTCTTTTTCTTTTTATTCCTTTTACTTTTCTTTTCTTTTTCTTTTCTATTCTTCTAATACAATGAGTCCTTACTCTATTACATCTTTCCCACTTTGTATTGCAACTACTAAACGTTTCGCGACGTCACGGCAGAGCTTTAAAGCGTTAGGACCCCACCGGACCCAGAGGTTCCACCCCGAACGCCGCATGAAATATTAATATCAAGATTACACCTTTATCGAAAATTGCAATCCGAAATTATATCGTTTATCGATACTGCTTGCAAAATAGTTACATCACTAAACGCCTGGAGCGATCAAATCGTATCCATACATTAAGGGCATTCATAGCTCTCAGAGGCTGTCGCTTAATGCAATTCATTGTACAAGGATCTTACCACCACATTTATAACTTGAACTCCCCCTCCGCCCGAAATGCTAACACAACATGACGAACGAAAGGTAATGTCTTCATTGTAACAGGTCAAGATTGAATGGTCAGTTCACCCGCTTGCATACACTTAAACCAATTTATCTCGATCTATGTTTCCCTGTTCGTTGTTTATAAAAGCAAGTTTTTATAGGTAAAGAGGGGAAATGCGTGGGTCAAGGCATTTTGGTGAGGCATGGAAGCCTGCATGTTTGATCTATATAAAGGAATGACGTTGATTTTGATTTTTATGTAATTTAAATATTTTTACAGATGCAAGTGACATATTGATCTAATATGAATTTTTTAAAAGAGTCTTCAGGGCCAAATCCTAAACTATGCTAAAGAGCGAAAAACACTCAAAGTGGTAACACTAGATTTTTGAAAAATCAATTACCCTTGTCGGGAATCGAATCAGCTGATTTTCAAACAATAAACACTGCCTGTAGTATTTTAGCAAATCATAGTGTAGCTTGTAAGTATCAATTTCTATGAAGGAATATCAAACAACAAACTAACGGAAAGGGTTGTATTTGAACAAAATGTTCTATTTTCCCAAACGTTAATTAAACATCAAATTGCGCCGGTCATTTGTCCGCACCTCATTTGAACGTAATCAATGTTTACCTATTGACTGATTTGATTAATTGGGGTAAAATGACGTGCGTTTCGAATATATAAATAGAATAATCGTCATCATTTTCATATTGAATAAAATGAGGTGAAGTTTGAGCGGAAATTAATATTTTAGTTTTTCGTTAATAGTTCAAATTTCGTGTTTTAAAGCTTAAATATATTAGATTTTGAAATGTGACGTCACGAAATTTAGGACTCCTCCCACCCCTTCACATCACACAATGTCACACTTCCCCCCCCTAACGTGTGACGTATGACTGTTCAAATAATCTAAAAGTTGCATTTTTAGAATCTGGTGGTACGCATTAGCCCCCTGAACCTTTACTTGTTTTTAACTAATCTTTTTGTAGCATAGTAAAAATTAAATAAAAGAAAAAGAATTGCCTCCACTTTTTTATTTTTATTAATTTTTATTGCCGAAGCACAGCGGATAGGCTGACGGCCCAACTGTGATGGAAAGTGATTACCGTCGCCTAGTAATGTCAAAGGTGCTGCCGGCCTTGAAGGACAAACTAGAACCTGGCCACTAACGGCCAGGTTTTTCATCCGTGCAGGAACGGAGAAAGAATACAATTTCCTGCGGCCGGGCGGCCTGTCGTAAGAGGCGACAAAACAACCCACAGCCAGGTGGTAGGGCATTTGCCCGAATGGATGGCTACCACCCCTGGTCTAAAGTATGTCGCCATAACAACCTTGAGTTGTGTTCCGGCATTAGTGACCAGGTTCCAGTCTTCCTTAAGAGAGCAGCAGCGCCTTTATAGCACCTTTGGTGTTGCAAATGTCCATAGGCGATGGTAACCGCTTTCCATCAAGTGGGCCATCTGCCTGTCTGCTGAACTCCTGTAACAAAAAAAAAAAAATAACGCCGCAGCACACCTCAAAGTTGTTACGGCGGCATACTCTAGACCAGAGATGGTAGCTATGCTGTCGGGTGGGCCTACCGCCTGGCTGTGGGTTGTTAAGTCGCTTCTTACGACAGGCCGCCTGGCCACAGGAATTAGTATTATTTTTCCACACGAAGTCCAAAATTTCAACTCAATGAACGTATAAAAAAAAAAATTCAGCAGACAGGCTGACGGCCCAATTGCGATGGAAAGTGGTTACCGTCGCCTATGGACATTAGCAATATCATTGGTGCTGCCAATGCGCTGCTGACCTTGAGGAGAAACTGGAACCTGGCCACTGATGCCGGAATATAAATCAAAGTTGTTATGGCGGCAGACTCTATACCAGGACCGGTAGCCATCCAGTCGGGCAAATGCCCTACCACCCGGCAAAAGATAACAAAATAATACATTAAAACATGTTAAGATAAAAATATACATACTGTATACATTTTTTGGTGGTCTTGTATTGCTTAATTAATTACTTTTTTTAAGTTTAATTTTCCAATATAGATAGATAGATAAATAACACTTTATTGTACACCATTACAGAAAACACAGAAAATCTTATAGCCTAAAAATATTCTAAATTTGCACAATGGGCGGTCTTATCGCTAAGAAGCGATCTCTTCCAGACAACCCGTCGCAGGAATAAAACAGATTGTATTGGTCAAAGGTGGTATAAATAAATATTAGAGGTTATGCAGGTACTTACATATATGTTATTTATTTATAAACATATATAAGTATGTAAAATATTATATAAGTAAGAATTATACTTAATGGATCAGGAGCCTTAAGAACAGACGAGCTTGCATGACAAGAGTTATGAATGTCAAGGAGGCAAGTGAGGTGTGTAAGAATAAGCCTAAATGGCACTCTGTTGTTCGTGCCTACCCCGCAAGGGAACTGGCGTGAAGTTATGTATGTATGTATGTATGTATACTTGGCCTCCGAAAAAGTGGGTCGAGAGAGCATGCTACTTTTCTCGGTCCTGTGCGGTTTCTTGCCAATTACCGGCTCCTAGCTCCGACAGGTCCGCCTCTACTCTGTCCTTCCAGCGATATTTAGGACCGGACGCCGACCTACCGGCCGTCCCAAATATGCTTTCCTCACGCTGCGATCCTCTCCCATCCGTTCTACGTGACCGAGCCAGCGGAGGCGGTGAGCTTTTATTTCTCCTATTATGTTAGGCTCGGCCACGAGATTCTCAATTTCGAGGTTACTTCGGACCCTCCAGCTACCATCCTCTCTTTTTGTTGAACCCAGAATCTTAGGAGAACCTTCCTTTCCGCTACTAAAAGCTGTTTCTCCTCCTTGAGGGTAAGCGTCCAAGCTTTGCACCCATACATCAGGATGGGCCGTATGACGGTTTTATAGATCCTGATCCTATAGTTTTATAGATGGGTGTGGTCCTCTAGCATTTTGGGGGTTGTGCAGAGGGTTAACGCCCCACTCACGGAAAAAACCTACTGTTGTGAAACCGAATACGAGAAATACATAAATATATACATACATATACATAAATATATGTAAAAATATCAAATTATGTGGGGAACAAATGTCTAGCCATGCCGCCTCCGCCTGGTCCCGGTCGAAGGGGAAGGCCCAAGAAATGTTGGCTTGACGTTGTGAAGGATGACATGCGTGCCAATGGTCTCAAAACGGGGGATGCCGAAGACCACGCGAAGTGGAGTAGAAAAAGTAGGAAAGCGGACCCTGGGCGTCGGAGTGAACGCTCCGAACGCAACCGGGATTTAACGCTCGGATGATGATGATATGTAAAAATATCAAATATCACTATGTTGTAGGTAGTGCTTTTTTGTCATGTTCTTAAATATTGTTAGTGATTTAGCTTGTCTAACAGTAACAGGTAGCTAATTCCAGAGTCGAATAGCCTGCACAGTAAAAGAATTATTGAAGAAAGATAAATGATGCTTGGGAGTATTAAGTCTAAGATTCGTAGAAGATCGTAAATTGTGAGAGGAAGAGACGAATTCAAAGCTTTCAATATTAATAATAAAACTACGTTTTAACGGTTTTAAGCGCGGTAATTTTATTTGATTTTGGTTTTTCCGACGTTTCGGCCACTTTTCAGTGGTCGTGATCACGGAAGACAAAGATGTCAAGTGTCAACGAGTATTGTTTTATTTAGCCTACCGCCAACTTATTAATTTTAATTATTTAATTTTAATTTTGTTTATGGTTATTATTTAATCTATGGGAGCCTAATCCAATTTACCACCGCTTCGCAACATGTTATGGCTTGAAGAGAAGAAGCGGCGCAAGAAACTCTTCAGCAAACATGCCTAGCTCTAATAATTTTATATAATATTAAAATGGGTGGAAGGAAAAATAGAAGTAATTATCAGTCAAGTTGGTTTGTGTTTCGTTGTACGCAGAAAGAGCTCACAGTGTCTTGAGGTCTGGCAGCTGGTTTTTGCTGGGTTTGGGTCTTAATAGTTTTGATAATTGGATCCCAAACAGGTGGTACTTGCCAACCATCTTCTCTATTGAAATTTGGGTGTTTTTTGATTTCAATAGCCTCACGCATCATTCTAGGTATGAAACGATTCTCTTTCGCGAGGATTTGTGGGTTATCGAATCTGATGTAGTGGTTGGGTTTATCCAGCGTATGTTCACTGATCGCAGACTTCGTAGACCTTATGTGTTTCATGTCAGCAATGTGTTCTTTTACTCGTGTTTTTATGCTCCTCTTTGTTTGCCCAATGTATGACAATCCACACTCACAATCAAGCTTGTAAACCCCTGCATACTGGAGTGGGATATTGCATTTCACAGGTCTCAGAAATTGGGTAATCTTTTTCTGCGACTTGAAATATGTTTTGATTGAAGCTCGCCTGAGGATGTGACCAATTCTGTCTGTGACCCCCTTGATGTAGGGTAGGGTAGCAGCTTTCAATATTATATCAAATATATTATAATTTTCTTACAGTTGTATGAGACGAATGTGTTATATGAATTAGTTTTAGTGGAAACTTAACTGTTATGTATTTTATATTGTAAGAATGATAATTGTAAGAAAGAGACTTGGTTTGAAAGAGAGTGTCGGGGTGGAGGTAAGGAAAGGAATGCTCCGGTGGTTCGGGCATGTGGAAAGAATGCATGATGAAAGAATGACTAAACAGATATACAATGCAAAAGCGGATGGATGCAGAAGTCGTGGAAGGCCACGACACACCTTCCATGATCAAATTGATCGTGTACTAGCAGAAGGTGATTTCAGGAGCCTTAAGAACAGACGAGCGTGCATGACAATGGTTATGAATGTCAAAGAAGCAAGTGAGTGTATGAATAAGCCTAAACTGTCGTGAAGTTATGTATGTATGTATGTATGTAAGAATGATCATTATTGTATGTTTCCCAAATTAAATAAATAAATAAAACAAGGATCTGTTAGTCAATTAAACTAACATTTCTAGAACATTGAAAGCCTACTTAAGCAATAATTCACCGTGACTATATTACAAAAGTGTGTAAGAGGCAAACAGGCATAATCCCAGCACTTGGGCCTCGATATTCGGTCGATTTACGGCCGCAGGTCGCAGGTCGACCGTGGCCGTAGATATCTTATTTTAGAACGGACCCAGCCGACCGACCAGCAGGGACCGACGCCCGACCAAAGTACCGTTGACAAAAACATTATTTAACATTTTATTTTGCCAGATGTTAGGGTAAGTGCAGGCTGTCAAACTCTAGAATGCGTTGCTTCTTACTGTCAGAGAGGCCAAAACATTACCTACATTTTGGAACTCACTTAGAAAGTACTATCTGTTTTTAAATCAATATGTCTAATATATTAAACATTCACTTATTTATTATTATTTTTTTCATTTATTTAGACAAAAATACAGTATTGTACAGAATTTAGTATTATGAATCATAAGTAGTTTGACTTAATACAACACCAACATCATTTGCCACATATTGAGTAATTGAAATTATACTAGCTACCGTAAGTAAAAGCAAAAGAGAGGAAAAAAAGCAAAGTTTAGTATACAATATCTAAAAAGATGAAGAAAGAAAAGAAGAAGAAAGGGAGACCTCACCAGAACGCAGAGCCGGAGCCAAGAGCACACCGAATGTCTCCGACCAGCCACAAGGTGAACGCTAATTGCCAAAAATACTTGATATAGCGGTTTACTTGTTTTTCAAACATTCAAGTATCATTTGTTTATAAGTGCTGGGCCTAGTTACCGCTATATCTATTAAGTAGAAATTGTGATTATATGAATGCACTAGCTGGTAAAGCGGAGCTCGTTTGCCGGCGTTTGTTCGGCAACGCGTTATCTATTGCTAATTTAAAATGATTTTCATATATAATGTTAATAAATATATTTATTTAGATGATTTCGTATATACGTATACATAGGTAGTCTATAAATGTTTCTGGATCTATTTATGTATTAAATGTATACATTAGTGCTAGTAATTATATTTAAACTGTACAGTCCTATCTTTTTTCTGCTCCACCTACATCGCCAGATTAGTTAAGAATTTCTTTTAAGCTAGGTTGCCTGGAAGACATCGCTTTTAGCGATAAGGCCGCCTGTTGTTTTGCCAAGAAATATTGTAATTATGCATTTAGTTTTTGTATTTGTTTATTTTGGTGAGCAGTAAAGTTTAATTTATCTATCTATCTATTTGCCCGTCTGGATGGCTACCACCCCTGGCTTAAAGTATGCCACCATAACAAACTTGAGCTGTCTACGTCTATTTAATTATTAGACAGAGTTAATTGAGTTTCAACTGTGATCGATAAGTTATTAAGTGTACATTCGGAACGGGAATCTCACATTTACAGACTGTGCGTTTTATGTTATTACGATATTTTGCCTTCCCGTTTGGACTTATAGTATTTGGTTGTGTTTGTAAGAACTGTAAATTACGTGTGTGTGCTTCTTTTTAATAACGTTTGTGACCATTCCAACAGCTTTTCAAATCCGAATCCCGCAAATTCATAACAATATAATTGATTACATTCGCAAGCTATGAATTTATACTTTAATACGTGTTACGTGATAATTTAAAAAGGTTTATTTGAAGTTTATACCTTCTTTACGAGCTTGTGAATATGCTGATTGAGATTAATTATATACGAGTATTTCTAACCGTAATGAAAATAAGATACTTTTTCCACGAATGGTGAATTAATGTCTGTTGGATATGGACTATAAGTTTATTCTAGAGGTACTAAATAACAACAGTCACCAATATAGGATATTTTGATCATAAAAAATAGGAATGTTTTTCTGGGATACGAATCTGTAGTTTATTCAAGCGATTACGACTTCAAATGTACTATTACACAAATTATGAAAGGAGTCAAAGATGATGTAACATGTAGAAAGAAACATAATAAAACAGACCTCTTAGACTTAGAAGCCTAAGTTGTAATTTATTTATTTATTTGGTTCGTTTACAGTTACTACACCATAACATTGTAGGAGATAATTTAAAAGTACAATACTAAGATTAGTGTGTAACCTATTACAAACAAACACAGCTTAGGTTGAGAGTAAAATAATAAATAAAAAAATAAGGATAAAAAAATTTAGACATACATTTATATAAATACACAACCACAAGAACACATTTATAATTTAATTGAGGATTATTAAAAAAAAAAAAGATTTTATATAGTTTTTTTTATTGCAGGAGATCAGCAGACAGGCAGACGGCCCAATTGATGGAAAGCGGTTACCATCGCCTATGGACATTTGCAACAGCAAAGTTGCTACAAATGCGCTGCTGCTCTCTTAATGGAAACTGGAACCTGGTCACTAATGCCGGAACACAACTCAAGGTTGTTATGGCGACATATTTTAGACCAAGGGTGGTAGCCATCCAGTCGGCCAAATGCCCTACCACCTGGCTGTGGGTTGTTAAGTCGCCTCTTACAACAGGCCGCCCGGCCGCAGGAAATTGTATTCTCTCTCCGGTCCTGCACGGATAAAATAAGTATGACAAAACTAAGAGTTAAATTTAAAATTATGTTTAACCTAGCTCAGTAAATACGGGTATGAAGAAAGTTAAAACATCATGTCTATAAATTAAATATTTATTTAATCGGTAATTTACTTTCATTTATATTGAAAAACAAAATGCTGACGCGACTGTTGCTCGCCCTATGAAAATTATTGCACGAAAAATCTGCAGAAAACTGTTTTGCTAACCTTACGTAACGTACGACCACCCATATATATACATATGTGATAGTGTTATTATCATGTAAGTTTTTGGGAACACTCCTCCCCAACAAACATTATTAAAAAAGGATCCTGTGGCAAAGACAGTTCTAACCATTGTCGTAAGGGAGCCTTCTTCTCTGGAACGCCGGGACTTTGTTTTCGGATGAGGAAAACAAAAAAAAAATATTATTTATAACAAAATAAATAAAAAAAAACTTTTCAATTGAATTCTTCATTATATTTCACAGGAAACGTAACCAGTGGCAAAATTCGGAAATTGACATACATATATACATAACTTCACGCCAGTTCCCTTGCGGGGTAAGCACGAACAACAGAGCGCCATTCAGGCTTATTCTTACACACCTCACTCGCTTCTTTGACATTCATAGCTCTTGTCATGCACGCTCGTCTGTCCTTAAGGCTCCTGACATCACCTTCTGCTAGTACACAATCATCATGGAAGGTGTGTCGTGTCAGAAAGAAATATTCTTCAAATAATCATTTATAATAAAGCATCATAAAAATAGTGGTTCAATTAAATTTTGTTGTTTATTTTAAAATGACATATATACGTCTTTTTATCTGGAGTTCTCGGCAACCCACAGTCAGGTGGTAGGGCATTTGCCCGTCTGGATGGCTACCACCCCTGGTATGCCGCCATAACAACCTTGATTTGTGTTCCGGTATAAGTGACCAGATTTCAGTTTCCCTTAAAACAGCAACAGCGCATTTATAGCACCTTTGGTGTTGCAAATGTCCATAGACGATGGTAACCGCTTTCCATCAAGTGGATCATCTGCCCGTCTGCTGAACTCATGCAATAAAAAAATAATGTAATTTTAAGTACCACCTGTTTGGGATCCAATTATCAAAACTATTAAGACCCAAATCCAGCAAAAACCAGCTGCTAGACCTCAAGACACTGTGAACTCTTTCTGCGTACAACGGAACACAAACCAACTTGACTGATAATTACTTTTATTTTTCCTTCCACCCATTTTAATATTATATAAAATTATTAGAGCTAGGCATGTTTGCTGAAGAGTTTCTTGCGCCGCTTCTTCTCTTCAAGCCATAACATGTTGCGAAGCGGTAGTAAATTAGATTAGGCTCCCATAGATTAAATAATAACCATAAACAAAATTAAAAATTAAATAATTAAAATTAATAAGTTGGCGGTAGGCTAAATAAAACTTTAACAATACTCGTTGACACTTGACATCTTTGTCTTCCGTGATCACGGCCACTGAAAAGTGGCCGAAACGTCGGGAAAAAACCAAAATCAAATAAAATTACCGCGCTTAAAACCGTTAAAACGTAGTTTTATAATGTAATTTTCATTTCTTACATAACGATTTCATTAAAGTTTTGCAACAATATTAATTTCCAAATACATAAGCGTATTGTCTATTTTAATTCGATCCATAATGCAAAATCGATTAAATCAATGTTCCAAATACAAAAATTATATAAAAAAGAACAAAAAAAAAACCCTAACGAATAATCTATGGAACTCTGGGTCGAATCGTGACATTATTATCGCTTACTCAGATCTCGATCGATCGTATCGATTACAGTAAGAATCGATTTGAAAACATTAGAATGATTCGACCTTGATATCGATGGGCTTAGATACCGATTATCGATGAAATAATGGGTTCCACAGAGTCATTATAAAATATAATGAGAATTGTTTTCATGTGAATTTTGTTTGAGACATTGATGTTTACAAATGTTGAGAAATTGGTCAAATGCGTGTCGATACCTGTTATAAACTCTTGATACTTATTCATAATAGTTATACGAGGTTTATCGGATATTCTTCGGAAAACGGTTTTGTTTCAAAATTCCATTGAGAGGTCACGTCACATCATTTCTGAACAAGCATTCAGTTTTGAAAATGAGACAGCGTCAAAAATCTACTTTGATTACTATTTGGTGTTATAAAGAAGAAAACAACATAATATCTATTTTATTTTTATTTTTTTATCGCTGGAGTACAGCAGACAGGCAGACGGCCCACCTGATGGAAAGTGGTTACCGTCGCCTATAGACGTTTGCAACACCAGAGGTGTCACCAACGCGCTGCCGGCCTCGAAGAAATTTTATGACACCCTTTTTAAAAAACCCCATGTTGTAGCGCTGTGGGAAAACCTCGGCTGGGAGCTCATTCCAAATCCCCACGGTACGCAAGAGAAACGTTCTAGAGAACCGTTGCGTACAAGAGCGAAGCGGCTCAAGGTAGTGGGGATGAACTCCCAGCCGATGATCTATACAAGAAACTTTCCTGAATGTCATCAAGAAGTTTTTATCCGTGCAGGAACGGAGAAAGAATACAATTTGCTGCGGCCGGGCGGCCTGTCGTAAGAGACGACAAAACAACCCACAGGCAGGTGGTAGGGGATTTTCCCCATCTGGATGGCTACCACCCCTGGCCTAGAGTAAGCCGCCATAACAGGCGACCAAGAGTGTGCCGCAATAAACGCCATAAACTTTTAATTACTATTTGCATGCTTGAAAGGGCAAAAACAGGTGAAACATAAAAATAACATTGTAATATTATCATCTAATACCGTAATACCGAAGTTAGAAAGAGAGTTGGTCTGAAAGAGAGTGTCGGGGTGAAGGTAAGGAAAGGAATGCTCCGGTGGTTCGGGCATGTGGAAAGAATGCATGATGAAAGAATGACTAAACAGATATACAATGCAAAAGTGGATGGATGCAGAAGTCGTGGAAGACCACGACACACTTCCATGATCAAATTGATGGTGTACTAGCAGAAGGTGATGTCAGGAGCCTTAAGAACAGACGAGCGTGTATGACAAGAGTTATGAATGTCAAAGAAGCAGGTGAGGTGTGTAAGAATAAGCCTGAATGGCGCTCTGTCGTTCGTGCCTACCCCGCAAGGGAACTGGCGTGAAGTTATGTATGTATGTGTGTATGTATATCATCTAATGTTTTTACTAACCGTGTTTTTAAGCAAATAAGTTATTTGATTAGATTTGATTTGATTTGACAGTCTTGGGCTGTGTTCCGGCATTAGTGGCCAAGTTCTAGTCTCGCTTTAGAGAGCAGCAGCGCATTTGTAGAACCTTTGGTGTTGCCAATGTCCATAGGCGATGGTAACCGCTTTCCACGAGTGGGCCGTCTGTCTGTCCGCTGAACTCATGCATTAAGCAATAAAAAAAAGAAGGGCACTAGGTTGGAGGCAAGGCTCGGTGGAACTCACTACTGAGCACCATCGCTCTGCTGCGTTTAGGGTGGTTTTCGCTATGCTGCATAGAAGTGTTGGAATGACATACCGCCATTAATAAGGAACATGCAGTCCATTTTTGGGTTCAGAACTAAGTAGGAAAAATTCCTAATTGACCACCAAATTCACCAGAGGGACCTTAAATATTGTTACGAGTTTAGTGGGACTCGAATGAAACTTGACTCGAGTTCCCTTAGAAACGGTTCCTACCTGTCAAACATTTGATGTTTGTCCCGTCGTTTAGAAATCAATCAAATTTAAAAGTCGTTCAGAAATCATGCTAAAAAAAGTGAAGTTTTTTTCACTTTTTTGGTTTTGAATGTCAAACTTTTGATGTTCGTCCGGTCGTTCAGAAATTTACGATTTTTATTGATTGATTCTGAGGTTGTACGAAGTTTGCCGGGTCAGCTAGTAATAATATAAATTATTTATTTCAAGACAACACAGTCCAATATATATTCACAAAACACACAATAAAGTTGTATTATTGTTCGCATGTAAGTATATGTAATTTATATTTTTATAATCTATTTAATTATACATACATACATACATAACTTCACGCCAGTTCCCTTGCGAGGCAAGGGAATTTTAATATACGTATTTAATTATGTATATCTATATTAGTTTATTATTGTTATTATTTTGTTTGTGTTTTTTTTCTTTAATTAAGATAGAATTAGTTTTAATTAAGTTAACCAAATATTATTTCATTTTTTTTAATGTCTCTTTAGACACCGGGTTGCCTGGAAAAGATCGCTGTATGCAATAAGGCCGCCCATTGTTCTAATGCAAATGTATCCATATCAATTGTCTAGATTTAAGTTTATGGTGAACAATAAAGAGTTTTCATTCATTCATTCATTCTTTTTTTTTAATTGCAGGAGTTCAGCAGACAGGCAGACGGCCCACTTGATGGAAAGCGGTTACCGTCGCCTATGGACATTTGCAATACCAAAGGTGCTACAAATGCGCTGTTGCTCTCTTAAAGGAGACTGGAACCTGGTCACTAATGCCGGAACACAACACAAGGCTGTTATGGCGGCATACTCTAGACCAGTGGTGGTCGCCATCCAGTCGAGCAAATACCCTACCACCTGGCTGTGGGTTGTTTAGTCGCCTCCTACGACAAGCCGCCAGGCCGCAGGAAATTGTATTCTTTCTCCGTTCCTGCACGGATAAAGATTCAATAAAGTTATTATTAATATTTTTCCTTATGTCTATGTTAGTAACTAATGACTAGCACTAATTTAGTCCTCTTAATGAAGGACCAAATCAGGGGGCAGTCAAATATATCAGCTATTCCCTTCAGGATGCTGTTGCTGCCTCCACGCAATCTGCTTAGTGACGAAGCTGTTTTTTACGCCATAAAGCATCAAAGCCACCTATGTGTGCTTCGGTGAACATAGACGACGCACTGCAGAAACGCGGTCACCCCAACAACATCCCGAGGGAATTATTCTATTGGACTCGTAGGGCGTTGTAAGCTCTTTGGGTATTTTTTTTTTTTTGCAGGAGATCAGCAGACAGGCAGACGGCCCACTTGATGGAAAGCGGTTACCATCGCCTATGGACATTTGCAACACCAAAGTTGCTACAAATGCGCTGCTGCTCTCTTATGGGAGACTGGAACCTGGTCACTAATGCCGGAATACAACTCAAGGTTGTAATGGCTACATGCTTTAGACCAGGGGTGGTAGCCATCCAGTCGGGCAAATGCCCTACCACCTGGCTGTGGGTTGTTAAGTCGCCTCTTACGACAAGCCGCCCGGCCGCAGGAAATTGTATTCTTTCTCCGTTCCTGCACGGATAAAAATTTATTTTTATTAATTATACATTTGAACCACAGACTCGCCAGAGTCGTGGAAGGCCACGACACACCTTCCATGATCAAATTGATCGTGTACTAGCAGAAGGTGATGTCAGTAGCCTTAAGAACAGACGAGCGTGCATGACAAGAGTTATGAATGTCAAAGAAGCAAGTGAGGTGTGTAAGAATAAGCCTGAATGGCGCTCTGTTGCTCGTGCCTATCCCGCAAGGGAACTGGCGTGAAGTTATGTATGTATGTACAGACTTGCCGAGTGCAGAGAGGTACAGTAAGCCTTATATCACTATTTTGTATCTTGTCCTAAATAAACATTTTCTTTTTTTCTTTGGGTAGTAGCGCTACAGAAAATTTTAAGTGGTATATTTCTTAGAACCATATGAGTACAAATGTACTGGCTGACGCGTGTACTGCTCATCGCTAACCTAAGCTCTACATTTGACATAGGTATTTTAATAAGTAGGTACATTATCTTATTAAAATACCCTCCAAAATAATATATCTTATTAACAAAATATTTGGCCGGCGATCTCATTTCATGATAATAGTTTTTGACCTTTACTCCGTAATGTCTTAATCATTTTTGTATCAGATCGTATCAGGTTAAGTCGAACGCTGTTATGGGCACAGTCATGAGTTGTTGAAATATTATATATTTTTTCTCTTGAGCGTTTGCAATACGAATGATTTTCTACGAATAGGTAGAGAGAGAGACAGAGACAGAGAGAGATAACTCTTTATTGCACACCAAAACATACATTTACAAAAACAGACCAAAGAAAGAATACAATTTCATGCGGCCGAGCGGCCTGTCGTAAGAGGCGGCTTAACAACCCACAGCCAGATGGTAGGGCATTTGCCCGACTGGATGGCTAACACCCCTGGTCTAAAGTATGTCGCCATAACAACCTTGAGTTGTGTTCCGGAATTAGTGACCAGGTTCCAGTCTCCCTTAAGAGAGCAGCAGCGCATTTGTACCACCTTTGGTGTTGTAAATGTCTGTAGGCGATGGTGACCGCTTTCTATAAAGTGGACCGTCGGCCTGTCTGCTGCACTCCTGCAATAAAAAAAAAATGTTGTCATCATTCTAGTGTTTAGTTCTGATTTGATAATAAAGCGGGGTTACCATCATTGTAGTAAATGGCTCTCTCTTAGTCCCAGGTCTGTACATGTGAGCCTGATGATACTGGCTGGTAGAATGCCACAGAAAAAAATTGACGTTTCATATGTGACCATAGGTGATGACGTTTCATCAGATTTAGTTATAGATTTAACGCCTGATTTTATTAGAGAAGTAGTTGTTTGTTTAACTAATCGGTTCTTATTTACTTTCCTCATATTCGAAATGAAAAGCAGTGTTAACCTCGGATGAAAGGCCTATTTAGGCACTCGAATTATCACAACCATCTCGTGCGTAACCTGTCATGTAACAATCTACTATAGTCTTATTCGTTACTATGAAAACGTTTATCTATTTTTCACCGACTTTAAAAAAAAAGTGGAATTTCTCAATTCGCCGTGTAACTATTTTTTTTACTTTTTTTTATTACTGAGCTGATTTCGAAATTATTTTCGCGTCAAATTTAGAATGCTTTCTATATGGTCCGGTTAAATTTTATTGTTATTGGACTCCGAAGATATAGCACATAATTCCTCAAAATCATTTTTTTTTTATTGCAGGAGATCAGCAGACAGGCAAATGGCCCACTTGATAGATAGAAAGCGGTTACCATCGCCTATGCACATTTTCAACACCAAATGTGCTACAAATGCGCTTCTGCTCTCTTAAGGGAAACTGGAACCTGGTCACTAATGCCGGAACACAACGCGAAGGTTGTTATGGCGACATACTTTAGACCAGGGGTGGTAGCCATCCAGTCGGGCAAGTGCCCTACCACCTGGCTGTGGGTTGTTAAGTCGCCTCTTACGACAGGCCGCCCGGCCGCAGGAAATTGTATTCTTTCTCCGTTCCTGCACGGATAAGAAAAATAGAAAATGTGTAGTGACTGAAGTTTTGTTTCAGCCATAACTTATTACTTTCTGATCATTCTTTTTGGTTTTCATTGAGTGTACATTCAAGGTGGTTCGGTATAAATGTAATTGCTATTGGATCTTGAGTTCCGAAGATATAGTAGAAATTTGCTTAAAATCAGAAAAAATGTCTAATGACTGAGGTATTGTCACATTTATGACAATCCCAAAACAAAGATAATAACAGCCCATACACTTCCCACTGTTGGGCTCGGGCCTCCTATTATAGAAGTATGGACAGTATATCTGCCAAGCGTATCTAAGGCGACTTGACAGATTTGACACATCGGCTATCACGATGTGCAGGTTTCATCACGGCGTTTTCCTTCACTGATAGCACATGATTGTAACAATATGAGCATTTGGTCAGAAAACGGTCTAATGTGGTGCTATAGTATTGAGTTTATATATATAAATACTTTTGAGTTTGAGACACGTGCTCTAACCATTAAGCTGCCACAGCTCTGATGATATGTTGGTACATATACGTACCCTATTATAAGGGGAAGCAGGGGAAATGCTGGACGCTTAAGGAAAACATTTTATATTTATTCTGAATAACTTTACATTAAAAGTTGGACAAAATAAGAAAAACTGTTCATTTTTTAATAATCACTATTTTGACTCAAAACGTATGAACCTTTTCTACATAGATAACTAAGCAAAAAAAGGCATTCTTGGTAATACCGCTCGTATAAAAGCATATTGACGCCAAAAACAATGTGTATGATAGAAACGAAGGAAGTATATGCTAATGTATTAATAAATTACTGCTAATACAATAAGTAATATAAAAATAAATAAATAAAATATTTAAATATTGAAGTTACCAGCAAAACTATTTTGCTTTAAAATCGGTTGACACGAACTATCGGCGAAATAGTTTTCTGTACCGATCGTGTACTACCAATAATAAAATAATTCGCAGCTATGATTTGGATATAACGGGTACCTCGGTGTCTGGTTTTAGGAATAAACTCAATGATCTTTATTTTGAATTTTAGTGTGTAATGAGCAGGTAGCCTTAGTATGTAAGATAATTTTTTCAATTTTTATGTTTAAATTACTTTTTATTTGCTCAGTGATTTTAGTTCTCTGATTAATATTCAAATTTATTTATATCTGTGGTGACTTGTTAATAGCTCACTATCACTAATTTGTTATTATTATATTGTGAATAGCTGATAGTCATCCTAAAATTGTAAAAAAAAGTTTAGCCGACAATATTGTTAGAGGTACCGAAAATAAAGACACGTACTTCTTTCTCTTTCTCTTGCTGTTAGCGAATTGGTAAACCACTTAATGTATACTCTCGCGTCATAGTCCTCACTCTGTAATCTGTATCCTATAATCCAACGCACTGAGTTTACCAATTTATACTTATGAGCGTCATTACCCCTGTTCACTCTACATAACGAAACGTAAAATAACGTGTTCTAAGTTTTAAGACAAGTTAAAATTGAATGCATTTCTTTATCTAATACGCACTGTACCGCAACGAGTTATCATTTTTTTTAATTAATCAAGAAACTTGCCGGCCTAGTTATGATTTATTCTATTCATTTTGATGTTTTTATATCTCCGTTTATCATTTCTTAAGTAAAATTTGATGCTTAATTTTATTCAAAATATGTTATCGGACCACACAAGACATTTACAGTTATAACAGAATATGATTTCAAGACTAAAATATGCAGTATTATATAGTAAAATGTATAACAAAATGACTATTGCATAGTATTATTTATTTAAAAAAAACTAAATATCAAATAATATTGTTTTTCACAACACAAGAATATTTAAATTTAAATTTTATTTATTAAATAGTTTATAAATGCAGTAGGTTTATAAAAAACTAATTATAGAAAGCAGTGATAAAATTAATTTCAGTACAGACTAAATATTTTTTTTATATATTTTTTTTTAATAATCGGCAGACAAACACACATATTATATATGTCCAAATTAAGCAAGTTACGCTTGTGTTATGGGTAATATACAACGGACTACTCTGGGGCCGATCCCAGACACACAGACCATAGTAAATAACGGAGAAAATACGTTTCCGAAATTTACTATACCAGAAATCGAACCCGGAGCCTCTGCGCTGGAGTGAGGTAGGTCGGCAAAGGCTTAGCCCGCTCAACCATAGAGGCCGTCTAAAATTGGCATACAAACGTATATGCCTATCCCCAAGCTAAGCAAGTTATAGTTGTACTATGGGTAATACAATAGACATTTGTGAGGGACAAACTCAGACACCCAGACCATAGTAACAATCGGAAAATTCATTTAATGAATGAATGAATGAAAACTTTGTTGTTCACCATAACTTAAACCTAGACATTTAATATAAATACATTTCCATTAGAACAACGGGCAGCCTTATCGCCTATAGCGATCTCTTCCAGGCAACCCGGAGTCCAAGGAGACATTACAAGAAAATTAAATAATATTTGATAGTTTAATTAAATTAAACAGTAAATTAAAATAACAATAATAAACTAGGAGCCTTAAGAACAGACGAGCGTGCATGACAAGAGCTATGAATGTCAAAGAAGCGAGTGAGGTGTGTAAGAACAAGCCGGAATGGCTCTCTGTTGTTCGTGCCTACCCCGCAAGGAAACTGGCGTGAAGCTATGTATGTATGTAATAATAAACTTGTCGCGGACAGAGAGCACCCCCCTGACCCGCCCGCCGGAGCACATCTACACTCCGCGCCCCGCATACCGCCGACGCCCATAGCTAGCGCGATTAGCAACTAGGCGTCGGACGGAATGCGGGA
This sequence comes from Dendrolimus kikuchii, assembly GCA_019925095.2. Taxonomy (NCBI): domain Eukaryota; kingdom Metazoa; phylum Arthropoda; class Insecta; order Lepidoptera; family Lasiocampidae; genus Dendrolimus; species Dendrolimus kikuchii. The sequence goes on from CM034404.1 coordinate 2,334,016, forward strand.
TATAGGAGGCCGAAAAAACTGAAAAAACTACTACATCAAGAACAACTATGAATTCAGCCACTCAGCTATTCATATATTGTACTCAACTCTCTTGCATACTTTGTTGTACTCTTTAAATGTATATTTATAACTTAATAATAATCATACAGTCCATTATTACGTCGAATTTTAATTTCCAAACCCGAGAAGCAACTGCCACCAATAAAACTAATATAGATATACATAACTAAATAGGTTATAATAATATAAATTAAATATACTTACATGAGAACAATAATACAATTCCATTTACTGCAACAAATTTTATTTAATGATCAAATAATGGTCAGTGATCAAGGGTTTGAATGTAGAAATTGATATAGGTTGTCTGATTTTCCTTGTCTGACTAGTCTGATTGTCGGAGTTCCACAGGCGAACAGCCTGTACAGCAAAAGAGTTTCCTACAAAGGACCAAGTGACTACATTTAACAAATTTTATATACCAGGAGTTGTACCCGGATTCCATTCCGTTATTTTGATGAATGACATAGCAACGCAAGTCATGGTTGTTTTATTATATATATATTTTTTTATTGCAGGAGATCAGCAGACAGGCAATCGGCCCACTTGATGGAAAGCGGTGGACATTTGCAACACCAAAGTTGCTACAAATGCGCTGCTGCTCTCTTAAGGGAGACTGGAACCTGGTCACTAATGCCGGAACACAACTCAAGGTTGTTATGGCGACATACTTTGGACCAGGGGTGGTAACCATCCAGTTAAGTGGCCTCTTACGACAGGCCGCCCGGCCGCAGGAAATTGTATTCTTTCTCCGTTCCTGCACGGATTTCAGTCTGCCTGTTTGCCAGCTTCAATAAAAAAAATAGTCGACAATGGTATTAATAATGAGCCCAAAATGAATGCAATCAGTAAAAGCGAATTGCTCATCAATAAACCACAAATTGGTATACGCTACAAAGAGAGTTGGTCTGAAAGAGAGTGTCGGGGTGAAGGTAAGGAAAGGAATGCTCCGGTGGTTCGGGCATGTGGAAAGAATGCATGATGAAAGAATGACTAAACAGATATACAATGCAAAAGTGGATGGATGCAGAAGTCGTGGAAGGCCACGACACACCTTCCATGATCAAATTGATCGTGTACTAGCGGAGGGTGATGTCAGGAGCCTTAAGAACAGACGAGTGTGCATGACAAGAGTTATGAATGTCAAAGAAGCAAGTGAGGTGTGTAAGAATGGGCCTAAATGGCGCTCTGTTGTTCGTGCCTACCCCGCAAGGGAACTGGCGTGAAGTTATGTATGTATGTATGTATGCTACAAAGTTGCACTTATTGACAGAAACGCCCCTTTCGTGCAATCGGAAAACCGTAATATCTTTTAACAATATCTCAAACAAAACATCAGCAATTGAAGCAATTGTACTGAATAGAATCGCAATGAGCGGACGGCACGTCATAAATTACTTAATTCATGTAAATTTAGCGTTTTGTCCGTAAATTTTTCGCCGCGTTTAAAATTCCTCGCCGAAAATTATAAGCTCACGATTTATTTATATTTATGGTTCCGTAATCGATTGAAAGAAATGGAGCCGTTATAGATTAACCACATCCATCAGTATGTATGGCTACGTACGTACACATATCATAGCCATACATGTAGCTTATCCGTGCAGGAACGGAGAAAGAATACAATTTCCTGCGGCCGGGCGGCCTGTCGTAAGAGGCGAAAGAATAACCCACAGCCAGGTGGTAAGGTATAGCCCGACTGGATGGCTATCACCCCTGGTCTAGAGTATGCCGCCATAACAACCCTGAGTTGTGTTCCGACATTAGTGACCAGGTGCCAGAATCCCTTAAGAGAGCAGCAGCGCATTTGTAGCACCTTTGGTGTCTTTTTTTTATTATTATACTGTATGTCTTTCAAGGCCACGGGCCATAAAAATGGCCCGAACTTTTGGGGGGCTTGCGTGGGGCCATGTAAAGGTCAACACGTAGAGACCCCTTGACAAATTTAATGTAAATGTGGCGTGACACTGACCGGCGATTATCCCTGTCTACAACATATAGTGATGCACCCAAGGACAAGCCCCGGCCAGTGTAGGACTATTGTGGGAAATGAGGACAAAAGTACCGGGCTATTGTGGTGAACTGCTAATGGTACTGGGGGTCTGGGAATATGGGGACTATGGCGTCTGCCCGTCGCAATGTTCAGGGAACATGGAAAAATGGGCAGACGGTGACTCGCCACTCCCTGCATGGACCCCAAAAAATGCCATAAAGACAGGGGCAACATGGGTGTGAGTGGCTAAGGGGTGTTGAAAGGTGGGCTGCAGGTTCACCGAAGCTACTTCCGACGTTAGGCCATTTATCACTTCCACCCCTGGAGCTTGAGTCTTAGCTCTAGCCATCTCCATTCCGTGCCGGCTGGTTAAGGCAAGCACGTAGGCGGGGGCCTTGCCTTGGCCCCCGGAGTCAGGTACGAGGTGTCGCTACTCACCTAAGGCTTCGCCACAAAGCCCCCCTGCGGGTTTATTATTATTATTATTAATATCTCTACGGACTCGAGTTCCGTACCCTTTTTTACTACTTAATTTCTATGACAAATTTGAGACTCCATACACGCTTATTGTTTATTTTTGTTACTGTATGTGACATTATATGTAGTAATTTTTATGTTGTGGTGTACCTTAAGAATAACTTACTATATTAATTTATTCTAATTTTAATACTAAACTTATACTAATGTAGAGTGTATCTGTTACATGCTGGTGTTGTGAGGAAGTGCATGTGCAGTGTTGGCCTTATATCTATACTTCTATATAGTCCGCATCTTTGGTGTTGCAAATGTCCATAGGCGACGGTAACCGCTTTCCATCAAGTGGGCCGTCTGCCTGTTTGCTGAACTCCTGCAATAAGTAAAAAAAGCTTAGGTGAGTATTGTCATATATATGTAGGTATAGACGTTTGGAAGAAATGTTATCTTCTGAAATATGAATCTTGAATATTTTTGTGCTGAATCTCCATACATACCAACATAGACTCGAATGCTAAAATGAACTAAATCATCAATTATAAAAAATGGATTATTGACACCAAACTGATCAACATGTGATTTATCTTATACTACTATATAAAAAGCTGAAGAGTTTGTTTGTTTGAACGCGCTAATCTCAGGAACTACTGGTCTGATTTAAAAAAATTCTTTCAGTGTTAGATAGCCCATTTATCGAGGAAGGCTATATATCATCACGCTAAAAACAAACTTATTTTTTCAATTATTCCACGCGGACGAAGTCGCGAGCAGAAGTTAGTTATAAATAATATCAGCCAATAAATGTCCCAATGCTCGGGCCTCCCACTATAGGGGGAACGGACAGTATACCTGCCACGCTTGTCATCGACACATCGGTTATCTCGATGTGCAGGTTGCATTACGATGTTTTCCTGGCGATTGTAACAATATGCACATTAGGTCAGAAAACTGACTAAGTAGTGCATGCGATCCGGCCAGAATCGAACAAGCGCCCTCTGAGTTTGGGATGCGTGCGCTAGCCACTACGCTACCACGACTTGTGGTACGTGTTTTATTACTACTCAGCAAAAACAAGTCTAAAAAATGTATAAATCAACCTAAGCATATGAAATATCTAAATCCATTTGACGAATTCATTTTCACTGAAACATACCAAGAGCGTTTATTTTTAATTATTAGGAAATTAATTATAAATCAGTACAGAAACAATTTTAACATCTAACAAATCTCTGATATGGAGCTTAAAGTAAAGAGCAGAAACTGGCAACACATAAACATTGTAAATAGCTAGTTAGACCACAAGTAAAGGTTATATATAATATAATTGGCACACATTGTATATCCCCAAGCTACACTTGTGTGATATACAACGGACCACTCTGGGGCCAATCCCAAACACCCAGACTATAGTAAACAACGCAATGTTTTAAACGTTTATCATTCCAGGAGTCAAAGCCTACTAGTGCTACTGCGTTCCAAGAAACTCGGCTGTCAAATTCACATCTTATCACCACGAAAACAGTTAAATATTTTGGCATAATTGCGTCCAGATAATAATGTAGCCTAATTGTGTGGTATAGTTATAATCTAGAAATAGTATATCTATATATATAAAAATCAATTGCTGTTCGTTAGTCTCAATGAAATTCGAGAACGGCTGGACTAATTTGGCTAATTTTGATTTTGAATTATTTGTGGAAGTCCAGGGAAGGTTTAAATGGTGAGTAAATATGAAAAAAAAAATTAAATGTAGTAAAAACAACAATTCCACTTTCTCTTTATCTACCTACCTGTCAAAATTTGATGTTCGTCCCGTCGTTTAGAAATCAAATTAAATTTAAAAGTGATTTCTTTTTTGATTCGAATGTCAAATATTTGATGTTCGTTCCGATTAAGTTTTGACCACATTTTTCACTAAAGTTGAAACATTCTGCAATTATCATTCCGCTTTTTTATTTATTGATTCTGAAGCGGTACGAAGTTAGCCGGGTCAGCTAGTATGTAATAACGTTTTAAAATGAGTTTTTTTTGTTAAACCAAATCATTCACAGATGGCGACATATCATGTGCGCTTTTAAAAATAGTCTACCAGTCATCTTTAGACTACCACCACGCTATGATGACCGTCTTGACAAATTACAATAGCGAAGTGAAATACCTATATATATAAATTATTTATTATAGAAAAATGTAATGCAGCACGAGTCACATAAGTCGAATCATAGTTCACTCAGTTTATTCTTCTCGAAGCAAGGTCAAGTCAGAAATGCTTTGTTTTGAAAAACATGAAGAGATATCTTCGTGGGACCATATTAGACCATAATATACTTCAGAAATAGATGTAATAAATACATTAATTTCGTGTTTTCAAATTGTACCTACATACGATAAATTTTATGACTTATTGCACATCACTGTCGACCATAAAGAACGGCAATTTGTTCCTTTAAACGTGGTTATTATTTTATACGAAACTTTATTGCCGGGTAAACGTCAAAATGGACATCATAGCGTGCCGCTAGAATAATTGTGTGATGGTACATTCTGAAAAATTCTGACAGAGCTTAATATTTTTTAAGTAGTTCGAATTTGAAAATTTGTTTTTTTTTAATTATTTAGTTTGCACGTAATCTAGAATTCTTTATGCAAATAATAAAACCAGTGCATGTTAGTCACCTATTCACCAATACAGAATCCTTCTGTGCATGAATTGAACGCACTTGCCCCGTTTTTATATTATTTTCATTTCAATCGTTCTTTCGTAAACGGTCGCAATTTAAGGTATTGTGTTTGATTTTTTGAAAGACATTTTGTGTATTTTTGTACTTATGTAATTTTTGCCTTTAGGATGTAAGAAATGTTTTAACCAATGAATCTGAAACAAGTGTGTAAGAAACTCTTTATATATATTGGCAAGCGATGGTGGAACGATGTAGCTGGTTTGAGTTTCAGAAAAATGTAGAAGACTCCAGAAGAAGAAGCCAAGAACAGATATATTTTAGAAAGGGATAGACGATGCACGAAAGTTCTCGAATAGAAAGTTCGGGAAGGAAAAGACAGTGATAGATAGATGTGTAGAAAGGAACAGACAGTAAATAAAGGAATAAAGAAAAGGAGATCAAAATTATGGATTCCAAAAGTTTCTTTCGGATATATAAGCAGCGTAAGGCGCGCCTACAGAGTAGTGTCAGTTGGAGACAGCGAAGCGACCAGAGCGATAGGAGAGAGTCGGAGAAGAAATTTAATAGAAGAGAAGTTTAGTAGAAGGCGGTGACGAGTTTATTGGACAGTTCAGTGAAGGGGGAATTTATTGTGGCTTAAGAGGAGATCACGAAGCGAGCTACGCGCGATAAATACAGAGGTGAGCATCGCAATAGCAGAAGATGGTTCATGCAATATCGGCGACGGCATTGTGAGTAAACATTTCATCATCGGGGCAGTGCGTCTTTGTCGGTGAAGAAGCAACCCTACAAAGAATCATGTACGGCTGAGTAAGTTTTTTTTTTATTGCAGGAGTTCAGCAGACAGGCAGACGGCCCACTGGATGGAAAGCGGTTACCATCGCCTATGGACATTTGCAACACCAAAGGTACAAATTTTGCTACAAATGCGCTGCAGCTCTCTTAAGTGAGTCTGGAACCTGGTCACTAATGCCGGAACACAACTCAAAGTTGTTATGGCGGCATGCTCTAGACCAGGGGTAGTAGCCATCCAGTCGGGCGAATGCCCTACTACCTGGCTGTGGGTTGTTTAGTCGCCCCTTACGACAGGCCGCCCGGCTGCAGGAAATTGTATTCTTTCTCCGTTCCTGCACGGATAAAAGTCAATAACGGGTTGTCTGGAAGAGATCGCTTCTTAGCGATAAGATCGCCCATTAGGCACATTTAGAATTTTTAGGCTATAAGTGTTTTCTGTAATGGTGTACAATAGAGTGTTATCTATCTAAAGGCATTAATTTGAAAAAAAAAACTGGAGTTTGCTTCCAATGCTAAGTGCGTATATATATAAATCTTCAACTTTATAAAAGGTAATTAATGAGCTACTTTCTTGGGTTCGACGTGACGCGGAGAGAAGTCTAAAATACATAATAAGTAAATAAAAAAAATAAAAAAAATGTGTGTGTGCAATTCAGACGCAGTAGAAGTGGACCATATTGTGACAAGGGGTGGGAGGGATTCTAAATTTCGTGAAGTCATATTTGATATGTCGTTATAGTATACTAGCGGCCCCGGCAGACGTTGTCCTGTACTGAAAAAATAAAAATCTAGGACCCGATCCCAGCGCCACCTATCGGTTCCAATTGTGGATTTAAACCATCCGAAGACCCACTCAAACACACAAAAAGAAAATCACCAAAATCGGTCCAGGTGATTAGGAGGATTCTAAAACCCGAACTCAGCGCCACCTATCGGTTCTATTTGTGACTCTAAACCATCCGGGAACCCACTCAAACACACAAAAAAAAACACCAAAATCGGTCCAGGTGATTAGGAGGATTCTAGAACCCGATCTCAGCGCCATCTACCGGTTCTAATTGCGAATGTAAACCATCCGGGAACCCGCTCAAACACACAAAAACAAAATCACCAAAATCGGTCCAGGCGATTAGGAGGATTCTAGAACCCGATCTCAGCGCCACCTACCGGTTCTAATTGCGATTCTAAACCATCCGGGAACCCGCTCAAACAAACAAAAACAAAATCACCAAAGTCGCTCGAGGTGATTAGGAGGATTTTAGAACCCGATCTCAGCGCCACTTACCAATTTCAACGGGATAAAAAGTATCCTATGTCCGTGTCCTGGTTCTAAGCTGCCTCCCCACCAATTTTCAGCCAAATCGGCAAAGCCATTCTTGAGTTATAAATAGTGTAACTAACACGACTTTCTTTTATATATACAGATTTAAGTTTTAAAACACGAAATTTGAAGTATTACCGAAAAACATCAAAACATTTCCAACTCTAACAGTATGAACATAGCGTTTTAATTATTAAATATGATGTATTCTATCTCTTTCTCTCGCAGGTTTCATCCTATAGATTGATGTTTTTATCTCTTTTTAGTGCCGCTTTTTCGTTTCATTGAGTTTCAAATGTCAACGATTCTAAAAGTTTCACTTCAAAAATAATAATAAAAACGTATACCGCAATTTGAAACATGAGGTTGGTGCCACTCTGTATTTTGCTGTCTAAAGCTATTTTTAATTATAATATCTTATTTTTTGAATATTATCTAAAACATCTTAAAGTCGGGGCTTAGTAATTTTTACAAAATATAGTAATTTTTATGTTTTACTTCGCACCGACTTCAAGATGTTTTAGATAATATATATTAAAAATAAGATATTATAATTAAAAATAGCTTTAGTAATAAATTATTTTATACTTTTTAGTTTTTGAAGTCGGTTTTTTTAGACGAAGTTTTTTTTATTTGTTACTTTTTAGTGTCTAGCTATGGGTAGGCCTACGAAAGTTGCCGCGTGTCTTAAAAAATATAGGTCCTAAGGACGGAACTGAACGGACAAAATTTTCACAAAAAAATGTTCATAAAATGAAAACTACTGGGCCAAACTATGTTAAATTTTTAGGAGACCAAATGGCAACTATTCCGCATCAAACTAAAGAAGAATCATGTAAATCGGATTATAAATCTCAGCGTAATCGGTGTACATACGAAACCAACCGGAAAAAAAATCATAAAAAAATGTTCATAATATGAAAGCTACTGGGCCAAACTATGTTGAATTTTTAGGGGACCAAATGGCAACTATTCATATATAAAAAAATATACCAATCAAGTTGAGAACCTCCTTTTGGAAGTCGATTAAAAATATTAATCTCGTCGGTTCTTTTAAATTATTTCAGATATTTTCATTAATGTTGAAATGGCGTAGGAACCCATTGTATAATATTGGGTGGTAAGTAATAATTAAAGTCGTGCAAGGGACAAAAATGAGGTAATGTGGCGAGTGGTAACTGCAAATGGCCTTGTTTATTATTATCTATACTGAGACAGAAAAATACAGAGTTAAGTACTGTTTAGAAGTCTCATTAATCTCACTAATCAATAATATTGTACTGTCTGTAAGTATCTTTAACATAAATACCACAAATATTTCCTTAAGTGTTCGCGACTTGTATACATAATAAAACCTTTATGTTATTTTATTGCTCGATTACAGCAGAGAGGAGGACAGCGCACCTGGGGCCCAATTCTGATATTAATGTCCCGTCAAAATCGTCGAAAACTATCTTCTCAATCGTAGTTTTGTCTCGTTTCGGCATTCTGTTAGTTCCAATGGCGTATGTGGCACACCACTCCAATCTTTATAAGTGAAAATTGACGAAATAAATGTTTCAAATTTTGGTAGTTTTTCATTATCCATTTCGGCTGACGCCATTTATTCTAACCAATTTTTTTGTACTTAGTATTCCGCCACGAAGATATCGAGAAGATATTGTAGTTATAGTAGAATATGATTTTTTTGGCAATGGAACGCATCGCAATGTAATCGTACTTTGAATATCTTCGCAACGTCAAGATATTGATGACGTTGATATTGATGATGTTGATATCAATGATGTTGATGATGATGATGCTGATGATATTGATAACGATGAAAAACTCTTGAAATGTGCCGCCGGCCTCGAGGAAATTTTATTACATCTTTTTAAAAACTCTTATATTGTAGCGTTCTTGATAACATTTTCTTAAATTTTCGCGACTTGTATACATAATAAAACTACGTTTTAGCAATTTTAAGCGCGGTAATTTAATTTGATTTTGGTTTTTCCGACGTTTCGGCCACTTTTCAGTGGCCGTGATCACGGAAGACAATGATGTCAAGTGTCAACGAGTATTGTTAAAGTTTTATTTAGCCTACCGCCAACTTGTTAATTTTAATTATTTAATTTTAATTTTGTTTATGGTCATTATTTACTCTATGGGCGCCTAATCTAATTTACTACAGCTTCGCAACATGTTATGGCTTGAAGAGAAGAAGCGGCGCAAGAAACTCTTCAGCAAACATGCCTAGCTCTAATAATTTTATATAATATTAAAATCAAAATCAAATAAATTACCGCGCTTAAAACCGTTAAAACGTAGTTTTATTATAAATACCACAATTTAAATGAGAACTATCATAAAAATAATTTATAAACAAATACTAACATAATTAACTTAACATTATATATTCGGAAAGAAAGCACCGCTTAGGCAATTTTCTGACCTAATATGCATATTGTTACAACTACCACGTGCTAACGGTGAAGGATAAAATCGTAATGAAACCTACACATCGTGTTGACCGATGTTTCAAATAAGCCAATCCGCCTTGGGCAAGTATGGCGGGTATTATTATTGGACGTTATTAGTATATATATACACTAGCTGTCCCGGCAGACGTTGTTCTGCCCTGAAGTAATAAAATTTAGAACCTGATTGCAGCGCCACCTACCGGTTCCAATTGTGAATCTAAACCATCCGGGGATCCACTTGAACACACACAAAAAAATTCATTCAAATCGGTCCAGCTGTTTAGGAGGAGTTCACTGTCAACACACGTACAGAAGAATTATATACATAATGATATATGTATATATATATATACTTACATATATACATATATACTTACATAAAGATATATGTATATATATATATACCTACAATTTTTTTTTTAAAGCTGAAACCCGTCCAGCCCTTTCGAACTACCGTCGCTGGGCGGTGTACCTGCAAGGCATATAGGTATTTAAGTTTTAATTCTATGCATTGTTATAAACTGTTATATTATATATACGATGCATAGAATTTTTGCTTGTGTTGATTGGGCATCGAAATACCTCAACTGCATAATAAATTACATATAAAAAAAATATTGTTACAACTTAGGCCCCGACAAACATAAAGTCCACGTACAAATCTGTAAAAGCACATTTTATCACCTGTCGGCATTTGAACTAATTGTAATCCTTTTATGATCATTTTCTTTTGTTCGCTTATTTATTGGCATACGTTTCTAAGTTATTGTGAAGAAAAGGATATTATTGAATTGAACTCGCTCATTAGCATCCAGGTGTTGCGGATTACGATTACAAGCTAATTCTAGGAAACTCTGTCGATCTTGCCGGGCGGGCACATTTTTCATTTGTGAAGTATAAAACGATGGCCTAATGGAGAGAGGAGGCAGTTGAGCTACGACTACGATACGGGCGCGACGTGTGTACATTCGGGAATCTAATAGTGACGGACTTTGCGCGGTTTATTGAATTACGACCTTTTGCATTACGTTTGGATTTGTTGTGTTCGGTTACGTACCTGTGTTATACGTTGTTTGTATAATTCTAATAAACTTTATAATAATTCTAACGGCATTTTAATTCGAGTCCCGCTAACTCGTAATAATATATTAAATATTGTTGTATATTCCATTTAGATATCAGCACAAAAACTATAGTAGCTCAGTGGATACGAATCTTGACCGATGCACCAGATCTGGGATCAGCCCCAGTCTGGTTCGTTGTACATTACCCATTACAAAGCGTAATTTGATTAGCTTCGAGATATACAATGTCTGTGTCTGCGGATTATACATATTATTACAAGATGATTGTTATATATATTAAGTATATATCTATTTAATATATAGAACATCCGTATATACTGCGGTTAAATATTTACTTTAGAATGTAACAAAATTGTACTATGTATTATGTATACCACCATCATCATTATATTCTCAATTCATTCCTGGGTTTGTCTGGAAGAGATCGCTTTTCGGAATTCGTCGGAATATTTTTTTTGTTTTATTTTTGCTTGTTTTTTTATGTATGTTCACCGATTACTCGGAGATTTATAATCCGATTTACGTGATTCTTTTTTTGTTCGACGCGAAATAGCTGCCATTTGGTTCCCTAAAAAATTAACATAGTTTGGCCTGGTAGTTTTCATTTTATGAACATTTTTTATGAAAAAAATTCCATTCCGTTCCATATGTACACTGATTACGCTGAGATTTATGATCCGATTTACGTGATTCTTGTTTAGTTTGATGCGGAATAGTTGCCATTTGGTGCCCTAAAAATTTAATATAGTTTGGCCTGGTAGTTTTCATTTTACGAACATTTTTTTGTTCCCGTTTCTTGGGACCTATATTTTTTAAGTAGCGCGGCACCTTTCGTAGGTCTACCCATACATAGCTAGACACTAAAAAGTAACAAATAAAATAAAAAAACTTCGTTTAAAAAACCGACTTCAAAAACTAATAAGTATAAAATAACTTATTTCTAAAGCTATTATTATTAATATATATCATCTAAAACATCTTAAAGTCTGTGCTTAGTAATTTTCAAAATATAGTAATTTTTATGTTTTACTTTGCACCGACTTCAAGATGTTTTAGATAATATATATTAATAATAATGGCTTTAGAAATAAGTTATTTTATACTTTTTAGTTTTTTAGTTTGACAAGAGTTATGAATGTCAAAGAGGCAAGTGAGGTGTGTAAGAATAAGCCTAAATGGCACTCTGTTGTTCGTGCCTACCCCGCAAGGGAACTGGCGTGAAGTTATGTATGTATGTATGTATGTAGTTTTTTAGTTTTTGAAGTCGGTTTTTTTAACGATAACGCCCTTCGTGCATAATGAAACATAGTTTTAGTCTGTAAGTTGTTTTTTTGTATTGGTGTACAATAAAGAGTTATTGATTGATTGATGACTTTGATTAAATTGTCCTTTTTTGGATATACGCATATCTACGGCATTCTTAAGCATATAATTGTGTAGATTAGATGTTTGTGTGCGGTCATCTGACGCACATGTGCGTCCTTATACGCTTTCATAACTGTTATATGCGTCATAATATACGCACTAAATGTGTAGGAATAGTGAGGACACGTGTTTGACGTCATATAAGCGTGAGACGCAGTCGTGAGCGGGAGCGGGTAGCGGATCGAGAAGTGATAGCGATTTTTCTCTGGCAAGACGTGATTTTGTGCATAAATGTCTTATTGTTATTTGCTTGGTAATTGGTGGTAATTAAAATTACGTTTTAACGGTTTTAAGCGGGGCTGTACATTTGATTTTTTTATTTCAACGTTTCAGCCACTTTTCAGTAGCCGTGATCTCGTAAAACAAAGATGTCAATTGTATATATATATATACATACATACATACATACATAACTTCACACCAGTTCCCCTGCGGGGTAGGCACGAACAACAGAGCGCCATTTAGGCTTATTCTTACACACCTCACTTTGCTTCTTTGACATTCATAACTCTTCTCATGCATGCTCGTATATATATATATATATATAGAGAGAGAGAGAGAGAGAGAGTGAGAGAGTATGTGTATTAAGAAGTCGAATTAAATGTATATAAAAATTAGAAGAATATCGACGTTAGTTATTTTTGACACTAAAATATTTTAAAATAAAAGTAGCGGAGTGGCTGATACGCATGGCATTTTATAGGATTGATGAATATTTTAATTTTAAACAGACGGATAATTAGAAGGTAATATAATAAATTAACTATATTACATAAAATTGTTAATGACATTATCTTAATTTAATTGTTTCATAAATAATATATAACTGAAAGAGATATAATAAATTGTATATTAAATACTTGTTGTAATTCTAATAGCACCATAATCAATAATATAATCATAATATCTATATGTAGTCATAAGGACTACAAACGGCTTGTAACCAAAACTACAAAACATTTGTATGCCTGTCAAGGCAAACGTGTTACTTTTATCATTTAGCATAACATCTGCAAAAATGTCCATGTCTCAAACAAATAAATTACTTTGACTTTCGACTTTGACAGCTACTTAAGAGTTTCTTTACCACCTCTTATCCTTAAGAGGAGTTTATGGGTAAGATTTTCACTATTCAGTTGCTGAGCAAGTGCTTAAAATTTAAGAGACGATTATAAGTGAGGCCAATACAGTCTAAAGTAAGATAGAAAAAAAATAGTAATAGAACAAGCAATATGTAAATAGAAAGTAGAAGGAAAGAAAGAAAAGAAAATGTTAAGTAAAAAGATGGTACCAGAAACATTGTATCAGATAATAATTCAAATTTCAAATTCAAATTCAAAAGTTTTTATTCAAAATAAGTTCCACTGGAGAACACTTTTTGAAGGTCATACATGTAAGTTAAAATTTAATTTTTACTTCCTATTCTATGTACACCGCTTCGCAACGTGTTGATGCTGTAAAGAGAAGAAGCGGCAAGAAACTCCCCAGCAACACGTCTAGCTGAATACTGTTTTTATTTATATTTCATATTCTATTTATATTTCAAATTCTTTTTTTTAATAAGTTTTGTACAGAAGTATGTTACAGAATCACTTTTTGAAGAATTAATGGAGTTGTAGCAAACAATGCATACTCAATAAGACCAAGACAATAAAAGAAAAGAAAAATAATATAATATAATAAAAAAATAATAAGATAAAGTATTTCAAAGTATGTATGTAAAATGTAATAGTGTGTAATAATAACTTTGTAATAGATATATTTTATCCGTGCAAGAACGGAGGAAGAATGCAATTTCCTGCGGCCGGGCGGCCTGTCGTAAGAGGCGACAAAACAACCCACAGCCAGGTGGTAGGGCATTTGCCCTACCACGGATGGCTACCACCCCTCGTCTAAAGTATGTCGCCATAATAACCTTGAGTTGTGTTCCGGCATTAGTGACTAGGTTCCAGTGACCCTTAAGAGAGCAGCAGCGCATTTGTAGCACCTTCGGTGTTGCAAATGTCCATAGGCGATGGTAACCGCTTTCAATCAAGTGGGCCGTCTGCCTGTCTGCTGAACTCCTGCAATAAAAAAAAAAGATATTAAGGATAAAAATGTAATAGATTTAAATAAAAAAAGCATTAAAATATGTATCTATTGCCTTTATTCCTGCACCACCTGCCTGATTCAAATTTCTTTGATTTAGGTTGCCTGGAAGAGATCGCTGTGAGCGATAAGGCCGCCTATTGTATTGCCTAGAAAATATTGTAAATATGGTCTGTTTTTGTAATTGTATATTTTGGCGTGCAAAAAAATGCTCTCTCTCTCTCTCTCAAGGAAAAATGAAATAAAAAAGAACAACAAGATATAAAAATAAATAAGAAACAAAGAAAAACCCTGACGGATCATGTTTGTCAGGGTGGAGGAGGCAAAAAGGAATGTATTAATTATTCAAATTATGACTGTTTTTAATCTACACGAACAACATCGCTAGCAATAGCTAGTTTCTTCATAATCTTATACCAATATTATATATAGGAAGAAAGAAAAGAAAGAAAGAAAAACTTTATTTGAAAAAATTGCTACGCAATTACATTTCTATACACAAAGTATATTTTGAGAATTTGTACGCCGCATTTTCTAAATATAAAACTGAAGTTTGTTTGTTTGTTTGCTTGAACGCGCTAATCTCGGGAACTACTGGGCTGATTTGAAAAATTCTTTCAGTGTTAGATAGCCCATTTATTGAGAAAGGCTATATATCATCACGCTAAGAACAAGACAAGTGGATGGATGCAGAAGTCGTGGAAGGCCACGACACACCTTCCATGATCAAATTGATCGTGTACTAGCAGAAGGTGATGTCAGGAGCCTTAAGAACAGACGAGCTTGCATGACAAGAGTTATGAATGTCAAAGAGGCAAGTGAGGTGTGTAAGAATAAGCCTAAATGGCACTCTGTTGTTCGTGCCTACCCCTCAAGGGAACTGGCGTGAAGTTATGTATGTATGTATGTATGTATGTATGCTAAGAACAATAGGAGCGGAGCACCAATAAAGAATATTTCAAAATCGGGATATTTTTTAATTTACTTTTTTTTTTACTATTCCACGCGGACTAAGTTGCAAGCAGAAGCTAGTCTATACTAATATAAAGAGGTAAAGTTTGTGAGTCAGCGACATTGTAGGGCAGTGGTTCCCAAACTTATTTTGTATACTGCCCACTTTGAGAATAAATTATTTATTAGTGCCCCTATTTTTTCACCTACTTAAAATCCACTATAACGTCAAATTAAATTAATTGATTATTGTGAGCTATATTAGCGGAGATTAAATATTCATTCTAAACGAGACTTTTACTATAGCCCCCATGGGTTAATATGAGACCTAAGCGCGGTAGGTAATACACAACGGCGCTGAGGTTTCAAGTTAACTCTTACGGGCTACACCTGCCAATGAGAATGATTATTGAACGCAACTTTATAGTATTCAGACAGAATATCTTTTATTCAAAATAAAACAAACATGATCGCTTTTTATATAAAAACTAATGTGAAGGATGAATCTGATGCTGTTTTGCCTCTACACAACGCCCCTATTTTTTTTCTGGGTCTCTTACCGCCCCCCTTTAGGCCTGCAGCGCCCACAAGGGGGCGTTATCGCCCACTTTGAGAAAGGATGTTGTAGGGTGTAATCTCTGGATCTACTAAACCGATTTAAAAATTATTTTACTGTTAGAAAGCTACGTTAACAGAGAGCATCATAGGCTATATAACATGACGCTATATACCACGGGAGCGGGACAGAGCGCGGGTAAAACCGCGCCGGGCCGCTAGTATTATAATAAAAGCCTGATTTAATTAAGAGCTTGAACAATTTAATAATAAGAAATTAGGTTCGTTGTCATCAAGTTAGGCCTTTGTCCACTACTTGGAATTTAATAAGCTTTGTGATGTGTTTATTACATCGAATTATAAGAAAGGCGCATTATTTAAGGCAATAAAAATCATTTTAGACATGCTATAAAACGGTAATAAGTTTTTGGAGAAAATCAAATCTTAATATGTACAAATTCGTTCAGGTTAGTGATGGGAATGAACGGCGGATATTGCCAAAATTCATGTTTCATTATTAATGGCCTTGGACACCAGTAAATGTATCGGTAATTTTTGAGTAATATGTAGTCATGTGAATAATAGAATTGGTGCCGGTAGACCGCGCCATAAATTCAGATTCAAAAGTTTTTTTTTTATTACCGAAGATCAACAGAAGGACAGACGGCCCACTTGATGGAGAGCGGCTACCATCGCTTATGGACATTTGCAATACCAAAGTGGCTACAAATGCGCTGCTGCTCTCTTAAGGGAAACTGGAACCTGGTCACTAATGTTGGAACACAACTCAATTTTATGGCGACATACTTTAGACCAGGGGTGATAGCCATCCAGTCGGGCAAATGCCCTACCACCTGGCTGTGGGTTGTTAAGTCGCCTCTTACGACAGGCCGCCCGGCCGCAGGAAATTGTATTCTTTCTCCGTTCCTGCACGGATAAAATGACAGTGGCAGTAACCTTTGGTGTTACAAATGTCCCTAGATGATGGTAATCGCTTTCCATCAGATGGGCCATTAGTCTGTCTGCTGAACTAATGCAATAAAAAATAAAAAAATATGCGGATATTCTGTGTAGTGCTGCCCCTCCTTAGTAACAAATTTAAATCTTATACAAAAGACAACAAACGTTCCGAAAATATTATTTTTATGATCTTTGAACGTCAAAGCACCAATACACATTGCGTATTCTTAAGGAGATATTACTCGGGATAATTTACGGTTCGCTGGCATTTATCGCTCTATGTCAACTGCGAGTCGATCCGTTTTTATGTGCGCAGACGCATTGTGAATCATGCGCGCTGTCATAGAGCAGTTAGGCGCAGACGGACAGTTTCTTTCTTGTGACCGACAGCAACCGGTGATAATGTTGGTAAGATGTTTGACACTAGCTGCGCCCCGCGGTCTCACCCGTGTGGTGATGGAAAATCGTTATATTTTGCACTTGCTTCTGCCCGCGACTTCGTCTGCGTGGAATAGCTAAAAAAAGTAAGTTAAAAATATCCTCCGATTTTGAAACATTCTTCAATGGTGCTCCGCTTCTATTGGTCTGAGCCTTATGGTATAAAGCCTATAGTCTTCCTCGATAAATGGACTATCTAACACTGAAAGAATTTTTCAAATCAGACCAGTAGTTACTGAAATTAGCGCGGTCAAGCAAACAAACGAACTCTTCAGTTTTATATATTAGTATAAAATAATTCATACTATATCTTTATACATTATAGCCTATGTGTTATTCTGATGTGTAAGCTATAGTATTTTAAAGTTTCATCAAAATCCATTCAGTAGTTTTTGCGTGAAAGAGTAACAAACATACATTCTTATAAACTTTCGCGTTTATAATATTATTTGGATTAGTAGGAAGGATATTCAATTCAGACTACTGCCTCTAATAGATAGAAAAGAAGCTATTCCCTGTCACCGTTGCTTACAACGAGTCTTGTGAGTGACTTCCAAAGTGAGATGGTAAGACGGAACCTTCGTGCTATGTAGTGAAGTAGACGCCCAAAGGTTGCTTTTGAACCCTGAATTCAGGCACCACGTAGGTTGTTCCGGTGTGTTGTGTGTTTGGCAAAGAGCACGCTGTGGTAGACTGCAACTGGGCTGGTCCAATTCCTGGATAATGGAGGCTCTGCCTGTTTTGGGGTAGACCAACATCTGGCAGTGTCAAACCCTCGACAAAGCTATTGTTCCCGAGCAGTACAGTAGAAGGCATAAAGCATTTCCATCATGACAAAAAGATGAGAACGGCGTTTAGATTTCTATACAACATATTATTATCATCATCAATGATAATAAAACACGTTACCTTTTTATTAGTTTTAGTCTATGACAAATACTTCGAAAGAAGCAAATTAATCCGCGGCCGTGTAACCTTTACAATGTACTTTGCACGTTGGAAATTTTACGACGTGACATTGTCAGAAAAAGTCCGGCGAAATTATAAACCGCGTTTACGACCCTGGCCGCCCATTGTTATGTTATTAGGCATAATCTAATCGTGGGATCTCTGGTAATTTTGTAGTCTCAGGATCAATGTGACACTGCGAATGTCATTTTATTTTTTATTTTACAATTTTTGGATGACTATCAACTATTCACATTATAATAAAAATGGGTTATCGAATCTAATGTAGTGGTAACCCACAAATCCTCGCGAAAGAGAATCGTTTCATACCTAGAATGATGCGTGAGGCTATTGAAATAAAAAAAACCCAAATTTCAATAGAGAAGATGGTTGGCAAGTACCACCTGTTTTGGATCCGATCATTAAACCTATTAAGACCCAAACACAGCAAAAACTAACTGCCAGACCTCAAGACACTGAGCTCTTCTGCGTTCAACGGAACACAAACCAACTTGACTGATAATTTCTTTTATTTTTCCTTCCACCCATTTTAATATTATATAAAATTATTAGAGTTAGGCATGTCTGCTGAAGAGTTTCTTGGGCCGCTTCTTCTCTTCAAGCCATAACATGTTGAGAAGCGGTGGTAAATTAGATTAGGCTCCCATAGAGTAAATAATAACCATAAACAAAATTAAAACTAAATATTAAAATAAATGAGGTGGCGGTAGGCTAAATAAAACTTTAACAATACTCGTTGACACTTGACATCTCTGTCTTCCGTGATCACGGCCACTGAAAAGTAGCCGAAACGTCGGAATAACAAAAATCAAATTAATTAATTTAACGCGCTTAAAACCGTTAAAACGTAGTTTTATTATATATTCAAGTCGCGAAAACTTAAGAAAATTTTATCAAGAACGCTACAATGTAAGAGTTTTTAAAAAGGTGTAATAAAATGTCCTCGAGGCCGGCGGCAAATTCCAAGAGTTCATCATCATTATCAATATCATCATCATCATCATTATCATCATCATCATCATCATCGATATCATAATCATCAATATCAACATCATCAATATCAACATCATCAATATCAACATCATCGATATCAACATCATCGATATCAACATCATCAATATCTTGACGTTGCGAAGATATTCAAAGTACGATTACATTGCGATGCGTTCCATTGTCAAAAATTCATATTTTACTATATCTACAATATCTTCTCGATATCCTCGTGGCGGAATAATAAGTACAAAAAAAATGGTATTACCATTAAAATAAATGGCGTCAGCCGAAATGAATATTGATAAACTACCAACATTTTAAACATTTATTTCGTCAATTTTCACTTATAAAGATTGGAGTGGTGTGCCACGGATACGCCATTGTAACTAACAGAATGCCGAAACGAGACAAAACTACAATTGAGAGGGTAGTTTTCGACGATTTTGACGAGACAATAATACCAGAATTAGGCCCTAGGTGGGCTGTCATTCTGTCTGCTGTAATCGAGCAATAAAATAACCTAAAGGTCTCTTACGTGTGAGGATATAAACAAGCGTCTATAAATATACACAATTAAATATATTTTATGTAGCAGAAGCCATTTAATATGATATTAGAGGACATTTGCCACATGCTGTTGGAGATTGCAAAAAAGCACATTAATGCCATCTGCGTCGTGTTACCCATTATACGAGTATGTACGCCCTATAAGACACCGTGTTCGTAGTTATGTTTTGGCAAAATCTACTTATTTGATTATGTTTGGG
The DNA here is from genome assembly GCA_019925095.2 of Dendrolimus kikuchii. Classification (NCBI taxonomy): domain Eukaryota; kingdom Metazoa; phylum Arthropoda; class Insecta; order Lepidoptera; family Lasiocampidae; genus Dendrolimus; species Dendrolimus kikuchii. Next base: position 2,354,033 of record CM034404.1, read on the forward strand.
TTTTATACTGGATTTATTGTAATGTTAGGAAATTCTGTTAGAATTTTAGACACGTGTTCTGTGGTATTTCTTTAAATTGCTGAGTTGAAAATGTTTCCATTATCTATGAGTCAACATTTTCAGGATCTAATAACCCATTAGGAATTAATAGATATATAGATAAAATTCCATTCCATCCATTCTTTACATATAAAGATATTGATTTCCAATTTTTTGTTAATTATACATACATACATAACTTCACGCCAGTTCCCTTGCGGAGTAGGCACGAACAGAGCGCCATTCAGGCTTATTCTTACACACCTCACTTGCTTCTTTGACATTCATAGCTCTTGTCATGCACGCTCGTCTGTTCTTAAGGCCCCTGACATCACCTTCTGCTAGTACACGATCAATTTGATCATGGAAGGTATGTCGTGGCCTTCCACGACTTCTGCATCCATCCACTTTTGCATTGTATATCTGTTTACCTCTGTTAGTTAAATTAAATTTAAATAAGGAATTTAAGTAGATATTTATATATTTAATATATTTTATGATTACAAATAATGATTATATATGAATAATAAACATAGCATAGATCAAAAGACGTTGTTGCTATGTTTTTCTTAAGGTAGCACTTCTCAAACGTCAAATGCCAAATGCCAAAAGATTGACCTTGAACTTGGTCTGGTATTGTATATCTTAAAGGATAGCGTTATGCTTATTGAAGAGCCTTACATCACGTCCAACATCATAGGACTTGCTTCAAGCTCACAGGGCCGGTCAGTGTGATACTACGCTTTCACAGAACGCCGGCGTGAAACGGTTCGCCTTGAGCTAATCGTGTTTCTTTCTAACAAAGAGAACTGCTTTGCAAGTGGTAGACTCATTATTTTCAATTAATAATGTTACAGTTATTTAGTAGCTTAGTTCTTGTCGTGTTTCCGTTTAAAGTTAATAATTAATTTTGTTATGTACCCTCTTATTTCTAAACGATACAATCGGCCATTTCCTTAATTAAATAATAATGTTATATTTTTATTTATTCGGTGATTAGCGCCTGTTTTGTATAGATTAATTAGTTCTCTATAACTTAGCATAATTTATTAGATTAGATTAGATTATAATTCAAAATCTCTCAATTGTATATAGAGGGTATTCACTACATTTTGTTTTCATGTCGGCAGACGCGATAGATTTCTACTGTGTTCAGTTTATTTTATTACATGTAAAACTTAAAGTATAATGTTTGATATGATATCTTGTATAAAATATTATCTGCAATTTCCAAACGGTAATGTATTAAATTCTTTTCATTCATAACACTTTATTTAAAATTGTTTATCAATGACTACCTTCAATCCGCTATCGGTTGTGCCAATTGCTAAGTTTCTTGTACTATAAAATTGTTGGAGGGATGGCGAGGTGTTCTAAACATGCTTGTCGAGTGTTCAAAGTTACTGTATGTAATATGTTAAAACCGTAAGGTTCCCTGATTATAAAGTATTGTGATCATTTGCTGTTCTTTTACTACCATAAACCCTTCTGAGTTGTTGCAAGTATTACAATAATCTGTAAGGTTTCATTTGAAATAAGGCGGATAATCAGGCGGAGCCGAAATCCAATCCTTGCGGACAGACATGGTTTATATTGAAAGTGTAGCGCAGCTGGCTGCTAAAAAGCTGAGTATACTTACAAAGGTGAGTCGCTACTTCACTGCAGAGCAACTACTTAATCTTTACTGTGCTCAAGTAAGATCTTGCATGGAGTACTGCTCTCACCTTTGGGACGGCTCAGCCAAATACCAGCTTGAGGCGCTGGAGTCAATTGAGAGAAGAGCCAAGAGGTTGATTGGTAGCGACCAGCTTGTCAATACAAGGCTTCAAAGCTTAGAGCATCGACGCCGGGTTGCTAGTCTGTCGGTTTTTTATAGGATTCATTTCGGAGAGTGTGCGGTTGAACTGTTTGACCTGATTCCCCCTACACCATTCCATCTTCGGACCACAAGACGCTCTGGTTTACGCCATCGTTTCACAGTGGAAACGCTACCAGTGCGTACTAAACGTTTCGCCTCCACGTTCCTTCTGCGTACGGCAGAATTGTGGAATGCACTACCAGAGTCCGTGTTTCCAGAAAAGTACAATCCGGGAATCTTCAAGTCTCGTGTGAATAGGTATTATCTAGGTAAGCGTGCTCCATCTTCGACCGCATCATCGTCCGGCACTGGACGTGATCGTGGTCAAACGCAAACCTATCAATCTTTTTTAAAATTTTTATTGCAGGAGTTCAGCAGACAGGCAGACGGCCCACTTGATGGAAAGCGGTTACCATCGCCTATGGACATTTGCAACACCAAAGTTGCTACAAATGCGCTGCTGCTCTCTTAAGGGAAACTGGAACTTGGTCATTAATGCCGGAACACAACTCGAGGTTGTTATTATAGTGGTTATGTATAATTTCCATTATAAATAACTCTAAATAAACATCATTTTATTTCTTCTTTTCTAATATTTTGCTATTTATGTACTCTTGAAGTAATAGACAATTAACAATGTTTTCTTTATCTATCAAGGCATGAAGTAAAAGTCAAACTATCCAAAATTCTTTTTTTATTTTTATTGCAGGAGTTCAGCTGACAGGCAGACGGCCCACTTGATGGAAAGCGGTTACCATCGCCTATGGACATTTGCAACACCAAAGGTGCTACAAATGCGCTGCTCTTCTCTTAAAGGAGACTGGAACCTGGACACTAATGCCGGAACACAACACAAGGTTGTTATGGCGACATACTCTAGACCAGAGGTGGTCGCCATCCAGTCAAGCAAATACTTTATTACCACCTGACTGTGGGTTGTTTTGTCGCCCCTTACGACAGGCCGCCAGGCCGCAGGAAATTGTATTCTTTCTCCGTTCCTGCATGGATAATAAGTAAGTCGGTTAAAAAGACTATTCAACCCTAGAAAGCGCGTAGCCCTTGATTCCTTACTAACGCATACAAAATGTAAACAAACTAAGCCAAACACGTGTACTATCAGGTCATTCCGACATGAGTCTCCACTTGCTGAGATATCAGCCACCTGGTGCGAGCAGCACGGATCGTCACGTACTGTGATAGTGAAACCGGTAGTATGACGTCACGCCGCACTCCTGCGCAGTTGGGTAATCTTTGACCGAGATTTCTGACGTAGATTGGCCCTTGCTGCAATTTTGATCAAGGAATTTTTCTTATCTGTTACGTAATTTTATACGTGTTGTCTAAGACTAACGAAATAGATGGAACGAGCTCCTAGCTCTCTGAGTGAAGCCGGTTAAAAGCGGCCTATTAGTATTATATAAGCGAACTAGCTGTGCCCGCGACGCCGTCCGCGTGGAATTTGTTTTCAAAGCCCCCCCGATTTTGAAACATTCTTCATTGGTGCTCCGCTTCTATTGGTCTTAGCGTGATGATATATAACCTATAGCCTTCCTCGATAAATGGGCTATCCAACACTGACAGAATTTTTCAAATCAGACCAGTAGTTCCTGAGATTAGCGCGCTCAATCAAACAATATTAGTATATTTGGCTGCAACATTAATACTTACATTTAAAATATCGCGATATCTTTTGAATGAAACGTCCGAATTGAATAAGTCAAAAAGTTCTAGAAAGGTATTGAATTCGTCTTGAATATGGAGTAATTTATTTTGATAAGAATTAATACCAAGGTACAAAATAAAGAGTTTTTGACGCGACGGCATTTTAATTATTTAAAAAAATAAAAGAAAACACTTATTGTGAGATAACTACAATAGTTAGACATATGGTTACGCGATATTTTTTGTAGACAATTATATGTTCTGCAAAGTGGTAGTACATTGTTTTGTTCTATAATCAATAGTTTTCGCAGCGCACGCCGTGTAAGGATTTTTTTGGGTCATTTTTTTACACCTTCGGTTACATTATTGGACTTTTAGTAAGGATCCCTATTTTTTTTTAAAATATAATATAACCTATAGCCTTCCTCGATAAATTTACTATTCAACACTGAAAGAATTTTTCAAATCGGACCCGCGGTTCCTGAGATTAGCGCGTTTAAACAAACAAACTCTTCAGCTTTATAATATTAGTATAGATTATAGTTACAACTGGGCAACCACAATTTGATTGGAACAAAGAATTGAATTAAATTTGGAATTAATTAAAAACAAAATGGCATGGCGGCCATCGATTGTGTAGGGGCACAAAACATAAAATTGAAATCCCTGGCAGAGTTGAACAATTGACCGGTCAGTTTATAGGATACAATTCATAAGCGATCAGCGGCTACACTAAAACTCATTATAAACGGTATATCTCCGTCGTGTGCCGCGATATTATGAAGCTTCAGCATCTTTGACTCTTAGACCATCACTATTTATATCACCTACTTGCCAACATTTATAGTTCTACTCCCGTTTTTCATGTTCAAACCGCAGTGATATTAACATAGATACATTTACATCTATATATATAAATCAAAGTCGTGTTACTTACACCATTTATAACTCAAGAACAGCCGGATCAATTTTTATGATGTTTATGTTTTTGGAATTTTCTTCGTCCGGAATAGGATAATAAGTATTAAAATATGATATTCATTAATAAAAAAAAATATCATAAAAAAACTTTATGTTTTTTCAAGTAGATTCGAGAATGGTTTAGATTAACAATTGGTCCCAGTTTATGGCGCTGCAATGGGTTTCTAGATTTTTATTTTTTAAGGGCAAAACGACGTCTGCTGGGTATAGCTAGTAATATAATAATAATATAACCATTCTCATTTACTACAATAGTTACAAGTTACAAAGACAAGCCCCGGTCAGTGTAGACTGACCTGGGCTTGTCCTTGGGGGCAATTTTATATGGTGTAGACAGGGATAATCTCCGCTCAGTGTCACGCCACATTTACATTAAATTTGTCGAGGAGCCTCTACGTATTGGCCTTCCTATGGCCCCACGCAAGCCTTTCAAAAGTCCGGACCATTTTTATGGTCCATAGTCGTCAGAATTATATAACTATATAATAATATATTTTATTTATAAAAAAATGTGCACAACATTTTAGGACTAAATACAAAAGTGGTCTAGAAAATATTTTTATCATACAATATTAAAGTATATAAAATAAACTAGTGGCCCCGGCAGACGTCGTCCTGCCTTTAAAAAATAAAATTGTAGAACCCGATCCCAGCGCCACGTACCGGTTCTAATTGCGAATCTAAACCATCCGGGTACCCACTCAAACACACAAAAACAAAATCACCAAAATCGCTCCCGGTGGTTAGGAGGATTCCAGAACCCGATCTCAGCGCCACCTACCGGTTCTAATTGTGAATCTAAAAGAGTAATATATTTTTTTTTATTCTAAGTCATGACAAAATAAGATTAAAAATCTTGCCAAAAAATTAAAATTTATAATTAACAAATAAAAAATAGGGGTTGATCGTAGAGGGGTGAAAATTTAGGGTTGTATGTATTTTTGTATGTTGTATCATAAAAAAATAGAAATTAAAAATTTTGTCTAAAAAATAAAAAAAAAATTTAGGGGTGGACTACCCCTAACATTTAAGGGGATGAAAAATAGATGTTGGCCGATTCTCATAGATACCGGATAAGCACAAAAAATTTCATCAAAATCGGTCAAGCCGTTTCGGAGGAGTATGGCAACGAAAACTGTGACACGAGAATTTTATATATTAGATTTGAGACAAACAAGGCTAAAACTACCGATTCTTAAAGTCCTAACAAGGCAGGCAACACATCGACTCTCTTATTGCTGCAGTCCATGTGTGGCAGTAACCATTTACCATCAGATGTGCCAGTTTGCTTACCTGCGAATGTAAAAAAAACTGTTGAAATAAAAAGTATATTATGTGTGATACACAAACTAAGCAAAAAATGGCATTGCAGTCGCATTTTTTTGTTGTAATTTCCTAACAAACACGTTGTCCTGACAATGCGTACGAAGTTTGACTTGCTGAAATCGTAAATAAAAAAATCTTTCATCGGTAACTGCTTATGTCTTAGCCCACAACGTGGTATACCAGAGTGGCAGTGCAAGAACAATGCGCTGTACAATGTAACGTTGCACGGGCGGAGTGGCGCGCGTTGTTTTATTGCCCAATGTTGGGCTACTGTGTACAATATACACGTATTTTATGTATTCGAGCTCGCAAATGGATTTCATTGATTTTAGGATAGAGAATGTTCTGATAGCTAGTGGCGTATTTTTGCAGATCATTATTTACAGTGAAATATGTTAAGCGACGTTTAGTATGGAGAATATATGGATGGGTGGCCAAATTAAATCTTTGATTTAAAGTCTCTAACGTCTTTATCTTGTGGTCTGTCTATAAAAATGTCGGTCTAATTTGCAAAAAATATGTCCTAGGAATCGAACAACTCTGCTAAGTAGTAGCGTGTTGTGTATGGCTCCTAGGCTCTATAGTCATGTACCAACTTTTCGTTGTAATTTTATAACTTGAGAACGACTTTACCGATTTTGATGAAATTTTGTGTGTGTGTGTGTTTGAGTGGGTCCCGGGATGGTTTAGATTCACAATTGGAACCGGTAGGTGGCGCTGAGATCGGGTTCTACAATCCTCTTAATCACCGGGAGCGATTTTGGTGATTTTGTTTTTGTGTGTTCGAGTGGGTTCCCGGATGGTTTAGATTTGCAATTAGAACCGGTAGGTGGCGCTGAGATCGGGTTCTAGAATCCTCCTAATCACCGGGAGCGATTTTGGTGATTTTGTTTTTGTATGTTTGAGTGGGTTCCCGGATGGTTTAGATTCGCAAAAAGAACCGGTAGGTGGCGCTGAGATCGGGTTCTAGAATCCTCCTAATCACCGGGAGAGATTTTGGTGATTTTGTTTTTGTGTGTTTGAGTGGGTTCCCGGATGGTTTAGATTCGCAATTAGAACTGATAGGTGGCGCTGGGATCGGGTCCTAGATTTTTATTTTTTTAGGGCAGGACGACGTCTGCCGGGGCCGCTAGTTTTAAGGAATTATTATACAATTCGATAGAAAGCATGTAAATAATTCTATTACGTTTATAACATTTATTAAGCTATATACTTATGAGGTGAAAAGTTAAGTTAAACATTCCAACGGACAAGTATATTCATATAGTTTAGTGGCCAATTTTGGGAACTGAAAATCGGCTGGTTGGCAAAAAGGTAAAACGTATTAAGCGAAGTTTTATTAAAACTTTTATTGACATGTTTGATCTGGTATACAGTGGTGAACAATATTAAATTTTGTTCTTATATTCATTTATGTACTTGCTCCCCCGTGCTCTGTTACGAAATATTTAGGGATATCAGCAAGTGGAAGACTAGGTTATTTATTACAATCAGCCTCTGAAGTGTAATGGTTTTCATTGAATTTTTGTATCAAAATATTGGCTGGGTACATTATGTGCACGTAAAAAGTAAATAATATCATATTTAAATATTGTAAGAATTTATATAGATAGATAGATAACATTTTAATGTACACCATTACAGAAAACTCATGAACTATTATTCTAATTGTGTACAAAAGGCGGTCTTGTCGCCAAAAAGCGATCTCTTCCAGACAACCCGTACCATATACATAATTATTTTACGATTACTTACATTTTATTAATAATATAAATATATAACTACATACATACATACATACATAACTTCACGCCAGTTCCCTTGCGGGGTAGGCACGAACAACAGAGCGCCATTTAGGCTTATTCTTACACACCTCATTTGCTTCTTTGACATTCGTAACTCTTGTCATGCACGCTCGTCTGTTCTTAAGGCTCCTGACATCACTTTCTGCTAGTACACGATCAATTTGATCATGGAAGGTGTGTCGTGGCCTTCCACGACTTCTGCATCCATCCACTTTTACATTGTATATCTGTTTAGTCATTCTTTCATCATGCATTCTTTCCACATGCCCGAACCACCGGAGCATTCCTTTCCTGAAAGAGAGTGTCGGGGTGAAGGTAACTTCACCCCGACACTCTCTTTCAGACAAAGTCTCTTTCTTACTTCGGTATTACGAACGCGGTCCGCGAGTGTCACTCCGCAGATTTTGCGCAATGCTCGCATCTCTACCGCGTTTCCTCTACTTTCATGCTCTCTCTTCCATACCCAACTCTCGCTTCGATGGAAGGTACACCGCTGATATAGAAAGAAGAGTAAATATATAACTATATTATATATAGTATTAAAATACAACTATTGAAACATAATAAACATATAGCTATATGCAATATAATACTAATTATATAAAATTACATATCATTATATTGCAGATAGAATTTTCCTGACCATGTCCTTAAATGTTATTAGAGATTTTGCGTGTCTGACAGCAACAGGTAATGAATTCCAAAGTTGGACAGCCTTAACCGTGAAAGAATTATTGAAGAATGTTGTATTATGAATAGGAGTAATAAGTCTTTGTTGACTGGAAGGGCGTAAATTGTGAGAGCAAGAAATAAATTCGGAGCGTTCTTTAAGATACTGCGGAGTAGTAGGGATGAATAAAATACTATAAAGATACTCACTGATTTAATACACAAATCTTTCTAAATTACATTGTGATGGAAAGTAAATATTCGAAATGTAATTATGACTTGTTTGACACGAATTTAAAGGTGATGATTTATAGAAATTCGTGTACAAGTATTCATCAATTCCTTTGAATTTATTTGACACTTAACCTCATTTACCGTCCCATCGGGACATGTGTATCAAATTTTCCAAGCGGACTCGATACGAGCGTTATTCCGAGAATCCGCCACGGACTACGGGGCATCGGACTTGTCCTGGTTTGAAATTTGAAGAACGTACCGTGTTTTGTGTTGCTTGTAATTTTTATTCAGCTAAAGAATTTAGTTATGAAATCATGTAGATGAAAGGTATGCGGAGTCAAATACCTCTGAATATGTTAAGGACTTAAAGTTTCTTAAATCTATTTTGTATATTTTGGATGTGCTTTTAGCAGGGATGGAAGGTACACCGCTGATATAGAAAGAAGAGTGAATTTTGGGAATAGTTTGAATGGAGCGTTAGGTAAACTTCTAGGTGCTAAGAACCTCAGCCAGAAGGCCCAGCTTGCCATACACAACGCGGTGCGTATGGATGCGAGAGTTGGGTGTAGAAGAAAGAGCATGAAAGTAGAGCAAACGCGGTCGAGATGCGAGCACTGCGCAAAATCTGCGGAGTGATGGTCGCAGACCGCGTTCGTAATACCGAAGTAAGAAAGAGAGTTGGTCTGAAAGAGAGTGTCGAGGTGAAGGTAAGGAAAGGAATGCTCCGGTGGTTTGGGCATGTGGAAAGAATGCATGATGAATGAATGATTAAACAGATATACAATGCAAAAGTAGATGGATGCAGAAGTCGTGGAAGGCCACGACACACCTTCCATGATCAAATTGATCGTGTACCAGCAGAAGGTGATGTCAGGAGCCTTAAGAACAGATGAGCGTGCATGACAAGAGCTATGAATGTCAAAGAAGCAAGTGAGGTGTGTAAGAATAAGCCTAAATGGCGGTCTGTTGTTCGTGCCTACCCCGCATGGAAACTGGCTTGAAGTTATGTATGTATGTATATACATAAAACAAGCTTTATTAAAAAGGTTTTTAAATACAAGCTTTTGAGATCCTAGATATCATGTAGCAGCAGATTGCTAGCAAAGACAAGTAAAACGAGCCCAAACACGACGGGTCTATCTTGTTTAGTACAGGAGTTCCTATGGCCACCTTCCAATTCCATCATCAGATCAGCTCCATGGTACCATACTATTGCATTGTTACGCGATGTACATATGTGTGCAAAATTTCAGCACAATCGGAAACCGGGAAGTTGGTCAAATTTAACTTGCAAGATTCCATCCGAACTTACATACATACATAGGTACATCCATTGCAAGTTAAATAAAAGCTTGTAAAACATATCCAACTGTGTCACAAAAACTTCACGTGTTTATTCGTGCCGAAGAGAGTTTTGCAAAATATATACTTCTTACTTACTGTATATACACGTCGTATATACAGTAAGTGTGTATATATCGCCTGTCCCTATTAACAATGTAGAATATGCAATTTTCGACATTTTGGTTTTATTTCACTAATGACCCTATAAAAGCATTGTTTTTCAATAGCAGCAACAAAAAGGTAATTTTTCCTCATAGTTTTTAAAATAGCCACATTAACAATGTCATATATGCCACCGTCTCCCATTAACAATGACGAATGTTAACTCCCGACGTTATTAGCGGGGCGCGAGGGGGGTATGCGGGGTATATTTTTGTAAGAAAGAAATTACTAAGACTGATTATCTAAGCTAATGAAACCTGAAATGTGATTATTAAGTGCCATTCATACAGGTAGACTTTATAATTAATGATTTTAACAAATGTTATGGCAAAGATTGTTTTCATTTTGTCCCTAAATTGTCAATTATGTTTGATTATTTGCTATTTGTGAAACAAATTGATTAAAAATTTGATTTAATTTTTAATATCAATTTAAATACGACACAAACTTAAACAGGATTTACTAATGACAATGTTGTATGTGGCACTTCTTACAAAGAATAAATATGTTTGTCCATGTAACTTTGTTGGATGTGACAGATCCGACAAATCATGATGCCCCATGTACGGATAACAAAGCCATTACTAGCTTTTCAAACATTTAGATAAGTAAATATGTTATTTAATTGCATTGCAAATAAGCTCTCGAACATATATTAACATATAATTATTTTTTTTGATAATTTAATTCTTGTAGTAAAAAAAATATAAGCAATTCAAAGTTCAGAGCGCTCTCCTGTAAAGTTGCTGATTTGCAGATCTGACTCTGTTAATAGGGACAGGCGATATAGTAAGTAAGTGAATTTGCACAATATTATTGTTGCGGAATAAATACTTTTTGTTATAATACTGGCAGCTTGATTTTTGACGTGTGTATATTAAAAGAAATCGAGTTGGTTGCGATTCGAACGTAGAGAAAAAATGGTGTTTCATTTTATTTAGTCCCATTTTTATTTAAATATACATATGATTTTGTCTCGTTTGGGTCCATCACAATTATTGTTATATTAAAAATAGGAGCAGAGGTAAAGAATTGTTATCATAATTCAAATGCTTAATTCTTATTTGACAATACATACATAACTTCACGCCAGTTCCCTTGCGGAGTAGGCACGGACAACAGCGCCATTCAGGCTTATTCTTACACACCTCACTTGCTTCTTTGACATTCATAGCTCTTGTCATGCACGCTCGTCTGTTCTTAAGGCTCCTGACATCACCTTCTGCTAGTACGCGATCAATTTGATCATCGAAGGTGTGTCGTGGACTTGACTTATTATTTGACAATAATAAGTGGAATTATCATAATGCTAGTATATATAGTTCTGATTTAGTAAAATTAGTAAAACAAAGTTTGTGAGAGAAGTCTTGTTATACGCTAAATGATTTTCTAAGGGACCGTACCGAATGGGAACAATGTGATCGTAAGCAAGCTTTCAGTAATTATATGTACATACAAATTACTTTGTTAAACTTTGTATGAGGCCAAAATAAATAAAAGAAAGACCACGAATGTATGTACAGAATAATTATAAAGTTAAGGACCATTTACATAGAGAGAGCTTCTTGCCTTGAAGATACGATTGTTGAAAGCAAGAAAAAAATTCTATCGGGAGTGAACTAGAGATTTAAAGAAAAACCGTGTGCGTCTCGGGACGCCCGACAGAAGTGATAACTTAAGCTAATCTAAGTTGAACTATTTAATATTGAAATTGTTTAACTTGAGAAAAGCTGAGGTTATTATTTAAATTTTACGTATATTAAATATAGAAAGAAGAGTGAATTTTGGGAATAGTTTGAATGGAGCGTTAGGTAAACTTCTAGGCGCTAAGAACCTCAGCCAGAAGGCCCAGCTCGCCATACACAACGCGGTGCTGGTACCTACGCTCACGTAGGGAAGCGAGAGTTGGGTATGGAAGAAAGAGCATGAAAGTAGAGTAAACGGGGTCGAGATGCGAGCACTGCGCAAAATCTGCGGAGTGACGCTCGCGGACTGCGTTCGTAATACCGAAGTAAGAAAGAGAGTTGGTCTGAAAAAGAGTGTCGGGGTGAAGGTAAGGAAAGGAATGCTCCCGTGGTTCGGGCATGTGGAAAGAATGAATAAACAGATATACAATGCAAAAGTGGATGGATGCAGAAGTCGTGGAAGGCCACGACACACCTTCCATGATCAAATTGATCGTGTACTAGCAGAAGGTGATGTCAGGAGCCTTAAGAACAGACGAGCGTGCATGACAAGAGTTATGAATGTCAAAGAAGCAAGTGAGGTGTGTAAGAATAAGCCTAAATGGCGCTCTGTTGTTCGTGCCTACCCCGCAAGGGAACTGGCATGAAGTTATGTATGTATGTATGTAATATAATAATGTAAGGAAAGGTTATTTACTAATAAAGTCTTTTATTGATCGTAAAACATACTTACAAATAAAACCTTAAAAGTAAATAAACTAAACTATACTATAAATAAAGCTATACCTACAAAAGAGGTCTCGATAGAGGTGATGAGCTCCACGTCCATACGGCCTCAGGGTCTCGAGACCGAAAGCCACAAATACGTACCCACTACCAATGGACACATATTTGCAACATTTCAGGGCTTCCTGGTGTGCAGCAGCAGCCCCTGCTGTCACGGCTGTGTCTGGAAGATGGGACGCCGCCAAAGTATCGACACAAGTTGCGTCCCATACTAGGGGATGTCCCGACTTCCATGGCACCAACGACATCCCGTCTGGTCTCTTACCATCGTCGCGGCACAGCCCATTTGTTTCAAGAACAGCTAGTGCCCCGGCAGTAACAAGAGACCGGCGGATAATGTCATTGAGTGTAGCATGCCGTGACATTCTGCCAGCGCTCCTTGCGCATGAAAAGCCATGGTGGCTAAAGCCAAGCTCATCAACTCTATCTCCGCACCGGCAGCGATGTGGCACTACAACACCTGCCCCCAAGCGAATGCAGACAGCAATCCTGAATGTAGTGTCATCCAAGAGAGTGCGCGGACTCGCCGAGGGCAGATCTTAGAGCCACAATAAAATATATTTTTCAACACACTTGCTCATAAAGTGGTTCTATGGTCACCGCAATTAGGCACAGAATGACACCCATTATCAAACTGTGAGTAAAAAACATTATAACTCACTAGTGAGTTATAGATTTTATTTTTTTATTTTATTGGTTGAGTTGCTTTGTTCTTAAAAAAGTTTTTATTCAAAAAAATAAAGATCGTGTTCTATAGAACAAATAAATTAATGTTCTTATTGCTTGCTCATTTCATGCAACTTCTTATTTAAATAGATAATTTTAACTCGTACGTGTTTAATAAATAAAACTTTCACTCATATATAACTTTTTTTTATCTACTAAATAAAATGAGTTTTTGTTGTTATTTTATTCACAAGTGTGTTGAAAAACGTCGTATGATACACGTGTGTATTGATGATTACCGTCCTCGGCTCTCTTAAGACCCTCGCCTACGGCTCGAGTAATCACCAATGTTACACACTAGTACCATAATGTACTATTATTCTCAGTTACAATTCTTGAATATGTACATTAGAATATTGTGTACGTACATTATTAGTATCATTATTTAATCTAATTACCGAAATACGGCTAGCGCTGTGGGTTAGAGTGAGAGAGGAGGAGTCTAACTACCGCTACCGTATGCGCGAGAGAAAGGGAAGCCAGACAGACTGGCGCCGTAACGCGTTACGTAACGAAGCGGTGTACCCTCCCATAAGAAGTTATCACTTCAAAAAACGATTATAACACACAAATGGACAAACATTAGAGCGAGACGAAGGGTTTCTAATTATCTCTAGTTATAGGGATCCCAAGAAGCTAAACGAAAATTCTATGATTTACTATGGTCTGGGTGTCTGAAATCGGCTGCAGAGCGGTCCGGTGTCTATTATCTACAACGTATATTATTTAATTTGGAGACGTACCATGTGTGTTTGTCTTCCAAATTGTTATTATATTGTTACGAGTTGCAGAACTCGAATTAAAATTCCGTTGGAATTATTATAGAGTTTATTAGAACCATACAAACACGTATAACACAGGTACAAATATAACTGAACGCAATAAGTCCAAACGTAATGCAGAAGATCGTAATTAAAATACACGCGCAAAGTCCGTCACTAAATAGATTACCGAATGTACATAAGTCTGCTTCGCTTGTGGTTATCGCTCAACTGCCTCATCTCTCAATTAGGACATAGCTTTATACTGCACAGATGCAATATATCTGCCCGGCCGCGTGGACCGAATTTCCTAGAATCAGTCCGACACACCTGGCTAATGACTGCCATAAAAGATTACAATACATAATGGGCTATTTTCTAATCACGATATGCAGGTGTGAATCCACTTTTGTCGGCGTGTAGGTTGTAACACTATCTTTAACCTTTTTTTATTGCTGAAGTACTACAGACAGGCTGACGGCCCAACTATGATGGAAAGTGGTTACCGTCCCCTATGGACATTAGCAAAACCAGAGATGCGGCCAATGTGCTGCTAGCCTGCCTACCTCACTACAACGCAGAGGCTCCGGGTTCGATTCCTGGTATAGTAAATTTCGGAAACGTATTTTCTCCGTTATTTACTATGGTCTGGGTGTCTGGGATCGGCCCCAGAGTAGTCCGTTGTATATTACCCATAACACAAGCGTAACTTGCTTAATTTGGGGAAATACAAAATATGTGTGTTTGTCTGCCGATTATTATTGTTATTTATTATTATTATTCCATCCAAAAATGTTTATACGAGGGTGACACTGAAAGTTCTTAGAAACTCAAAAACTGAGCAAACTAGCAAGTTATTATTTTTATTATATCTTTTCAAAATAGTTTCCGTTCACATCAATACATCGCTGCATTCGATAGAACCACCGAGAAAAGCACTTTGCCCACTCGTCCTTAGGGGTCTCTTCGATGGCCTTCTGGAACGCAGCCACTGCTTCCTTGGCGTCCATAAAATGTTTTCCTCGAAGTTTTTCTTTTATTTTCGGGAATAAATAAAAATCGCAAGGTGCGACGTCGGGGCTATATGGCGGTTGACCCAGCAATTCCACGTCTGACGACGCCAAATAGTCGATCGTTCGCCCGGCGGTGTGCGAGGAGGCGTTGTCGTGGTGAAGGAGGATCCTACTGCGAGGTCGTTTCTCTCGAACTTTTTCCAAGAGAAGTGGCAAACATTTGTTAGTATACCACTCTGCAGTAACTGACTTTTAATCTTCTAAAACAATTGTCGCATAATGACCGGTCCTTCCAAAGAATGAGGCCACCATATTTTTTCCTACACTTCGACCTCTCTTCAATTTAGTTGGCAACTCCTCGGAAGGCAACACCCACTGAGCAGATTGTCTTTTGGTTTCCGGATCACAGCAATAAATCCAGCTTTCGTTACCCGTAAGTATGTCGAACACAGCTTTTGAGTCACCTCCGTTAAATATTTGTATCATCTCACGGCACCAATCAACACGACGGAGTTTTTGGGCCTCAGTCAAATAATGAGGTATCCACCGGGCACAAAGCTTCCTAACGGCTAAATGTTCGTGGAGGATTTTGTGCACTTGAGTCATACCGATGCCTAAACTTGTCCGAATCTGCTGATAGGTTACTCTTGGATCAGTCTCTATCATACACCGCAGAACACTAATGTTATCTTCAGTCGTCGCCGTAGAAGGCCGTCCCTCACGCAGAGCATCGTTGAGATTGGTGCGACCACATTTAAACTCATTAAACCAGTTAGAAACAGTGGCCCGAGAAGGGGCTTCATCGTGAAAGGCCAATCGAAGTCTGTCATAACATTCTTGTTGACTTAAATGACATCGAAAGTCATAAAAAATCATAGTACGAAAATTTTCTCGCGTTAAATTCATACTGGCGTGACACAGACAAATTTCAATTTGCCGCCAAATCGTAAAACAAATGACAAATGAATGAAATTAGTACTCAATAATATTAGCAAAGAGATCTATTTTCAAAATTTAAACTTATTTTTTTATTATATTTTTTAAAAGTGGCCCGTTCTAAAAACTATCAGTGTCGCCCTCGTATATTATTTGGTCAGCTTCCTTTAAAAAGTTACCCTGCAATTTTTAGTACATTTTATGTAAAGACGGTCCTTGCGTAGATTACAGCTAATGCTCTGGGATAATGCTGTAGGGCTGCCCCTTGCAGAGTCTAAATACCAACTTAAATAAATATAAAACAATTATAAACCACTATTATAACTGCCGTAGGCCAACACTGCACATACACTTCCTCACAACACCAGCATGTAACAGATACACTCTACATTAGTATAAGTTTAGTATTAAAAATAGGATAAATTAATATAATAAGTTAATTTACACAAAACATTATTGATAGTTCTATAAACATATTTAGTGGCAAATTTTGCGTTGTGCAAGACGCTAATTGTATTTAAGGGTGTTAAATACGTTTTGTGTTTCTTAAATAAATTTAAGCAACCTTATGCAAGCGGCCCTAAGTATGTGTATTTGAATGAAATCTTATTTAATCGTCTGCACGACCTATATCGCTATATCAGTCTAGATTGTTCTTTAAGTTAGGTTGTCTGGAATAGATTGCTTTAAGCGATAAAGTCACCTATTGCTTTTTATCACGATAATATTGTAGTCGTACATTTTTATCTATTTATCTTTTTTGGGCTTATAACAGCAAACAGGCAGACGACCCACCTGGTGGAAAACGGTTACCATCACCTACGGTCCTTTGCAACACCAAAGTTGTCACCACCGCGCTGTTGGCCCCGAAGAAATATTATGATACTCTTTTTAAAAATACTATATCATAGCGCTGTGGAAATCTTGGGGTGGCGAGAGAAATATGATAACAAAAGCTAGTTTTGATTTAATTTAAAAAAAAAGAAAGGAAGGAAATGTATATTTGAAAAAAAAAAACGTGATTATTTTGCTTATTATTTAATTTTAAAAACACGTTTTGAGAATTAGCGTGCCGCATTTTCAGCAAATAAGTTTTACACTCAACATATTTCTGTGTCGGAATTAAATCCGACACGTCGTTGATTTTCAGTGCAAACCTTCCTTTAAGCGTGATACCAATATGACCACAAAAAATACGTTTAGATTACAAAATATTTTTATCATGGAAATGTAATTTAAATACATAATATTTGATTAAATCTTGGTCACGCATTTTACTCGTTAAGAGTAGTTTAAATAATATAGCCACCATTAAAGTTTGAATTGGTTGGAATTTTCTTAGGTTTTTAGCGGCTTTTTTATACATAATAAATACACGTTGCTACTTTTACTAATCTCTGTTCTTATATCTTATTTACTATAATAATAATATAAACACACAAAACTATAGTGGGCTGTAAGGTATATCCAGTTGACCTCCCTAGATATAGCTGGCCTGTAATTGGCAGCATATAGTGCTAGACATAATGGAATGGCGTATTTTCGTTTCGGAGTCCAAGATTCATTTTAGATAGCTAAGCCGTAGCAGTTAATATGGTGGTAAAAATAATGTTATAGTTATAATCATGACATGACGTGCTAAAATGTCATGCTGTAATATGTCTCCACAAATTCCTTACAAGCATGGCAAGATAAAAAAATAATCAAAAAAACAAAACGTTATACAAAATTTAGTATAAGAGGTTGGAGCGAGCTGCTATGTAAATTACTAATGTATCTACGAATTTATTCCTTTATTAGTAGCCAATATGGAACTTGACTGTTCTAGTCACAGGCATATTTAGCACACCATATAAGAATGATCTTTGAATCATTCTTCTTTTATGATTTATATCAATAAGTCCACCAGGCTTGTCCAAGGCGATTTAGGTAGGCTTCGTATATCAGTAACCTCTGTGTGCAAGTTTCCTTAAGATTTGAAACACGTTGTTATTGTAACAATAGATATATTAGGTTAGACTGTCAAAACTGTTTCTCGGCAAGGTATCAAATCCACGTCAGCTTCTAAGCTACTAACACTTGTTATTACATATCACCTAAAACAATATACTCTATATTTCATGTTGCAACTATTCAGCCTGGTTGTCAGTAATATTTTGAAAAAGATTAAATTTACCATAAAGAAAATTTAACTATAGATCCTATACTATAAGGACTAGCGGACAGGTTTTGTTTTTATATTAATTCCTATATTAACCACTCGGTATAAAGTACAAAATACTACAGTTAAATTGATGCATAAGGTGATGATGAATTGTGTGAAGGATGATATGGTGATTTGCGGTGTGACAGAGGACGTATGTCACAATAGTGGAGTGTGGAAAGAAAAGACATATAGTGCCAACTCCATATAATTGGGAGAAGATGAAAAAGAAAGAGAGAGAGAGTTAAATTAAGACGTAAAACCAACTCTAGATCATATATACATTATTCGTGCAGGAACGGAGAAAGAATATAATTTCCTGCGGCCGGGTGGTCTGTCGTAAAAGGCGACAAAATAACCCACAGCCAGGTGGCAGGGTATTTACCCGTCTGGATGACTATGTCGTCATAACAACCTTGAATTGTGTTCCGGCATTAATGGCCAGGTTCCAGTCTCCCGTAAGAGAGCAGCAGTCCATTTGTAGCTCCTTTAGTGTTGCAAATGTTCATAGGCGATGTTAACCACTTTCCGTCATGGACAGTCTGCCTGTCTGCTGTACTCATGCAATAAAAAAATATATTAAAAATCTACATACATACATACATAACTTCACGCCAGTTCCCATGCGGGGTAGGCATGAACAACAGAGCGCCATTCAGGCTTGTTCTTACACACCTCACTCGCGTCTTTGACATTCATAGCTCTTGTCATGCACGTTCGTCTGTTCTTTAAACTGCTGACATCACCTTCAGCTAGTACACGATCAATTTGATCATGGAAGGTGTGTCGTGGCCTTCCACGACTTCTGCATCCATCCACTTTTGCATTGTATATCGGTTTTGTCATTCTTTCATCATGCATTCTTTCCACATGCCCGTACCACCGGGGCATTCCTTTCCTTACCTTCACCCCGACACTCTCTTATCTCTATTAAAAATCTAGATGAAAGAATACTCGGAAATATATCACAATATATTTTCAATTGAAAATACTTCGTGTAGCAACCCTAATGCCCTTAGTCCGTTCGGGCTTACAGGCTTGTTTCGCTACGAAAAAATGTGAAAACATTGTAAACATGTTTTTCTGTTTCCTTTTTACAACTGTACAGTAGTGAACCGTACACAAGCTACAACCAGTATAGCTTAAAACTAATATATTCTGGACCGTTGGTTTTTAAACTGTCACTGTAGTACCATCGACATCGCTTATGAAAGAAAGAAAGAAAAATTTCGTTTGAAGAAATAGCGATGTAATTACATTCCTTATACACAGAGCATACTTTAAGAATTTTCAGCAAACAAGGTTTGCACTCAGCATATTGCTGTGCCGGAATTATAATCCGACACAACGCTGATATTCAGTGCAAACCCTCCTTTCGGCGTAAGACCGAAACGACCCAATTTTGTTAAATAATAAATAATAATAATTCTACTTATGTAATATTTAATTACGAAATCAAATAAATAAATTTTAATAAAACCAACAATAAAATACTTTGTTACTTCAAAATTAAAAATAAAATACTCGTTTAATAAAGTGTAATCGAATCATCTATTACATTCCTCATACAATAATATACACAGAGCATACTTTAAGAATTTTCAGCAAACAAGGTTTGCACTCAGCATATTGCTGTGCCGGAATTATAATCCGACACAACGCTGATATTCAGTGCAAACCCTCCTTTCGGCGTAAGACCGAAACGACCCAATTTTGTTAAATAATAAATAATAATAATTAATCATTCTACTTGGTAATATTTAATTACGAAATAAAATAAATAAATTTTAATAAAACCAACAATAAAATACTTTGTTACTTCAAAATTAAAAATAAAATACTCGTTTAATAACGTGTAATCGAATCATCTATTACATTCCTCATACAATATTATACACAGAGCATACTTTAAGAATTTTCAGCAAACAAGGTTTGCACTCAGCATATTGCTGTGCCGGAATTATAATCCGACACAACGCTGATATTCAGTGCAAACCTTCCTTTTGGTGTAAGACCAAAACGATCCAATTTTGTTAAATAGTAATAATTCTATTTATGTAATATTTAACTACGAAATAAAATAAATAAATTTTAATAAAACCAACAATAAAATACTTTGTTACTTCAAAATTAAAATAAAACACTCGTGTAACAACGTGTAATCGAATCATCTATTCGAAAACAATTCGATAGAGTGATTGCCGAGTGTTACCACATTCTGTGTCACGTCACTGACATGACGCAACAATTGACATTTTACTTAATAACCTAAAAATATTTAGGGCCGCTTGCATAACGATCGTATTTAAATAAAATTAATTAGTCATATTAAACTGCCTAAATACGTTTTACACATAACGTATTAACAGTTCTTTAATCATATTTTGCGTTGTGCAAGACGTTAATTGTATTTAAGGTTGTTAAATACGTTTTGTGTTTCTTAAATAAATTTAAGCAATGTTATGCAAGCGGCCCTTAATGTGTTATTTTACTATAAAGATATGAAGTGTTTAATATATTTTATTTAGTAAAGTTGCCAGATATCCGGTTTCCGGCTGGAAAGTTAGGTTATCTTTCCGTTTGTCCGGTCAAGAAAGTCTTGGTAAACCGGACAACAGATTCTGCGGTTTTTAATGCAAACTCCTTCATTATACCGAAATAATACTCGAACGTTTCGTTCGACTCGCCACTATCCCGAATTTTGCGTTTTCTTTAATATAACTGCTAGTTGCACTGCCATCTCAGGTAATAAAACTTTATTGAAAGCTTCATTGCATCGAGTATTAAATATATGAAAAAGTGTATTGGCTCTTAATTCAACAATCAATGCATCTAAAAAGAGAGAAAGAGAGATCCATAGGTCGCTGGTTCAAATCCGGCTCGAAGGACCAAACTTTTGTAGGGGATTGTTCTGAGAGATTTCCAATTACACACAATAGCTTTTTGATAATACATATGATTTATTGCATAAGAGCAGTTTATGTGGTACATGTAAAAAATGCGAAGGGAAGACAGAGAGGTGGCGCTGCTGTTGCATCGCGCCAGTGTTGCTGTAGTACAAAATAATTAACAACTTTATTGCACACCAAAATATACAATTAGAAAAACAGACTATATTTACAATATTTTCTAGGCAATACAATAGGCGGCCTTATCGCTCAGAGTGATATCTTCCAGGCAAGCTAAATGAAAGAAATTTGAATCAGGCGATATAGGTGGTGCAGGCAAGGCAATAGATACATAAAAACTCAAACTAATTTAAGAAATAAATATACATATACATACATATATACATAGTCATATATATCAAAAAGTTAGCTATCAATAAATTTATATGTTAATAAAAATTTTAGAAAAACTAGTCCGGTTTTTTTCGAACACATCTGGCAACCCTACTTATGAGTTTCAGATCCGTATTTTTTTTTTTTTTTTTTTTTTTTTTTTTTTATTGCAGGAGTTCAGCAGGCAGGCAGACGGCCCACTTGATGGAAAGCGGTTACCATCGCCTATAGACATTTGCAAAACCGTATCCTGCGTGAACACTATTATTTTATTAACTGACTTCAAAAAGGAGCACATTTTCAATGCGTTTGTATCGCATCAAATTTATTTGTTTAAAACATGGTTATACAGGTGGTATTTCTAATTTTTTTTCTTTTTTTATTGCAGGAGTTCAGCAGACAGGCAGACGGCCCACTTAATGGAAAGCGGTTACCATCGGCTATGGAAATTTGTAACACCAAAGGTGCTACAAATGCGCTGCTGCTCTCTTAAGGGAGACTAGAACCTGGTACAACTCAAGGTTGTTATGGCGACATACTTTAGACCACAGGTGCTAGCCATCCAAGCCAATAGCCAAGTCGGGAAAATGCCCTACCACCTGGCTGTGGGTTGTCTTCTCGCCTCTTACGACAGGCCGCTCCAACGCAGGAAATTGTATTCTTAGAATAAAGAATACAATTTCCTGCGTTGGGGCGGCCTGTCGTAAGAGGCGACTTAACAACCCACAGCCAGGTGGTAGGGCATTCGCCCGACTGGATGGCTACCACTCCTTGTCTAAAGTATGTCGCCATAACAACCTTGAGTTGTGTTCCGGCATTAGTGACCAGGTTCCAGTCTCCCTTAAGAGAGCAGTAGCGCATTTGTAGCAACTTTGGTGTTGCAAATATCCATAGGCGATGGTTACCGCTTTCCATCAAGTGGGCCGTCTGCTGTCTGCTGAACTCATCATCATGCAATAATATATATATATATATATATATATATATATATATATATATATATATATATATATATATATATATATATATATATATATATATATATATATATATTGTAGTGTACTCATGTTTCGCTCATATAGGGAGCGTACAAATATATGTATGTAACAAATATTAAAGTATAATACATGAAATTTATTAATAATGATCAATGTCAAGGAATCCATTTACAATTGAGAAAATTGTCCACCGAGTAAAACATTCTATTTAGGTGCCATTCTTTTAATTCAGTTTTAAATTTATTTATCCGAAACTGCTTTCCGGAATTTTATTAAAAAATTTAATGCACATGCTATATATATAGCGTGTTTGTTTTTTTTATGTTTGTTACGCGATTTCTACGTCAATTGTAGACCGATTTTCAATTATTTAATTCGAAAGAGTATAGTCATGAAGTGGTCCCATTATTTCCAAGCCAGGATCTGATGAGTGGATTCTAGGGTAATCGAAAGTAACCCTCGACTATTATAGGCCTGTACAATGTGTTTCATTTTTGTTTTGTTTTGGAAAGCTATTCAAGTTCCATTTTGCCAAAATAGAAAAAATCAAGAATCAATATTTTGTAGGAAAATACACTTACTTACATAATTTTCCAAATAACAAACAAATACCTTTTATGCTTCCTAAGTGCCAAGTTATTCAAAAGTGAAACTTGGAAAATGCCTTTTGTTTTAATTCGTACGCAGGTTATTTACGTGCAGCCTTCGCCGCGGTGACACCGACGCGGATATAGACCCCTGTCACGCAATACCTACAAGGATGGGTAGTCTGTGGACTAAGGATCAATAAAGAATATTAATTGTAGAAAAAGGAAAAAATAAAATGTTTTTACCAGCGCACTGGGAGTTCACACTTCTTAGAGACCTGGAAGCCGTCGGCTGTAAGTGGTGCTGGCTCCTTTATGCCATACATGAGCAAGCTGTGGAATGACCTTCCTCTGGCTGTTTTCCCAGAGCGCTACAATATGGGGCTCTTCAAGAAGGGCGCAAGCAGATATTTAAAGTCTCAACGAGGTAGGCAACGCATCGGCTTCCTTAATGTTGCAGACGGCCATGGGCGACGGTAGCCACTTCCCATCAAGTTGACCTGTTTGTCAGTAAGTAAGCAAATATAAAAAATGTGTACAATTAAAACTAATTTCTAACAATAATTGATGTGGTAGAGTCATGCTGGAGCCATTATCCTACCTGATTATAGCTACTAACTACTAACACAGAATATCGATTAAATGGTTTAATCTTGAGCTTATCAGCTTAGTTTGACGGCCTCTGTGGTTGAGCGGGCTAAGCCTTTGCCGGCCTACCTCACTTCAACGCAGAGGCTCCGGGTTCGATTCCTGGTATAGTAAATTTCGGAAACGTATTTTCTCCGTTATTTACTATGGTCTGGGTGTCTGGGATCGGCCCCAGAGTAGTCCGTTGTATATTACCCATAACATACCGTACCCATAACATAACTTGCTTAATTTGGGGATATACAATGTGTGTGTTTGTCTGCCGATTATTATTATTATTATTTATCGTGTTTTGTATGATATGTGAGAGGTCCGATATCTCTCTTCCTCCTTCCTTTGTCCTATACTTCTTACTTTATCCCCTTGTTCTTTTACGTTATCTTGTCTTGTCTCTCACTCCTCTTGTATGATTCCTCGATTCCATCCCTCCTGTCCCATTACCTCTACTCTATTCTAAACGTTGTAAATACATTGGTTACGATTATGATGTAGCAAATGTCTATGGGAGATGGTAACCACTTTTCAATGAAGTGAGCTGTCTGCCTGTTTTTTTATTGCATGACTTCAGCAGGCAGGCGGACGGCCCACCTGATGGAAAGCGCATACCGTCACCTATGGACATTTATAACATCAAAGGTGCTACCAATGTACTGCGGCTCTCTAAAAGGAGACTGGTACCTGGCCACTAATGCCGGAACACAACTCAAGTTTGTTATAGTGGCATACTTTAGACCAGGGGTGGTAGGCATCCAGTCCGGCAAATACCCTACTACCTGACTGTGGGTTGTTTTTGTCGCCTCTTACGATAGGCCACTGGGCCGCAGGAAATTGTATTCTTTCTCTGTACCTGCACGGATTCAAGCTTCGCAATAAGAAAAGGTGAAAAGCTTGATTTTATTATATTTGCATCCATTTTCGTCACGTGAGATGTCTAGTAAACGTTTGGTGACGTCACGATAAAGCTTGACGGCTTCTGTGGTTGACCGGGCTAAGTCTTAGCCGATCAAACTCGTTGGAACGCAGAAGCTCCGGTTTAAATTCTTGGCATGGTAAACTTCGGAAACGAACTTTTTGTTATTCACTATGGTCTGGGTGTCTGGGATCGGCCCAAGAGAAGGCCGTTATATATTACCTATAACACAAGTCTAACTGCTTAACTTGGGGATATACAATGTGTGTGTGTTTGTCTGTCGATTATTATTATTATTATACTGTATTTATTTATTCTCAAAAATTTTACATTTTTTTAAGAAATACATACAAAGATTTTCTTGTAAAAAATAGATAACATTATTCTTTTATTAAAATACATCAAAAATAAAATATATATTCAATAAAAAAAATATAATATCTTGCAGCTCACCGCCAGCGGGGCCTGGGGTCCAAACCACCGGTGTTTAGGGCTCCAGAGACAGGAACCTCCTCACAATTCATGCCGTGTCCAAGAGTGCTGCCTTCTGTATCTGGCCCTCCACCCAGCTTCTCAGCGAGAGCCTCTCTAGATGACGGTCGAGGCTCTTCGCTATAAGACCATTGACGGTGACAGCTATCGGCACAATGCTCGTTGACTCCAGACGCCACATAGCCGCAACCTCGTGAGCAAGATCTAAGTATTTACTTAATTTTCCTTCTTCTTTCTTCACGAAGTTATCGTCATGCGGAATACTGATATCAACGAGTATTGCTCGTCGTGCAGATCGATCTATTATCACGACATCAGGCTTATTGGCTACAATAGTTCTGTCCGTGATAACTGATCGATCCCAGTAGAGCGTGGCACGACTGTTTTCAAGAACTGGCTCCGGCGAATACTGGTAATAAGGCACCTCCGTTTCCACAAGACCGTATCGAAGGGCAAGTTGCTGGTAGATAATCCTGGCTACGAGGTTATGTCTGTGCAAATACTTTATTATTATTTTTCGGAAAGGTAATCTTTTCTTAGCACTTTGGCTAGTTTGAACCTCATCCACGGGTCTAAACCAAGTAAATGCAGCGTGTAGTGAGGAAAATTTACGATGAAGGTATGTTATTATGAGGGGCAATTTCGTTTTCGTCTATCTGCAAGAATTTTCGGACTATTCTACATGTATTCAAGATTGCGGCTTTTCGGAGAGTTATGTAGAGGGTTTCTTTTTTTTTATTGCACGAGTTCAGCAGACAGGCAAACGGCCCACTTGATGAAAAGCGGTTACTATCGCCTATGGACATTTGCCACACCAAAGGTGCTACAAATGCGCCGTTGCTCTGTTAAGGAAGACTGGAACCTGGTCACTAATGCCGGAACACAACTCAAGGTTGTTATGGCGACATATTCTAGACCAGGGGTGGTAGCCATCCAGTCGGGCAAATGCCGTACCACCTGGCTGTGGGTTTTTTTGTCGCCTCTTACGACAGGCCGCCCGGCCGCAGGAAATTGTGTCCTTTCTCCATTCCTGCACGGATAAAAAGGTCTTGGAGGTCTAATAGTTTTAGGTTATGGAGAAGATGGTTGGGAATAACGCCTGTTGTGGAGAGAACTATGGGTACTATGTATACTTTTTCCTGTCACCGAATTCTGCTCACTTGATCTTTGAGTTCTGCGTACTTGCTTATTTTCAGTTATTGCTTTTTGTATGTTGTGTGTGTTAGGAACAGCAATGTCAATAAGGTAAGTAAGTAATTTTGTTAATTTTGTCCTATAAAGTGATATCTGGTCTATTGTAGTGAATTGTCTTATCGGTGAGAATGGCGCGGTCGTAGTAGAGCTTTATTATTATTATTTTTAATTTTTTTTATAAAATATACAAATTTATTTATAAAAAAAATATAAAAAACTAATCTTCATCGGCAGTGGGGCCTAGGGTCCAGGCTACCGGTGGTTAAGGCCCCAGACACAGGAATCTCCTCACAATACGGGCCGTGTCCAACAGAGCTGCCTTCTGCATCCGACCCTTCAACCAGATACCAAGCGAGGGCCTTTCAAGGTGGCGGTCAAGGCTCTTCGCTATTAGTCCATTCACTGACACCACTCTCGGTACTATCATTGTAGAGTCCAGGTTCCACATGGCGGTAACCTCGTGAGCAAGATCAACATACTTTGTTTGTTTATCTTTCTCGGCATTCACGAGGTTACCATCATGGGGAATTGCGACATCTACAATTATAACACGTCTCGCAGACCGATCAACAATCACAATATCAGGCTTGTTTGCAACAATAGTCCTGTCTGTGATAATTGATCGGTCCCAGTAGAGCAGATATTGACCATCGTCAAGAACTGGCTCAGGTTTATATTGATAATTATTATTTAGAAATGGAGAATTAAAGTCTTTAAATGGCAACTTTTCATATTGTCTTTGTGATATCACTTTTTCTTTTTCTGTGTTGTTAAAATGAACCGAGGTCCTCAGTTTTTTTCTCTAACCCTTCAATGGGGGACATTATAAAGTTTTAACTGTTAATTTATTTGTCAAAAAGTAATTCGTGACTGAATGTGAAAATGTATTTTCATCCGTACTTTGGTTATAACATGTTATTATAACCATTAGTTATTAAATTTCGTGTATACAAAGCCTAAAACAATTTATCCATAGTATAAAGTACTTATTAGCTACTGTTGTTAATATTTATATGTATCTATAATACACAACCTCAGCCAGAAGGCCCAGCTCGCCATACACAACGCGGTGCTGGTACCTACGCTCACGTATGGATGCGAGAGTTGGGTATGGAAGAGAGAGCATGAAAGTAGTAGAGTAAATGCGGTCGAGATGCGAGCACTGCGCAAAATCTGCGGAGTGACGCTCGCGGAGCGCGTTCGTAATACCGAAGTAAGAAAGAGAGTTGTTCTGAAAGAGAGTGTCGGGGTGAAGGTAAGGAAAGGAATGCTTCGGTGGTTCGGGCATGTGGAAAGAATGCATGATGAAAGAATGACTAAACAGATATACAATGCAAAAGTGGATGGATGCAGAAGTCGTGGAAGGCCACGACACACCTTCCATGATCAAATTGATTGTGTACTAGCAGAAGGTGATGTCAGGAGCCTTAAGAACAGACGAGCGTGCATGACAAGAGTTATGAATGTCAAAGAAGCAAGTGAGGTGTGTAACAATAAGCCTAAATGGCGCTCTGTTGTTCGTGCCTACCCCGCAAGGGAAATGGCGTGAAGTTGTGTATGTAAGTATGTATAATACACATTAAATTTTGCTCGCAGCTTTGCTTGCGTTAATGTTATTCCACGGGAACCATATTTTTTTCTAGGATAAAAAGTAGTCTATGTCCTCTTCCAGACTGTAATCTACTTCTAAGTCAAATTACATCCAGTTCTGTTTAGTCGTTCTGGTGTTATTGAGTAACAAACATCGTCCAAACTTTCGCATTTTTAATATGAGTATAGAACATAATATTTTCTTAAGTTTTCGCGACTAGTATACATAATAAAACTATTTTTAATCGGTTTTAAGCGCGGTAATTTATTTGATTTTTATCATTCCGACGTTTCGGCCATTGTTCAGTAGCCGTGACATGACAAAGATGTCAAATGTTAATGAGTATTATTAAAGTTTTATATAGCCTTAATACTACTAATATTATAAAGTATAGATGTATGTTTGTTACTTTTTCACGCAAAAATTACTTAATGGATTTTGATGAAACTTTACAATAACATAGCTTACACATCACAATAACGCATAGGCTATAATTTATAAAGATATAGTGTGAATTATCCAAAATATAACGATTTTCCATCACCACGCGAGTGAGACCGCGGGGCGCAGCTAGTATTATATAAAATTATTAGAGCTAGGTATGTTTGCTAAAGAGTTTCTTGCGCCGCTTCTTCTCTTCAAGCCGCAACATGTTGCAAAATGGTGGTAAATTAGATTAAGCTCCCATAGAGTAAATAATAACCATAACCAAAATTAAATGCATGATGAAAGAATGACTAAACAGATATACAGTGCAAAAGTAGATGGATGCAGAAGTCGTGAAAGGCCACGACACACCTTCCATGATCAAATTGATCGTGTACTAGCAGACGGTGATGTCAGGAGCCTTAAGAACAGACGAGCTTGCATGACAAGAGTTATGAATGTCAAAGAGGCAAGTGAGGTGTGTAAGAATAAGCCTAAATGGCACTCTGCTGTTCGTGCCTACCCCGCAAGGCAACTGGCGTGAAGTTATGTATGTATGTATGTATGTAACAAAATTAAAACTAAATAATTGAAATGAACAAGTTGGCGGCAGGCTGAATGAAACCGGCCATGATTGACCCTCTCTTTCATGGCCGGTTCCTATATCTTGACTATTCATTCGCTTGCCTCACCATCGGTTGAATTTTTTATTGCATGAGTTCACCTTACGGGAAGCGGTTATTATTGCTTATGGACATTTACAACACCAAAGGCCCTACCAATATGTTTCGCATTTGACACACTAATGCCGGAATACAACTCAAGGTTATTTTGGCGGAATACATTAGACTAGGAGTGGTAGCCATCCAGTCGGGGAAATACCCTACCACCTGGCTGTGGGTTGATTTGTAGTCTCTTGCAACAGGCCGCCCGTCCGCAGGAAATTGTATTCTTTCTCCGTTCCTGCACGGATAATTTTTTTTTTTTATTGCAGGAGTTCAGCAGACAGGCAGACGGTCCACTGGATAGAAAGCGGTAACCATCGCCTATCGACATTTGCAACACCAAAGGTGCTACAAATGCGCTTCTGCTCTCTTAAGTGAGTCTGGAACCTGGTTACTAATGCCGGAACACAACTCAAAGTTGTTACGGCGGCATGCTCTAGTCCAGGGGTGGTAGCCATCCAGTCGGACAAATGCCCTACCACCTGGCTGTGAGTTGTTTAGTCGCCTCTTACGACAGGCCGCCCGGTCGCAGGAAATTGTATTCTTTCTCCGTTCCTGCACGGATAAACTGCTTGCCGGCGTTACAATCGTAAACCCAAGTGGAACGGCTATTCGTCCCACCTCTTGACATGGGTCGTTGTGAGCGTTGTGTGATCGAAAATGATGACGTCATTAGTGACGTTTTCGCCACGACCACAACGACTGCAGTCGCCGTATGGAACGGCTAACGGAGAATTTTGGGTGTTGTGAGCTACTAATGGAACGCGCTGCAAAAATGTTGACAACGTCTCCAGGAGTCCAAAGTTGGGGCTGGTCGCACTGTAACTTCTGCTGAAAATCTCAAACGGCTAAAACATACAAACCTTGGAACAGGTTACATATTTGAGCCGTTCGGGGTGGAGACTTTGGGCCCATGGGGGCCAAGTGCCCACAAGCCTCTGTATCCAGCGAGGTAATGCTGCCAGCCTTCTAGGTACAATGCCCAGCGACAGTGGTCTGGTGGGGCTGGACGGGCTATGATACAGGTTTTTTTTTTAAGCTAGGTTTATTTATAGGATTATTATGCCCTCCTTTTTTATTTAGTTCTAGTTTTTAATTTTAGGTTTATTTTTCATACTGTAGTTTAGTTTTAGTATTTAATTGTATTTTTCTATTGAACCTATAGCCTTCCTACGTCAAAATCAAAGTCAAAGTAATTTATTTGATTGAAACGTGGACATTTATGCAGATGTTATGCGAAGTGATAAAAGTTATTACATATTTCGCCTTTGACAGGCATACAATTTTTTTTAGTTTTGGTTACAAGCCGTTTGTAGTCCTTGTGACTACATATACATATTATTATTATATTACATACATACATAACTTCACGCCAGTTCCCTTGCGGGGTAGCCACGAACAACAGAGCGCCATTTAGGCTTATTCTTACACACCTCACTTGCTTCTTTGACATTCATAACTCTTGTCATGCACGCTCGTCTGTTCTTAAGGCTCCTGACATCGCCTTCTGCTAGTACACGATCAATTATTATATTATTGATTATGATGCTATTATAATCATTATATTAATACGTGAAGCAAAAACTTTGTATCCCTATTTACGAAAATTGCGCGGACGGAGGAGTATGGGATTTCGCACACTTATAGTTTATATAGAGAAGGAGTGCATAATGCTATTTTTTTTTCAAGTTATGCATAAAAAATACATTACACACACTACCGTGTATTTGACACACACACGCATATATACTCTTTTGTTTTTTGTTCAAGTCAAATTAGCAGTGTAGCCTTGGCGAAATCTGTGATTATAGAAGTATAGTCTTTGACAACAGAACCTTAATAATGTTCAAACTTATAATTTGAAATAATTATGGTCGAATTTCGACCACTGGGCGACCACTAGTTAGAATAAATATTTAATATTCAATTTATGATGTATCTTTCAGTTATATATTATTCATAAAACAATTAAATTAAGGTAATTTCATGAACAATTTTATGTAATTTAGTTAATTTATTATATTACTACCACGACTTATACTTTTTTTTTTTTAAAGGGAGCCAAGCAATAAACTTCTTGTGGTCATTTTTAGACTAATTCAGCCACGTACAAGGTATTATATACTTATCTACTATACTACTATAATGGAGGGTGATGTCAGGAGCCTTAAGAACAGACGAGTGTGCATGACAAGAGTTATGAATGTCAAAGAAGCAAGTGAGGTGTTTAAGAATGGGCCTAAATGGCGCTCTGTTGTTCGTGCCTACCCCGCAAGGGAACTGGCGTGAAGTTATGTATGTATGTATGTACTATAATGGCCTACATTTAAGAACGCACTCAGAAAACACTACTTTCTCTTAAATAATTAAGCCTAATTCTTATACTATAGCCTAATTATTATATATATCTTATAAATATGTTTGTATGTATTTAATTAATAAAGTATTTTAAGTATGTCTGTTTAAGTTCTACCTAATAATCTGCACCACCTACATCGCCAGATTATGTTAAATTATTGTTATCTGTGCAGGAACGGAGAAAGAATACAATTTCCGGCCGGGCGGCCTGTCGTAAGAGGCGACTTAACAACCCACAGCCAGGCGGTAGGGCATTTGCCCGACTAGATGGCGACCACCCCTAGTCTAAAGTATGTCACCATAACAAGCTTGAGTTGTGTTCCAGTATTGGTGACCAGGTTCCAGCCTCCCTTAAGAGAGCAGCAGCACATTTGTAGCACATTTAGTGTTACAAATGTCCATAGGCGGTGGTAACCGCTTTCCATCAAGTGGGCCGTCTGCCTGTCTGCTAAACTCCTGCAATAAAAAAATAAAAATAAAATTTATTCCTTAAGTTAGCTTGCCTGGAAGAGATAGGCTTTAAGCGATAAGGCGGCCTATTGTTTCTACCATGACAATATTTTAATTGTCCATTTTTGAACTTGTGTATTTGGTGAGCAACAAAGTGTTATCTATCTATATAGTGAGTTTTCGGAATATACCGAATAATCCATAACTTCAGATCCTTGAAGTGAAGCAAAGGCAAGTGGGTTCCATTTTGCCTTTTTAAAACTTTCCCATTTACCGCTTTAAGTTGATCCCACAAACGTTTCAACATTAGCCCACTCGGACTCGAGAGTCCGGCTCTTTAAGCCCTCCTCCATAAACGGAAAGAGCTTATAAAACTTGTGCAAGTTATGACTACTTTATTCGCAAAGAAGACGAGGACTTTGGCATCAAAGATATATAATGAATTGACATATGACTTAAAAAAGCGTTATATTTTTACAAGCTTTTATTTAACTTGCAATGAATGTACCTATGTATGTATGTGTAAGTTTGTAATAGGTTGGTGAAAAAGTCTTTTCGCATATAGTATGTATGAACTTGTAATAAGATCTCTTTGGCTATACCATTTGTATCTGGCTGGTTTCAGTATTATTAAAAAGTTTTAATTTTAAAGAAGACAATTCCAAATTCAAATTAGGAAAATGTGTGATTTTCATTTGTTTTTCTTATTGTTAAAGTGAGTGAATCTAATGAAGAAATTGGATACATTTTAAAATTTTACTACAAAAAAGGTACAAATCCAACACAAGCCGCGAAAAAATTTGTGATGTTTATAGACCTAGTGCAGTGTCTGTGAGAGTAGCGCGAATTTGGTTTAAGCGTTTTCAATCCGGAAATTTTGACATCAAAGATGCACGTCGCTCTGGTCGCCCTGTTACGGACAAAATTGATACCATTTTTGAAAAAGTGGAGCAAGATCGGCATATTAGTAGTTATGATGTAGCTGGAGAACTGGGAATTGACCACAAAACGGTTTGGCGCATTTGAAAAAAGATGGGTACACAAAAAA
This sequence comes from Dendrolimus kikuchii, assembly GCA_019925095.2. NCBI lineage: Eukaryota > Metazoa > Arthropoda > Insecta > Lepidoptera > Lasiocampidae > Dendrolimus > Dendrolimus kikuchii. Next base: position 2,386,934 of record CM034404.1, read on the forward strand.
GCTCGATATTTGGGTGCCCATGAGCTCACTGAAAGAAACCTAATGAACCGGTCAAAGGCCGGTCAGGCTTCACAGACTGTGGCGAAACTCGGGTTAACTCGCAACAAGGTGATGCTGTGTGTATGGTAGGATTGGAAGGGCATTATTCATTATGAGCTGTTACCGCCAGGCAGGACCATCGATTCTGAACTGTACTGCGAACAACTGATGAGATTAAAGCAAAAAGTTGAGAGAAAGCGGCCGAAATTAATCAACAGAAGGGGTGTGGTTTTCCACCGTGATAACGCTAGACCTCACACATCTTTAGCCACTCAGCAAAAATTACGAGTATAGTATAGTCCTGACCTTGCACCTTCAGATTTTCACCTGTTTCGGTCTCTGCAGAATTCCTTAGGAAGTGCCAGGTTAACATCACGAGAGGACTGCCAAAACCACTTGTCGCAGTTTTTTGATCAGAAGCCCCAAAATTTTTATAGCAATGGGATGTCCCTACCTACAATATGGCAAAAAGTTATCCAACAAAATGGCATCTACATACTTTAGTCAAATATAAATAAAGTTTATAAAAATACCTTTTGAATTTTTATATAAAATGCAAAGAAACTTTTTCCCCAACCTAATATGTAGGTAAGTTCGGGTGGAATCTTGCAAGTTAAATTTGACCAACTTTTCGGTTTGCGATTGAGCTGAAATTTTGCAAGCATATGTATTTCGCGTGACATTGCAATAACATGGTACCATGGAGCTGATTTGATGATGGAGTCGGAAGGTGGCCATAGGAACTCCGGTACTAAACAAGATAGATCCGTCGTGTTTGGGCTCGTTTTACTTGTCTTGACTAGCACTCTATGGCTACATGATATCCAGGATCTCAAAAGCTTGTATTTAAAAATCTTTTTATAAAAGATTATTTCTGTAACTTCCATATTTTGTTTAACAAAAACAAAACTGCCTTTAAACAAAAAACCGAATAATAAATATTTAACTGACTTCTTTCTAGAACATCTAGAAGTCGGTGCCAAGCAAAACCTAAAAGAACAACAACAAATTTACAAATTATAGTAATTTTTATATTTTACTTGACACCGATTTCAAAATGTTGTAGAAAGAAGTCGGTTAAATATTTATTTTTTTGGTTTTTAGTGTTAAGGCGGTTTTGTTTTTGTAAAAAAAAATCTAACTTTTTAGTTGCGCAAATACTTGAATAGTTTTAGAAATAATATATTAAGCACCTGCAGAAATTATACATCTGGCACGCGTATACAAATTTACCATCTCACTCTTCGTTGTATATGATCTTTAACAAGGGTTGCTCTCGATTTCCTTGCGATAAACAAATCAGACCGTAATATGCTTAGGAAATAATTAAGCGCCTGTAGAAAGTGTAATACTGGCACGCGTATACAAAAGTTTTTTTTTGGAAAAATGTAGGATCTCGGCGTTTTTGATAAAGGTTACTCTTGATTTGTCTGGGATCCACTCATCAGATCTTGACTTGGTGACCATATAACCGCCTCGGGAGTATACATACTTACAAATAAAGAAAAAAAAATCAAAATCGATCTGCAACTGACGGAGAAATCGCCTAACGTACATATAAAAAATTTAGCGCCTGTAGAAAATGGAAGACCTGTAATACCACACGCGTATACAAGTTTTTCCTAGAATTTAGGCGCACGGCGTTCTTGAATGAGTAATGGTTACTCTCGATTGTCCGCTCACCAGATTGTGACTTGGTGCCCATGGCACCACCTCGGGAGTATAGACTAAGGACTAAAGATAAAAATTTGAAAATTGGCTTAGAATTGACAGAGATATTGCGTTACGAAGTAATCTGTCATCAATTTTCGTGAGTTTCTCTAATTCCTTGGATTACACTCATCATATCCTGACATAGTGACAATGAGACTAATTCAGGAGTATAACATTTCGATTAATAGAAAAATGTTGAAAATCGGTTCACAATTGACGGAGAAATCGAGTAACAAACATACGAAAAAACAACATACAGATAAATTGAGCACCTCCACTTTTTGAAGTCGGTTAAAAACAGTATTTATATCACACAAGTTTTCCATAAATCCATTACCAATGCAAACATTTTTATGAAAGAAAACATTTCTCCATTTAATCCCACGCCTCCATTTAACATTTAACCAAATTTGTTTAACAACATACGGACGAGTTATATTGAAATATTTCACTTAGCGGAAAATATATTTCGAACATTTTTACATTTAATCCTGCTAACGGGATATTAATATTGAAAGATATAACAAAATATTTACAATGGCGTTGTATCATATAGAAATAAAAATATATATTCAATGGTTTTTAATTAATATATTGACGATATATCTATCTATTAATACATACATACATACATACATAACTTCACGCCAGTTCCCTTGCGGGGTAGGCACGAACAACAGAGCGCCATTTAGGCCCATTCTTACACACCTCACTTGCTTCTTTGACATTCATAACTCTTGTCATGCACACTCGTCTGTTCTTAAGGCTCCTGACATCACCCTCCGCTAGTACACGATCAATTTGATCATGGAAGGTGTGTCGTGGCCTTCCACGACTATCTATTAATACTTGAAGCAAAAACTGTGTACCCCTTTTTACGAAAATTGCGCGGACGGAGGTGTATGAAATTTCGCACACCTAATCTTAATAAGTGTTTTCTTTTATTTTTTTAAATAATTAAAATGCCGTCGCTTCAAACTTCCGACATTTCCGATGATAGGGCAAGTGAATGAATAAATAGTAAGATTTTTTTTTATTGCAGGAGTTCAGCAGACAGGCAGACGGCCCACTTGATGGAAAGCGGTTACCATCGCCGATGGACATTTGCAACACCAAAGTTGCTACAAATGCGCTGATGCTCTCTTAAGGGGGACTGGAACCTGGTCACTAATGCCGGAACACAACTCAAGGTTGTTATGGCGACATACTTTAGACCCAGGGGTGGTAGCCATCCAGTCGGGCAAATACCCTACCACCTGGCTGTGGGTTGTTAAGTCGCCTCATACGACAGGCCGCCCGGCCGCAGGAAATTGTATTCTTTCTCCGTTTCTGCACGGATAAGACTTTGCGTAGCAACGCCTCTGATCCCGGAGCCAGTTTCTGCGGACGGGGTCCTCTCCTCTCTTTACCTCTCCAACGCCTCCTTCTAGGTCGTGACCGACTCTCAGAAGGAGGCAACCCATTAGGACCACCACTTTTACTGTAGAGCGTGACTGTCACCATGGCCTCCAGAAACCCTAGACGTCCCTGCTACAACTGGGACAATGTTTCATGCACATGTAGTTATAGGTTTAATGCGAAATTTGTGAGCTGGCATTGTTAATAAAGTAGTTGATAAAGTTAAACATTGACAGATAACGTACATGCGTCATGTTAATAATGTAATTACCGGTGTATACACATATACACACTAGTGTAGTTAATCATTAATGGTGTTATACATTCACAGATAACGTACATGCGTCATGTTAATAATGTAATTACCGGTGTATACACATATACACACTAGTGTAGTTAATCATTAATGGTGTTATACATTCACAGATAACGTACATGCGTCATGTTAATAATGTAATTACCGGTGTATACACATATACACACTAGTGTAGTTAATCATTAATGGTGTTATACATTCACAGATAACGTACATGCGTCATGTTAATAATGTAATTACCGGTGTATACACATATACACACTAGTGTAGTTAATCATTAATGGTGTTATACATTCACAGATAACGTACATGCGTCATGTTAATAATGTAATTACCGGTGTATACACATATATACACTAGTGTAGTTAATCATTAATGGTGTTATACATTCACAGATAACGTACACGCTTCATGTTAATAATGTAATTACCGGTGTATACACATATACACACTAGTGTAGTTAATCATTAATGGTGTTATACATTCACAGATAACGTACACGCGTCATGTTAATAATGTAATTACCGGTGTATACACATATATACACTAGTGTAGTTAATCATTAATGGTGTTATTTTTAACGCTATAAAGAAGACGCATTTGGCCAAAGTCATTAACACTACCATTATTTCAGATGGAACAGGCAAGCTGGCAACAATTTAAGGCAAGTACTTAAGATTACCCCGTAGGAAAACGAACGTAGAAAAACGAGAAAAAGCTATTGTGACATATAAACAAAGATTACTTATGACATTGTAATTGAATACAGTAAGTAAATAAAACTACGTAGTAGCGGTGTTAAGCGGAATATTTTATTTATATTTTGACATTTCGGCCACTTTTCAAAGAAGCCAACAATCAATGAGTAATGCTTTTACCCGTGCAAGAACGGAGAAAGAATACATTTCCTGCGGCTGGGCGGCCTGTCGTTAGAGGCGACAAAACAACCCACAGACATGTGGTAGGGTAATTGCTCGTATGGATGGCTACCATCCCTGATTTACAATATGTCGCCATAACAATCTTCAGTTGTGCTCCGGCATTATATTTTTTTTATTGCTGGAGATCAGCAGACAGGCTAACGGCCCACTTGATGGAAAGCGGTTACCATCGCCTATGGACATTTGCAACAGCAAAGTTGCTACAAATGCGCTGCTGCTCTCTTAAGGGCGACTGGAACCTGGTCACTAATGCCGGAACACAACTCAAGGTTGTTATGGCGACATACTTTAGACCAGGGGTGGTAGCCATCCAGTCGGGCAAATGCCCTACCACCTGGCTGTGGGCTGTGTTGTCGCCTCTTACGACAGGCCGCCCGGCCGCAGGAAATTGTATTCTTTCTCCGTTCCTGCACGGATAAAATTTTTAATGGATTAATACGGATTAATAGTCAGGTTCCAGTCGCCCCTAAGAGAGCAGCAGCACATTTGTAGCACCTTTGGTGTTGCAAACGTCTGCCTGTCTGCTGAACTCATGCAATATATAAAAAAAATTAAAGTTAGTATTTAGCTTACACCTTGCTCATTTTAATTATTTAATTTTTGTTTATGCTTATTATTTAATCTATAGGAGCCTAACCATAGTTTCGGAATGAGTTGCGGCTTGAAGAGAGAAAGCTGCGCAGCCTTCTCTCTTTAAATATAAGAGGTGGGAGGTAAAATAAAGAGAACATTATCAATCAAGTTGTGGAGTGTTCCGGTATACGCTGAAAGACCTCACAGTCCTGAAGTCTGGCAGTTGCTTCTTGCTGGGCTTGAGTCTTAATAATTTTGATGATCGGATCCCAAACAGGGGTACTTGCCAACCATCTTCTGTACAGTAAGTATTTATGTATTCAAATAAAAACCGCCAACATAGCATAAAAATACTGTGTTGTAATACATCCACCACACTAATCATAAGAATCATAGAGTACATTAAAATACATAGACAATCATCATAGATAATAATATTTTTTGTCGATTCGTTACATAACTCGATTTATAATAGTGTTTATCGGTATCATAGATAAAATATATTTTAGTTGATTTATCAGATTATTCGAATTATAATTAAATTACTATTTTAGTTAATTTTATAAGCCCACTAAATTATCGTCTAGATTATTTAGTGCATCAGTAACTAATGGTTACAATTATTTTATGATCCTGGCAACACTATGATGTAATTGCTATTTTTAGCAATGATGCAATGTTATTGTTTTGTAGTTGGTAACATTTTCGTATAAAAAGGCGTAGTAGCGTATAGACAATGTTCATTGCTCACTGTGCGGTGTGAATAGTCACACCAAAGGCTGAACAATAAAAAAAGGGGAAAACCCGGTCCAAATATTTAATATTTGGTATTTACTTACCCAAATCTCTCTTTCTGTTACAACTGTCAAAACGATATCTTCATTGCAAAAAAACTGAGTAATCCTTTTACCATTAGTAGGTAGTCTACCCATAGATTTGTATATTTTTAAAACAAAAACATGTCAAACAAAAATAGACAGTAAATGTTTTCGACTATCGATCCTTTCGCACAATGAATCTCCTTTCATTTATTTTGTACGCTGTCTGCACGGACCCGGATAAACCGGTTGAAATTGTTATCCGCTTGCACAAAAATCCGGTTTTTGAAACCTTGTTCCATGGAAGTATTGATTAATGCCCAGCTCTCAACAGAGTCGGTAATAAATGAAAATAAAAATTTAAAAACGATGTATTGCACCGCTTCAGGCCATGCACTCGGGTTCTTTCAAAATATAGTCCGGAACGTAATACAGGGATGACCATTTTAACCGGATCCATACTGGATGTTTATAAAGAACTATATACACTACACTTTACGGAGAAAGAATATTACTTAGTGGAGTGGTGATGACGTGGTTTAGACAACAGCCTAAGGCTTGATGCTTGTTTTGATATCGACGATTAAATTATTTTTTTACAGGACCAAAAGCGTCAAATATTTTTGTAAGCTTTAGAAATACTGAGTTTTAGTTTGTTATATGATTTTGTTATTCGCAACTAATAGCCGATTCCTATATCTTACTATTCATTCACTTGCCCTATCATTAGTTAATTTTTGACGTTACTCGCATAGTAAGGAAAATGAACGGTTCGTAAGATAGAGGAGGGGTCATTATTTGTTTTTGAATGTGATGAGGCTCAAATCGAATTTTATACCTTGTAAAGTAAATGTAGTAAACACAAAATTTCCGCCATTTAACAGGTCGCTTTCGACTCTAGTGATATCACGCATATTACGACAAATCATGATTATCCTGTTTAACTTAAAAATATGTATTAATTATGCGAATTTGTGTACAGATTCAAAAATATCCCGATGACCAAATTAGATTATTTTCTCTGCGCCAAACATTATATAAATTACCAATTTACGGTTTTATACAAAAACCACGTTATTTTGCAAATTATCTTTGTTAATTGTAAACCCAGTCCGCTTTTTAACCGCCTTCAAAAAAAAAGGAGGAGGTTCTCAATTCGTCGGGATCTTTTTTTTATGTATGTTCACCGATTACTCCGAGATTTATGATCCGATTTACGTGACTTTTTTTATTCGACGGGGAATAGGTGCCATTTGGTCCCCTAAAAATGTGATATAGTTTGGCCCAGTAGTTTTCATTGTATGAAAATGTTTCCATTCCGTTCCATATGTACACCGATTACTCTGAGAGTTATGATCCGATTTACGTGATTCTTATTTAGTTTGATGCGGAATAGTTGCCATTTGGTCCCCTAAAAATTTAACATAGTTTAGCCCAGTAGTTTTCATTTTACGAACATTTTTTTGTTCCCGTTTCTTGGGACCTATATTTTTTAAAGAGCGCGGCACTTTTCGTAGGTCTACCCATACATAGACACTAAAAAGTAACAAAAAAATAAAAAAAAACTTCGTTTAAAAAACCGTCTTCAAAAACTAAAAAGTATAAAATAACTTATTTCTAAAGCTATTATTATTAATATATATTATCTAAAACATCTTGAATTCGGTGCAAAGTAAAACATAAAAATTACTATATTTTGAAAATTACTAAGCACCGACTTTAAGATACTTTTTAGTTTTTGAAGTCGATTTTTTTAAACGAAGTTTTTTTCACTAATACAAATTGAGATAATAATACTAATATCCCAGGATATAAGTAGCAAAAATTTACAGCTTAATTTAAAAGGCTTCCTATGAAAACAGACGTGAAATACGTGCGTCTGTAGAAATAGTTAAAATAGCAGTCGAGTTACCATTCTACAACCGGTTTTAAAAAATAACCACCTCACGTATGCACTTTACCCAGAAACCGGACAAAATGGCGGCGAAACTAAAAATTCCACAGATACGGTGGGAATTGGCTCCTTTACAGCCGCGGGACATTGAAAATGGATTTTTTGTTCCAACAAAATGCTTCATGTTTCGAATAAAATATGAGTGTTATTTTTTATACAAAAAAGATACTAAAATACAATCGATGTTATGGCTGTTTAAAGTAACTCACACTGCAATTATTTTCAATATTTCTATTATTGGCATGTAATGAGGTGGGATGAAAGTCATGTGGCAAAAAGAATGTTCCACTGGGAGCTTAACGGATATGAAAGTAAAGGTAGACGAAAAAGAGATAGATGGATTGTGTGACAGTATATAATATAGTAAACTCTATGGCGAGTTTCATTAAAATCCGTTCAATAGTTTTCACGTGATGTTTTAACTGCTAGACAGACTGTTAAGGCCAACCGGTTCCATCGGGGAGAGAACATCCGCCACAAATCGTCCGGTGACGCATACATTAATCACTAGACATCGGATTATATGCATTTGCATGTTTGTATATTCCAATGCATATAAATCTATTTTTATAGCGTTATAGCATATTTTGGTACTTCTTCATTGACAGTGCTTATTTCGGTAGTTATACGTGGTAGGCGTCTTGTATTATGCCGAAGACACGACGAAAAAATGATTGAACAGAGTAACGCCCTTCCGAATTCACTATCGCAGGTTTGTGGCAAATTAAATGCAGTTTTGTATAAAAACCCCGGTCTTGTACGAATAAAGAAAATTGACGCATTTATCAATGGCACCGGACAGACTCTACCCGAAGAATTCTCTGCAGAAATGGCGCCAAATTTCAAGCTCTATCCGGTGACGTCAGTTGACGTCGAAAGGTCATTTTCAGCCTATAAATTAATAGTAAGTGACAAGCGTCACAAGTTTGCTGGAGAAAACCTGGAAAAATATGATCTTGTTTACTGTCAAAAGAATTATAATAAGTAAATTATTATAATAATAATTTATAACTAATATGAAGATATGTTTAATATATAAATATAATGTGAAAATAAACTTAAATTCTAATTAATCCAATAATAAATGGTTTATGATTGTGCATATTTCGCCCCTTTTTAGTGCATATTTGCATGCATATTTTGCCATTTTCATAGTGCATATAATCCGATGTCTATTAATCACATACGTGTAATATCTTCTAATAAAGTTCATATAATCATACTACGATAGTCCACTAATCATTAATCACCATCATCAAGAAACAACCTACATATGGTCCTTCGAGCCGGATGAAGGCCCTGACCACTACAAAGATGATTTACTTATGATCATAACACTGATTCCGCGTGATATAAATTCGGCAGGATTCTATTAAGAAGGCACGTTTTCCAGATATTATCCGCAATAATTCTATAAAGTATTACATTTTCGGAATCTGTGGGACTGAATTAGACTGTCCGTTTTTTTTCTATTTTCTAAATACATTGTACAAACTTGACTTGAGATTCATTATAATATAGGTAGACAGTTATATTATATTATTATTATAGTCCTTGATATGGATATATAATGTCAAAGAAGCAAGTGAGGTGTGTAAGAATAAGCCCGAATGGCGCTCTGTTATACGTGCCTACCCCGCAAGGGAACTGGCATGAAGTTATGTATGTATGTATGTATAATAGTCCTTACCGATTTCGGTAGCGGCGACTCCCCAGATATAACATCGGTCCACCAGAAAAGTGGTCTGTATTTGACCTTGACGAACTTGAGATATAAATAGATATTTTTTTATTGCAGGAGATCAGCAGACAGGCAGACGGCCCACTTGATGAAAAGCGGTTAACATCACTTATGGACATTTGCAAAAAATGTGCTGCTGCTCTCTTAAGGCAGACTGGAACCTGATCACTAATGCCGGAACACAACTCAAGGTTGTTATCGCGACATACTTTAGACCAGGGGCGGTAGCCATCCAGTCGAGCAAATGCCCTACCACCTGGCTGTGGGTTGTTTTGTCGCCTAATACGACAGGCCTCCCGGCCGCAGGAAATTGTATCCTTTCTCCGTTCCTGCACCGATATGATGAATGATAAACAAAATAAATAAATATATACACTTATGTATATATACACACACACACATATATATATACACACAGATAGATAAATGAAAATAAATTTTGTCAGCGTTCAAAAGTACGGATATTACACGAAAACATTAATTATTTTGAATAGAAAATGATAAAAATATTTTCAATGCTTGCAAATGTATGTTCAAATTCCTCCAATAGGTGAGGGGTTAAACTACTGCTCTATCGGAATAGTATTTGGCACGGGTTACCTTATTCCCTGTATATTATTATGAGGAATGGTTAACATTTGTCAAAATTACAACCGAAGTAGTGTTATTGGATGAAATATTCGGTGTTTTCAACCTGATTTTACTGACGGAACTGATTTAAAGTTATTGGAGAAACAGATATGTATTAACTATATTTGTTTACTTACATACTAAGAATAAGGGTATTTTAATCAGTACAATGATAGTGAGGCTTTGTTAGCGTTGTCATAATAAAGTAAAAAATAAAAATAGTGAGTTTTCTACCTTTTAGTTACGCAAATACTTGAATAGTTTTAGAAAAAAAGATACGAAACACGTGTTTGTTTACTATTTTCCTAGGATCCACTCGTCATCTTGACTTAGTAATCAGCTTTTTGAAAAAGGTTTTTAAATACAAGTTTTTGAGATCCTGGATATTATGTAGCAGCAGAGTGCTAGCCAAGACAAGTAAAACGAGCCCAAACACGACTGGTCTATCTTGTTTAGTACAAGAGTTCCTATGACCACCTTCCGACTCCATCATCAGATCAGCTCCATGGTACCATGTTATTGCATTGTCACGCGATATACATATGCGTGCAAGATTTCAGCTCATTCGGAAACCGGGAAGTTGGTCAAATTTAACTTGCAAGATTCCACCCGAACTTACATACGTACATCCATTGCAAGTTAAATAAAAGCTACGCAAATACTTGAATAGTTTTAGAAAAAAAAAAATGAAACACGTTGTACGTGCTTATAATATTCGAGGGTTGATCACTATTTTCCAGGGATCCACTCGTCATCCTGACTTAGTGATAATGGGACCACCTCAGGAACTCATTCGAATATTTTTTTTTAAATCGGTCTACAATTGACGGAGATATCTCGTAACAAATATAAAATATACGGTCACATTTTGAGAAGTTTGATGACGCAGGGGGAATGTCTTTTTTTTCTTGGGACACCATCCTCGGGCGTGAGGAAAAGGCTCGCCGAGGGACTCTTGATCGGCTTATGCCATGGCCTCCGAGCGGAGGACAGGGGGGATGGTCAGCCGTCAAACTACCCACTAAACCTTAACTGCGCCCCTAGCTCACACGCTTTTGCAGGGCGCCACAGGAACTGGACCAATAGGTACTGCATCTGTGACGCCCCAACGCTTACCGACGAACTCAGGGTGTCCTGAGGGGAAGGATGCCCTCTTCAACAACAGCAGGGGGGGGGGATCCCCCACTTCTCCACGCGGCCCCCTGTTCTGGAGTCATGGTGGAAGGAGACCCCGTAGCCGCCTTCTGCGGATGGGGTCCGCATACGCACTCTCCTCCCTTTGCCTCTCCGATGAGAAGTTTCTCCTGCTTCAAGTTGGTTAAAAATAGGCGTGCCGCCACCAATAGTTCAAACTGACTAATATGATAACAAAATGACTGCGTGTAATCCGTGTCTACTCCGCATCGCGGTCGCTAGCGTAAATATAACTTTAATTTGATTCCCCGAAAGGGTTTGCCCGTTTACGATTATAATCCCTAAACTATGCATATATACTGAACAGTTAAACCTCAAATAAACACAGATAACTCCCAAACTAAAGCCGAAAATGTGTTGCCAGCTACAAAATTTGAATACCCATCATTTTGTCTCGAATAAGCTTTATGTCTACGACAAGGTGTGATGACATAATACCAATATGTAAGTGGCAACACTAAAGGTTGCGCAAATTGGGTTTATTAACCTGGTAACACAAAAAGGTCACGAAAATTGTAATATATCTGTGGCAACACCAATAAAGTCTTCTTGAACACGCATCCGTGTAGATAATTTCGCAGGACAACCTAATCCACAAATATATATATAATCGCATAATCTAGCGATCAAATAATTAAACCAAACACTTTATGGTGTACATAAAGTAGGAAGGTAGACTTAATTTTTAAATCATTATAGACCTCAAAAAAAGGGAACTTAGTCTGATTACCAGTATGGCCATTGCAGCGCTTTGTCTATGGGTCTTCTTTGTGGAAATAGTATAAAGCGGCCTATTCACTATAGTGTTACCAAGAGTTTATAATACTTATGACGTTTGCACGTCTATCAAGTCACATATTTCTTGAGAGAGTCCCACATGAAACAAATAACATAATTGTTGTACTTTACTGATGCTGCCTTCACAGATCGGTTGAACTCAGCGGACTTGATTTTACATATGTTCAATAATCCGTACAACAAAATTATAAATTACGATACAAAAAAAACTTAGGAATTAAATATTATTATAAACATATTTACAAGTAAAAGATGTAGTCCAGATCGCTCTCGGTGGGGAGCGTTCCCAAAATGCTGGCCGCATTCCCGCGTTGTATGGCAACGCTAATACGTTGCCCTAAATATAGGCCAGCCCTTTGGTCACGCGAGACTTCTTTCAATCGCCTTGAAAGGTCTCGATAAAGTTGATGAGCCTCACGTCCCCATGGCCCCAAAGTCTCAACCCCGAAAGCCACAAATGTGTATCCGTCACCTAAGCTTAAGAAGAAATGACAAGAAATGAAGAAACTACTCAACAACTTGTCTAGTATAATCTAACACTTTATAATGCGAAATATAGATCATCATCTTTCAAATGTGCAATATTAATAGAGCTGAGGTGTTGCTAGTTTTAAAAAATAAACTCGCTTAATTGTTAAAAAATATTTCATGTGTTACTTTTTTAATTGCTTCTCTGCTTATATCTTAATTAATGGTGTTTCTTAGATTATTGAATATATTTATGGATCGCTTTAGCCAGTTAAGTTAAATTATAATTACTACTCGTGTACTAGCAGAAGGTGATGTCAGGAGCCTTAAGAACAGACGAGCGTGCATGACAAGAGTTATGAATGTCAAAGAAGCAAGTGAGGTGTGTAAGAATAAGCATAAATGGCGCTCCGTTGTTTGTGCCTACCCCGCAAGGGAACTGGCGTGAAGTTATGTATGTATGTATGTGTATAATTACTATTACTAAGACCATCAATATAAAAGGCTTTCTAACCACACAACGTCATGGCTATTACAAGGTACCTAAAATTTCCTAAATATCCCAAAATGTGCCGCGAATTCCCACAACCGCCACTCCTATCCCCCTTGGGGGTGAACAGTAAAACCAAATATGCGTATTACGTAATACTCTGTGAGCTAACAATAATTTAATTTGCCGACCGTACCACGGTTTACTGCCCTCGGTGAAATATTATTTAATTGCAGACGGTACCGCCTATGCATATAAAATGTTTTTGTCCGTGTTTATTACAATTATAATTAGTTCCCGTAAACGTCCCACTGCTGGGCTCGGGCCTCCCACTATTGAGGAATGGATGGTATACCCCGCCACGCTTGTCCAAGGCGGCTTGCCAGGTTTGGCAAATAGGTTATCTCGATGTGCAGGTTTCATCACGATGTTAACCTTCACCGCTGTTAGCGCGTGGTAACTGGCTAGTATTCGAACCCGTGCCTTTTGAATCTGGGACGCGTGCGCTAGCCATTACGCTATCACGACTTAGTATATTAAATATTTATCAATATCTGTAACATACATATTCAGGCAGTTGCTAGGAAATAACGATGAATAAGAGTTCCTAGGGCCTAATTCCCTCTTCTCCTATTCCCTCCATTACAATCCCATATCCCATTCTCTCTGTCCCTTTCCTCCTGTCTGGTCCCTCTAATTCATCCCCTTTTGTTGATGACGTAGAGGAATGTCTTTGGACACTGTCCTCGGGATTGGGGGAAGGACCTCGAGGGAAGTATGGGATACTTGAATGACCAAATGCCTACAAGACCTCCGAAGGAGGCCAAAAAGTAGTCAGCAGTCAGACTACTCAATAAACCTAACCTGCACCCCTCTTCTGCGCGCTTTTATGGGGCGCCATAGGAACTAATTACGAGACACTACACCTGTGATGCTTCAACGCTTCGCTGACGAACTCGGAACTTCGATGAAGAGGTCCTGCGGGGACGGACAAACTCTTCTCCAAAGTTCATTTCTGTATCATACATTTATATTTGTCTTATATAGATATACACTATATTGTTGCAATTTTAAAGAAATCTATGTTCTGTCTTCTTTAAAATTTCATTGACTCTTTCAGGCTGATCGGACGAAAACCTACGACAAAAGGCGTTACAGAATAGGGTCTCTGGTGTTGCTAACGGTTATAGGCAATGGTAACAACTTTCCATGAGCTGGACCATCTACCTTTTAGAAGCTTCGTAAAAAAACTGTCAATCATTACAGTACACGTCAGAAGTGAAAACTTTGTATCTGAATGTAACAGTGACGCGAGTTCAGAAGAAGTTTAGAGAGCAACAGCGCATTTATAGCGCCTTTAGTTTTGCAAATATCTATAGGCGATGGTTTTTTTTTATTGTAGAAGTTCAACAAACAGGCAGACGGCCCACATGATGGAAAGCGCTTACCATCGCCTATGGACATTTGCAACACCAAAGTTGCTACAAATGCGCTGCTGCTCTCTTAAGGGAGGCTGGAACCCGGTCACTAATGCCGGAACACAACTCAAGGTTATTATGGCGACATACTTTAGACCAGGGTGGTAGCCATCCAGTCGGGCAAATACCCTACCACCTGGCTGTGGGTTGTTTTGTCGCCTCTTACGACAGACCGCCCGGCCGCAGGAAATTGTATTCTTTCTCCGTTCCTGCACGGATGGTATCCGCTTTCTATCAGGTGGACCGTCTGCTTGTCTGCTGCACTCATGCAATAAAAGAAAATAAGTTCTCACTTCAATCATAGTAATTAGATTGGTTTTATCAACACCCATGCCATCTAGTTTAGGCAGACGGTAGAGTCAGTTTCTGCTAAGTTAGTCGATTGCTTTCAGACTCATGAACTCATATCATTTGCACGTGGATTGTTACGCAATGTTGTTACGTGCCAATTCTGTCGTATTATATTCTCAGTGAATCACCATTCCGGGTCTTATCTCTCCAAAATGGCGGACTTATTTTGACACGTGGTTTTATTTATGAGTATCAATAGTCAAACTATGGATTGTCAATCGATTTTACTTAAACTGGTTATAATAATATAATAATAACAGCTCATAAATATCCAACTGCTGGGCTCAAGCCTCCTACTTCCCACTATAGGGGAACGGAGAGTATACCCACCATGCCTGTCCTAAGCGTCTTGGCAGGTTTGACACATCGGTTACCTCGATGTGCAGGTTTCATCACGATGTTTTTCTTCACCATTGTTAGCACGTGGTAATTGTAACATTATGCACATTAGGTCAAAAAGCTGACGAAGTGGTGCACACGTTCCGGCCAGGATCAACCTAACCTAACAATTCGCTACCACGATTTTACACTTAAACCGGTTAGTTGGGTTTATTACGAAGCTGGCGAACTGACGTTCTACCTGATGGAAATTGATTATTGTCACTTATAAACGTTTGCAACACTAGGGGTGAGGTCAATATGCTGCTAACCTTCAGGATGCTATAAGAGGTGGGGTAGGGATTAAAACTGTAATGACAGGTCTATACATCCATCATTAGACCTGTTCTTTTATATAGCAGTGAAGCGCGGCCTGTACTTGAGCGACACAAGTAAGAACTGCATGTTACGGAGATGAATATGTTGCGTTGGCTATGTGGACTCACGCGGAAAGACCGTATTAGAAACTCCCGCATCCGTGGCAGTCTTCATGTCCGTGGCATAGCAGACAAACTGCAAGGGTGTTGCTTATGCTGTTACGAACACGTTTTACGGATACCGGCTAATTATGTGGGGAACAAATGTCTAGCCATGCCGCCAGCGCCAGGTCCCAGTCGCAGGGGAAAGCCTAAGAAATGTTGGCTTGATGTTGTGAAGAATGGCATGCGTACCAATGGTCCCAAAACGATGGATGCTGAAGACTGCGCAAAGTGGAGTAGAAAAAGTAGGAAAGCGGACCCTGGGCGTCGGAGCGAACGCTCCGAACGCAGCCGGGATTCAACGCTCGGATAATGATGATGATAGCTTAAATTACTTTAAAATTAAATACATACAAACATATTTATAGGATAATAGCTGTGCCCGCGACGTCGTCCGCGTGAAATTTGCTTTCAAAACCCTCTGATTTTGAAACATTTTTCATTGGTGCTCAGCTCCTAATGGTCTTAGCGTGATGATATATAGCCTATAGCCTTCCTCGATAAATGGGCTACCCAACACTGAAAGAATTTTTCAAATCAGACCAGTAGTAGTTCCTGAGATTAGCGCGTTCAATCAAACAATATTAGTCTATTTGGCTACAACACTAATACTTACATTTTAAATATCGCGATATCTTTTGAATGAAACGTCCGAATTGAATAATTCAAAAACTTCTAGAAACGTATTAAATTCGTCTTGAATATGGAGTAATTTATTTTGATAAGGATTAATACCAAGGTACAAAATAAAGAGTTTTTGAAGCGACGGCATTTTAATTATTTAAAAAAATAAAAGATAACACTTATTGTGAGATAACTACAATAGTTAGACATATGGTTACGCCAATATTTTTTGTAGACAATCATATGTTCTGCAAAGTGATAGTACATTATTTTGTTCTATAATCAACAGTTTTCGCAGCGCACGCCGTGTAAGGATTTTTTCGGGTAATTTTTTTACACCTTGGGTTACATTATTGGACTCTTAGTAAGGATCCCTAATTGTTTTGAAAATATAATATAGCCTATAGCCTTCCTCGATAAATGTACTATTCAACACTGAAATAATTTTTCAAATCGGACCAGCGGTTCCTGAGATTAGCGCGTTTAAACAAAGGAACAAACTCTTCAGCTTTATAATATTAGTATAGATATATTAATTAGTCTATAGTTTATGACATACGCACAATGATTGAAGATAAATAGTGTTTGTTTGTTTTGACGGCCTCTGTGGTTGAGCGGGCTAAGCCTTTGCCGGCGTACCTCACTGCAACGCACAGGTTCCAGGTTCGATTCCTGCGTATAGTAAATCTCGGAAACGTATTTTCTCCGTTATTTACTATGGTCTGGGTGTCTGGGATCGGCCCCAGAGTAGTCCGTTGTATATTACTCATAACACAAGCGTAACTTGCTTAATTTGGGGATATACAATGTGTGTGTTTGTCTGCCGATTTATTATATTATATTATATATATTATATTATATTATTATTATGTTTTTTGAGTGCGTTCTTAAATGTAGGCTTGTTATGTATGATCTGTACATTCAAATATTCATAACAAAAATAACAATATGCAAGAAATAACAGTAATAACAAATTACCTAAGTACTATTTATTTATTATTGGTTAGGCATTTTCTTATCACTATGAGTCATAAGTATGGCTTCGTATAATCACACCATACATCAAATTACGATACTTAATTATGATCTTAAACGCCTTGGTATTAAAGTATAATTTTGATTGGTTTCTAGCGAAATAGTTGAGTGGTCTAAGTTTCAAGTGACTAGTCATTATTGTGTGTAATTGATACATTATACAGAAATATGAAATTGTGTTTGTTTATTGATTTATGACGTCTTTGAATATTTTAAATTGCCACGGCGTCTAGAACATGAACTATTTTTTTACTTTCTGGCAATATTCTATGTTATATCAGGGAATTATAAACGCTGATATAGAAAGAAGAGTGAATTTGGGGAATAGTGTGAATGGAGCGTTAGGTAAACTTCTAGGCGCTAAGAACCTCAGCCAGAGGCCCAGCTTGCCATACACAACGCGGTGCTGGTACCTACGCTTACGTATGGATGCGAGAGTTGGGTATGGAAGAGAGAGCATGAAAGTAGAGTAAACGCGGTCGAGATGCGAGCACTGCGCAAAATCTGCGGAGTGACGCTCGCGGACCGTGTTCGTAATACCGAAGTAAGAAAGAGAGTTGGTCTGAAAGAGAGTGTCGGGGTGAAGGTAAGGAAAGGAATGCTCCGGTGGTTCGGGCATGTGGAAAGAATGCAGGATGAAAGAATGACTAAACAGATATACAATGCAAAAGTGGATGGATGCAGAAGTCGTGGAAGGCCGCGACACACCTTCCATGATCAAATTGATCGTGTACTAGCAGAAGGTGATGTCAGGAGCCTTAAGAACAGACGAGCTTGCATGACAAGAGTTATGAATGTCAAAGAGGCAAGTGAGGTGTGTAAGAATAAGCCTAAATGGCACTCTTTTGTTCGTGCCTACCCCGCAAGGGAACTGGCGTGAAGTTATGTATGTATGTATGTATGTAATTATAAACGAAGTTCAATTTATCCATGTATTTAAATTTGAACGCTGATCTGAGTCTAAAGGTACCATTGACCACATATTCTTCAACTGTCCCTTATTCTCTGTCTCTTTATACGATATCCTTCCTACTAATATCCCTAAACCTACTAATCATAAAACCCTACTTGCCCATATATCTATATATATATTATCCGTGCAGGAACGGAGAAAGAATACAATTTCCTGCGGCCGGGCGGCCTGTCGTAAGAGGCGACTTAACAACCCATAGCCAGGTGGTAGGGCATTTGCCCGACTAGATGGCTAGCACCCCTGGTCTAAAGTATGTCGCCATAACAACCTTGAGTTGTGTTCCGGCATTAGAGACCAGGTTCCAGTTTCCCTTAAGAGAGCAGCAGCGCATTTGTAGCAACTTTGGTGTTGCAAATGTCCATAGGCGATGGTAACCGCTTTCCATCAAGTGGGCCGTCTGCCTGTCTGCTGATCTGCTGCAATAAAAAAAAATCTAACCTAACCCACTGATTTTTACAAGCTTTTATTTATCTTGCAATGGATGTACCTGTGCATGTATGTAAGTTCGGGTGGAATCTTGCAAGTTAAATTAGACCAACTTCCCGGTTTCCGACTGAGCTGAAATTTTGCACACATATGTATATCGCGTGACAATGCAATAATATGGTACCATGGAGCTGATCTGATGATGGAGTCGGAAGGTGGCCATAGGAACTCCTGTACTAAATAAGATAGACCTGTCGTGTTTGGGCTCTTTTTACTTGTCTTGGCTAGCACTCTGCTGCTACATAATATCCAGGATCTCAGAAGCTTGTATTTAAAAACCTTTTAAAAAAAGTTTATCTTTATATATATAATTCTTCTGTACGTGTGTTGACAGTGAACTCCTCCTAAACGGCTGGACCGATTTGAATGAATTTTTTTGTGTGTGTTCAAGTGGATGGTTTAGATTGACAATTGGACCCGGTAGGTGGCGCTGCAATTGGGTTTCAAATTTTGTTCAGGGCAGGACAACGTCTGCCGGGAGAGCTAGTAACATTTATATTTTTTTAATGTCATTTACTTTTAACATGTATTCGGACATTGCACGCCTAATAAGGCAAATGTAAACAACGCATATTGTAACATTTTGTGTACATTGTGTTATCCGTGCAGGAACGGAGAAAGAGTACAATTTCCTGCGGCCGGGCGGCCTGTCGTAAGAGGCGACTTAACAACCCACAGCCAGGTGGTAGGGCATTCGCCCGACTGAATGGCTACCACCCCTGGTCTAAAGTATGTCGCCATAACGACCTTGAGTTGTGTTCCGGCATTAGTGACCAGGTTCCAGTTTCCCTTAAGAGAGCAGCAGCGCATTTGCAGCAACTTGGTGTCGCAAATGTCCATAGGCGATGGTAACCGCTTTCCATCAAGTGGGCCGTCTGCCTGTCTGCTGATCTCCTGCAATAAAAAAAAGTACTGTAGTAAATTTTATTCTAGACAATAAATTTCATTAATTTATTCATTCATTCGCGTAACTGTGACAGACAGACGGAATTATTTCTTGATTTTTTTTAAATAACATTTTGCGCCACAGTAATATTTATTATTACACAATTACTTTTCAAAGAATTAATGGAGTTGTAGCAAACAGTATTCAGTAAGACAGAGACACAATAAAAGGGAAGAATATATATTTGTATGTCTTTTAAGAGCACGGGCCATAAAAATAGCCCGGACTTTTGGCGGGCTTGCTTGGGGCCGTGGAAAGGCCAACACGTAGAGGCCCTTTGACAAATTTAATGTAAATGTGGCGTGACACTGACCGGCGATTGTCGCTGTCTACATTATATAGCAATGCACCCAAGGACAAGCCCCGGCCAGTGTAGAACTATTGTGGGAAATGAGGACAATAAATACAGGGCTATTGGGGTGAACTGATAGTGATTCTATGGGTCTGGGAATATGGGGACTATGGCGTCTGTCCATCGCAATGTTCAGGGAACATGGAAAAATGGGCAGACGGTGACTCGCCACTCCCTGCATGGGCCCCAAAAAATGCCATAGAAGACAGGGGCAACATGGGTGTGAGTGGCTAAGGGCTGTAGAGAGATGGGCTGCAGGTTCACCGAAGCTGCTTCTGACATGATGCCATTTTGACGACCTCTGTGGTTGAGCGGGCTAAGCCTTTGCCGGCCTACCTCACTGCAACGTAGAGGCTCCGGGTTCGATTCCTGGTACAGTAAATTTCGGAAACGTATTTTCTCCGTTATTTACTATGGTCTGGGTGTCTGGGATCGGCTCCAGAGTAGTCCGTTGTATATTACCCATAACACAAGCGTAACTTGCTTAATTTCGGGATATACAATGTGTGTGTTTGTCTGCCGATTATTATATTATTATTATTATTTATCAGGAAGAATATTATTATTATAGTTATAATAATGACATGTCGAACTAAAATTTTATACTCAAATATATCTCCATAATCTCGTTATAACGTTGTACAAAATACAGTATAAGAGGTTGGAGCTAGCTGCTATGTAAGTGAAGTTTTGTCATTTAAGTTAATTTTTTATTTTTATGTTTGCTTATAGGCAAACTGGCAGACGGGTCCACTTGATGGCAAGTGGCTACCGTCGCCCATGGACATCTGCAACACTAAGGGAGCCGATGCGTTGCCTACCTCGTTGAGACTTTAAATATCTATTTACACCCTTTTTGATCAGCTCCATATTGTAGCGCTCTGGGAAAACCGCGGGAGCTCATTTCACAGCTTGCTCACGTATGGCATAAAGAAGCGACCGCCACGTACAGTGGATAACTTCTAGGTGTCAAGGAAGTGTGGATGAACTCCCAGTCGCCGGCGAGCAGTGCGGTTGCAAAATGGCGAGGTTTAGACAGGCAGACCGGCCCACTTGATGGAAAGCGGTTACCAGGACATTTGCAACACCAAAGGTGCTATAAACGCGCTGCCGCTCTCTTAAGGGAGACTGGTCAGTAATGCCGGAACACAAATCAAGATTGTTATGACGGCATATTCTAGATCAGGGGTTATAGCCATCCAGTCGGGCAAATACCATTTGGCTGTGGGTTGTTTTGTTGCCTCTTACGACAGGCCGCCCGGCCGCAGGAAATTGTATTCTTTCTCCGTTCCTGCACGGATAAAATACATAGGTAAAGTGGTATTCTTCAGATTTCATATAGGAGCCAAAATTAAGAGTTTGAGTTACGGATAGCAGTGTGTAACTCCTGAGTGATTAACTTAAAAGATATATATCCGACGTGAAGAGTGATTAGATCTGTATATCACTTGCGTTCAAAATGTGTCTTTATATCTTTAACTCTTTAGTTCATTCCTGTTCCACGCGATGACTATAGATCCGAATGAGAAGAAACTAGACCAGAAAGAAAAGAGAAAGAATGATTAGCTGATTAGCGAAGCTAGAACGAGGAAACCGAATATAACCCATCCTCGCCATCAAGAAAAGAGTAAACTTTTAAAAGAACAATGCGCAGAACAAAAAAAAAAGGGTTGTCACGGCTGTCACCGCAATAAAATATATATAAAAAATTACGTATTAAAAGATTGTTGGAACATTAAATAAAGATATAAACTGTTATAACCACATTTAATTATCAAAGCATAATCCTAGTGAGTGTGTGAACCCCCGGGGCCGAGTGCAGTGAGGCGGCGGACTGGTGGCGAGGTAAGTCCTTCCTTGCTTCTTCCTCCACGTCCCTTTGCCTTCTCCCGGCCATCGCGTCGCGCCCGCAACACTATAGTTTTATGGTGTAATTTTGTTTTAATGTAATTAATCTTATTATATTTTTTCACTCTATTTGTTTATATTTTTCTCGTATCAGTTTATCAGTATTCAGTATATCACTCACAGATAATAACTCATCTTGTCTGCAATTGACACTGACACTATTCACTGTAAAGATAAAGAGTTAAAGATATAAAAGAGTGATATATATCTTTGTATCAAAAAGATATATATCACTCTTTTCTTCTTGGTGAGTGATTTTTCCCTGGCCAGGGGAATCCGTTTGAGGACTAAGCCGCGACAGGCACAGAAGCCTGGGGGGATGTTCGCGACCCGTGTGAGTGTGGGATTCGCCAGATCGGGGGTGGCACTAGCGTGCCCGGTCAGAACCGGTTGCCACGCTATTGCCACTTATGCCAGGGCTACGTGAATGCGGGATTCCCAACTCCGCGTGCCCTGGCAGGCGTGGGCCCCCCTCACTGGACCTCTTCCTATGCCAGGGGACGTATCCCCTAGGCTACTACTAAGTCTAGTACGTAGCTATTACTTAGCCGTACCTCTCTGTACTCGGCAAGTGTGTGGTTCAAACATACCCAAAGAGCTTACAATGTCCTAAGAGTCCAATACAATAATTCTCTCAGGGTGCTGTTGAGGCGACCGCGTTTCTGCAATGCGTCGGCTATGTTCACCGAAGCACACATAGATGGCTTTGATGCGTTATGGCGTAAAAATGGCGTTTTTATCCGTGCAGGAACGGAGAAAGAATACAATTTCCTGCGGTCGGGCGGCCTGTCGTAAGAGGCGACTTAACAACCCATAGCCAGGTGGTAGGGCATTTGCCCGACTGGATGGCTACCACCCCTGGTCTAAAGTATCTCGCCATAACAACCTTGAGTTGTGTTCCGGCATTAGTGACCAGGTTCCAGTTTCCCTTAAGAGAGCAGCAGCGCATTTGTAGCAACTTTGCTGTTGCAAATGTCCATAGGCGATGGTAACCGCTTTACATCAAGTGGGCCGTCTGCCTGTCATCTGATCTCCTGCAATAGAAAAAAAAACAGCGTCGTCACTAAGCAGATTGCGTGGTAGCAGCAACAACATCCTGAAGGGAATAGCTGATAAATTTGACTGCCTACAGATTTGGTCCTTCATTAAGAGGACTAAATCAGTGTTAGTCATTAATTACTAGCAGAGACATAAGGAAAAAAATACTAATAACATTATTGTGTGTGTAGTGGATGCACTTACCACGTTTAGTTGTAGTTTTATATTTGTTTAAAATATACCACGATCCTGGTTACCACACGCTCGGTTTTCCAACTCAATTATTTGTTTATACATTTATGGAATTTCATTTTCATTTCTATCAGAAACTTTCGTATTATAAATAAAACTTGTATTTTAATGTAATTCATATTCATAATCAAAAGTAGGTCAAGTTCAAGGTCAATCTTTGGCATTTGACTTTTGACGTTTGACAAGTGGTACCTTATGAAAAATATAGCAACAACATTCTTTTGATCTACGCTATGTTTTCCATTCATGTTTAAATCATAATTGAGTTGGAAAACCGAGCGTGTGGTAACCAGGATCGTGGTATATTTTAAACAAATATAAAATTACAACTAAACGTGGTAAGTGCATCCACTACATGTGTATTTTGTAAAAATGTATTGTCTTTAAATAAATAAATTATATTATATTATATTAGTATTGCTTGGTTTATATCGCCGCTCTCACCTACTGAGCTAACGAGTCTATACGAGGCGCATACTATTTTAGATTGCGAGAGATGGAAAGAGGCGCGAAGAACAGCCCAGAGAAATTTAGGTGCTAAAAGAAAAGCAACTACAATTTTGGATATACATACATACATAACTTCACGACAGTTCCCTTGCGGGGTAGGCATGAACAACAGAGCGCCATTTAGGCCCATTCTTACACACCTCACTTGCTTCTTTGACATTCATAACTCTTGTCATGCACACTCGTCTGTTCTTAAGACTCCTGACATCACCCTCCGCTAGTACACGATCGATTTGATCATGGAAGGTGTGTCGTGGCCTTCCACGACTTCTGCATCCATCCACTTTTGCATTGTATATCTGTTTAGTCAGTCAATTTTGGATATAATGCTAAAAAATTAAGAAAATTGGGACAATGTCAACATCATGATGACCGAAATTATGTCCAAAAAGGCTGATGACGAAATTAAAAGGAGAAATCCCTCTCTTCCCCGCTGCAGTGAAGTAATGCCTAACGGTATACCACTGCAGTGTGAGGATTTCAAAAAAAACTATTAGTATATTAGAATATTTTATGTCTTTCAAGACCAGGGGCTATAAAAATGGCCCGGACTTTTGGAGGGCTTGCATGGGAAGGCCAACACGTAGAGGAGCACGGCTACTCACTCTCTCTCCCGCTCAGCCACCTCCTTTATGGACAGAACAGCCTCGCAAAAGGAGGCGACGGCGTCCCATTCAGGTTGGCCGCCGACCATGGCGTGGACCACGGCCGGGAGCGACAAGTCTGTTCCGATGTTGGCACCGAGAACACGGCGCTCTTCGTCCCAGGCTGGACACTCCTGTAGAGTGTGCAGCACCGTGTCCTCGATGCTGGCACTGCAGTGATGGCACCCTGACGATGTTTCACGCCCTATCTGACACAAGTACCGGCCGAAGCAACCTAGCCCGATCAGTCCTGCGTCTGGCGGAACGTCAGGGTTCCGTGCCTCCGGTCAATACAATTTGGCAGGATGGGCCTAATCGCTTCAATGGTTCTATGACCGGCGCTGGGGTGCGCAAGTCGACTCTGCCATTCCACCATGAGATCCCACTTCCACCCCTGGAGCTTGAGTTTTAGCTCTAGCGATCTCCACTCCGTGCCGGCTAAGGCAAGCACAGAGGCGGGCTTGGGGGCGACCTTGTTATGATTATTATTATTTTACCCTATATCTTATCTTTTCGAATGGTAATCTATTAAATAACTAACTAACTAACTTTTAACACTTAATCGAGCATTAGAATATATTATTATGCAAATACCACTCAACTGGGATGAGAATGTTGAGATGGATGTGTGGTGTAACAAGAATGGATAAGGTGAGAAATGAGTACATAAGGGGATCTTTGAAAGTTGCACCAGTGATTGAAAAATTGAGAGGAAGAAGATTAAGGTGGCATGGGCATATAATGAGGGATGAAAGTCACGTGACAAAAATATTAAACTACAAGATGGTTGGGTACAAATGTAAGGTAGACCAAAAAAAAGATGGATGGATTGTGTGTATGTCAGAATAGAGGAGTGTGGAAGGTAAGACATATTATGCCCACCCAAGTTAATTGGGATATAGTGAAAGTAAAGAGACAAAGAATATATTGTTATCATGTAAATCTTTAATGCATAAAGACATCACAGCTACATATATAATACATGTATAATGAGGATCATATGAGCGAAGCGAATTCAACTGTAGCCCGTCACACAGGCTCTAAAGAGACCTAGCGCAGGCATCAGAGTTTCCTTTAGGACGCCTCTTGTTCTAAATGTTCCTTGTATTTTAATAATATTTTATGAACACCGTATTGTTTACTAGCTAATAAATTTTCGTTTCATTTCAATAACAACGGCCTATTAAAATGTAAGAAAATAAAACATTCAAATAAAAAGTTAAGTTAAGGTGGTTTGGGCATGTAGAGAGGCTTCCTGCATTCCTGGCTTGCGGTTTCCTCCTTCTGTGAATCCGTCATATCGCAGAAGGAGGCCGCTGAAAGAGCGAGGGAGGAGGACGCGTACGCGGACCCCGTCCGGAGGAGACGGACCTTCTCCTCCCTTAGTTACCGTCACAGGGGG
The DNA here is from genome assembly GCA_019925095.2 of Dendrolimus kikuchii. Classification (NCBI taxonomy): domain Eukaryota; kingdom Metazoa; phylum Arthropoda; class Insecta; order Lepidoptera; family Lasiocampidae; genus Dendrolimus; species Dendrolimus kikuchii. Next base: position 2,412,863 of record CM034404.1, read on the forward strand.
CCGCTGTCACCCCCGTGACTCCCCCCCCTGCTGTACGAAGTGGGTCACTCTGCTCCCCGGGGTCGCCTAGTTACAGAGCGTAGGGGCGTTACGGTGCAGTTACTCTGTACGAGATCCCATGACGCCTCCTAAAAGCGCTATAAATGGGGCGCAGGTTTAGGTCTGGTGGGTAGTTTAGCGGCCGATTCTCGAGACAGCTTCGTTTTAGAAGCAAGCGTGGAGAACCGGTCGCTGAGAATCCCACACACCCTCGACGCAGGCCTTATGCCTGCATTCAGATTCTTCCCCCGAAGGGTCTGAGGATGGTGTCCAAAAACATTCCCCCTGCGTTATCAAAAAAAAAAAAATTTAGAGAGGATGGATGAAAATAGAATCACAAAACAAGTGTATGACATTGTGAATGATAGACTTGGTATCGTTAGACCACGACGTACACACCATGATCAAATAACAGAAGTGTTAAAACGAGGTCAGGTAAAAAGCATATCAAATAAACGTGCATGTATGAAGAGATTAATGAAAGTAGATGAAGCGAAAGTTGTTTGTTAGGATCGTCGCAAGTGGAGATCTGTAGTCTCTGCCTACCCCCATGGGAAACAGGCGTGATAATATGTATGTATAAAATAAAAACCACTTTTATAAATGGAGTATTCCTCCCTCAAATGTTTATTAGAATTAAAACCAGAGCTGTTGAAATTGGCTTCACCCTAATCTGCCCCAAATCCGATTCCCACACGCGATTTTTTTGTACCTTTTCCAACCAACACCCCTATTATAAAAAATAAAACTCTTTAATGAATTTGATTTGCTTTAAATATATTATTGTAACTTTTTATGTAATATGATGACAACTTGTTATGATTTACTACCCGTGCGCAAGTTTGCCGATAGCCTCATGATCAGTGCCGTAAATAGCCTTTATGCGCCCTATGCGAGCTTCTATAACTGCGTCCTTGTTTTTTTAGATATTATAGCTATAGCTAGATCAATGCTATGTATGGGCCTACTTTATTTCATTCAGGGTGATAAAATAACACACAAGGACCCTTGGTGTTGGTGGACCAATTATCTAATATTTTGGAAGAACTAGAACGCTAGATACGCTTGTTCGCTGCTAAGAAAATGAGCGCGATGTTTTGTCTAATTTAACAGACGTTTTTGATGATACCGGCATGTAGGTACGTATGTGTTGGAATCGAGCACTAGGGGCGCAGCGGGAACTTATCAGGAGCAAACCGAAAAAATAATAGTCCTACCTGGTCTGGCTATTCTTGCGCCCCCCAGAGTCTACGCCCTGTGCCTGGGCACCGGTGGCACCGCCCTATTTACGGCACTGCTCATGATGTTAAGTCGATGGTCAATAAGGTCATATTTCATATATTATATCATTATAATATATTTTGAAGTTTTAAAATACGAAATTTTGAAGAATTACCGAAAAACTTCATAACATGTCCAAATCTATCAGTATGAGTATAGTGTTTAAATGATTAAATATCATGTATTCTATCTCTTTTTCTCACAGGCTTAGTTCTAAAGATGTATGTGTTTATCTCTTTCAGTGTCAAGAGTTTCAAATCACAAGGATTCTTAAGAAGTTTCACTTTAAAAATCTTTTGATAGCTTGATATGAGCCAGGCCACAAGAAGACACTGACATCTTTTATTTTAATTATTTTAAAGTTTTGGACATTTCGCGGCGCGGTGGATTAATTTGAGCACTTGTTAAAGTTTTTGGGTGGAAGTTTGTAAATTCGTAAGCGTGCGTAGTGGGCGAGTTGCGAAGCGTCTCCTTTTGGCAACGGTAGGGGGAAGAGGGTTAATAGCGCTTACAATCAATACCATAAGCGTTGCCAACGCATGACTCTGACCTTGAGGATGACGCAGATACTTACCGGGCACCAGTACTCAGATAAGTATTTGCATCAGATCGTGGGATGTCTGCCTTCCCCTCACTGCCGCAGGTGCGGCGCACAAGACTGCGTTCCACACGCTGGTCGAATGCGCTGGATGAGCACCTTAGAGATTGATTTGCTGGGTAGTCTAGTCGAGGCTATGCTGCATAGCGATGATCATTGGGACGTTGCGACAACCTACAATTTCCTGCGAGGCAGTATTGTTACGCAAGGGGGCCGCCGAACGAGAGAGGGAGAGAGGTGCGTATGCGACTTACGGGTATCAAGTCTTGATGTGCAGATGAACATAGGTCTAACGTCGTTCTAAGTCTTATATTCTTCCAACCATAAGCACGGGCACATGGGAGGCAGGTTCAAGTTTAGTGGTGTATTTGAGAACGACTGTATCAGCGTCCCAAACAAGTCGTGAGGCGTTTAATCTCGCCGCGTAAGGTAACTATTGCCACTCCCCAGTTAGGGATACCCACTAAAACCCCTGGGTGCTCCGTCCTTCACCTTATGCCAGGGATACGGGTATATGACCTAGCATCTCCGCAGCCCTGGCAGGCGTGGGCCTCGCGAGGCCTCTTCCACTACCAGGGAACTACTTTTGTCCAACGGGATATTCCATCTCTCTAGGCTTGAGGTAGTCTGTAACTCGCCCCATGAGACGAGAGGTAAGCGCGCGCGTAACACGCCGCACCCATCTCGACGGCATGTGAAGATGAGTGAGAATCTCTATACCCCAAGAGGCCCCACCCGCGCCGCCCGCTTACGGTGGCCGAAGGTCCTGGCTGGCCCTCCGGCGCCGACACGTCTTCCTTTGGTGGAAGCGGAGCAGTGATTTGCGTTCATGCTCCCCCCCCCCCCCCGCTCCACCTCCTTCTTCGCGAGCATAACGCGCTCGCAGAAGGAGGAGACGGCTTCCCAGTCGCGTAAGGTAACTAACTTAACCCTCACAAAGGACCCGATAGTGTACGAAACGTATTCCCCCTACATCAACAAAAAAAAAATAAGCTTTTTTAGAAACATTTTTAAATACAAGCTTTTAAGATCCTGGATATCATTTAGCAACAGAGTGCTAGCCAAAACAAGCAAAACGAGCCCAAACACGACGAGTCGATCTTGTTTAGTACAGGAGTTCTTATGGCCACCTTCCGACTCCATTATCAAATCAGCTCCATGGTACCATATTATTGCATTGTCACGCCATATACATAGCGTGCAAAATTTCAGCTCAATCGGAAACCGGGAAGTTGGTCAAATTGAACTTGCAAGATTCCACCCGAATTTACTTACTTGCCAGGTGGTAGGGCATTTGCTCGACTGGATAGCTACCACCCCTGGTCTAAAGTATGTCGCCATAACAACCTTAAGTTGTGTTCCGGCATTAGTGACCAGGTTCTAGTATCCCTTAAGAGAGCAGTAGCGCATTTGTAGCAACTTTGGTGTTGCAAATGTCCATAGGCGATGATAACCGCTTTCCATCAAGTGGGCCGTCTGCCTGTCTGCTGAACTCCTGCAATAAAATATAATAAAAAATTACATACATACATCCATTGCAAGTTAAATAAAAGCTTCTAAAAAAGCGTTGTCAACGCATAACTGACCTCAAATAAATACCCTTATTACAGAACCAACAAGGCAGAGAGGCTATCAATACTTAGGTACCCAAGCTATCAAGCATTCGATTCTCGGTTCTATGGGCATAAACATATTCCGGCGCCATTATGTAAATTTAGTGCGAGCTTCTTTTAAATATTAACGCCTTGACACTTAGAAGAGGGTCCCGCCCCTCAACCGAGCCGTCTGAATTATTTATACTCAACAAGGTTTTGTGGTTTCTGACACTTATTTTACGGCGGTAGATAAAGTTGCCAGCGTGTTTTATTTGCATCTTCATGCCGATTGTTGCGGAGTATAGACAGAAGGAAATGGAATCAATATAGATAATTTTTATAAGACACATAAGAAGGATAAGCTACTCGCATAAATAATTCTTTCACGGTTAAGGCTGTCCAAATTTGGAATACATTGCCTGTTGCTGTCAGACAATGTAAATCTCTAATAACATTTAAGAACTTGGTCAGGAAATACATACATACATACATAACTTCCCGCCAGTTCCCTTGCGGGGTAGGCACGAACGACAGAGCGCCATTTAGGCTTATTCTTACACACCTCACTTGCTTCTTTGACATTCATAGCTCTTGTCATCCACGCTCGTCTGTTCTTAAGGCTCCTGACATCACCTTCTGCTAGTACACGATCAATTTGATCATGGAAGGTGTGTCGTGGCCTTCCACGACTTCTGCATCCATCCACTTTTGCATTGTATATCTGTTTAGTAATTCTTTCATCATGCATTCTTTCCATATGCCCGAACCACCGGAGCATTCCTTTCCTTACCTTCACCCCGACACTCTCTTTCAGGAAATACTATCTGCAATATAATGATATGTAATTTTATATAATTAGTAGATATTATATTGTATACAGTTATAATTATATTTATTATGTTTAAAAAGTTGCATTTTATCACCATATCTTGTATATGTATATAACTTAACTTATATATATAACTAGTCTCCCTTAAGAGAGCAGCAGCGCATTTGTAGCACTTTTGGTGTTGCAAATGACCATAGGCGATGGTAATCGCTTTCCATCAAGTGGGCCGTCTGCCTGCCTACTGAACTCGTGCAACAAAAAATAAAAATAAACTTATGTGTATATCTATATATATAAAAGAAAGTCGTGTTAGTTACACTATTTATAACTCAAGAACGGCTGTATCGATTTGGCTGAAGATTGGTGGGGACGTAGCTTAGAACCAGGAGATAGACATAGGATACTTTGTTTCCCGTTGGAACCGGTACGTGGCGCTGAGATCGGGTTCTAGAATCCTCCTAATCACCTGGAGCGATTTTGGTAATTTTGTTTTTGTGTGTTTGAGTGGGTCCCCGGATGGTTTAGATTCACAATTGGAACCGGTTGGTGGCACTGAGATCGGGTCCTAGATTTTTATTTTTTCAGAGCAGGACAGCGTCTGCTTTATGACAACTTTGGGGCCGATTCCGGGCACCCAGACCAGAGTAAATAACGGAAAGTTCGTTTATGAAATTTATCATGTCAGGATTCGAATCCGGAGCGGTATTTAAAACTTAATTTTTGCCAGTGTTGCAATATTAATCTGGTTTTGTCCACGTGCATACAACAATGTCTTGTCATCTACTAAACTTTTGCATTACAACATGTTTTTAGTATCTTTAGGTAACTTCGACATCCAAATAATCAATGTCTAAAACCTACTAATCCACCTAGAAAAACCAGCCGTTTCCCCAAAAAGGGAAGCTATGTCCATCAGTGTGACTATTATAGACTTATAGTAACGGTCTTATTCATATAGAGGTAGAGTAAGTTTGAACGCTTATTTAAGAACCACTAGTGGTCGCCCGTGGTCGATATTTCTGTAATCACAGATTTCGCCAAGGCTACACTGTTAATTTGACTTGAACAATAAACAAAAGAGTATATATGCGTGTGTGTGTCAAATACATGGCAGTGTGTGTAATGTTTTTTTATTTTTTTAATCTAATTTTTAGACATAATTAAAAAGAAATAGGATTCTGCACTCCTTCTCTATATCTAATATATAAAATTCTCGTGTCACAGTTTTCGTTGCCATACTCCTCCGAAACGGCTTGACCGATTTTGATGAAATTTTTTGTGCTTATCCGGTATCTATGAGAATCGGCCAACATCTATTTTTCATCCCCCTAAATGTTAGGGGTTGTCCACCCCTAAATTTTTTATTTTATTTTTTGGATAATTTTTATTTTTTTTAATTTTTTAGGATACAGCATTAAAAAATACATACAACCCTAAATTTTCACCCCTCTATGATCAACCCTTATTTTTTAATAGCCATTTTAGTAATTTAATCATTTTTCCTCTCCGGTCGAAAATTGATCAATCATCATTTAATTAGTTATCCCCGCTAGATGTTTACCGTTGTCACCTCTCATCCAGCAAACATCACGGAGTAGGGATGAGTGGTTTCCCGGATGGTTTAGATTCACAATTAGAACCGGTAGGTGGCGGTGAGATCGGGTTCTGGAATCCTCCTAATCACCTGGAGCGATTTTGGTGATTTTATATTTGTGTGTTTGAGTTGGTACCCGGATGGTTTAGATTCGCAATTAGAACCGGTAGGTGACTCTGGGATCGGGTTCTAGAAATTTATTTTTTAAAGGCAGGACAACGTCTGCCGGGGCCGCTAGTAAACTATAAGTGTGTGAAATTTCATACACCGCCGTTTTTCGCATTTTCGTAAAAAGGGGTACAGAATTTTTGCTTCACGTATTAATATATATATAAGTAGATAAAGAAGCATTCAAAGTTTCTCTAACTGTCTATGAATAAGACCGTAAATCTTTAAATAAAATGGTTTTGTAGTTTAAATATTCTGAGATACTACAAGATATTATATGTTTTAGATTTTAAATTTATTTAATTATAGCCTATACAAATTAATATTAATTAAAAATCTAAAATATCCTATAAATAAACCTAACTTAAAAATATATATACAATAGTAAAAAAAAACTAATATTAAAATAAAACCTATATTAAAGCCCGTCCAGCCCCACCAGACCACTGTCGCTGGGCATTGTACCTAGAAGGCTGGCAGCATTACCTCGCTGGATACAAAGGCTAATCCTTTGAGCGAGGTAAGCTCCAGCCTTCCGGTCTCCTGTTTTGTCCATTAGGCGTTTTTTAATTATTTTAAATAATTTGTGGGCACTTGGCCCCCATGGGCCCAAAGTCTCCACCCCAAACGGCTCAAATATGTAACCTGTTCCAAGGGTTACATATTTGAGCCGTTTGAGGTTTTCGGCAGAAGTGGCAGTGCGACCGGCCCCAACTTTGGACTCCTGGAGATGAGAAGGCGCCAGTGTATCGACACAGGTAACGTCCCACACAAGCGGCCTTCCCAAGCTCCAGGGAATTAAAGTCATACCGTCGGGCCTCTTGCCATCGTCGCGGATCAGGCCGTTCGGTTCGAGAACGGCTGGCACGTCGGCGCTGACAAGAGCCCGACGTATCGTTGAGGCCGGCATTTAAATTGATTTTAATTCAGATCACGAAAAATCGTGCACAGCGGAAATTTGCGAATTGTCTTACTTTGACATCGTGAACAATACATCATTTCATTTATCCGTGCAAGAATGACATGATAACAACTATGCAACTAAATAAATGTAAAAAGAACAACAGTGTCTGCCTCGCCTCACGCACCGCTTAAATACTATAAATTATTCGAAAGTACCATCAATTATATTGTTACGACCTAGACGCCGACAAAGACAAATTCACACCTGCATACCTGTAGAAACCATCCGTGCAGGAACGGAGAAAGAATACAATTTCCTGCGGCCGGGCGGCCTGTCGTAAGAGGCGACTTAACAACCCACAGCCAGGTGGTAGGGCGTTTGCCCGACTGGATGGCTAACACCCCTGGTCTAAAGTATGTCGCCATAACAACCTCCGAGTTATGTTCCGGCATTAGTGACCAGGTTCCAGTTTCCCCTAAGAGAGCAGCAGCGCATTTGTAGCACCTTTGGTGTTGCAAATACCCATAGGTGATGGTAACCGCTTTCCATTAAGTGGGCCCGTCTGCCCGTCTGCTGATCTCCTGCAATAAAAAAAAATCACTTTGGTGGAGGTTGCTGCCAAAGCGTAAAACCTCCGTGTTACGTATATTAGATTTTCATAATAAAAAAATTTTTAGACGAGTATCATTGTGTAACAAATTTCCATCGTTTAAAATTGCAGCGCCGATAGAACATTGTAGTACATACATACATACATAACTTCACGCCAGTTCCCTTGCGGGGTAGGCACGAACAACAGAGCGCCATTTAGGCTTATTCTTACACACCTCACTTGCTTCTTTGACATTCATAACTCTTGTCATACACGCTCGTCTGTTCTTAAGGCTCCTGACATCACCTTCTGCTAGTACACGATCAATTTGATCATGGAAAGATAAATGGACATTGAACATTGTAGTCATGTGTAAAATTACACGCATAAACTCCATATGAACAATATACTGCTATAGGACAAAGGAAAACACAATAACATGCTGTTAAAGACGCAATAAATCGAAAAAATAAATGATATTTGTAAAACAAGCCAAAGTTCAGTTAATCACGGCTCGTGTTACAACGCAAAAAGCGAAAACTAAACAACTGAGACAATGGCCTATTATGGATTAGCCAGATTATCAACATTTGTTCCAAGGAGGCAAAGAGCTTTGGCCCTACTACGAGAACTAGAAGTCGATAGTCACGTTCTCACTTTTTATAACCCACTTGTATAATAATCCCCAATCAACACATTGTTACAACAATTAAACAATCAAATATAACACCACACAAAGTCACAAACACACAACCAACAACAAAACATACACACATACTCACACCAACACGCACTACCACCGCATTGCATTACACGCACACTTCACAAACAAACCAAGACACACAGAGCCTAAAAATTAATAACCCAGACACAGAAACGAAATAACAGCACACATGACACTAGTTAGGAAAATAAATATACGTATAGATATAAGGGACACAACACAACATCAGCATGTAACAGATATACTCTACATTAGTACTAGTTTAGTATTAAAATTAGAATAAATTAATATAATAAGTTATTCGTAAGGTACACCACAATACAAACATCATTGAATGAATGTCACACACAATAACAAAAATAACCAATAAGCGTGTATAAATTCTAAAAAGGTGATGTCAGGAGCCTTAAGAACAGACGAGCTTGCATGACAAGAGTTATGAATGTCAAAGAGGCAAGTGAGGTGTGTAAGAATAAGCCTAAATGGCACTCTGTTTTTCATGCCTACCCCGCAAGGGAACTGGCGTGAAGTTATGTATGTATGTATGTATGTAAATTCTAAAAACTTTCTTCTCAATGAAGTTGTAAAAAATGTTACGGAACTCGAGTCCGTAGAGTTGTTAAAAAAAACCACTTGTATTATTTAACTTAATAAACAAAATTGTAATTACAACCCCCGTGCTTTCATATGTGTAGGTGTCATAAGCGAATTTTATTTATTTACTAGTATCTGCCAGCGAAACTTAATTTGCCTCGTTGCCATAACGACGATGTATTTGTCAGTAAATTGCAATCTCGGCACCTTTTCGCTATATTCCTCTATTCCATAGAAACGACGGCATTTATCGGAATAAAAAGTATCCTAAGCACTAACTAGGGACATAAGCTCCGCCCTTTTCATAGCAAACGCAGTACTTGCATATGGCGGTTTCAGAAAAACGCGGTAAACATATCTTTTGATATCTAAACATTATGTAACTTTTTAGTGTATCTATAAAACAATAAAAAAATCAAGCTTTATGTGCGAGTATAGATTAGATTAGAGCTTAAGGATAACAATTCTGCAAACAATGAAAAACTTAAAAATGCCAATTACTGGAAGTGCAATAAGTTAGTAAGTTAGAGTTATTACTGTCGAATTTTATTCAAATTCATTCAGTAGTTTTCACGTCATGCTCTAGCAAATAGGTAGGGAGAAAATAATTCTAAAAGTTGCATCTTTGAAATCTCCCGGTCCGATTTAGGCTCTTTTGTACATACATAGCCTCACGCCAGTTCCCTTGCGGGGTAGGCACGAACAACACAGCGCCATTCAGGCTTATTCTTACACACCTCACTCACTTCTTTGAAATTCATAGCTCTTATCATGCACGCTCGTCTGTTCTTAAGGCTCCTGACATCACCTTTTGTTAGTCTACGATCAACTTGATCATGGAAGGTGTGTCGTGGCCTTCCACGACTTCTGCATCCATCCACTTTTGCATTGTATATCTGTTTAGTAATTCTTTCGTCATGCATTCTTTCCAGGCTCTTTTGTCTTTTTTAAATTAATTGTACAAACTGACGTGACTGATGAAACCCTGAACAGAGTATAATATATGATAGATATTTAAAAAAAATATATGAATCTGAAACGTAACTTATTAGAAGTTTATGTTTTAACAGATTTGTCTTAAATATTTGATAATAACATTTGAGTTCTGGTTATATCTCATTTTATCTTTAAGAGCCGAATTAAGGACCGAATGCTAACGCAAATTATTAACTATCGTATTGCTTTCAGCGACCAATAGTAGTGGTTCAAGTATCATAGCATAACAAACCTTATGTACGAATGCGTAGTGGTCTCACACTTCTGTAATAGCATTATTTAATAAACATAATTGTATTTGTAGTACAGTACTGGTTTTGTAAATTAATTAATTACACAATAATAAGGGTATTAATTAGTACTATATGATATAAGTGAGATCCTTAGATAGGCTGAAATATTAAAAATCTTACAATATTACGTCTTATCTATACATGGAATAATTTTTTGACATTTTAATTTATTTGGAGTTATAAATTAAACTAATAATATATACCTATATACAAACAAAACGAAAGAGAGTTGGTCTGAAAGAGAGTGTCGGGGTGAAGGTAAGGAAGGGCATGTGGAAAGAATGCATGATGACAGAATGACAAAACAGATATACAATGCAAAAGTGGATGGATGCAGAAGTCGTGGAAGGCCACGATACACCTTCCATGATCAAATCGATCGTGTACTAGTAAAAGGTGATGTCAGGAGCCTTAAGAACAGACGAGCGTGCATGACAAGAGTTATGAATGTCAAAGAAGCAAGTGAGGTGTGTAAGAATAAGCCTAAACGGCGCTCTGTTGTTCGTGCCTACCCCGCAAAGGAACTGGCGTGAAGTTATGTATGTATGTATCTTTCTTTTCTTTCACCATATCCCAATTACTTGGGGTCGGCACAATATGTCTTTTCCTTCCACACTCTTCTATTCTGACATACCTCTTCTGTCACACCGCATGTCATCATGTCATCCTTCACACAATCCATCCATCTTTTTTTTGGTCTACCTTTAAATTTGTACCCATCGATCTTGTAGTATAACATTCTTTTTGTCACGTGACTTTCATCCCTCCTCATTATATGCCCATACCAACTTAATCTTCTGCCTCTCAATTTTTAAGTCACAGGTGCAACTTTCAAAGATCCCCTTATGTACTCATTTCTCACCTTATCCATTCTTGTAACACCACACATCCATCTCAACATTCTCATCTCTGCTGAGTGGAGACGTTTGCAGTTTATCACTTTAGTGGCCCAACATAATAATATGTATGTATGTATATACAAACTAAAATCTTCTAATATATAAAATTCTCGTGTCGCGGTGTTTGTTGCCAAACTCCTCCGAAACGGGTGAATCGATTTGTATGAAATTTTGTGTGCATGTCGGGTAGGTCTGAGAATCGGGCAATATTTATTTTTCATACCCCTAAGTGATAAGGGTGACCTACACATGACCTAAATATTTTATTTTTATTTATTTGACAAAATTTATTTATTTTAATTTATTTATGATTTGGCATTAAAAAATACGTACAACCCTAATTATTCACCTTTCTACCACCAACCCCAATTTTTTGATAGCGATATTAGTACTTTAATAATTTTCTACTCTCGGCAGTCGATAATTTATCAGTTATTCCCGCCAGGCATCTACTAGTGTCATTTCTCACCCCGTAAACAGCACGGGGCAGGGATGAGAACTAAACCGGTGCTGCAATGGGGTTCTAGATTTTTATTTTTCAAGGGCAGGACAGCGTCTGCCGGATACAGCTAGTTAATTTTAATGTTTTATCCGTGCAGGAACGGAGAAAGAATACAATTTCCTGCGGCCGGGCGGCCTGTCGTAAGAGGCGACTTAATAACCCACAGCCAGGTGGTAGGGCGTTTGCCCGACTGGATGGCTACCACCCCTGGTCTAAAGTATGTCGCCATAACAACCTTGAGTTGTGTTCCGGCATTAGTGACCAGGTTCCAGTCTCCCTTAAGAGAGCAGCAGCGCATTTGTAGCAACTTTGGTGTTGTAAATGTCTATAGGCGATGGTAATCGCTTTCCATTGAGTGGGCCGTCTGCCTGTCTGCTGATCTGTAATAAAAAAAAATATACGTGGGTTTCAATTATATACATACAGATATGATTTTTTAAATAATGGTTTTGTCTATTTCGTTTAGAAATTACAAGCATTGTAAATTAAAATAACAGCCCCTAAAGCCGACCGGTGTGAACGACATAGCATTATCCAAATCCGCCATTTTGATTTAAAACGAGTGAAAATTACTTAATGGCCTTTAAAAGTAAATCACAGCACGTTGTAAATTGTCAAAAGTTAACGATTGTATCTTGGCCTTTCAATAAATAGTAGGATATAGAAGAGGCAGATCTTATAACGATGGTGTATCAGCCACTCTGTACTGTGTGTTGAATAAGAAGAAAAATAAAGGAATGCATGACACTGGAGTTTTATGTAACTATAAAATAACTAGCTGACCCGGCAAACTTCGTACCGCCTCAGAATCAATAAATAAAAAATCGTTCATTTCTGAACGACGGGACGAACATCAAACGTTTGACATTCAAAATAAAAAAATGAAAAAATCTTGACTTTAAATTTATTTGATTTTTGAACGACTTTTAGATTTAATTGATTTCTAAACGACGGGACGGACATCAAATGTTTGACGGAGTTTTTGGCGGGAACTGAAAGGAGATGTTGTGCTGTGCAGTTTCATTTTCTAAAAATGTGTAAAATTACTCTATAATGAACAATTGTTGTAGGATATTGCCAGTTTTTGAGTAGTAATTATGTGTTTTGTGAAAAATGTTAACTGTATAGTCAAATGTATTGCCAGGTAGGGCATTTGCCCGACTGGATGGCTACCACACCTGGTCTAAAGTATGTCGCCGTAACAACCTTGAGTTGTGTTCCGACATTAGTGACCAGGTTCCAGTCTTTCTTTAAGAGAGCAGCAGCGCATTTGTAGCAACTTTGGTGTTGCAAATGTCCATAGGCGATGGTAACCGCTTTCCATCAAGTGGGCCGTCTGCCTGTCCGCTGATATCCTGCAATAAAAAAAAAATGTGGCCTTTTGAGTTGGCACAAGAACTCCGATGAATAGCACTAGCTGATTACCTACAGTTCAGCTGTACTACACATAGGCTTAAAAAAGTGAAGAAACTATATTGTGAACTAAGATCTGGCTTAAAGGCCTAGCTGCCAAGCCATAAACCTAAATAAATAATAATCAAATGTTTGACAGGCAGGAATAGTTTCTAAGTGAAAGCGAAATTGTTGTTTTTACTATATCAAGCATTTTTTTCATATTTACTAACCTTTCAAACCTTCCCTGGACTTCCACAAATAATTCAAAACCGAAATCAGCCAAATGAGTCCAGCCGTTCTCGAGACTTTTATAGATATTGTTTTATATTAATCAGCATTGACTGGTGCCATAGTTAACTGAACCATCTATGTCATGTAATGTTAATAATTATGTCAATAATACATACATACATACATAACTTCACGCCAGTTCCCTTGCGGGGTAGGCACGAACAACAGAGCGCCATTTAGGCCCATTATTACACACCTCACTTGCTTCTTTGACATTCATAACATTATTTTGACATTATGTCAATAATACTACTAATAATGTAAATATAAAAACTTTTGGAAAATACATTGATTAAAGTCTTAAGCCCAGCGTCGCGAAATTCAAGCACTAATATAATCACATAACTAAGATACACAATTTCGTAAGTCATCTCTAGAATGTCAGTCGCAAATGTGCGTCTTAATAATTCGCGAGTGCCTATCCAGACAATAATTAGAGGCGGCAGTGAGCTAATACGGTGTTGCGCCGGGTGGCGCCCGGCGGCGCCCTGCCACCGCGGCGCAAATTAATCAAAGGGAAATTCATGCCGACACATGCCATCAAATGATAATGAACTTGTATCATTATTTGCTTCAATTTATAGGAGGCAGCGATAAAGCGTTGTGGCGAACGAAGGTACAAAATACTAGCAACCTGAGTTGGATGTGTTTTTCTAATGGCGCGAGCGGAGCGGGGATAAAAGAGATAGCAGGACTAAGAGCCAGTCGACACTGCGCGTTGCATCGACGCAACGCAAATATTTTGACGCATAGCCGGCCACACAGGCACTGCGACGCCGCAGGGTTACTACATACATACATAACTTCACGCCAGTTCCCTTGTGGGGTAGGCACGAACAACAGAGCGCCATTTAGGCTTATTTTTACACATCTCACTTGCTTCTTTGACATTCATAACCCTTGTCATACACGCTTGTCTGTTCTTAAGGCTCCTGACATCACCTTCTGCTAGTACACGATCAATTTGATCATGGAAGGTGTGTCGTGCACTTTTGCATTGTATATCTAGTGAATCATTCTTTCCACATGCCCGTTACTACGACGCAGTAATAACGCTCCGACGTCGCAGCGGTGACGCACAGTTGCGGCAAGCATTTTATAACGAGAGGCTTCAGAGCCTAAGTCATCGACGTAAGGTCGCCAGTTTGTCGGTATTCTATAGGATACACTTCGGGGAGTGTGCCACGGAATTACATGAATTGGTTCCTCCCTCACCATTCTACCACCGGACAAGCAGACGTACGCACTCACGCCACCGATATATGGTGGAAATACCAACGAAGCGGACGAAACGCTATGCTTCCTCTTTCATCATACGCACCGCTGAAGAGTGGAACTCTTTACCGTCGTCTGTTTTTCCTGAAAAATATAATCTAGGTGTCTTTAAGTCTCGCGTGAACAGGTATCTTCTAGGTAAGCGTGCTCCACCTTAGACTGCATTTCCACCTGACGTCAGGTGCAATGTCAGTCAACGGACAAGGATTTTAGTGAGTTTAAAAAGTCACATACGAAATCTTTTCAATAATCAAGTGCGTTTAATTTTCAAAGTTGACAGTGCCTCATATTACAAATAAAAATTGTAAAGCCGCGTTCAGACATCTCACACATATATACACATTTTAAATAATACACAATATATGTCTTATACTCAGTTTACAGAAGATCGTAGCGCCTGGCGAATAGCAGGATCTAATACTTTCAACAACTCAGAAGGGTTTATGGCAATAAAAGAACAGCAATTGGTCTTATCCGTGCAGGAACGGAGAAAGAATACAATTTCCTGCCGCCCGGCGGCCTGTCGTAAGAGGCGACAAAACAACCCACAGCCAGGTGGTAGGGCATTTGCCCGACTGGATGGCGACCACCCCTGCTCTAGAGTATGTCGCTATAACAACCTTGTGTTGTGTTCCGGCATTAGTGACCAGGTTCCAGTGTCCCTTAAGAGAGCAGCAGCGCATTTGCAGCACCGTTGGTGTTGCAAATGTCTATAGGCGATGGTAACCGCTTTCTACCAAGTGGGCCGTCTGCCTGTCTGCTGAACTCCTGCAATAAAAAAATAAAAAAAAAATACTTATAATCAGAGAACCTCAGGGTTTAAGAACATTTACCATCCAGTGACTACACATTCGACAAACATTTTTAGATTACCTCGCCATCCCTCCAACAATTTTACAGTATAAGAAACTTAGCAAATTGGGACAACCGACAGCGGATTGAAGTGATTGATAAACCATTTTAATTAAATAGGCTATGAATGACAAGAATTTATTACATTATTGTTTGGAAAGTTTAGATAATATTTTATATAAAATAAATCAAATAGTAAAAAAATCTATCGCACTTGCCAACATGAAAATAAAATGTAGTGAATACCGTCTATATACAATTGAGAGATTTTGAATTGTAATCTGCACAATTACCACATCATGTTAGGGATGAATATTTTTAAATAAAATTATGGTAAATTATAGACAACTTTTATACAAACCAGGCGCTAATCACAAAATAAATAAAAATATAACATTATTATTCAATTAAGGAAATAACCGATTGTATCATTTAAAAATAAGAGGTTACATAAAATTAATTATTAGCCTTAAAAAGAATGACATGACAACAACTATGCAACTAAATAAATGTAACAAGAACAACAGTGTCTGCCTCGCCTCACGCACCGCTTAAATACTATAAAGTACTCGAAAGTACCATCAATTATATTGTTACGACCTAGACGCCGACAAAGACAAATTCACACTTGCATACCTGTAGAAACCATCCGTGCAGGAACGGAGAAAGGATACAATTTCCTGCGGCCGGGCGGCCTGTCGTAAGAGGCGGCTTAACAACCCACAGCCAGGTGGTAGGGCATTTGCCTGACTGGATGGCTACCACCCCTGGTCTAGAGCATGTCGCCATAACAACCTTGAGTTGTGTTCCGGCATTAGTGACCAGGTTCCAGTTTCCCTCAAGAGAGCAGCAGCCGTTTTCCACCAAATGGGCCGTCTGCCTGTCTGCTGATCTCCTGCAATAAAAAAAAGAGACACATTTTATTACCTTTCGGCATTTGGACTTCTTTTCTTTATTTTGTGTTTAAAATTTGTGATTAGAAAACAGCCCATTGTGTATTGTAATCGTTTATGGCAGTCATTAGCCAGGTGTGTCCGATTTAAAGTACAAATTGATTCTAGGAAATTCCGCCCACGCGACCGCGCAGACATATTGCATCTGTGCAGTATGAAGCAAAGCCTCGATTGAGGGACGAGGCAGTCGAGCGAGAACCACGATCAAGGCGGACGTGTGTACATTCAGTAATCTATTTAGTAACGGACTTTGCGCGTGTTATTGAATTACGATCTTCTGCATTACGTTTGGATAAGTTGTGTTCGGTTATATTTGTACCTCTGTTATACATATTTCTAATATAGTTCTAATAAACTTTATAATAATTCCAATGACATTTTAATTCGAGTCCTGCGACTCGTAACAATATGTTCGCAATCTAAAATGTCCAGAAACTTGTTAATACCTGTTACAAGCACCACCAAAACGGTTAGTTTATATAACAGTATCGTATTTACTAACTAAACTTTTTATCCCCTGCAACAGATCAAAAAACATCTGCCTTAAAATAACTATTGTTTCGTGATACCTAAAACATAATCTATTAAATTATGACATCATCATACCAGTAATTACTACAACCGTAGTTTCATAAGGTGATGTCAGTAGCCTTAAGAACAGACGAGCGTGCATGACGAGAGCTATGAATATCAAAGAAGCAAGTGAGGTGTGTAAGAATAAGCATGAATGGCGCTCTATTGTTCGTGCCTACCCCGCAAGGGAACTGGCGTGAAATTATGTATGTATGTAGTTTCATAGAATAGAATAGAAAACACTTTATTGTTCACCAAATAAACAGTTACAGAAAGAATAATTACAATAATTTAAGCGCAAAACAAAAGGCGGCCTTATCGCTTAAAGCGATCTCTTCCAGGCAACCTGACTGAGGGGATAATTTTAACAGTTTATGTCTAGGTATCATTAAATTAAAAAGAAGTAAAATAAACAAGGAAAAATCAGTAAAATGTCGACAGTAAACAACAAACTTAAGATTAGTAAAATACATATTATGAACTTTGACATTTTTTTTTAAATATGGCAAGTGATTTAGATTTTCTGACATCTACGGGCCAAGAATTCCAAAGGCAAACAGCCTGCACAGTTAAGATGTTGGAGTAAAATGTTGATGAACATGCAGGTGCCTTTAAGAGGAGGTTATTAGAGGAGCGCAAACCGAAGGTGTGTGATGTATGAAGGAAGTTGAAACATTCTTTAAGCCTAACACACAAAGAGCCTAAAAATTAATAACTCAGGCACAGAAAAGAAAAAAAAACAACACATGGCACTAGATAGGACAATATATATATAAGTATAGATATAAGGCCCACACTGCACATGCACTTCCTCACAACACCAGCATGTAACAGATACACTCTACATTAGTATAAGTTTAGTATTCAAACTAGAATAAATTAATATAATAAGTTATTCGTAAGATACATACACCTCAACACAAAAATCAATAAATTAATGTCACACACAAGAACCAAAATAACTAATAAGCGTGTTAAATTCAAAAAATTAAATCTAGAAATGAAGTTGTAAAAAAGGGTACGGAACTCGAATCCGTAGAGTTGTTAATAAAAAAAAAACATTCCTTAAGCTTCGTAATATCTCCTATAAATATTATATTAAATGCCATAAACTTAGGTTGCCAATATATGCTATGTTATAATGCACGTGTCGGCGTAAATCACTGCTAATGTAATTATACTACAACAGTGCTTTTATCCGTGCAGGAACGGAGAAAGAATACAATTTCCTGCGGCCAGGAGGTCTGTCGTAAGAGGCGACAAAACAATCCACAGCCAGGTGGTAGAGTATTTGCCCAGCTGGATGGCAACCACCCCTGGTCGAAAGTATGTCGCCGTAACAACCTTGAGTTGTGTTCCGGCATTAATGGCTAGGTTCCAGTCTCCCTTAAGAGAGCAGCAGCAAATTTGTAGCACCTCTGGTGTTGCAAATGTCCATATGCGGTAACCGCTTTCAAATAAAAATATTTTAAAAAAATGTTAAAATACACGTGTCGGCGTAAATTACTGCTAGTTTAATTATACTTGCAACAGTGCTATATCCGCGGGTCGCTTATCCCTTACACCCCGACTTAGCGTATAGAGGTCGGGTGTAAAACAATACGGGGCACAATAGGACCCGTGTACAATTAGTATAAAGGCATTGCTCGCGCCCCGTCGCCGCTTCCGAATATTCATATATCCGATGACAACGCTTTGACATTCATTAATTTTAATGTACTACAAATTGACAACATAGTCCTTACAATCCATCTATCGATCCTAAGGAAAAGTGAGCGGCTGACTGGTCGCTGACTATCTATGAGCGGCATAGCGGTCGCTAACTCAATGTTGAGTTAGCAGCGAACTGTAGCGTTTTAGCCGCAAAGCGCTTGCGAACTTTTGGGAGGGAAGGTAAACGGTTAATCATAAATTTGATAATTTACGTTCTAAATATGAATTAACTAAGCAACTAAACCTTAATCATTATTTAAAAATTTCTCATTCATAAACAAAATTTTTAAATTAGACGAACGTAATTATTTATTTCATAAATATAACAAATAAGATCAATATTTGTAATAGCCGGATTAATTAAATCTCACACAATAATAAGCCCACTCACTAGTGTGCTACTACGACACGTGCATCAGACCAAAGCCATAGTGAGACTACACCCGACCACAGTCGGAGTGGGAATGTTTTCTCATCGTTTCGTCCGCACGCTTTTATATTCGCCGAGTAGTAAGATAATGGATTCAAACTACCCTCTATTATTATTTTGTCATAAAATAAACTCCTTAAAATATCCAATAATCTAATACTTCATCAATCAATCAATTTCATCCGTGCAGGAACGGAGAAAGAATACAATTTCCTGCGGCCAGGCGGCCTGTAGTAAGAAGCGACAAAACAACCCACAGCCAAGTGGTAGGGCATTTGCCCGACTGGATGGCTACCACCCCTGGTCTAGAGTATGCCGCTATATCAACCTTGTGTTGTGATTTTTTTTTTTACTCCTTCAGCTCAGGCGAACAAGATATGCCCGAGTCAGATACTATTTTTATTCTACTTTTGAGGTATATATATTACTACAGGGGTAAGTTAGGAATAGGGTAGGAATTCTAACATAGAGATACTTTTATACTAATGTTATATTTTACTTATATTGGTTACTTATATATTTATTTTATTTACCTATATACCCATATACCCGCCCGCATTGCCTCTCGAATCCAGCACCACCTACACGATTTGTGTTTGTGCAGGCCGTGCTAAACCGGGGAAATGATCGGTCACGTATATATCTGTATAGATTAATATATGTATATATGTCTATATATTTATATTACGTATAATACATATCTATAGTATTGGTTTGGACATGGTTGGTTGGGGGGGTCATGGGATGTTCTGACTCTTTATTTATTATTATTTTCTATACAGTGTTCTTATTTCTATTTATATCTAATACATTCAGGTGTTTATTTCTATGCTTTATTACAATTTCCTAACTTGGTTTCCAAAGAGTATGCTGTCTTCATTTAGGCCTTGTGTTGTGTTGCGGCTTAGTGACCAGGTTCCAGTCTCCCTTAAGAGAGCAGCAGCGCATTTGTAGCACCTTTGGTGTTACAAACGTCCATAGGCGATAGTAACCGCTTTCCATCAAGTGGGCCGTCTGCCTGTCTGCTGAACTCCTGCAATAAAATAAAACTTATAACCAAATTTTGCAATAAGAATTCGTAGTTTAATCCAAAGGCAGTATTCAAATTACATATATATATATAGATACAATATATCTGCCTTTGATGCAAACCCAACCGTGCATTGCCCAAGGCATACCCACATAAACGGTATACAGTGTTAAACGGACAAATCAACATTTGCTTTAGACTGTTGTGGGAACGTTATCGGAATCTGACATCAGATACGTCTTGTGTACTCATGTATAACGTACGTGTTTCGGTCTCGAGATTTGACTAAATGTATATGACATGCAAGATATATAGGAAGATTGTAGGTAGTGTATTCGCTATTGGGGAGAAAATCAAAGGAATGTTAAGGTGGTTTGGATATGTAAAAAGAATGGATAAGAGTAGACTCACAAGACAGGTGTATGACAGTATTGTGAATGGTAGAGTTGTTGCCGGTAGACGAGACGAACACACCATGATCAAAGATCAGAAGTGTTAAAGAGAGGTCAGGTAAAAACATCTCAAATAAACGTGCATGTATTAAGAGGTTAATGGTAGTAAGTGAAGTGAAACTTGTTTGTCAGGATCGACGCAAGTGAAGATCCATAGTCTCTGCCTACCCTCATGGGAAACAGGCGTGATATTATGTATGTACAATTGTACATAGCTGGGCACCGTTAATCAAATAGTTAACTTTGTTAATTGCTAATCCGTTATTGAAAAAGTTAACTTCGTTAAAAGTTAAAGCGTTACATGTCAGAAAATTTAACTCAAGTTAACGTTAATCATTAATCCGTTAACACGTGATAAAAATTGCATGTTTTTATCAAAACTGTTGGTTTTGGAAGTAAACAGATTAGAAACAAAAAAAGACGGGTATAATTATTAGTATTTACCATAGGCATGTTGACAAACAATGTTTTTTCATTCATTTGGATCAAGGTTTAGAAATTATTTTATTAAGATAGACTAGTTGCGTTCTGGACAAACAAACACTAATTAGACGAATTAATTTTAAGACGATTTGATAGTAATACAATGACAATTGCTATTTAGACGAATTGCTACATAAACCACTTACATCTTAGACGAAACGATACTAGCTCGTCCAATTTATCTGTCAATTTAGTCATCTGGCATAATATGAATATTCCCCTTCATAAACATTAATATCTTTAAGTTCTCATCTGAAAGCGAGGCTCGTTTCGGCTGTAGTATATCCTTGCCCGTGGAGAAAAGACGTTCAACTGCAGCGCTTAAGGGTATAGCATAATTTAATTGAATAAACAGATTTGCGAATATCTGTTCCCCGAGGAATGCCGCATCGTTTAACGAGTCTTTCGACTTTATATCTAGCCACATTTTGAAGAGATTTTGAGCTTTGCTCTTTTAAGGTTTATTGCTGGATTAACGATTAATAGACTTTGGGAAATTTAACGAACGTTAACGAGTCCGTTAACATATTTTTAAGTTAATCCGTTACTCGAATACTTCGTTAATTAATTATTTATTATTATTAATTAATTATTATTATTAATTAATTATTATTATTATTATTATTATTAACGATTAACGGATTAACGATTTAATGCCCAGCTATATGTATGTATATATTCGCTATTCACTACACTTTCAATAATAACATGTGTAGATGTATTATCATAAAAGAAATGTACTAGGAGTTATAATCGATACTACGATACAAATGTAAAGGTATACCAAAAGAGATATGGATGCATTGTGTGAAGAATGATACGATGATTTGTGGTGTGACAGAGGACGTATATCAGAATAGAGAAGTGTGGAAGGAAAAGCCATATTGTGTCGACCCCAAATAATTAGGAGAAGTTGAAAGAAAAGTAAGAGAAAGAGAGAAGGCAAGAGAAGACAAAAGCAGATAAAAATATTTCCCAAAATTTTATTAAAATAAAAAATAAGGTTGTCAACAGTTCCTGTGGCAAGCGTTGAGGCAGTGGAGGCGATGAGCCCGCACCTATTGCGATGGCTCTCGCGGAAACGCGGGACCCTGACCTTCAGAATGACACAGATACTAACCGGGCATGGGTGCCTCGATAAGTATCTGAATCATATCGCGGGCTACCTACCTTCCCCTCAATGTCACCAATGTGGCGCACAAGACACTGCGTTTCGTACGCTGGTCGAATGCGCGGCATGGACACCGCAGAGATTTAAACTCAAGACCGTCGTAGGTCAGATCGAGTCGCTGGGCAGTTTGATGCAAGCCATGTTACGTAGCGACGATCATTGGGTGGGTGCGTCCAATTTCTGCGAAGCAGTGATGTCTTATATACGCAAGATCTCCTCCCGTAATGCCGTTGCAGGGGCCCTTCAGCATCTAGGGAGTGGAGGAGTCATCCCCCTCTTGACGAAGTGAGTCAGTCCTGCTTCCCGGGGCATTCTCAAGCATTGCTGCGCTAGGATCAGCGACATAGGCGTAACTAGGTTCTAAGTCTCTTTGGTTTAGTGGAGTATTGGGTAGCAAGTCTCCACACATGCCGGCGATTGATTCTGATGGAAACTAGTGGCTTCACCTCTCATCGCTTTGGTCTAATCCCTAGCAAACGACTCTGTAGTGTGCGAAACGCATTTACCCCACTTCAAAAAAAAAACTTGCCAACAGTGAAAGAATTTTTCAAATCGGTTCAGTAGTTTCGGAGCCTATTCAATGCAAACAAACAATCAAATCCTTCCTCTTTATAATATTAGTATAGATATACATCTGAATCCGGACAGATTTCTATCTCAGAACTATTATGTTACAGAAAACAAAAGCAAGTTTCTAATTAAACCAAAGTGCAGTATGGCGTTTCTATTGCTATAAATGTACAATATCTTAAAGTGGTCTATATATGGGTTCAAGGATTGTACGTACAAACGTACTAACATACTACGTTTTATATACATAGTTCCAGTTGAAGCGCTCGTACAATCCGAACGCAGTTTTACTAGGAATCGCACAATGGAGTGGACGTGCAATATTTGATCATATAGAAATTCATTTTTTTGGACGGTGTGGAAGGAATTTTAATGAAAAATTCTTGCAAAATTACGTTCTATTATACACGCTGCTAATATTGTTATGATGTAATTTTAATATTTGTTTTAAAACTAAGCAAAGAATTAGCTTCTTTTTGTTGTATGAGTTCAACAGACAGGCAGACGGCCCATTTGATGGAAAGCGGTTACCATCGCCTACAGACATTTGCAACACCAAAGGTGCAAATGCGCTGCTGCTCTCGTAACGGAGACTGGAACCTGGTCACAAATACCGGAACACAACTCAATGTTGCTACGGCGGCTTACTCTAGACCAGGGGTGGTAGCCATCCAGTCGGGCACATACCCTACCACCTGGCAAAAAAGTAAAATAATATACGTATATTGTTATGATTATATATTTTTATGAGAGTCGTGATAGCTTAATGTTTAACGCCTTCGCGTCTTAAACTCAAAGGGCGTGGGTTCGAATCCTAGCCGGAAAATCCGTACCACTTAGATATTTTTCTAATCTAATATGCATATTGTTATAAACCTTCAAATCGAGATAACTGATATGTCAAACCCGCTAATTAGTTTTAGGTAGATGAATAGCGCTGGTCTTAGATTTTTAGCAATACACTAAATCAGAGTCCAACTTATGGACTTTTTCCCAACCATAATTATTTGACTCACCGTATACGTTCATAGGATATCTCAAAAAGTTCATTTTAATAAACAGTCGAGATTTTTCCACATATGCACAATCCTTTTTTATTAATGCAGTTTATATTCTACACTCCAACTATTAATTAAAAACTACTTACTCTGTGTTATAAATATCTAAAAATCACTACCATTTTTACCATACAATTGCGAGATTATTTACAACAGTTTAATACGCAATTTATGGCTTGGTGGTACTTGTGGACATTTGCAACACCAAAGATGTCACCAATGTTCTGCTGGTCTTACAGCGAGATTGGAACATCGTGGGTGTAACTACATTTTAACTCTCACGCTCTTCCTGCCACAAGCGCGGGGCACATGGGAGGAGGGTGGTTTTAGTGGAGTATTCCGGTGGCTATTCGTGGCTTCACCTCTCATCGCTTTGTTCCAATCTCTAGCAAACAACCCGAAACGCATTTCCCCCCCCTCAAAAAAAAAAGACTGGAGCATGGGCACTGATAGCGGAACACACCTCAAGATTTATATGGTGGCATATTCTAAACCTATCCTGCATTCTACCAATATACCTTGTACCCACCAATTCCCAACCACAACCAACCTAACCCAACAAATCCCAAGTAGTAAAAAAAATATATTTTGTTCTAGAATAAGTAGTAAAATATAAGTTTAATGCATGTAATAAAGAGAGCAATAAAGATAAAAGAAACGATAACTCCGTCATGCCATAAGATGGAGAGACCGGGCGACAAAAAAAACCTACCCTGCAACCTGGCTGTGCGATATTTCGTCGCCTCTTACAAGAGGCCGCCCGGCAACAGTAATTAGTATTATTTAAAATAGATCTTTAAAATGAATTAATTATTAACTGGCCAAAATTCTGCTATAATTCACCACTGTGTACAGTCGAGCACTATAGTAACACTCGCCCCGGAACTCCTCCGGCCGGGCCAATTAATTACCGCACGCCTGTACCTCGTCGATTTAACACGTAAACGGGTGCGTTCGCAATTTGCACTCGCGCCGATTAGTTTCTATTAAACTTTAGTTTCTACTGTACACTACCTAATAGTCTAGTACTTACTAGTACTACTAACTTACTCTACATTCTAAATATGTATGGATTTAAAGAACTGTATACTCAAAAGAACATTACAGTTCACTTATATGAGATACAAAAGTTTAACCATACATACATAACTTCACGCCACTTCCCTTGCGGGGTAGGCACGAACAACAGAGCGCCATTTAGGCTTATTCTTACACACCTCACTTGCTTCTTTAACATTCATAACTCTTGTCATGCACGCTCGTCTGTTCTTAAGGCTCCTGACATCACCTTCTGCTAGTACACAATCAATTTGATCATGGCAGGTGTGAAGCGAGTAGACAGATAAAAAATAATAATAATGTTACGAGTTAACGGGACTCGAATTAAAATGCCGTTAGAATTATTATAGAGTTTATTAGAACTATACTAACACGTATAACACAGGTACCAATATAACCGAACACAACAAATCCAAACGTAATGCAGAAGATCGTAATTCAATAAAACGCGCAAAGTCCGTCATTATTAGATTCCCGAATGTACACACTTCACGACCGTATCGTAGATGTAGCTTAACTGACCCCTCTCTCAATCAGGCGGTCGTTTTATACTTCACAAATGCAAATGTGCCCGCCCGGAAACATCCACACAATTTCCTAGAATTAGCTTGTAATTGTAATCCGCAACACCTGACTAATGATGCTCCTGAGCGGCCGTAAACGAGTACAATAGGACAATTGGCTGTTCTCCACAATAACTAGAAACGTATGCCAATAAATAATTAAACAAAAGAAGACGATCATAAAAAGATTACAATCAGTTCAAATGCCGACAGGTAATAAAATGTGTTTTTATAGATCTGTACGTGGAATTTATGTTTGGCGGTGCTAAGTTGTAACAATAATAAATAGGTGAACAAAGAAACATAATAATTAGATATTCTGAGTAGTCTCCTGTAAATAATTAATATTTTTTATATTAAATTTTTGAAATATAATTTTTCAATTTCCTTTTATAGGAATTTATATTTTTACACGTCTTTACTTCATTTGGTAATTTTTTTATTTTTTTATTGCAGGAGATCAGCAGACAGGCAGACGACCCACTTGATGGAAAGCGGTTACCATCGCCTATGGACATTTGCAACACCAAAGTTGCTACAAATGCACTGCTGCTCTCTTAAGGGAGACTGGAACCTGGTCACTAATGCCGGAACACAACTCAAGGCTGTTATGGCGGCATACTCTAGACCAGGGGTGGTAGCCTACCACCTGGCTTCAACATTCTTTCATATCCATAACTGACATCGGGTATAAATATTATTCATATCCTTAACATCCCCGTTTTAAAAAATCCTTGAAAAAAACCCCACGAAAAAAATAAAATTTCTTCACGCGAAAATGACTGACATATTTCCCAATATTTATAACATAAGTTCCTTAAATAAATTCCCTTGGAAAAAGGGCAGCTTATCCCAACTCCCGGGTAAACGAGGAGATAATGATGACGAATTATGTATCTACAGAAACTGCTAATCACGCTTACTCGACGGCTTAGGGAGTGCTTCGGTTTAGGGGCTTCTTTAACTTGACCGTGTTATTTTTGAGTTGATTACGTGAGGTCATTAGTGAGTGATCTGTCTTGGAGGTTCATAAGCTGCTATTGATTGCTTTATATATTAATAAAGTTGAATGTCTTCGTAGTAAACATGGAATGAGAAAACTAAGGAATGCCGATCACTTATTAACAAGTTGATCGTGTACTAGCAGAAGGTGATGTCAGGAGCCTTAAGAACAGACGAGCGTGCATGACAAGAGTTATGAATGTCAAAGAAGCAATTGAGGCGTGTAAGAATAAGCCTAAACGGCGCTCTGTTGTTCGTGCCTACCCCGTAAGGGAACTGGCGTGAAGTTATGTATGTATGTATATTAGTATATTTTATAATTGTGTATATATTATATCATGTACGTATATATTTATAAGATATTGATTCGGTAGTGAGAATAATGTAACATACGTCTCGTCTTATCAAATTTCTTGTCCATCCAAAGGTTGTCTGGAAGAAATCGCTAAAAGCGATAAGATCGTCTATTGTATTGCAAAATTTTATTTCTGTTAACTGTATCTTTTAAAACAATAAAGCATATTCATTGATTCATTCTTTTTTTTATTGCCGTAGTTTAGCAGACAGGCAGACGGCCCACTTAATGGAAATCGGTTACCATCGCCTATGGACATTTGCAACACCAAAGGTGCTACGAATGCGCTGCTGCTCTCTTAAGGGAGACTGGAACCTGCTCACTAATACCGGAACACAACTCAAGGTTATTATGGCGGCATACTCTAGACCAGGGGTGGTAGCCTACCACCTGGCTTCAACATTCTTTCATATCCATTACTGACACCGGGTATATATATTATTCATATCCTTAACATCCCCGTTTTAAAAAATCCTTGAAAAAAACCCCACGAAAAAAATAAAATTTCTTCACGCAAAAATGACTGACATATTTCCCAATATTTATAACATAAGTTCCTTAAATAAATTCCCTTGGAAAAAGGGCAGCTTATCCCAACTCCCGGGTAAACGAGGAGATAATGATGACGAATTATGTATCTACAGAAACTGCTAATCACGCTTACTCGACGGCTTAGGGAGTGCTTCGCTTTAGGGGCTTCTTTAACTTGACCGTGTTATTTTTGAGTTGATTACGTGAGGTCATTAGTGAGTGATCTGTCTTGGAGGTTCATAAGCTGCTATTGATTGCTTTATATATTAATAAAGTTGAATGTCTTCGTAGTAAACATGGAATGAGAAAACTAAGGAATGCCGATCACTTATTAACAAGTAACTCGTTAACTCTGTAATCACAGTTAGTGTCACTAGCACGTTGTTTTTTTCAGAACATCTCAATCAACGTTACTCACAATTTGTGAGTTGTACTTAGCAAGGTGCTAAGGAGAACTCACAAATTGTGAGTAACGTTCAATTTTGTAAATTTAATTAATTTTGTGAAATAGAGCAATATGACTTTAAGGCTTGCATCAACGCCAAAGTTCTTGAGGATTTTTCAGTATAGATTTTTTGGGCGAAAGCAGAGATTTTATAGACGCAGTCATTTTTCAGATGTATTATTATTTTATTATCATTGAATTATTTGTGTCCTTTTTTATAAAGATGTATATTTTTTTTTATCGTGTTTTGATCAAAATCTAAGAAGTAAAATGGTTTCATGACAATAATTTGGAGGTGATTTGGTGAATTATTTTCTTAACTTAAACAAACTATACAAAAATTACGAGAAAACTACGTTACGTCTCGTATCATGAAGATTTAAGTTAATTTTTTTGGTAAATTATTGATCAGTTAATACTAACGAAAAGTTGTTTCGTTTACACCCCATTTTCGACTTTTTGCGGCATAAGGAGCCTTAAATATATGACTGAATAATAAAACTTTGGCTCTAATAGTATTTATTACTTCAAGAAGTTAGCGAAGTTAGTTAGTTAGTTATGAATGTCAAAGAGGCAAGTGAGGTATGTAAGAATAAGCCTAAATGGCGCTCTGTTGTTCGTGCCTACCCCGCAAGGGAACTGGCGTGAAGTTATGTATGTATGTATGTAAGAAGTTAGCGAAAAGTGATGTGTAATATTCAAATTAAAAATTAAATATAAATTTATTAAGACTTTAAATTGTTGGCCAATTTGATCTAAATACTTTTAGATTATATTTGATTTACTGTCTAGATCAGCCAGTTCAGCGGCGGAAATAGCTGAATTACTCAAGCGGCGCAATATGCAAACCTCGGTGAGAGTTATATGTCTGTGCCGTTTGCTGTTGAAACGCTTGGACCGTGCAGTCCTGAGACCATGAGCCTCTACCAAAATATATTAAACGCTTCAGGGGATCAGGCTGGTGGATACCTCGGAGCCGGACAACTGTTCAGTATCATGATCCAGCGAGATAACGTAGCCAGCTGACGATGATCTAGGCTTAGTATTCTACTTATAGTCTTCAGGGACTGTGGGTAGAATAAAATATAAATAACTTAAGTTTTCTTTTATTGTATTATTTTATAAAAAAAAACTAGCGGCCCCGGCAGACGCTGCCCCTGCTTTTAAAAAATAAAATTCTAGAACCCGATCTCAGAGCCATCTACCTACCGGTTCTAATTGCGAATCTAAACCATCCGGGTACCCACCCACTAAAACACACAAAAACAAAATCACCAAAAACGCTCCAGGTGATTAGGAGGATTCCAGAACCCGATCTCAGCGCCACCTACCGGTTCTAATTGTGAATCTAAAACAGTAATATAATTTATTTTTATTCTAATTCATGATAAAATAAGATTAAAAATCTTGCCAAAAAATTAAAGTTTATAATTAACAAATAAAAAATAGGGGTTGATCGTAGAGGGGTGAAAATTTAGGGTTGTATGTATTTTTTAATGCAACATTATAAAAAAATAAAAATTTTGTCCAAAAATTAAAAAAAATTGTTATAGGTGGACAACACTTATCACTTAGGGGTATGAAAAATAGATAGTAGCTGATTCTCAGACCTACTGAATATGCATATAAAATTTCATAAAACCCGGTCGAGCCGTTTCGGAGGAGTATGGTAACTAACACTGTGACACGCTAAATGGCGCTCTGTTGTTCGTGCCTACCCCGCAAGGGAACTGGCGTGAAGTTATGTATGTATGTATGTACGATTGTCATTCCTAGTGAATATCTTCTGCAATGTAGATTAAGGAATTGCCTGATGAGTATAAAGACTCCTTAACACATGTCGAGTAATACGCGTTTAATATGTGTAGACGTCTCATTCCATATGTTATCACCTCGCGGTGAGGTAGAGGAGCCGGAGAGACCTAGATCTCCGGCTACCAAATGGTGAGGCCAGCCCGCAAAGGGGCCGGCCGCCGTCCGTCCGGGCTGGTGGTGAATGCGCGAGCGAGCCCATAGCCCGGACAAAGGACGCTTGGGATCGGACAGGGGTTTTAGTGGGTATCCCTAACCGCGGCGTGGCAATAGCATCTCACATCTCAACGTGGGGTGCTAGTGCCACCCCGACCTGGCGAATCCCACTCACGGGCCGCGACCTTTCCCCCTCGCGTGGCCTACGGTCCTCAAACGGATTTCCCTGTATAAAAAAAAAAAAAAAAAAAAGGCCGAACCTGTATCCTAGGTGTTAGTTGCTTCCAGTGACGTAATAACTAAATTTTATAACATGTTGTATGTGTATATATATATATATATATATATATATATATATATATATATATACTAGAGTTTACCCCGCGGCTGCGCCGTGGGTCAACCTCTAGTGCGTGTCTCTTGTTTAAAGCGCAAGTAGTACAGGTTACATTGTATTTAATTTTTATCTATTTGCCTCCGAAAGATTCACTTCATTTTATATCGCAAACTATACCACTTGCGTCTATATGTAAACTACATAAATGACAAAACTTGACAAAAATGACAAAATAGATAACATGGACCATGTGGACCAAGTGGACCCAGTGGTCCCAGTGGACCTAGTGGACCAAGTGGACCCAGTGAGTCCAGTGGACCAAGTAGACCCAGTGAGTCCAGTGGACCACGTAGACCCAGTGGTTCAAGTGGACCCAGTGGGCCCAGTAGTCTAAGTGGACCCAGTGGGCCCAGTGGACCCAGTTGACCCAGTAGGCTAAGTGTTCCAAATGGACCCAGTGGACCAAGTGGACCCAGTTGACCAAGTGGACCCAGTGGACCAACTGGACCCAGTAGACAAAGTAGACCCAGTGGACCCAACAGACCTAGTGGACCCAGTGAGTCCAGTGGACCAAGTAGACCCAGTGGATCCAGTGGGCCCAGTGGATCCAGTAGTCTAAGTGGACCCAGTGGGCCCAGTGGACCCAGTTGACCCAGTAGGCTAAGTGTTCCAAGTGGACCCAGTGGACCAAATGGATGAAGTGGACCCATTGGACTAAATGGACCCAGTGGATCCAGTGGACAAAGTGGACCCAGTGGACCCAACTGATCTAGTGGACTAAGTGGACCCAGTAGGTCCAGTGGACCCAGAGTCCAGTGGACCAAGTAGACCCAGTGGACCCAGTGGTTCATATGGACACAGTGGACCCAGTAAACTCAGTGGACCAAATGGACCCAGTGGACCCAGTAGTCTAAGTGGACCCAGTGGGCCCAGTGGACCCATTAGGCTAAGTGTTCCAAATGGACCCAGTGGGCCCAGTAAACTTAGTGGACCAAGAGGACCCAGTGGACCAAGTGGACCAAGTGGACCCAGTGGGCCAAGTGGACCCAGTGGACCAAGGGGACCAAGTGGACACAGTGGTCCAAGTGGACCCAGTGGACCAAGTGGACCCAGTGGACCCAGTAGACCCAGTGGACGAAATCACAAAACCAGTCCTAGTTTCCGGGATAAACTTTACATAAATTTATCCCAAAATGTATCCCATTATCCGGGATAAAAAGTATCCCTTGGCCACTCTCGATATTCAAATTATATATGTACCGAGTTTCAGCCAAATCGGTCCAATAGTCTTTTCATAAAAGGATAACAAACAAAAAGACAAATATATTTTTATCCCGGAAACTATCCCATTTTTCGGGATAAAAAATATCCTATGTTCATTCTAGGAATCGAAAATATATATATACTGAGTTTTAGCCAAATCGGTCCAGTAGTTTTTCCGTGAAAACGGAACAGACAGACAGACAGACAGACAGAGTTACTTTCGCATTTATAATATTAATAGGGACATTAAATATTAATAGGGATAGGGGTAATTTTTATTATACCTATAAACTTGAGAAATGATTAGTTTCTCACTAACACTTTCATTTTAGTTTTATTTTTGCGATAAAAAGAATGGCCAGTGACCTAAATGGCCTAAATGGCCCAAAATCACCGAATTGACTGAAATGGCCAAAATGACCAAAAAGGCCAAAATGATCAAAAAGGCTAAAATGACCGACATGGCCAAAATGATCAAAAAGGCCAAAATGACCGACATGGCCAAAATGATCGAAAAGGCCAAAATTACCGACATGGCCGAAATGGCCAAAATGACCAAAAAGGCCAAAATTAACGACATGGCCAAAAAGGCCAAAATGACCAAAACGGCCAAAATTACCAAAACGGCCAAAATGACCAAAACGGCCAAAATGACTGAAATGGCCAAAAAGGCCAAAATGACCAAAAAGGCCAAAATTAATGACATGGCCAAAATGGCTAAAATGACCAAAAAGGCCAAAATGACCGAAATGGTCAAAAAGGCCAAAATGACCGAAATAACCAAAATTACTAAAATGGCCAAAATGACCAAAAAGGTCAAAATTACCTACATGGCCAAAATGGCTAAAATGACCAAAAAGGCCAAAATGACCGAAATAGCCAAAATGACCAAAATGGCCAAAATGACCGAAATGGCCAAAAAGGCCAAAATGACCGAAATGGCCAAAAAGGCCAAAATTACTAAAATGGCCAAAATGACCAAAAAGGCTAAAATGACCAAAATGGCCAAAATGACTAAAATTACCAAAATGACCAAAAAGGCCAAAATGACCAACATGGCGAAAATCACCAAAAAGGCCAAAATTACTGAAATGACCAAAAAGGCCAAATGACCGAGATGGCCAAAATGGCCAAAATAACCGAAATGGCTAAAATCACCAAAATCACTAAAATGAACAAAAAGGCCAAAATGACTGAAATAACCAAAAAGGCCAAATGACCAAAATGGCCAAAATAACCGAAATGGCTAAAATGACCAAAATGACTAAAATGGCCAAAATGACCAAAATTTCCAAATTAACCAAAATAAATAAAATGGCCTAAATGGCCAAAATGACCGAAAAGGCCAAAATGAAAAGTATCCCATGTCCACCCTCGGTATTTAATTCACATACGTACCGAATTTCAGCCAAATCGGCCCATTAGTTTTTCCGTAAAAGCATAACAAACAAATAGACAAATATATTTTTATCCCGGAAACTATCCCATTTTCCGGGATAAAAAGTATCCTATGTTCATTCTCGGCATCGAAAATATATATATACTGAGTTTCAGCCAAATCGGTCCAGTAGTTTTTGCGTGACGTTCCAAAGACGAAATTCTTGGACTGTGAAGGATTTGCCATAAAAGCAGTATTTTTTTTTTTTTTTTTTTATTGCAGGAGTTCAGCAGACAGGCAGACGGCCCACTAGATGGAAAGCGGTTACCATCGCCTATGGACATTTGCAACAACAAAGGTGCTACAAATGCGCTGCTGCTCTCTTAAAGGAGACTGGAACCTGGTCACTAATGCCGGAACACAACACGAGGTTGTTATGGCGGCATACTCTAGATCAGGGGTGGTCGCCATCCAGTCGAGCAAATACTCTACCACCTGGCTGTGGGTTGTTTAGTCGCCTCTTACGACAGGCCGCCGGGCCGCAGGAAATTGTATTCTTTCTCCGTTCCTGCACGGATAAGATTGTAATGTACTTGAATTTCATTCCATAATTTTGACGTTTAAGAATGAAAGAAAAAAATGATTAAAAAATAGCGACGTAATTCCATTGCTTGTTACTTCCATATCTTGAAAATAAACACATATTTCGAGAATTTTTACGTTGCATTTTCAATTTTTTTTTTATTTTTTTTACCTTTGATCCGTGCAGGAACTGAGAAAGAATACAATTTCCTGCGGCCGGGCGGCCTGTCGTAAGAGGCGACTTAACAACCCACAGCCAGGTGGTAGAGCATTTGCCCGACTGGATGGCTACCACCCCTGGTCTAAAGTATGTCGCCATAACAACCTTGAGTTGTGTTCCGGCATTAGTGACCAGGTTCCAGTCCCCATTAAGAGAGCAGCAGCGCATTTGTAGCAACTTTGTTGTTGCAAATGTCCATAGGCGATGGTAACCGCTTTCCACCAAGTGGGCCGTCTGCCTGTCTGCTGATCTCCTGCAATAAAAAAAAACCAAGGTTTGCACTCAGATTATTGCTGTGTCGGCATAATATCCGACACAACGCTGATTTTCAGTGCAAACCTTTTGGCGTAATACTAAAACGACCCGAATATTTTGTGAATTTAATTTGAAAATAGTAATATGTACATAGAATAAGCAGTATATAATTGTTTTTAACTTAATGATTTTAATAAAAAAATATAACACATGCTTGTCTATATTGTAACATGCTTGTTTGTATATTGCGCATAACAACGTGTATCGATTCATCTTATCGAATATGATCAGATACAGCCGTCGTCTAAAGTTATTGCTACGAGTTTGCAGGGCTCGAATTAATATGCCGTTAGAATCATCATAGAGTTTATTAGAACTATACGAACACGTATAACACAGGTACAAATATAATCGAACGAAACAAATCCAAACGTAATGCAGAAGGTCGTAATGCAATAAAACGCGCAAAGTCCGTCACTATTAGATTCCCGTATGTACACACGTCACGCCTGGATCGTAGTTGTAGCCCAGCTGACCCCCTTTCTCAATCAGACTATCATTTTATACTTCACAAATGCAAATGTACCCTCCCGGGAACATCGACATAATTTCCTAGAATTAGCTTGTACTTATAATCCGCAACACATGGCTAATGATGCTCCTGAGCGGCCATAAACGAGTACAATAGGACAATAGGCTGTTCTCCACAATAACTAGAAACGTATGCAAATAAATAAGTGAACAAAAGAAGACGATCATAAAAGGATTACAATTAGTTCAAATGCCGACAGGTAATAAAATGTGCTTTTACAGATCTGTACGTGGAATTTGTCTTTGTCGGAGCCTAAGTTGTAACAATATATAATAAGAGGTTTTTTATTGCTGAAGTCCAGCAGACAAGTCGACGAACCAGCTGATGGAAAGTGATTACTGTCGCCTATAATTTTCCACCGCCTATTAGAAATCAACAAAATCTTAATGGATTTGGAACGAAATTAAGTGTTACGACCTAAACGCCGACAAAGACAAATTCACACCTAAATACCTATAGAAACACATTTTATAACCATACAGCATTTGGACTTCTTTTGTTTACTTTGTATTTAACATTTGTGATTAGAAAAACCCTATTGTGTATTGTAGTCTTTTATGGCAGTCATTAGCCAGGTGTGTCGGATTTAAAGTACAAACTGATTCTAGGAAATTCGGTCTACGCGGCCGGGCAGACATATTCCATCTGTGCAGTATAAAGCAATGCCTCGATTGAGGGACGAAGCAGTCGAGCGATAACCACGAGCGAAGCAAGACTTGTGTACATTCACTAATCTATTTAGTGACGGACTTTGCGCATGTTGTTGAATCGTGCAGTTTGTACTGGTTGCGTCCAGTTATATTTGTACCTGTGTTATACGTGTTTGTACAGTTCTAATAAATTCTATAGGAATTCCAATGGCATTTTAATTCGAGTACTAGTGCAACTGTAAATCGGGTTTAAAAGACAAAAACCTTTTAAAATAATATCGTCGTGGTAAACCAGCATTAAGTCGGAAAACAAGCAATTATTTCATGAGTGAAAACACAATCTGGTCCAAGTTTTAATTCGGCAAACAAATAAAACACATCCTTTAATCTCGCGGCAAACAAACCATTGTTAAGTGAAGCAGTTAAAACTTAAGATAACACAAGACCAGTTTGCGGAACAACAAATCTCGCTGGTAGTTGTAACAAATTGCGGTAATTCGGTACAAACTTACTAATTCACCTTTAACGTACGCCGTGAACCGCTTTTGGTGCGGTTAGAACCGGTATTAGAATAGTATAATTATTATTTAATTATTATTACTAGTGGTCGCCCGTGGTCGAAATTCGACCATAATAATTAATGTCAAAGACTATATATACTTCTATAATCACAGATATCGCCAAGGCTACATAATTTGACTTTATCAATAAACAAAAGAGTATATATGCGTGTGTGTGTCAAATACACGGTAGTGTGTGTAATGATTTTTTTTATTGATTCAATGTATTTTTTATGCATAATTTAAAAAAAAAAATATTACCACCCTACACACTTCTATATAATCTATAAGCGTGCGAAATTTCATACTCCTCGAGTTTTTGGCGGGAACTGAAAGGAGACGCTATGCTGTGCAGTTTTATTTTCTAAAAATGTGTAAAATGACTCTAAAATGAACAATAGTTGTAGGATATTGATAGTTTTTGAGTAGTAATTATGTGTTTTTGCGAGAAATGTGAACTATATAGCCAAATGTGGCCTTTCGAGTTTTCACAAGAACTCCGTTGAAAGGTGTGGATTGTAGCCTACAATACAACTGCGCTTGGCTTAAAGGCCTAGTTGCCGAGCCATAAACTTAAAAAAAATCATACTCCTCCGTCCGAGCATATTTCGTAAAAAGTGGGTATTTTTTTTTCTTTTTTTTTTATATTGCAGGAGATCAGCAGACAGGTAGACGGCCCACTTGATGGGAAGCGGTTACCATCGCCTATGGACATTTGCAACACCAAAGGTGCTACAAATGCGCTGCTGCTCTCTTAAGGGTGACTGGAACCTGGTCACTAATGCCGGAACACAACTCAAGGTTGATATGGCGACATACTTTAGATCAGGGGTGGTAGCCATCCAGTCGGGAAAATGCCCTACCACCTGGCTGTGGGTTGTTAAGTCGCCTCTTACGACAGGCCGCCCGGCCGCAGGAAATTGTATTCTTTCTCCGTTCCTGCACGGATAAAATAAAGGGTATAAAGCTTTTGCTGTGTTTTTGCTTCACATATTAATATATAGATATATGACGGCCTCTGTGGTTGAGCGGCCTAAGCCTTTGACGGCTTACCACACTGCAACACAGAGGCTCCGGCTTCGATTCCTGTTATGATAAATTTCAGAAACGCATTATCTCCGTTATTTACTATGGTCTGGGTGCCTGGGAACACAAGCGTAACTTGTTTAATTTTTGGATATACAATATTTGTGTTTGTCTGCCGATTCGGTTGCAGTTACTGATATGAAATTATTTCGGATTATCCGATAGTTTCAGTTACGGATACAATCATTTTTTCTAATAATCGTAAAAAGTCAAAATATAACGATCTGACGGTCTGTATGTCGCGTTGGCCGTCAAAAATCTATCAGGACGCGTTACATAGAGAATAAAATAAATATCGCTTCTTTGCATCAATAATGTGTTAACTTGAAAATTAAATTTTTAGAAGAGTTTTATTAACCTTCAAAAAAGAATTGTATCGAAGTGAATAACTTCTTTACTGTCAATCTACAATGTACTATAAATAGTAACCAATTCATAGCATGAATAAGAAAGTAGAATATCTAGGTTAAGAAAGAAGGATGTTATATTAGAATAAGGATCCGATGTAATAGATTTAAGTGACCATTAAAAAAAAAGATAAAAAATTAAATTAAAAAGCTAAAAAATAAAACATAAAAATCCCACCTTGTCCGTCCGGTGGAAGGGATTTAAAAACAATGTACTATAAAAGATTTCACATTTTTTAGAAAAATGAAATTGGAAATTACTTTAATTATCAAATAGAAGAAAAACGGTTTATCGGACTTATCACGTGATTGGAGCAAAGAGGCGATATGTCTGATAATAATAAATAGACTTTTTTATATTTCCGTCTCCGTCCTATCCGAAATTATTTCGGATAAATTCCTATTTCGGATATCCTACAGTTTCCTTTATTGTAAATAACTCAATAACCTCACTGTTGGCCATATATTGATAACGGAGAAAGAAAGAGAGCGAGAGATAACACTTTATTGCACACCAAAATATACAATTACAAAAACAGACCATATTTACAATATTTTCTAGGCAATACAATAGGCGGCCTTATCGCTCAAAGCGATCTCTTCCAGGCAACATAAATCAAAGTAATTGAATCAGGCGAAATAGGTGGTGCAGGAAAAAGGCAATAGATACATAAATACTCAAACTAATTTAATTAATAAATATACAAATACCTACATATAAGAATTATACATATAAACATATTTTCATTTTATTATTATTAACATATCTACGGACTCGAGTTCCGTACCTTTTTTACTACTTAATTTCTATGAAAAAGTTTAGAGTCCATACACGCTTATTGTTTATTTTTGTTAGCGTGTGACATTAATTTAGTGATTTATATGTTATGGTGTACCTTAAGAATAACTTATTATATTAATTTATCCTATTTTTAATACTAAACTTATACTAATGTAGAGTGTATCTGTTACATGCTGGTGTTGTGAGGAAGTATATGTGCAGTGTGGGCCTTATATCTATACTTTATTGTCCTATCTAGTGCCATGTGTGTTGTTTTTTTCTTTTCTGTGCCTGGGTTATTAATTTTTAGGCTCTTTGTGTGTCTTGGTTTGTTTGTGAAGTGTGCGTGTAATGCAATGCGATGGTAGTGCGATGGTGGTATATATAAACAAATTCAAAATATAAAGTCATTATAATAAATATATTAGTATTATTATATTGTGTTAATGAGAAATAACTATTTATGGAAAAATAGTGTTTTCTGAGTAAATTTCTAAATGTTGGTAAGGATTTGGCCTCTTTGAGATTATGAGGCGGCATATACCAAAGTTTGACAGCCTGCACTGTAAAAGAATTATCATAATAGGATGAAGTGTGTGCAGACGTCATAAGTTTTTGGTACGTATTGTTACAACTTAGGTCCCGACATAAACAAAATCCACCTGCATATCTGATACAAAAAACATTTTATTACCTGTCGGCATTTAAACTGATTGTGATTCTTTTATGGTCGTCTTCTTTTGTTTACTGTTTGAATGGCATGCGTTTCTAGAAAACAGCCCATTGTTTTATTGTACTTTTTTATGGCCATTTGCGGCCGAGTCATTAGCCAGGTGTGGCGGATTAAGTCGACTACGATACGGGCATATTGCATTTGTGCAGTATAAAACGATGGCCTGGTTGAGGGAGGGGCAGTCGAGCGAGAACCACGATCAAGGCGAGACGTGTGTACAGTCGGTAATCTATTAGTAACGGACTTTGCGCGTTTCATTCAATTACGACCTTCTGCATTACGTTTGGATTTGTTGTGTTTGGTTATATTTGTACCAGTGTTATATGTGTTTGTATAGATCTAATAAACTCTATAATAATTCCAACGGCATTTTAATTCGAGTCTCGCAACTCGTAACAGTATCATGGCGCATTGTGGGTAGTGGATAGGCGGAGGAATTTAAAACGTTCCTTAAGGTACTGGAACGGATTTCTTATTTGTCTCAAAATTCTTAAAGCTAACAGACAAAAACACAGCGATATTTTAAAATATAAGAAAACTATATTAACATACCCAACATGCTCTATAAGGACGTGTAGTTATTTCCCAATAATGCAATTGCCATTTCTATAGAATCTTTTATCCTAAGAAAACAATTTGCTCAATTTATCCCCTTCAATATCAAAGTCAGGCCTTTATTTTTCATGAACAAGCTTCTACTCTATCGGAAACTACAAAACCAAGCTAAGCTTGTACCGATGTTTCTTTGTAGCTCGCCGTGCAATTTTGAACGTTAAACCCTTAGGAGAAAGACTAAAGAGGTGGCAAAACAAACTGTGCCAGGGTGTCCATACAACAGATGTTACGGGCACTTTATAGAAAGACTGGCTGAAGAAGTTGGAAGTATGTCTCGAAGTTGGCGACTGGTCGTGAGATGAAATTTTATTCGGATTCCTTTTTTGAATATTCCAAAGAATAGTGCTGGAATGAGTTGAAATGAGTAGCTCAGTATGATAATATGTGAACAGTACTAAGGAATGAAAATCTTCATTTTCTTCTTAATTTTTTATATATATAAAAATCAACTGCTGTTCGTTAGTCTCACTGAAATTAAAAAACGGCTTGACCGATTTGAATAATCTTTTTGCGTGTTTAAGTGGGTCCCGTAATGGGTTAGATTCACAATTCGATCCGGCAGGTGGCGCTGTAATCGGGACCTAGATTTTTATTTTTCAAAACAGGACGTATGCTGTGGCTCGCTGGTTTATATAGTTATATAAAAATCAATTGCTGTTCGTTAGTCTCGCTAAAGCGCAAAAACGCCAGCATGTAACAGATACACTCTACATTAGTATAAGTTTAGTATTAAAATTAGAATAAATTAATATAATAAGTTATTCTTAAGATACCCCAAAACAGAAAAATGACTACATATAATGTCACATACACTAACAAAAATAAACAATAAGCGTGTACGGAGTCTCAAATTTTTCATAGAAATTAAGTATTAAAAAAGGGTACGGAACTAGCTGCCCGGGCAGACGTTGTTCTGCCCTGAAGAAATAAAATTTCGAACCCGATTCCAGCGCCACCTACCGGATCCAAATCTAATAATAAAAAAATAAAGAAAAGCGCAAAAACGACGACCGACTTGAATAATTCTTATGCGAGTTTGACTGGGTCCCGGAATGGGTTAAATTCACAATTGAATCAAATGGTTGATTTTTTTCTATTGCAGGAGATCACCAGACAGGCAGACGGCCCACTTGATGGAAGGCGGTTACCATCGCCTATGGACATTTGCAACACAAAAGGTGCTACAAATGCGCTGCTGCTCTCTTAAGGGATACTGAAACCTGGTCACTAATGCCGGAACACAACTCAAGGTTGTTATGGCGACATACTTTATTAGACCAGGGGTGGTAGCCATCCAGTCGGGCAAATGCCCTACCACCTGGCAAAGGTAGTGTTGAAATCGGGACCTACATTTTTATATTTCAGAACAAGACCTCTGCTGGACCCGCTAGTATATATATAAAAATCTACTAGTCATTTTCTCTCGCTTTGTTATTGCCTGAATGAGGCAAACAGGCGATCCACCTGTTGGAAAATGTTTACTCTGGCCTATGGACGTCTGCAACACTAGCGGTTGATTCCAACACGTCGCCAGCTTCTACGATATCAGATAGGGTGGATGGGATAGAATTGGTTTGGCAGGGATGGAGGGGATAACAAATTTTTGAATAATTCTTATCACAGTCTTATCATCTAATCATCATTAGAACAGTGATGATAATCTATAATATCATAAAATTCTAAACATGCAATGTCTGTACATTGCAGCTATAAAAAAAAAACAACTGGAATAGACTATATAAATCCACGCAGACGAAGTCGCGGGTTACAGTTAGCGTAAATATAATATAAAATACACTATTTTAGGAAAATTTAAGAGATTTTACTGATTGATTTTCATTTATAGTAGGTAAGTATCTAATCTAAAAAAAAACTAAAAAGTCGAGGTAGCGTAATGGCTAGCGCACAGGTCCCAAACTCAAGGGCGAGGGTTCGATCCTGGCCGGAACGCATGCACCACTTAGTCAGTTTTCTGATCTAATGTCCATATTGTTTATTATAGCACCACTAACCTAAAGAATGACTAAACAGATATACAATGCAAAAGTGGATGGATGCAGAAGTCGTGGAAGGCCACGACACACCT
Source organism: Dendrolimus kikuchii (assembly GCA_019925095.2). Lineage (NCBI taxonomy): Eukaryota > Metazoa > Arthropoda > Insecta > Lepidoptera > Lasiocampidae > Dendrolimus > Dendrolimus kikuchii. The sequence continues at coordinate 2,454,185 of CM034404.1, forward strand.
TCCATGATCAAATTGATCGTGTACTAGCAGAAGGTGATGTCAGGAGCCTTAAGAACAGACGAGTGTGCATGACAAGAGTTATGAATGTCAAAGAGGCAAGTGAGGTGTGTAAGAATAAGCCTAAATGGCACTCTGTTGTTCGTGCCTACCCCGCAAGGGAACTGGCGTGAAGTTATGTATGTATGTATGTATGTACTAACCTAAACTATTTAGATGAGCAATAAAATCTATAAATATGTAAAAATCAACTGCTGTCCGTTAATCTCGCTAAAACTCGAGGTCGGCTGCACTGATTTGGTTAATTTTGGTTTTGAATTATTTGTGTAAGTCCAAGGAAGGTTTAAAAGGTGAGTAAATATGAAAAAAATCTCGGAATATAGTAAAAGCAACAATTTCGCTTTCCCTTAGAAACTATTCCTACCTGTAAAACATTTGATGTTTGTCCCGTCGTTTAGAAATCAATTAAATTTAAAAGTCGGTCAGAAAAGAATTTAAATTTAAAATTAAGAAAAATATTCTATTGTTTTTCTACTTCTTTTATGCCCGTCATTAGTGTCGAACTAATCTTTATTATTATTGTTTTCAACTTTGTCGGCCATTCGCAGGTATGCAAATTACATTTTCTTGGAAGAACCCAGCCCACGAGCTTCCATGGTTGTATTGTACAGTTTACTATAAAACACTGCACGAACGGAGGGGGAGGCAGTCGAGCGACGATTACGATACAAGCAAGACGTGTACATTCAACAAGCTGCTATATCCGTGCAGGAACGGAGAAAGAATACAATTTCCTGCGGCCGGGCGGCCTGTCGTAAGAGGCGACTTAACAACCCACAGCCAGGTGGTAGGGCATTTGCCCGACTGGATGGCTACCACCCCTGGTCTAAAGTATGTCGCCATAACAACCTTGAGTGTTGTGTTCCGGCATTAGTGACCAGGTTCCAGTTTCCCTTAAGAGAGCAGCAGCGCATTTGTAGCAACTTTGGTGTTGCAAATGTCCATAGGCGATGGTAACCACTTTCCATCAAGTGGGCCGTCTGCCTGTCTGCTGATCTCCTGCAATTAAAAAAACAAGCAATATAGTGACGGACTTTGCGCGTGTCATTGATCGTGCAGATTGTAACAAGTAGTACCTGTTTTATACGTGTTTGTATAGTGCTAATAAACTATATAGTAATTCCAACGGCATTTTAATTTCGAGTCCCACACTCGTAACACAAGTTTCAAATTAGAACCGTTCACTACAAACTTTATTTTGTAAGCTTCTATCTATCTAATTAAAAATACCAATAAAACTGAATTCATATCGAGCATTTTTATTTTTTGATTCCGAATTTTTTTTGTTCTGATTAATTTTTGACCACATTTTTTTACTAAAGTTGAAACATTCTACAATTATCATTAAGCTTTTATATTTATTGATCCTGAGGCGGTAGGAAGTTTGCCGGGTCAGCTAGTTTTAATAAAACTACGTTTTATTATGTTTCAATTATATTTAAGTTTCTATAATAAAATTGTGTTGGGTGCCGCGATACAGACCTAGACTCTAGTGCAGCAACCGCCGCCAAAAAGTTTGTAGCCTTAATTTTAACTACTTTATAAGTTTTAGATATAATTATATAAGGCCTAGAAATAAGTTTATACAAATAAATGAATTTGAATTTGAATTTGCATACTACTAGTCTCGATAACTTAGTAAAATACCAAAGAAAACATTTTTAGAATATCTACCTATTTCTGAAGAAGCCTCTGACATCACTCTTTAATCGTAACATTGTCAGAAATTTGAGATTATTTGTATGGAGTTTATATCAAGTTTTAATCAATACTAAGTCAAATGAATTGGTAGTAAAATATATATTATTTTTTATTGCAGGAGCTCAGTAGACAGGCAGACGGCCCACTTAATGGAAAGCGGTTACCATCGCCTATGGACATTTGCAACACCAAAGGTGCTACAAATGCGCTGCTGCTCTCTTAAGGGAGACTGGAACCTGGTCACTAATGCGGGAACACAACTCAAGGTTGTTAAGGCGACATGCTTTAGACCAGGGGTGGTCGCCATCCAGTCGGGCAAATGCCCTACCACCTGGCTGTGGGTTGTTTTGTCGCCTCTTACGACAGGCCGCCCGGCCGTTGTAAATTGTATTCTTTCTCCGTTCCTGCACGGATAAGAGCACTGTTGCAAATATAATTACATTGGCAGTGATTTACGCCGACACGTTCATTATAACATAGCATATGTTAGCAACCTAAATTTATGGCATTTCATTAAATATTTATATATATATATATATATTTTTTATTGCAGGAGTTCAGCAGACAGGCAGACGGCGCACTTAATGGAAAGCGGTTACCATCGCCTATGGACATTTGCAACACCAAAGGTGCTACAAATTCGCTGCTGCTCCCTTAAGGGAGACTGGAACCTGGTCACTAATGCCGGAACACAACTCAAGGTTGTTAAGGCGACATGCTTTAGGCCAGGGGTGGTCGCCATCCAGTCGGGCAAATGCCCTACCACCTGGCTGTGGGTTGTTTTGTCGCCTCTTACGACAGGCCGCCCGGTCGCAGGAAATTGTATTCTTTCTCCGTTCCTGCACGGATAAAAGCACTGCTGCAAGTATAATTACATTAGCAGTGATTTACGCCGACACGTGCATTATAACATAGTATATGTTAGCAACCTAAATTTATGGCATTTAATTAAATATTTATAGGAGATATTACGAAGCTTAAGGAATGTTTCAAATTCCTCCATACACACACCTTCGATATGCCCTCCTCTAATTGTATTCTTGTATTCTTTCTCCGTTCCTGCATGGATATAAATATATAGAGAGATATAGAACGGCACTAATCTAATTTAATGACGAAGAGAATTATTACTCTCAAGAGAATTATTACTCAATTCGTCAAATAATAGTCAAGTGTGTTTCTTGAAATTTGCTTTTATGAGCTCCCTTCAGACTATTCAAGTAGGTGATTTTTTGCCAACCTTCACAATTATATTGGAAACCTTTTAGAGGAATATTGCCAAGTAACATCAGACTTTATGTTTAAGCTTTTAGATTCCAAAATGGTATTGTCGATCTGTCTTTTTATGTTGATTTTGGATATTGTAGTCAGGGTCTGGGATTTGTGTAAAAATAAGATTTTTTGTACACCCACAGGTAGTTTCTTGGAATCGTTTTCGAAATTCTTAGAAGTTTTTTTGGGATTGCGGGCAATCCCTTCGGGGTATGGAGTATGGAGGTAAAGTAATAAATGATTATAGGTTTTGTATTGTTGAAAATTATTTACTTCCTATTCTATGTACACCGCTTCGCAACGTGTTGATGCTGTAAAGGAGAAGAAGCGGCAAGAAACTCCCCAGCAACACGTCTAGCTAAATATTGTTTTTCTTTATATTTCATATTCTATTTATATCTCAAATTCTTTTTTTTAATAAGTATTGTACAGAAGTATGTTACAGAATCACTTTTTGAAGAATTAATGGAGTTGTAGCAAACAATGCATACTCAATAAGACCAAGACAATAAAAGGAAAGAAAAATAATATTATAGTTATAATAATGACATGACGTGCTAAAATGTTATGCTGCAATATGTCTCCACAAATTCCTTACAAGCATGGCAAAATAAAAAAATAAAAACGTTATACAAAATTTAGTATAAGAGGTTGGAGCTAGGTGCTATGTAAATGAATTTTTGTCATTTAAGTATTCTTCAATAGTGTAGTATCCCTTTTTTAGCAAGATGCTTTTTAATTTAATTTTAAATTTAGTGAAAGGCAGATCTAACATTTCACTCGGAATCTTATTGAAGAAGCGTATACCAACCCCCAAGAAAGAGGACAGTACTTTTTGTAATCTAAAGGATGGCAATATGAACGGCTGTACCGTTTTGGCTGAAAATTGGTAGGGAGGTAGCTTAGAACCAGGACACGGACATAGAATACTTTTTGTCCCGTTGGAACCGGTAGATAGCGCTGAGATAGGGTTCTAGAATCCTCCTAATCACCTGCAGCGATTGTGGTGATTTTGTTTTTGTGTGTTTGAGTGGGTTCCCGGATGGTTTAGATCCGCAATTAGAACCGGTAGGTGGCCCTGAGATCGTGTCCTAGATTTTTATTTTTTCAGAACAGGACAACGTCTGTCGGGGCCGCTAGTTATAAATAAATTATTAATGTGCAATAATTGATCTCACAAACGTTTCCCGAAACATACAAAGAATATATACATATTTTCAACCGTAACAGACGGGCCTAGGCCTGCGAGGAACAACATTAGCCTCGCTGGAAGATCTTCATTTGAGACGGAGGAACATTCCATCTCGCTCCTCCACCCTATACGGATCACCCCCTTCAAACTATACAATATATTAAACTAAAAATAAACTTTATATACAAAATAAAATTAAACTAAAATCTAGTACCAGACCGCTATCAGGCGTAAACGTGCCCAAAATACTAGCCACATTGCCTCGCTGAATGGCAATGCCAATGCGTTGCCCGAGGTATAAACCAGTCTTTTGGTCACGTGAGACATCCACCAGACTTTTGGCCATGTCTTGATAAAGCTTGTGCGCCTCAGGCCCTCTTGGTGTTTGGTCATGGAGGTTTTAGGGCCTCCTGCTGTACAGCTGCTGTACCAGCAGACATGCTAGTGGCTGGAAGATGGGACGCTGCCAAAATATCGACGCAAGACGCGTCCCATACTAAGGGGCGACCCAACTTACAAGGCACCATTGACATTCATCTCTTGCTATCGTCGCGGCACAAGCCGTTCGGTTCTAGAACGGCAGGTATCCCGTCGGTGACAAGAGCCCGACGGATTTGCCACTAATGAAGGTTGTGATCTAGAAAGAAGTACAGTTATTTATGGTAATAGTGTAGTAAGTTTTATCCGTGCAGGAACGGAGAAAGAATACAATTTCCTGCGTTGGGGCGGCCTGTCGTAAGAGGCGACTTAACAACCCACAGCCAGGTGGTAGGGCATTTGCCCGACTGGATGGCGACCACCCCTGGTCTAGAGTATGCCGCCATAACAACCATGTATTGTGTTCCGGCATTAGTGACCAGGTTCCAGTCTCCTTTAAGAGAGCAGCAGCGCATGTGTAGCACCTTTGGTGTTGCAAATGTCCATAGGCGATGGTAACCGCTTTCCATCAAGTGGGCCGTCTGCCTGACTGCTGATCTCCTGCAATAAAAAATAAATAAAAAAGTTGTTTTTTACAAACGATTAGACGAATATAAGCCCAAGACCAAGTACAGGTTACCATAGTCACGAGTTTGTAATAAATAAATAAAATAATCGTATTATTTTAAAACCTAAAATTGTATATCTAGATAGATAGATAACACTTTATTGCTCACCAAATATACAATTTTAAAAATACACAATTACAATATTGTCATGGTAGAAACAATAGGCGGCCTTATCGCTTAAAGCAATCTCTTCCAGGCAACCTAACTTAGGAATAGTTTAACCTAATCTGGCGATGTAGGTTTTATTTATTGCAGGAGTTCAGCAGACAAGCAGATGGCCCACTTGATGGAAAGCGGTTACCATCACCTATGGACATTAGCAACACCAAAGGTGCTACAAATGCGCTGCTGCTCTCTTAATGGAGACTGGAACCTGGCCACTAATGCCGGAAAACAACTCAAGGTTGTTATGGCGACATACTCTAGACCAGGAGTAGTAGCCATCCAGTCGGGCAAATGCCCTACCACCTGGCAAGGTGGTGCAGATTATTAGGTACATCATAAACAAACAAACTACATATTTTATAAATTAAATACATACAAACATATGTATAAGATATATATATATATATATATATATATATATATATATATATATATATATATATATATATGTTGGGTATGGAAGAAAGAGCATGAAAGTAGAGTAAACGCGGTCGAGATGCGAGCACTGCGCAAAATCTGCGGAGTGACGCTCGCGGACCGCGTTCGTAATACCGAAGTAAGAAAGAGAGTTGGTCTGAAAGAGAGTGTCGGGGTGAAGGTAAGGAAAGGAATGCTCCGGTGGTTCGGGCATGTGGAAAGAATGCATGATGAAAGAATGACTAAACAGATATACAATGCAAAAGTGGATGGATGCAGAAGTCGTGGAAGGCCACGACACACCTTCCATGATCAAATTGATCGTGTACTAGCAGAAGGTGATGTCAGGAGCCTTAAGAACAGACGAGCTTGCATGACAAGAGTTATGAATGTCAAAGAGGCAAGTGAGGTGTGTAAGAATAAGCCTAAATGGCACTCTGTTGTTCGTGCCTACCCCGCAAGGGAACTGGCGTGAAGTTATGTATGTATGTATGTATGTATGTATATATATATATATATATATATATATATATTAATTAGTCTATAGTATAAGAATTAGACATAATTGGACGTAGTATAACAGAAACGACCTAACACACAAAAAGTCGTTTTTGAGTTATTGAGGTTTTAAGTTTAGACAAAAATTGCTGATAAATTGGTATATACAACTCATTTTTGACCACAATGTGGGTTGAGTCCTTTCTGTTAAACTACGTTCAATTATCATCAGATTGAAATAAATGATGATGATGATTTTATCCGTGCAGGAACGGAGAAAGAATACAATTTCTTGCGGCCTGGCGGCCTGTCGCAAAAGGCGACAAAACAACCCACAGCCAGGTGGTAGAGTATTTGCTCGACTGGATGGCCACCACCCCTGGTCTAGAGTATGCTGCCATAATAACCTTGTGTTGTGTTCCGGCATTAGTGACCAGGTTTCAGTCTCCTTTAAGAGGGCAGCAGCGCATTTGTAGCACCTTTGGTGTTGCAAATGTCCATAGGCGATGGTAACTGCTTTCCATCAAGTGGGCCGTCTGCCTGTCTGCTGAACTCCAGCAATAAAAATAATAAAAAAATGATTATTATGCACAACAATCTATTTCAATCTGTAATATCCTCTCCTCTATAGACTCCTTTTAAGTAATCTTAAACTTAAAATACATAATCCGCTTTCGTGTCAAGTTAGGTACCTACGTAAAACTCAGTTTCTTAATCAAAAATTATAATGAAGTACCACTGAAGGCTGCCACTGTAAACTTTTTAATAAGTAATTTTTTGTCCGGCCTTATTTTGCTGTTTTATGGCTTGAGGACTTTTCACCGCGTGACGCTTGCACGTGTTTTAAAAATATTTCTTTCTGTTTTCGACGCTATTTCGGTTTATTTACTTAATAGGGCGTGCCACCACTTGCGAAGTATTCGCTATGATTTCTACTGTATCCTACACAGTATACGCAATGTCCTGGAATTGTTGTACTACATTTAGTAATTTGAGAAACATTGTAGGTTTAGGATAACCTATTGTTATTCAAATAGAGTTTCAAATTCAAATTCAAAAGTTTTTATTCTTTTTGAAGGTCATACATGTAAGTTAAAATTTAATTTTACTTCCTATTCTATGTACACCGCTTCGCAACGTGTTATTGCTGTTAAGGAGAAGAAGCGGCAAGAACTCCCCAGCAACACGTCTACCTAAAAATTGATTAACTCAAATTTGTCTTTTTATTTAAATAAATTTTATACAGAACTATGTTAGGCATCAAAAGCAATCATGAAACAACTTATAGAGTAAGATCTCAGTCACCCCAGACTTACGTGATTTTAGGAAAGATGAAATTTTTAGGATCGGTAGTTTAACTTAAACTTAGAAAGCAGGGCCGTTTTTCAGGTAGCAGGTATCAAAGGTGGAAAATAACCATGCTAACTTACGTCAAAGTAGCAAGACTAGTTTTTACATTTTTACATAATATGTCATATATAATCTATCTATATATATATATATATGTCGTGGTAGCGTAATGGCTAGCGCACGCGTCCCAGACTCAGAGGGCGCGGGTTCGATCCTGGCCGGATCGCATGCACCACTTAGGCAGTTTTCTGATCTAATGTGCATACTGTTACAATTACCACGTGCTAACAACGGTGAAGGAAAACATCGTGATGCAACCTGCACATCGAGATAACCGATGTGTCAAACCTGCCAAGCCGCCTTGGACAAGCGTGGCGGGTATACTGTCCGTTCCCCTATAATGGGAGGCCCGAGCCCAGCAGTGGGACAAGTATTGGCTGCTATTATTATTTATTATTATTATATATATATATATATATATATATATATATATATATATATATATATATATATATAATAAAAGAAAGTCGTGTTAAATACACTATTTATAACTCAAGAATGGCTGTACCGATTTGGCTACAAATTGGTGGGATTGGAGATAGCTTAGAACCAGTAGATGGACGGAGGATACTTTTTATTCCGTTGGAACCGGTAGGTGGCGCTGAGATCAGGTTCTAGAATCCGCCTAATCACCTGGATCGATTTTGGTGATTTTGTTTTTGTGTGTTTGAGTGGATTCCCGGATGGTTTAGGTTCACAATTACAACCGGTAGGTGGCGCTGAGATCGGGTTCTAGAATCCTCCTAATCACCTGGATCGATTTTGGTGATTTTGTTTTTGTGTGTTTGAGTGGGTTCCCGGATGGTTTAGATTCGCAATTAGCACCGGTAGGTGGCGCTGAGATCGGATTCTAGAATCCTCCTAATCACCTCGAGCGATTTTGGTGATTTTGTTTTTACGTTTCAGTGGGTCCCTGGATGGTTTAAATCCACAATTGGAACCGGTAGGTGGCGCTGGCATCGGGTCCTAGATTTTTATTTTTTAGAGCCGGACAACGTCTGCCGGGGCCGCTAGTATTATTATAAACAAAGATATACAGTTGCCAGACACTTTAAAAAACAATGTGGAAACTTACGTCATTTTAGGAAGGCTGAATTTTATATATATTATCAAATAAAATATTTTAAAATATTTTCCTAACATATTCCCAGACTAGTTAAGAGTATATTCTGTATTTTTTTTTTTTTATTGCAGGAGTTCAGCAGACAGGCAGACGGTCCACTTGATTGAAAGCGGTTACCGTCGCCTATGGACATTTGCAACACCGAAGGTGCTACAAATGCGCTGCTGCTCTCTTAAGGGTCACTGGAACCTAGTCCTATTTAGTGGAGGGGCGTAAATTATGGGAGCTAAATACGTAGAGAAATTCGAAACGTTCCTTGAGGTAACGCGGAGTAGTGGGTTGAAACAATATACTATAAAGAAGATTGATGTGTAACCACTTTTCATCCGTGCAAGAACGGAGAAAGAATACAATTTCCTGCGGCCAGGCGGCCTGTCGTAAGAGGCGACAAAACAACCCACAGCCAGGTGGTAGGGTATTTGCTCGACTGGATGGCGACCACCCCTGGTCTAGAGTATGCCGCCATAATAACCTTGTGTTGTGTTCCGGCATTAGTGACCAGATTCCAGTCTCCCTTAAGAGAGCACCAGCACATTTGTAGCAACTTTGGTGTTGCAAATGTCCATAGGCGATGGTAACCGCTTTCCATCAAGTGGGCCGTCTGCCTGTCTGCTGAACTCCTGCAATAAAAACTAAAATAAACTTGAGTATCATAAATAACTATTTTAGGGATCTTTGGCTAAATGTTTAATAGTAACCATTTCATTTTCATCACCGATACAGAACGCTGTCATTTGGGGGTTTACACGCACTTGGTCGATATTCTGTTTTGTTCAAATTTTATTGACACATAGATTATCCCGAGCAAAGCAACACAAAAGCAGGCCCCGACACAACTGAAGTTAATTTAAGTCATTACATTCAATCTTTACGTCTTAGGTGTTTCTGCACCATTGTGTTCACCCGATATGGGGTCCATTGAATTTGTTAGAGGGTTAAGAATAATTGTGCCTATTGTTGGGTCAGTCCGAAGGGGGATTTTATGGCCCACGTGCATATCGGACCGGTTTATTCTTACACGGCTCTCGTGACGTAGTGACCGGTTATTCAAATTACAGTGATACCAATGTACTTGCGCTGCTTGACAATGTTCCGTGTTGTACATTGTTGTTGCAAAAGTTATTTCGGCTGGAAGTTTGCCGTCGCTTATTTACTAATACTTCACTTTCAAAGTTTGACACTTTTGTGGGGATTTATGTTGGTGGTGGCGCTTTATTTAGGTTCTGTGTAGCGCGTCAATGATGGTTAGCCCATTGGATAGGATGACGCACCACTGGAGAGAGAGCCTATAGCTCAATCCCCCGTGATGGGATTACACAATAAGACGAGTGTTATTGTGTTGTGTTCAACTTAGACTATATATACAGAAACCTTATCGTTTACGCGATATGCACACCAGTATTCTAATTACATACATAACTTCACGCCAGTTCCCTTGCGGGGTAGGCACGAACAACAGAGCACCATTCAGGCTTATTCTTACACACCTCACATGCTTCTTTGACGTTCATAGCTCTTGTCATGCACGCTCGTCTGTTCTTAATGCTCCTGACATCACCTTCTGCTAGTACACAATCAATTCGAGTATTCTAATTAACATTAAATATTATATTTACATGTTTATGAGATTGGAGACTTTTGATGATTTAGACAAATGCCCAATCTCTAGGGCAGCTCTAACCGATATCTATTATCTATACTGCTTCACCTTCATGTACTTGCCATGGTCTTTAATTGTGCTAAATTATACATCAATAAATTGGTGGATGGAACGTGACGCAACAACCGTCAATGGGATTTTGATCTTCTATGATCATTAGTCCATGAAAATCATTATGGATCGAGAAGGTTTGGAGCTCAAGGTAATATCCTTTTTGCCCCGGCTTTAACTTGATTAGTCATTCACCTGCATTCAAAACCGCTGGATTCTATCCAGCATAATCCTGATCTCTTAGCAACCATTATGGACCAATCAACGATACCAACTACGTAGACTTGCATTTTAGTGACGGCCCTCGGCGGCACTGTCAATCGTCACTCATATCAAGACCGCAGAATTGAAGGTTCTGATATCACTTCTCCCAACAAATACAAAAACCTGCTCCTGTGAGCAGACATGGGTGGCCTACAATGTCAGGCTCTTGACGTCGGCTCAGTATTTGTCCCACAATCCCAGCTCACATGTCTAGAGGAATACCTGGTAGATTTTTGCTTTTAATATTATTAGATAGATAGATAACACTTTATTGCTCACCAAATATCCAATTTCAAAAATATACAATTAAAATATTGTCATGGTAGAAACAATAAGCGGCCTTATCGCTTAAAGCAATCTCTTCCAGGCAACCTAACTTAAGGAATAGTTTAACCTAATCTGGCAATGTAGGTGGTGCAAATGATTATTATGTAGTTTCTGATGTAGTAATGACTGGCACTTTGTTTGTCCCGGAGAACGCTAGTAGCTGTGCAGAAAAGATTATGATTTTAACACAAAAGTCAATGTTATCTGTAAATACATATATATGTTATAGTCAAAGGTCGATATGCAGTCTCTTCCCGGAATGACTGGTTTATCCTAGTTTTGATGGCCTATCGACAAAACCCGAAATAAATTCCAATTTCGGTCTTTGACTAAAGTATTTTTAGTCAAACCTAGAAGTACCTAACTTTTTCGTCAAACTTCGAACGTAAAATTAATCTGTTTCGGGCTTTGCCTAGTGGACCCTAGAAGCGAAGCAGACTCGGTCAAACGTCGATTCGTACTGCACTTGTTACATGTTTTAATGACTGTATAAATTAGTCTCTCCTTAATATATTTGAAATAACACAAAAGGGAGGATATTTCTACATAAAATAATTATATCTCTCTTCAACGACCACAACATGGACTTTGAGTAATATTTTATGTCAGACCTGAGATTTGACTAGTCAAACTTCTTCTAAGTTCTTCCGCAGGAGCAGTGCCGTAAATAGCCTTCTATGCGAGCTTCAATAACAGCGCCCTAGTTTTTTTACATATTATAGGTACCCTAGCTAGATCAATGCTATATATGGTCCTACTTAATTTCATTCAGGGTGATAAAATAACACACAAGGACCTTGGTGTTGGTGGACCAATTATCTAATATTTTGGAAGAAAATCTATTTTTTTAAAGAACTAGAACACAAATACGCTCGTGCGCTGCCAAAAAAATGAGCGCGATGTTTTGTCTAATTTAACAGACGTTTTTGATGATACTGGCGTGTAGGTACGTATGTGTTGGAATCGAGCACTAGGCGCGCAACGGGAACTTATCAGGAGCAAACCGAAAAGATTGTCCTGCCTGGTCTGGCCATTCTTGCGCCCCCCAGAGTCTACTCCCTGTGCCTGGGCACTGGTGGCATCGCCCTATTTACGGCACTGCGCCAGAGCTTCGATGTTTGACTATAACATATATAAATCAATCATCACTCAGACGTATCGTAAACTCACTACATCTGCACACACTTCATCTTTTTATGATAACTCTTTTACAGTGCAGGCTGTCAAACTTTGGAATTCGCTGCCTCTTACTGTCAGAGAGGCCAAAACATCGCCTACATTTAAGAACGCACTCAGAAAACAATACTTTTCCTTAAATAATTATTCCTAATTCTTATATTATAGACTATTTAGTATATACATATTTATATGTAAATATGTATGTATTTCATTTATAAAGTAATTTAAGTATGTATATTTAATTTATAAATTATGTAGTTTAAGTATGTTTATTTATAATACATACATAACTTCACGCCAGTTCCCTTGCGGAGTGGGCACGAACAGCAGAGCGCCATTCAGGCTTATTCTTACACACCTTACTTGCTTCTTTGACATTCGTCGCTCGTTGTTCTTAAGGCTCGATCAATTTGATCATAGAAAGTGTGTCGTGGCCTTCCACGACTTCTGCATCCATCCACTTTTGCATTGTATATCTGTTTAGTCATTCTTTCATCGTGTATTCTTTTCACGTGCCCGAACCACCGGAGCATTCCTTTCCTTACCTTCACCCCGACACTCTCTTTCAGACAAACTCTCTTTCTTACTTCGGTATTACGAACGCGGTCCGCGAGCGTCACGCCGCAGATTTTGCGCTGAGCTCGCATCTCGACCGCGTTCACTTTACTTTCATGCTCTCTCTTCCATACCCAACTCTCACTTCCATACGTGAGCGTAGGTACCAGCACCGCACTTTATTTATGATATACCTACTTAATGGTCTGCACCACCTACATCTCCAGATTAGGTTAAATTATTCCTTCAGTTAGGTTGCCTGGAAGAGATTGCATTAAGCGATAAGGCCGCCTATTGTTTCTACCATGACAATATTGTAATTGTCCATTTTTGAAATTGTATATTTGGTGAGCAATAAAGTATTATCTATCTATCTATCTATAAATAATAATAAGGTCTGATCTACAAACAAGAAATAAAAATGTGATATGAGTATATAAATTAATAATGTGATTTCAAATTATAAATACATAAGAAATAAGAAGATAATAAAAAGTAGATAGAAGATGTAATAGTAAACTAGACAAGATTATAATAGAATGAATAAGCATTTGGAAACAAAAAAGACGAAAGATGGGAAAAAACACCCTTAAAAAAGGGTACATACATATTTTATGATCAGAAAAAAATGATTGGCAAAAAGATCTACTGTAAAAGGAATCTGATTATGTTTAGGGTAGACGCCAAGGCCTCCCAGGCCTGAAGAAATAACCTAAATGTTATGCCTATCCCTAATTGTGACAATGATACATTTGTTTCATATCAAACGTGGAAGACAAGAGATCAATATGTTAGTACTTTGTATTCGAATAGATGATTCGATACAAGTTGTTATTTTTTTATTTATTGCAGGAGCTCAGCAGACAAACAGACGGCCCGCTTGATGAAAAGCGGTTACCATCGCCTATAGACATTTGCAACACCATAGGTGCTACAAATGCGCTACTGCTCTCTTAAGGGAGGCAGGAACCTGATCACAAATGCCAGAACACAACTCATGGTTGTTACGGTGACATACTCTAGACCAGGGGTGGTAGCCATCCAGTCGGGCAAATGCCCTACCACCTGGCAGTGGGTTGTTTTCTCGCCTCTTACGACAGGCCGCCTGGCCGCAGGAAAATTGTATTCTTTCTCCGTTCCTGCACGGATAAAATGATGTTAGCCGAGTATTTATTTTAATTTTGAAGTAACAAAGTATGTTATTTTTGGTTTTATTAAAATTTATTTATTTGTATTACTAATTAAATATTACATAAATAAAATTAGTTTTATAAATTACTAGCTGTGCCCGCGACGTCGTCCGCGTGGAATTTGTTTTCAAAACCCCCCGATTTTGAAACATTCTTCATTGGTTCTCCGCTCCCATTGGTGTTAGCGTGATGATATATAGCCTATAGCCTTCTTTGATAAATGGGCTATCTAACAATGAAAGAATTTTTGAAATCATACCAGTACTTCCTGAGATTAGCGCGTTCAAACAAACAAACTCTTCAGCTTAATATATTAGTATAAGATTATTTTGTATGTCTTTCAAGACCACGGGCCTTAAAAATGGCCCGGACATTTGGAGGGCTTGCGTGGGGCCATGGAAAGGCCAACACGTAGAGGCCCTTTGGCAAATTTAATGTAAATGTGGCGTGACACTGACCGGCGATTATCCCTGTCTACAGCTAAGATTATTATTATTGTTATTTATTATTTAACAAAGTTGGGTCATTTTAGTCTTACGCCAAAAGGAAGGTTTGCACTGAAAATCAGCGTTGTGCGGGATATAATTCCGGTACAGCAATATGCTGAGTGCAAACATTGTTTGCTGAAAATGCCGCGTACAAATTCTCAAAATATGCTCTGTGTATATAATGTAATTACATCGCCCATGGGGGCCAAGTGCCCACAAATTATTTAAAATAATTAAAAAACGCCTAATGGACAAAACAGGAGACCGGAAGGCTGGAGCTTACCTCGCTCAAAGGATTAGCCTTTGTATCCAGCGAGGTAATGCTGCCAGCCTTCTAGGTACAATGCCCAGCGACAGTGGTCTGGTGGGGCTGGACGGGCTTTAATATAGGTTTTATTTTAATATTAGTTTTTTTACTATTGTATATATATTTTTAAGTTAGGTTTATTTATAGGATATTTTAGATTTTTAATTAATATTAATTTGTATAGGCTATAATTAAATAAACATAATGTTAAATTTGCATCAAAATGTATTGAATATTTTAGTGAAATAAAAAATATTATTATATCGCTATTTCTTCAAATAATTCTTACTTTCCTTCTTTCTAGTACCTCGGAAAATGTCTCATTTTCCTATCGTCTAAAATTCCTCACACGCTATAATAAAGTAAATATTATATATACAAAAAAGTCAACAACGTTCTAATATAAACACAACAATATGTTTGCAACAAATCATTTCCAGGACACGTTGCCCTTTTCTCCGGTTCCAAACAGCTGATATGCTAACATAAACATTACATTAGAACACAAGCTGAAACCTACCTTTTTCCTTGGATATAAAGTCTAAAATTCAATACGAAATGAAACAATTACATGTAAACTTGTTTTTTGCCGCTGCGTCTGGGCAGATCCGATGCTTACACTTCATTTTATGTCGGTTTGTCAATTTTGTAAACACAACGCGATGAATGAAGTGAAAGCTGAATGTTCTGCCAAAAATATTTTTATAAACAACTCATAAGCTAGTGTTGTTTATTTAGCCAGTTGAATTTTTTTGGGATATATTATGTATTTTTATTTATCCTCAGTTCCTAAGTTCTACATACATATGATTCATCCGTTTTATCCGTGCAGGAACGGAGAAAGAATACAATTTCCTGCGGCCGGGCAGCCTGTCGTAAGAGGCGACTAAACAACCCACAGCCAGGTGGTAGGGCATTTGCCCGACTGGATGGCTACCACCCCTGGTCTAGAGCATGCCACCATAACAATTTTGAGTTGTGTTCCGGCATTAGTGACCAGGTTCCAGACTCACTTAAAAGAGAAGCAACAGCGCATTAGTAGCACTTTTGGTGTTGCAAATGTCCATAGACGATGGTAACCGCTTTCCATTCAGTGGGCCGTCTGCCTGTCTGCTTAACTGCTGCAATAAAAAAACAGCATATGAATGCATTATTATATCAAATATCGTGATGAAAAATGCCTATATAATAATGAGACAAAGATAATTTCGTATTTAAAATATTAACGAATATCATCCAAAAGTTAATATCTGATTGATGATACAAGCCGTAGTTCTTAGTCGGAAAGTATACACCACTTAGGCATTTTCCCTACCTTAATGTGCATTGTGCATACTATTTGCTGGGGCTTCATCTGCGTTAGTATTAAAGATTTGACGGCCTCTGTGGTTGAGCGGGATAAGCCTTTGCCGGCCTACCTCACTGCAATGTAGAGGCTCCGGGTTCGATTCCTGGTATAGTCAATTTCGGAAACGTATTTTCTCCGTTATTTACTATGGTCTGGGTGTCTGGGATCGGCCCTAGAGTAGTCCGTTGTATATTACCCATAACACAAGCGTAACTTGCTTAATTTGGGGATATACAATGTGTGTGTTTGTCTGCCGATTATTATTATTATTTCACATATATTTATTTATATTCTTTTTTATGTTTTTTTAATACATATATACATAAAAAATAAACACATATTAAAAAAATATAAAAAGATGACGTCCGTCGGCAGCGGAGCCTAGGGTCCAAGCTACCGGTGGTTAAGGCTCCAGAGACAGGAACTTCCTCACAATGCGTGCCGTGCTCAGGAGAACCGTCTTCTGCATCTGGCCCTTCACCCATTTACCGAGCAAGAGCCTCTCTAGGTGTCGGTCGAGGCTCTTCGCTATTAGACCGTTAACAGACACCACTATCGGTACGATGATCGTTGAGTCCATATGCCATATTATTATTATTAAGCTGTGGCCAAATGTGTCTTATTTAAAACGATAAAAAATAACACATAATCATGTTAGTGTATATACCTATATATACATTTTCGGTCAATACTTAATATCACTAAAATTCGTTATATCTCGTCGGCAGATGAAGCCACACCATCACAGTTACCTCTTGCTAACAGTGAAGGAATATACATCGTGATGAAACATACACATCGAGATAACATATGTGTCAAACCCACCAAGTGATGAATACAAGCGTGGTGGGTATATTGACTAGTCCCCTGTGGAAAACCCCGAGCCCAGCAGTGGGCTGGTATTATGTATATCCAAGAGTTGTGAGTTGGGTGGCAAATGTAATTTACATAAAATATTAATTAATACCTGGTATGCGTTTAGTTTTTCATTATTTGTTTTATCCAGTACCGATTGCTCGAGTGGCACCCATATCAGAAACTCTTAACCAAGTATTAACACCAAAATTTAACTCAATCGGACGAATGATGCACTAACGAACAAACACTAATTCATAATATTAGATACTTAAGTATTATTATTTTAAAATAGAAGATTAAAAAAGCTTTTGGCATTCCATTGTTAATCATCATGATCAATTTAGAGATTCTTTATGAATACATTTTACCTTACACCCAGGAGGCCCTGAAATGTCGCAAGTATGTGTCCATTGGTAGTGGGTACGTATTTGTGGTTTTCGGGGTCGAGACCCTGGGGCCGTGGGAGCCTGGAGCTCATCACCTCTATCGAGACCTCTCAACGCGTCTAATTGAGGTCTCGCGTGACCAAAAGGCTGGCTTGCATCTAGGGCATCGAATCAGCTTTGACATCCAACGCGGAAATATGGCCAGCATTTTGGGCACGCTCCCCGCCGACAGTGATTTGGAGTCAATTTTTTGTTTATAAATTTATGTTATTTTGTAAATATCGCTTTATTTATAGTATAATTTAGTTTATTTATTTTTAAAATTAACTTTTAGTTTTATTATAGACTAGCTGATGCCCGCGACTTCGTCCACATGGTGCGATTTTTTAACTATCCCACGGGAACTCTTTAATTTTTCGGGATCAAAGTATCCTATATGTTGACCAGAGATATGAGCTACCAGCATACAACAATTTCATTTAAATCGGTCTAGTCGTTTCGGAGATTATCCGGTACAAACAGACAGACAAACAGAGAACTAAAAAAATTGGAAAATATCTAAATTAGTTCTATTTCACTTCTTACATCCCCCTGACTCGGTTTTTAGCATTTTTTTTCATTGTACAGAAATTCGACCTCTACAATTTTATTATATGTATAGATACATACATACATAACTCCACGCCAGTTCCCTTGCGGGGTAGGCACGAACAACAGAGCGCCATTTAGGCCCATTCTTACACACCTCACTTGCTTCTTTGACATTCATAACTCTGAAGAAGGTAAGGAAAGGAATGCTCCGGTGGTTGCAAAAGTGCATGGATGCAGAAGTCGTGGAAGGCCACGACACACCTCCCATGATCAAATTGATCGTGTACTAGCGGAGGGTGATGTCAGGAGCCTTAAGAACAGACGAGCGTGCATATATAGATACTGTTATTAATATTTTATTGACGTTCTACTGTATTTAGATTTATTGATTTTACCTTGGTTTGTTTACATTATAGGACAAAATTAAACGAATAGACTAAAAATAATTTACTTCTTATGTGTGCATAGTTTTTTTTTTATATTTCTGGTTAAACAGGTTTTGTGATCTTAAACGTATAGAAGATAGATTAAAATGTGGGTACTTGGAAACGTTTAATGGTTGCAAGTGCGGCACTGACTAAACTGTCCCGTATTTTTATTGAAGTCAGGACAACTTATGCTAATGGAATTAAGTCGTGGTAGCGTAATGGCTAGCGCACGCGTCACATGCTCAAAGGGTGCGGGTTCCATTCCATTCCACTTAGACAGTTTTCTGATCTAATGTGCATATTGTTACAATTACCACGTGCTAACAACGGTGAAGGAAAACATCGTGATGCAACCTGCACATCGAGATAACCGATGTGTTAAACCTGCCAAGCCGCCTTGGCGAAGCGTGGCGGGTATACTATCCCGTTCCCCCTAAAATGGGAGGCCCGAGGCCAGCATGGAATTATTATTGTAAATCCTACCACTGCTTCTTTGTACTGTAACTGCTTCTAAGTAATGTAACTGATTCTTAGTACTGTAATGTTTCTAAGTAGTGTAACTGCTTCTAAGTAATGTAACTGATTCTTAGTACTGTAATGTTTCTAAGTAGTGTAACTGCTTCTGAGTAGTGTAACTGATTCTAAGTTTCTTTTTCGTGTGGGATTCGCCTCATCGGGGTGGCACTAGCAGTCCCGCAGGAATGTTATTGCTACACCGTAGTTGGGGATACCCACTAAAACCCCTGGCTGATCCTCGTTGCGTCCCATGTCCGGGCTGTGGTCTCGCTCACACATTCACCTCTAGCCCGGACGGAAACTGAATCTAAGTAGTGTAACTGCTTCCAACTGAATCTAAGTAGTGTAACTCCTTCCAAATGTTTCTAAGTAGTGTAACTGACTCTATGTAGTAGGTAAAGCAGTGATATTATTTCGCTCGCAAGTGACCACGTTCTTGAAGGTATAAATTGACAAAATTTATTTACGACATGTCTGTATTGCATTAATGTTAAAAATTTCATAAATATTTTTAATGCACAAGATCAAAAGGCTGATCTATAGCCGAATAAGAAGCCGAATATTCAAGTGGCATCCTTCATTTAAATCCTTCTTATTAAACCTAAGAAACTAAACTCGATCGTCGAGCAAGTTTCAAGACCAAAAATGGTACAAAAAGCAACCACAAGTCGTCCTTGAAATCATATGGGATGCGCCCGCGCAACAGCTGATGTTACCTGACACTACACAGGCAGCCACGCTATTGAAGCTTACATGTGTGGGTGAGTACTGGAATGCTTTAGAAACGCTGAGGTTACGTGGCCTATGATAAGGTGTACTTGTTGAATCTCTCTCTTATTACAAAAATTAAACTTGTATACATATCTGATATATCATAAACATCTAGAAATTTGCTCAGAAAAAAGAAACAGTTTGTAGAAATGTTTGTTCAATGCTATTCTTTTTTTGTATGCGCTAGCTAGATTTCTTTTTATTGCTGAAGCTCAGCAGACGGGCTGACGGCCCAACTGTGATGGAGAGTGGTTACCGTCGCCTATAGACTTTAGCAATACCCGTAGTGCTGCTAATGCGCTGACGGCCTTGAAGGAGAAACTGGAACCTGGCCACTGATGCCGGAACACAACTCAAAGTTATATGGCGGCATACTCTAGACCAGGGGTGGTAGCCAGTCTGGTAAATGCCCAACCACCGGGCTGTGGGTTGTGTTGTCGCCTCTTAGGAGAGGCCGTCCGGCTGCAGGAATTAGCACATGTCACATAATATATTGAATACATAATATTTACTCAATTTACTGCAAGAACTGACATTTATTATTATATAAGCATTATATATGAATGTCAAAGAAGCAAGTGAGGTGTGTAAGAATGGGCCTAAATGGCGCTCTGTTGTTCGTGCCTACCCCGCAAGGGAACTGGCGTGAAGTTATGTATGTATGTATTGTTTAAACAACAATAAATTTAAATTATTGAAATTATGATTTCAACTCACTCCGCTTGTATAAAATCTAGAAACGTGCAACATTTTGTAATTCCATAAAACTTTTTAGCCTTTTATGATAAACTCAAATATATTTCCGAACTCATTCAAGTGCTTAAATTTGTGTAGTGATTATAATGATTACAGTCGTAATGCCTCATTTACGTTAGACCTTATGGAACTGCTGCCCATTTCTCTACGGAACTGCTACCCATCTCCCTCGCCTCTTTCTTATTTGCTGCTATGGGCAAGTAAGAAAGTGAGGAGGGAAATGGGCAGCGCGAGTATGTAACCACTCGGGTCTTATATTGAAAGTGAAACTTAACTGGCTGCAAAAGGACTTAGTATACTTTAGTTTAGTTATGTATGTATGTATGTATAAGCAGTTAATGAGTTCTTGCAGTAAACCGACGATATTACTTTTGTCTCATTTTTATTTTCGTGTTGATATCGTAGGTGTTATCAAGACTGAACAAGCCTCTATATATTAATACGTGAAGCAAAAACTTTGTACCGCGTTTTACGAAAATTGCGCGGACGGAGGAGTATGGAATTTCGCACACTTATAGTTTATATAGCCAAGAATCGACGAATGCTAATATTTTTTTAAATTATGCATAAAAAATACATTAAACCAATAATAAAAACATTACACATACTACCATATATTTAACACGACACGCATATATATTCTTTTGTTTATTGTTGCCTTGGCGAAATCTGTGATTATAGAAGTCTTTGACAACAAATTATTACGGTCGAATTTCGACCACGGGCGACCACTAGTACAACTACAAAGTCCAAGGCTAAACGAATTAGTTCAACTCAACTTGCAA
Organism: Dendrolimus kikuchii; assembly: GCA_019925095.2. Taxonomy (NCBI): domain Eukaryota; kingdom Metazoa; phylum Arthropoda; class Insecta; order Lepidoptera; family Lasiocampidae; genus Dendrolimus; species Dendrolimus kikuchii. The sequence continues at coordinate 2,475,526 of CM034404.1, forward strand.
GATTTGGACTAAACAAACATTACCTGAAGAGAGTGTCGGGGTGAAGGTAAGGAAAGGAATGCTCCGGTGGTTCGGGCATGTGGAAAGAATGCATGATGAAATAATGACTAAACAGATATACAATGCAAAAGTGGATGGATGCAGAAGTCGTGGAAGGCCACGACACACCTTCCATGATCAAATTGATCGTGTACTAGCAGAAGTTGATGTCAGGAGCCTTAAGAACAGACGAGCGTGCATGACAAGAGCTATTAATGTCAAAGAAGCAAGTGAGGTGTGTAAGAATAAGCCTGAATGGAGCTCTGTTGTTCGTGCCTATCCCGCAAGGGAACTGGCGTGAAGTTATGTATGTATGTATGTATGTAAACATTACAAGTAATAATAATAAAATACATACATACATAACTTCACGCCAGTTCCCTTGCGGGGTAGGCACGAACAACAGAGCGCCATTTAGGTCCATTCTTACACACCTCACTTGCTTCTTTGACATTCATAACTCTTGTCATGCACACTCGTCTGTTCTTAAGGCTCCTGACATCACCCTCCGCTAGTACACGATCAATTTGATCATGGAAGGTGTGTCGTGGCCTTCCACGACTTCTGCATCCATCCACTTTTGCATTGTATATCTTTTTAGTCATTCTTTCATCATGCATTCTTTCCACATGCCCGAACCACCGGAGCATTCCTTTCCTTACCTTCACCCCGACACTCACCCAATAATAAAATAAAAGCTTGTAATTGAAAATCAATCAAATTTAACCATTTTAATTGGTCGTTATGTTAATCGTTTCCTACGCACTCTGAGTAGTAAGATAAATGAAATGGCTGTTCGCCTACTACCCTCATGCATTAATAATAATATTCGAAAAAACGCCGCATCATGGCGTCCCGCTGTTAAATCGAACTTTTCTATAACATGACAGATTGATACGTCAATCGGTCACAAGACTCTCGGGATCGATTTATTACCGTCCATTTATATTTGACTCTTTTGCTCCTTCCATAATGGTATTTTATAGGGAATGACTAGATGTTTATGTATTTAGACCTATGAATGAATGAATGAATAATTTATTGCTGAAATTTATGTACACAACATGTTTGCAATATGCGTTGTTTCAATACATTTTGCCGTGTTAAGCGTGCAATGGCCGAATAATAAAACTAAATTACATTCATACATACATAACTTCACGCCAGTTCCCTTGCGGGGTAGGCACGAACAACAGAGTGGCGTTCAGGCTTATTCTTACACACCTCACTTGCTTCTTTGACATTAATAGCTCTTGTCATGCACGCTCGTCTGTTCTTAAGGCTCCTGACATCACCTTCTGCTAGTACACGATCAATTTGATCATGGAAGGTGTGTCGTGGCCTTCCACGACTTCTGCATCCATCCACTTTTGCATTGTATATCTGTTTAGTCATTGCTAAGATAAAAGTCTTTTTTAGGCTCTCTAACTGTGATAAAAAGCAATGGAGAGAAGCGTACTGAAATTAAGAAGAATACAAAAAGCAAAAAGCGCAAAAATAAGACGAAAAACGAAAGTTATAGACGCCTTAGAATATGCCCTTAAACAGAAGTGGCAGTGGGCAGGACATATAGCAAGATACACAGAAAAAAGATGGACACTAGAGACAATTATATGGAAGAGACCAAGAGGAAAAAAGAAAAGAGGGCGCCCTAGAAAGAGGTAGATAGATGATATAAAAGGCATAGCAGGAAGTGAATGGAGAAAGAAAGCTATGGATAGAGAGGTCTGGAAGAAGCTGGAGGAGGACTTTACCCGAGAAGGAGTTCCGATCAATAGTACGGAAGAAAGTAACGACAGCGAGTAAAAGAAAAAAGAAAACAAATTTATTTATACATACATTTATTTTTAAGACTTATTACTACACGTTATATTTGTAACTTAATATATTAGAAGAAGCATGTAATAGCAATTGTAGATTGGAAATAAACGGGCTTTATTATACTGTATGTCTTTCAAGACCACGGGCCATGAAAATGGCCCGGACTTTTGGGGGGCTTGCGTGGGGCCATGGGAAGGCCAACACGTAGAGGCCCCTTGACAAATTTAATGTAAATGTGGCGTGACACTGACCGGCGATTGTCCCTGTCCACACCATATAGTAATGCACCCAAGGACAAGCCCCGGCCAGTGTAGGACTATTGTGGGAAATGAGGACAAAAAGTACCGGGCTATTGTGGTGAACTGCTAATGGTACTAGGGGTCTGGGAATATGGGGACTATGGCGTCTACCCGTCGCAATGTTCAGGGAACATGGAAAAATGGGCAGACGGTGACTCGCCACTCCCTGCATGGGCCGCAAAAAATGCCTTAAAGACAGCTGCTGTGGCTAAGGGGTGTAGTGAGGTGGGCTGCAGGTTCACCGAAGCTACTTCCGACGTTAGGCCAATTATCACTTCCACCCCTGGATCTTGAGTCTTAGCTCTAGCGATCTCCACTCCGTGGCGGCTGGTTAAGGCAAGCACGGAGTCGGGGGCCTTGCCTTGGCCCCCGGAGTCAGGTAAAAGGTGTCGCTACTCACCTAAGGCTTCGCCACAAAGCCCCCCTGCGGGCTTATTATTTCTTTCGATACCACGAGCCATAAAAATGGCCCGGACTTTTGGAGGGCTTGCGTGGGACCATGGGAAGGCCAACACGTAGAGGCCCTTTGACAAATTTAGTGTAAATGCGGCGTGACACTTATTATTAACTGTGATAGAAACTCCATTAATATCTCCAGATTACTTCTGTCAGACCGCTCTATTATTCTTAAAGTTGAGCAATGGAATAATAACTTTAAACTTTGAAGTTCGGTATGGACTCAAAACACGAAGCTGGCCTCATCTCGGTGGCACTTCGACACCTAAACAATCGCAGCACACACATATAAGGGAACACGTGTTGCTCCCGCCTCAAAAGGAACAGCACTCACGGGTGAAAATCCTTAACCATGTTGTACTAAAAATCAATTTTATTAATTCGAATCCTACGCGAAATTTACGGCAGTAAGCAGGAATGTGGTGTAGGAAATGAACAGCGCGAGTATGAAATGTTAACATAAGTCCACATTTTTAGGATGAATAGGTTCGCATTTGAACACGATCACGTCTAATGATAGACGATGATGCGATCGAAGATGGAGCACGCTTATAAAAAAAATCATACAAAGCTTGAAGACACCTGGATGATTGTTTTTTTATTGTGGTAGTTCAGAAGGCAGGCAGACGGCCCACTCGATGGAAAGCGGTTATCATCGCTTGTGGACATTTGCAACACCAAAGCTGCTACAAATGCGCTGCTACTCTCTTAAGGGAGACTGGAACCTGGTCACTAATGCCGGAACACAACTCAAGGCTGTTATGGCGGCATACTCTAGACCAGGGGTGGTAGCCATCCAGTCGGGCAAATACCCTACCACCTGGCTGTGGGTTTTCCGGCCGCAGGAAGTTGTATTCTTTCTCCGTTCCTGCACGGATAAAAAATGTACAATTCAAGAAACACAGACTCTGGTAAGGGACTGGCCTGTCTCTAGGTTTTGAATTAAGCCTTGTATTGACAAGCTGGTCGTTACCAATCAACCTCTTGGTTCTTCTCTAAATTGACTCGAACGTTTCAAATTGGTATAATAGCTGAGCTGTCCGAAAGGTGAGAACAATACTCCATAAACGAGAGAGAGATATGAGCAGCTTTTTTGCAGTGAAGTACCGTTTCACCTTCGAAAGTATACTAAGTCCTTTTGCAGCTAGCTAAGTTTCACTTTCAATATAGGACCCGAGTGGATATATACTCGCGCTGCCCATTTCCCTCCTCACTTTCTTACTTGCCCATAGCAGCAAATAAGAAAGTGGCGAAGGAGATGGGTAGCAGTTCCATAGGGTCTAACGTAAATGAGGCATTACGACTGTAATCATTGTAATCACTACACAAATTTAAGCACTTGAATGAGTTCGGAAATAAATGCGGATTTATCAGAAAAGCCTAAAAAGTTTTATGGTATTACAAAATGTTGCACGTTTCTAGATTTTTTACAAGCGGAGTGAGTTGAAATCATAATTTCAATAACTTAAATTTATTGTTGTTTAAACAATACATACATACATAACTTCACGCCAGTTCCCTTGCAAGGTAGGCACGAACAACAGAACGCCATTTAGGCTTATTCTTACACACCTCACTTGCTTCTTTGACATTCATAACTCTTGTCATGCACGCTCGTCTGTTCTTAAGGCTCCTGACATCACCCTCCGCTAGTACACGATCAATTTGATCATGGAAGATGTGTCGTGGCCTTCCACGACTTCTGCATCCATCCACTTTTGCATTGTATATCTGTTTAGTCATTCTTTCATCATGCATTCTTTCCATGTGCCCGAACCACCGAACCGTTTTTAATGTAGGTACATTGGAGAACGTACCCATACTACGTTACACTATTTTGTTTTACACAATTCTTCAACAACCTCCCCCCCAAACCCCCCCCCCCTCCCCTTTCCCCCGAGGACCTCCCGTACTATATACCAAGGCCCCCTATTTAGTTCTTACGTAGTAATTCATAAATATGGTTTTAAATTGTTTTTGCATACATAAAGTTCAAAAAGATAAAAATCTGGCTCCCGCGCCTGTGACCAAGGTGGTATTTTAAATACCTCATCCCCTGAACGAGTCACGTAGTTATGGGTTATGTTCCCTTGATTCAACATTTATTGTAAATATATCATATACCCAATTCCAAAAAACATGCCGTGTGACTGAACCCCATCAGCTGACTCACACACATATCGATCATCGGACAAATATACAAACAATCCGCGTGTTTATACTACAAGGATGCACTTGTGTGAGTTTATGCTACACACTGTACACACAATGTGGCCAGGGTTGGCATAAACTAAGTTTTATGACCGCCAAACACTTATTCAATTTTTTAATCGACAGACATGTATACCAATTTAAGCAGGTTACACTTTTTTTATAGATAACTAGCTGACCCGTGTCCACTTCGCTGGGCATCAGAAAAAATACTTATTATTAATCACAATCAAATATACCCTATATCACTCAGGAATAATTTAGATTTCCACTGGTGAAAGAATTTTCAAAATCGGTTTAGTGGATCCAGAGATTACCCCCTACAACGTCACAAACTCACAAACTTTACCTCTTTATAATATTAGTATAGATATACGTCGGATAACTCAAGAGCCCATACCAAACACCCAGATCAAAGTAAATTACGGAATCACCGGCTTGTGATCAAACCCAAGTAAATGCACAAAATTTTAGTGAACTAAGCTAGCTAGCTAGCTCTTAGGCCTTTGGCTCTAGTAGCCGACATATGGGATGTCACGGCAATCGCAGATAAGACAGAATGAAGATGAAAAACTGTACAAGTGCTAAGAAAATTACTTAAAAAGAGATTTCTTTTTTACTCTATTATTTACTTAACAATATTACACACATTTAATTTGAAAAAGTTTCTGAGAAAAAAAAGCTATGATAAAATGATACTTATTTAGTTTTCTCCTTCGATTTTATTCATTAGTTATATTTGAAATTATATGAGTTTCTAGAATTAAACTTCTCCAAGACTTAATAATGCATTAATAAGATCGTTGATAAGTTTAACATTCCTTACGATGTTATGCTAGCAAAGATAAAACATTTGTAAGCCCCCTTTTGGCAACCTTAGTGCAAGTGACAGATGAAGTTATATACATACATACATACATAACTTCACGCCAGTTCCCTTGCGGGGTAGGCACGAACAACAGAGTGCCATTTAGGCTTATTCTTACACACCTCACTTGCCTCTTTGACAATCATAACTCTTGTCATGCAAGCTCGTCTGTTCTTAAGGCTCTTGACATCACCTTCTGCTAGTACACGATCAATTTGATCATGGAAGGTGTGTCGTGGCCTTCCACGACTTCTGCATCCATCCACTTTTGCATTGTATATCTGTTTAGTCATTCTTTCATCATGCATTCTTTCCACATGCCCGAACCACCGAAGCATTCCTTTCCTTACCTTCACCCCGACACTCTCTTTCAGACCAACTCTCTTTCTTACTTCGGTATTACGAACGCGGTCGGCGAGCGTCACTCCGCAGATTTTGCGCAGTGCTCGCATCTCGACCGCGTTTACTCTACTTTCATGCTCTCTCTTCATACGTAAGCGCAGGTACCAGCACCGCGTTGTGTATGGCGAGCTGGGCCTTCTGGCTGAGGTTCTTAGCGCCTAGAAGTTTACCTAACGCTCCATTCACACTATTCCCCAAATTCACTCTTCCTTCTATATCAGCGGTGTACCTTCTATGACAGATGAAGTATCACAATTATAACCCTAACTTGTACGTCTTCGGATGCCGGAGACCATGAGACGGCCTTCGGTAGCGCTCTTTCGTTCTACATTCTCTCAACTTCGGCTCTTACATCGAGGGTACTACAAACTGGGCAGACTCCCGAAAGTGAGACGGTACTTCACATCAGAATAGCTGCTGATGTACAAAGCACATGTATGGAGTACTGTTGTCACCTTTGGGATGGCTCGGTCAAATATCAACTCGAAGCACTAGAGTCTATTGAGCGGAGAGCCAGGACGCTGGTTGGCAACGACCAGCTTTTCGACGACAAAAATCAAAGTCTCGAGCATCAACGCAGGGTTACTAGCTTATTGGTTTTGCGGCTGAGCTCTTCGGATTCTGATCCCGCAGTCTCCTTTCCATCATCGAACAACCAGACGCACTAGCATGCGGCACCGATACATGGTGGATGTTCCACCTCTAAGAACGAGCGCTTTGCGTCTAACTTCATCATGCAAATCGCAAAGGATTGGAACTGTGCCGATGTCAGTTTGTGCCGATAGTAACAACCTGGGTGTCTTCAAGGCCCGTGTGAATACCTTCTAGGTAAACGTGCCCATCTCAGACTATATCTTCGCTCCACATCGGACGAGATCATGGTCAAACGCGAATCTATACTAGTATAAAAAAGACATGTTATATAGTCATTACGATCCCACCTCTACCTTTGTGTAAAATGAAATAACTTAATAAGCAGATTCATTCTTTTCTTTTTTATTCAAGATAATTAAAAATATATGCTATAATATGACGTACCTACTGTTACGAGTTTAGCGGGACTCGAATTAAATTGCCGTTGGAATTATTATAGAGTTTATTAGAACTATACAAACACGTATATCACATGTACAAATATAACCGAACACAACAAATCCAAACGTAATGCAGAAGGTCGCAAAAACTTCAATAAAACGCGCAAAGGCCGTCACTAATAGATTCCCGAATGTACACACGTCTCGCCATGATCGTAGTTCTAGCTCGACTGCCCCCTCTTCCCATCAGGCCGTCGTTTTATACCTCACAAATACAAATGTGCCCGTATCGAAGTCGACGTAATCCGCAACACTTGCCATAAACGAGTACAATAAAACAATGGGCTGTCCTCTAGAAACCTATGCCAATAAATAAGTAAACAAAAGGAGACGATCATAAAAGAATTACAACTAGTTCAAATGCGGACAGGTAATAAAATGTGTTTTTTACAGATATGCAGATTTTCATCCGTGCAGGAACGGAGAAAGAATACAATTTCCTGTGGCCGGGCGGCCTGTCGTAAGAGGCGAATTAACAACCCACAGCCAGGTGGTAGGGCATTTGCCCGACTGGATGGCTACCACCATTGGTTTAAAGTATGTCGCCATAACAATCTTGAGTTGTGTTCCGGCATTAGTGACCAGGTTCCAGTCTCCCTTAAGAGAGCAGCAGCGCATTTGTAGCAACTTTGGTGTTGCAAATGTCCATAGGCGATGGTAACCGCTTTCCATCAAGTGGGCCGTCTGCCTGTCTGCTGATCTCCTGCAATAAAAAAAAAATGCAGGTGGAATTTATTTTTGTCGGAATCTAAGTTTTACCACTACATTTATACTAATATTATAAAGCTGAAGAGTTTGTTTGTTTGTTTAAACGCGCTAATCTCAGGAACCGCTGGTCCGATTTGAAAAATTCTTTCAGTGTTGGATAGCCCATTTATCGAGGAAGGCTATAGGCTATATATCATCACGCTAAGACCAATAGAAGCGGAGCAGCAATGAAAATGTTTCAAAATGGGGTGGGTTTTGAAAACAAATTCCACGCGTACGGCGTCGTAGGCACAGCTAGTAAAATATACAAGGCAATATTTATTTGTATTTAGAATACGTGACAACCCTACACGATGATATAGGATGTTGTAATGAGAGGGTTTAGGAAAAAGGTACGGTAAGATGTAGGAACGTGTGAGCGCAATGAAAAATCGAACTACTCATAGTTCCAACAAGATAGAAAGAGACGGGTATAACTTTTTGTTTTATTAGTTCGTTTTGTAAGGCCCGCAGGGAAGCAAGGTGCTAGTACTTCAACGTTCTTTAAAAAAAAATAGTGTCAATATATGTATGATACATAGTACCATGTGTAATTGAATTAAAAAAAACTCTGTATATATTTTATTAAGGTGATAAGATGGAAAAACAAGAAGGTACTATACATATACGGCCTCTGTGGTTGAGCGGGCTAAGCCTTTGCCGGCCTACCTCACTGCAACGCAGAGGCTCCGGGTTCGATTCTTGGTATAGTAAATTTCGGAAAAGTATTTTCTAAGTTATTTACTATGGTCTGAGTGTCTGGGATCGGCCTCAGAGTAACATGCTTAATTTGGGGATATACAATATGTGTGTTTGTCTGCCGATTATTATTATTATAAAATCCTCCAAGATATACAGTATAAACAGCTGAGTACTGAAAACCCATACAGAGTTTAATATGGTTTAGTATTTCAGCAGAGATAGCTTACTATTCATTCACTTGTCTTAACTGTGGTAGAGATTTGACATTACTTACTTAACATATATACATATACTCACGTCTGTTTGTCATCGGGGTGGGCAGGGAAGATGGATTCTTTTTTTTTATTGCAGGAGTTCAGCAGACAGGCAGACGGCCCACTTGATGGAAAGCGGTTACCATCGCCAATGGACATTTGAACACCAAAGGTGCTACAAATGCGCTGCTGCTCTCTTATGGGAGACTGGAACCTGGTCACTAATGCCGGAACACAACTCAAGGTTCTTATGGCGACATACTTTAGACCAGGGGTGGTAGCCATCCAGTCGGGTAAATGGCCTATCACCTGGCTGTGGGTTGTTTTGTCGTCTCTTACGAGAGGCCGCCCGGCCGCAGGAAATTGTATTCTTTCTCCGTCCCTGCACGTATAAAACTACCTGCTACGATCCTGACAAATGCTTGACCTTACTTGTATTACGATGAACATCATGTTAAGTACAGCTCTTAGGGCAAGCTCGATCAGTTTGATACCACGCTTCCTTTTGTAGTGAAACTTCTATATAGAAAGGGGGGGGTCTTAGGATTTTTCTGTCACGAAAAAGCGTTACGGCCGCGTGGAGGAGCGGCATAAATTTAGACTAGACTATGGATGCGTGCTTTTGGGGGGATATTCGCGACCTGTGTGTGGGATTCGCCAGATCGGGGGTGGCACCAGCATGCCCAGTCAGAACTGGTGCCATGCTGTTGCCACCCCCGGTTAGGGATACCCACTAAAACCCCTGGGTGTTCCGTCCTTCGCCTTATGCCAGGGCTACGGGTATATGACCTAGCCTCTCCGCAGCCCTGGCAGGCGTGGGCCCCCCTCACGAGGCCTCTTCCATTGCCGGGGATTCATCCTCCGGCATCATCATGCTCTCTTTGGCGTGGGGCGGTCTGTAACGCGCCCCACGGGAGGAGAGATGAGCGCGCGCGGAACACTCGCGCTCTCATCTCGACGGCATATGCGGGTGAGTGAGAACCCCTATACCCCAAGGGGCCCCACCCGCGCCGTCCGCTTACGGTGGCCGAAGGTCGAAATCCGCCCTCCGGCGTCGGCGCGTCCTCCTTTGGCGGGAGCGGAGCAAAGATGTCCGCTCACGCTCCCGCTCCGCCTCCTCCTTCGCAAGCATAACGCGCTCGCAGAAGGAGGAGACGGCGTCCCATCCGGTTGAGCTCCCGACCATGGTGCGTACCACGGCCGGGAGCGAGAGGTCAAATCCGGTGACGGCGACGAGGTCTCGGCGCTGCTCTGTCCAGGCAGAACACTCCTGGAGTGTGTGCAGCGCCGTATCCTCGTCGCCGGTGTCGCAATGATGGCACCCTGACGTCGGCTCACGGCCTAGGCGACACAGGTACCTCCCGAAGCAGCCATGCCCCGAGAGGACCTGTGTCAGCCGAAACGTCAGGGTGCCGTGTCTACGTTTTATCCAGTCTTGCAGGACGGGCCTCACCGCTTCAATGGTGGCGAGGCCCGCGCTGGGGTGTCTGAGGCGTTCTTCCCAGACCACCATGGCGACGTCGCGGAGCTCCGACCGGCAGGCCTCTGTTTCCTGGGGCGCCGGTCGCCACTGGTATAGCGACGCGAGGACCCTGGCTTCGAGGTCCCATGGTGGGGATCCGGCGAGTAGCGAGGCCGCTTCGAAGGACACCGTACGGTATCCCCTTATCGCCCTGACGGCCAGTACTCGCTGCGCTTGCCGCAGCAAGACTATATTTCTGGCCGCCAGGCGGTCAGCCCATACGGGGGCCCCATATAGGGCCATAGACCGCACGATACCTTCGAAGAGTTTTCGGCACGTGGCTTCGGGCCCCCCAATGTTTGGCAGCAGGCGCGAAAGCGCTCCCGCCGCCCTTTTGAGCTTGGGGGCCAATTGCCTAAAATGTGCCGAAAAGTCCCATCGGCTATCGAGGACCAATCCCAGATACTTCATAGTTTCCCCGTTGCCTACAATTTGTGACACCCCAGCCGTGCCCAGGATGCACGCCTGCCTATGGGTCCTCCCATTGGCGGCGATCAGCGTGTCATCTGCATAGCAGATGATGCTGACGCCTGGGAGGACCCTACATCGCAATGTCCAGTCGTATGCGATGTTCCACAGCAGAGGGCCTAATACCGATCCCTGTGGAACACCGCATACCATAGCTCGTCGACTCCACCCTGCGTGGACCGGGTAGATGACGGCTCTGTCATCTAAATATGCCCCGACTATTTGACGAAGGTAGGTCGGCACCCGGAAGTACCGGAGTGCCTCCCTAACACACGCCCAGGGCAGGGTATTAAATGCGTTGGCGATGTCGAGTGACACCGCCAACAGGACCTCGCCCCGGGAAACTGCGTCCTCCGCCAGGCTTCTCAAACGCATGATGGCATCCAATGTGGAGCGCCCTGAGCGGAAACCGAACTGATTGTCCGCCAAATCCGGCCCAGTCATCGTCAGATGCTGGACGAGGCGATCCGCGATGATCCTCTCGAAGAGTTTACCCACCTCATCCAGCAATACAATGGGCCGGTAGGCGGACGGTGAGTCCGCCGGGCGCCCCTCCTTCCTTAAGAGGACAAGTTTCCCAGTCCTCCACCTTTTCGGGAACCTTCCTTGAGCCAAACATGCGTTGAAAAGCCGCAACAATCGGGGCTCCAGGGCGTCGTGGGAAAGAACCCACGCACGCCCCGGTATGCCGTCAAGGCCGGGGGCGGTGTTTTTGACTTTCAGCCGTAACATCGCAGCTCCCAGCTCCACCTGGTCCACGGTGGGCACAGGGTCTTCATCCGCGCTGGTCTCCGCATCAGGCGGGGCCATGGCAGGAGGCGAGTGCTCAGCCCTAGAGGGGAACAGAGCGCCAACCACGTCATGTACGAGGTCCCTAGAGAGAGACTCAGTCAGCGGGGGCGCCCAGGCGCGGAGCTTATTCCGCGCCATTTTAAAAGGACGCCCCCACGGGTCTGCATTCAAACTGACCAACATCTCTCCCCAGGCCTGTGACTTCGCTTCGCGAATCGCGACTTGGAAGTCGCGTCTGGCGCTCCTGTATCCCTCGTACAGGCGAGCTGCTACGGCCGCTGCATCTGCTGCACGACGACTCCGTCTACAATGCCTGGTGTACTGGCGGTGTGCTAGGTTGCACGCCCTACGCAACGTCTCAAGTGCCGAGCTCCACCAGTACACCTGACGAGAAGGCCGAAATCGGCCCCTCCTGGGCATCGCCGCATCACAGACACTAGTGACGAGCAACCGTAGATCCTCTGCCTCCTGCTCGATCTGGGGAGGTTCCGTATTGGGCCCTGATGACCACGTCGCTACTATCAGGGCCTCCCGGAATACCTCCCGATCCAATTTCCTTAGTGCCCAGCGCGGACAATCTCCTACCAGGGGCTCTAGGGACGGAGGTTCTGACCTTCGGGTGGAGACACTGAACCGGATATACCGGTGGTCGGAAAGCGTCTCCACTCTCTCCAGGACCCTCCAGTCCCTCACACGGCGCGCCAGTGCAGGGGTGGCCAACGTCAGGTCTACAATTGAGCCACCGTGCTGGCGCACACACGTATGTACGGAGCCCCGGTTTAGAATAACAAGACCCTGTGTGATGGCCCATTCTTCCAGTGCCTCGCCTCGCGCACATGTTCTTGGGGAACCCCAAGCCGTGGACTTGGCGTTGAAGTCCCCGAGCACGAGTACGGGGCGAGAGCGATTACGGGCCACCACTGTGCCCACATCTTCCAGCCAACCCTCGAAGTCGACGAGCCGACGATTCGGGGAGAAATAGGTACCGACTACCATCAACTCCCCGATTGTGGCCGCCACATAGCCGCGACTCCTCATAATGTCGGTAAGGGGCGGGCATGCGACGGCGGTCCGGACAATTATGGCCACCGAGCCATCGAGGTCCCCCGCCCAATCATTCCTGGGGGGGACGTAATATGGCTCGGCGACCACACCAATTCCAATTGACCACTGCGCCATGCTCTGTATCAGCAGGTCTTGAGCGGCGGCGCAGTGGTTTAGGTTTCCTTGTACCACTAGGATGGAGGTAGCCATTGGGATGATTACTCCTCCATCCTAGTGGCATCGACTGGCTCCGGCTCTGCAGATTGCGTCGGTGGGGGGGGGTTCCTGGATCTTGAACCCCTCGGCCGGAGCCTTCTTTTTATTTTTACCTCCTCCTCTTTTCTTCTTACGATGTGCCTGTTGCGTCTCTTCCTGGCCTTTGGTAGTGGTATTGGTGGTGGTGGTGGGGGGGGCCCGCGCTTTTTCGCGCGGCCGGTACTCCCCTGCACATCCAGTGCCCAGCCGCTTTGCCCGCCGCTGCGCAGATGCTGCAGTGTGGCGCGCTCGAACACGTAGCGGCGAGGTGCCCGGGTTGACTGCAGCGGTAACAATCCCGGCTGCGGTCCACAGGGGAGGAGCAGGTACAGGCGACATGCCCCGCAACTAGGCAGCGCCAGCACCGCTCTGACCGGTTCGGCAGGATCTTGATTCCCGCCGAAGCCCATCCCACCATCAAAGTTGTATCCTTCAATTTTTTGGCCGCCGCCACTGGGCACGATACTATGACGTAACCCAGTTTGTCCGGGCCCAGACGCATCGCGCTAGAACTAAAACGCTCCGAGCGATGGTCCGTGACCCGGGCGACGACGGCTATGACCTCGTTCGCGGTGGTAAAGTCGTCCAAGCCCGAGATACGCACATTTACACATTTCTCGGGCCTAGAGACCCTCACCTCTTCCTCGAGGAGGACGTTCTTTAATTTTGCCGCAAGAGCATCAGCCTTTTCGAAATTATCCCTCCCCGGCAGGAGGAGCATCCGCGCACCCGTGCGAGCCGTCTTTAATTTAAGGCCGGCGATTCCCAAGTCGCCGAGCCTGATGCTGGACTTGGCTTTGGCCATCACGTCCGCGTACGTGAGGCCCTTCTCCACGGCTGCAGGCAACAGGGTCAGCACTACTGCCGTGGCGTTGGGCTCCTTCAATCGTGGACCACGGCCAGCTGCAGGCTTCGACGACTTGGGCTGCGGCTTCGGCGCTGATGCCTTACTGGCTGCATTGGTTTGGGCCGGTGGCTTCCTCTTTTTCTTTTTGCGAACGACCAGCGACCAGCCCTCTTCTAGTACTTGGGCCTGAGTCCTAGGTGCAGGCACGGGTGGAACGACAGATTTCTGTGCCACCGTTCCCTTCGATCCTCGCCCTCTTCCTTTTGAGGGGGGAAGTGGTGGAAAATCGGCAGCTGATGGATCTTCTATTCTACTCCCGGATGTCGCAGGGGACTGCGTATTGGCCCGCCGGGCGTCCGCTGCCAATGGCGGGCGAACTCGCTTCTCCGGGAGAAGTCTGTCATCTAAAGCCGCCAACTTTGCATCCACCATCTTCCCTATAGAAAGGGTGAGGTGGCGCAGAAGCTCCTCCTGGGTGAGCTGCTGTCCTGCCGGGAGGGAGGTTTGTGGCTGCAGCCTCGTCTGGGATTTTGGAGGAGGTGGTGGCGGTGGTGGTGGAGGGTCGTTGCGGGCACGGACGATCTCAGCCCTGAGACCCGCCATTTCTTTCCGCATCTCCTTTACCTCATTTTCGAGGCGCCGGTTTGCCACTTCAAGACGTCTTATCTCTTCTGACTCAGTCCGGCCTCGCAAAGCCTCAAAGGCGTCGCTGAGGATGCCGACCGAGTCGTTTAGAGATTTTACGAACGTCCCTTTCAAGCCCCGGGGGACTTTCGCCACATGGCGTATAATCCCCAGGGCATTACGGACGTCCGTTTCGATGGCTTGGGCCGTCTTGGCCCCCACCTCATCCGTGATGGACCCCGAGTGGCCCAAGAGCTCAGGAGCCTGCCGAGCGATTCGGGACTCCTCGGCTGCTCTACACAGCTCGGCGGCACGCACCTCGTGATCAGCCAACTCAGGGCCCTCTCTGCTGGCTTGGAGGATTGCCTCCTTGGCTTTGGCTAGGCTCGCAGACGCGTCGCAAATTCCCGCCGCTGGTGGTGACACGTTGCGGGGGGTTTTTGAAATATGACTCTCCTCACCGCTGGATGCGGTAGGGTCTTTGGGTCCGCGATAAGGCGCCGGCCTCGGCCTCTTCTTCCGAAGACGTAAGCTCCACGGCTCCGCGAATCTCTCGCGATCGGAGCCGGAGCCTGAACGCGATCGGGAGCGAGAATGAGTGGAGAACACTGAGACGTTAGAGTCCGATTCCTCAGTTACTCCACCCACAGTCCCGCTCGCAGCGCAGCTCATGGCCGATGTTCTGCCACTTGTCCTACTGCTACTGCGGGTAAAAACAACTTCTCCGCCCATCTCGGGCACTTTCACCTTGGACAGACTCCAGGTCGAGCGTAAAATCGCCCCCCCCCCAGAATACGATGGGGGGCTTCTGCCCGGGCCATAGGTACCGGCCGCAGGGTGGGATTCGCCTTCCTCTCTCGACGAAGATCGACCCACCTGGGGTAGTGCTTCTTTATTTTGCGCTTCCATGTCATTGTTTTATGAACTCCGAGGAGTTGTTTGTCTCCTTGAAGGAGACCATCTGAATGCTTACAACTAGATTCTGTGAGCGGCGTGCGAGATGACTGTAAACAGGACACCCCACACGCCGCCCACAGGGCGCTAACATCCGGGATAACCCGCCCGGCATGCAGCTATAGGCACGCCGACCAAGCTTCGGGTGGGTGGAGGAGTCGATCCACCCTAAAGGGGAAGCGGAGCGAAACGACCACCCAAACACGTCCTCCAATTGTCTTCCACGGTGCGGGTGCGGTCGGGTGAAACCGCCGCCACCACACCCAGCATCGCGCGACGGTGGCGAAAGCTATGGGGGGTTGACCGCCCCTAGGCCTACTCCGTCGCCGGTCCAGGGATTGGCTCAAGCCGGACCAATGGACCCGTCGCCGCCACGTCACGAATGGTCCTTTCCACTGAATGGAGAGGTGTGAGTGGCCCTTCGAATAGAAAGGATGGATAATTGTGAAGGAGGGACACAAAGGAGCCTTTTAAGGATCGGAACGAAGGTGGGACACCACTGTCACGGAGAGAAAGTAGGAAATGTGACAGTGGCCGCTCGGGGCCCCGGGGACGCTTCCCCGTGTGCCAACCGCGGTCGGGAGAGGGTGAAGACCGCAGGGGGCACCCCCTGGGGGAATTAAAATGTACCTAACCTAACCAAATCATAATTTGCAGTAAACCTGCGAAAAATCGAAATGTGTGCTGGGACATATAGTAGAAGTGAAACTTCAACGGACAAGTGGCAAAACGAATCGCAACAAAATTTTAACTCGAAGTTTTACGGGTAGGTTTTCAAATTGGACAAGTACATTAACAATAAAAAAATTCTCTTTATAATATTAGTATAGATAATTTAAACATCTATGTTCATGCAGATAAAAATGGAAATATTTTAAAGCTTTACGTTAATAGTTCAAATTTCGTGTTCCAAAGCTTATATATATTAAATTTTGAAATGTGACGTCACGACATTTAGGACCCTTTCACACTTCATCGACACCCCCTTGACGTGTGACGACCATTATGGGTGGCGCCTATGTAAGGAAAAAAGTGAGCTAATATTAAATTTTAACTGGTAGTGAGGAGGAGGAGCCTTAAGAACTTTAACTGTCAGGAGCCTTAAGAACAGACGAGCGTGCATGACAAGAGTTATGAATGTCAAAGAAGCAAGTGAGGTGTGTAAGAATAAGCCTGAATGGCGCTCTTTGTTCGTGCCTACCCCGCAAGGGAACTGGCGTGAAGTTATATATGTATGTATGTAACTGGTAGTGAGGCAAATAAACGGTTAGTAAGACACAGGAACCGACCATAATCACCTGTGATAATATGAGTATTGACAAACGTAGTGTGCGCTTAGCCTTAGAGGCTTGAGCTGCACAAGTGTGAGGTCGGCCCTAGTAAATAATGAATTCTACGCGTTTTATTATCAGATTTTAATATATTAAAACATTGCATTAGTAAAAGGACATTTAAATAGTAGTGGCACTGTCTCAAGCCAGTATTTTATATGACGACTTTTACGACCCTAGCTCATTTCATTAAAACTATTAACAGAAGCGGCGAAGTGCGTGGCAATCGACTTGCAGTCAAAGATTCCAATTTTTCGCGGGCCATTCGTCCTTATTACAGGCTCACAGGGATATATCTTGACCACTCCGCAGGCTCTAGCAGCTGCGAAGGATTCTCAAGATATTTGTGTACATACATACATACATACATAACTTCACGACAGGTCCCTTGCGGGGTAGGCACGAACAACAGAGCGCCATTTAGGCTTATTCTTACACACCTCACTTGCTTCTTTGACATTCATAACTCTTGTCATGCACGCTCGTCTGTTCTTAAAGCTCCTAACATCACCTTCTGCTAGTACACGATATTTGTGTAATTTTATATAATTAGTAGATATTATATTGCACATAGTTATATGTTTATTATGTTTAAATAGTTGCATATTATCACCATATCTTGTATATGTATATAACTTATGTGCATATTTGTATATATAGTATAGTTATATATTTATTATTAAAATGTATTTATAATTAAAATACCACCGTCGCCACTCGTAATCAAAATATTCTTGCCACGGGTTGTCTGGAAGAGATCGCTTTTTAGCGATAAGACCGCCCTTTGTACCCAACTAGACTAATACTAGTTCGTAAGTTTTTCTGTAATGGTGTACAATAAAGTGTTATCTATCTATCTATTTAAAATTCTCAACATGCCGTGTCTGTACATTAAGGCAATTAAAAAAAAACAACTGGAATAGACTATATAAAAAACAACGCAATTTTTATAGATTACTATTCTGTTTGTTCGGGATTCACGCAAAAACTATTAAGCCGATTTCGACGCGGTTTTCGCTGGTCAAGAGATAATTCTTAGCCTCAAAATCTGTGCTACTTTTTATCCCAGGAATCTCGCGGGAATTTCAAGTCAAGCGTGGATGAAGTCGCGGGCATATCCGAGTTTACTATATATTATTGAAATACTAGCTGTGCCCGCGACGTCGTCCGCGTGGAATTTGCTTTCTAAACCCTTCGATTTTGAAACATTCTTCATTGGTGCTCCGCTCCTATTGATCTTAGCATGATGATATATAAGCCTTCCTCGATAAATGGGCTATCCGACACTGAAAGAATTTTTCAAATCAGACCCGTAGTTCCTGAGATTAGCGCGTTCAATCAAACAATATTAGTATATTTGGCTACAACACTAAAACTTACATTTTAAATATCGCGATATCTTTTTAATGAAATGTCCGAATTGAATAATTCAAAAAGTCTTGAATATGGAGTAATTTATTTTGATAAGGATTAATACCAAGGTACAAAATAAAGAGTTTTTGAAGCGACGGCATTTTAATTATTTTATAAAAATCAAAGAAAACAATTATTGTGAGATAACTACAATAGTTAGACATATGGTTACGCAATATTTTTTGTAGACAATTATATGTTCTGCAAAGTGGTAGTACATTGTTTTATTCTATAATCAATAGTTTTCGCAGCGCACGCCGTGTAAGGATTTTTTCGGGTCATTTTTTTACACCTTGGGTTACATTATTGAACTTTTAATAAGGATCCCTAATTTTTTTTAATAGAATATAGCCTATAGTCTTCCTCGATAAATGTACTATTCAATACTAAAAGAATTTTTCAAATCGGGCCAGCGGTTCCTGAGATTAGCGCGTTTAAACAAACAAACAAACTGTTCAGCTTTATAATATTAGTATAGATTGTAACTAACAACGGTCGAACCTTACAGTAAGTACCGTAGGTTCCATAGCACATATATTTTATCCGGGATTAATGCTAGAAGTCCAGGATGGTTTCGATAATACATCATTCCCTATAACAAGCCACTCGGCCACACCCAAAAAAAGTACCAGGCAAGCATAACAGGAATGCAATTCGAACTATACCATTGCGATTCGACATGCTCACAGCTGTTCCATCAGCTGATCACGCACACATATAACACATCCTGCATACACACACTTCTGTGAAATAGAAAAAAGGTGACCCGTCAGACGGGATCGACTTTTGAGCATCCGCTCGCTGTCGATGGGTTACCATAGATAATTTAGGGTAGAAGGAATATGTTGCTTTTCTAGTGTATAATGCCTACAGGAATGTTGTTTCTAAGAAGTTCCAGTCAAAAAATTTGACATTACCTAAACAATAATTATATTTTTGTTTGTTACAAATAATTTCGTTTTGTTCCTAAAAACTGGATACAATAGAAATATCTATAATATTGTTACCAGTGCGAGGACTCGAATTAAAAATGCCGTTGGAATTACTATAGAATTTATTAGAACAAGTACAAATATAACTGAACATAATCAGTTCAAACGTTATGCGCGATTCAATAACACGCGCAAAGTCCGTCGCTACACAGATTATCGAATGTACAAACGTCTATCTCGCTTGTGCCTGTCGCTACACTGACCATCTCTCCATTGGGCCATTGCTTTATAATGAACCGATGCAATATGTCTATCTGGCAAGTGTCCACGTAATTTCTCAGAAAACGTAATCCGCACACCTGCATAATTATGCCTGCGAACGGCCATAAACGAGTACAATACACAATAGGCTGTTTTTTACAAATGTTAATTACAAATTTTAAACACAAAGTAAACAAAAGAAGACAGACATAAAACAGTTTCAATGTTATAAGCTCAAACGCCGCGGCAGGTAATAAATGTGCTTTGTCTATAGCTATGCAGGTATCCCAACTTATAACAATATTATAAAATTCTAAACATTCCGTGTCCGTATATTGAAGCTATTTAAAAAAACAACTGGAGTAGACTATATAAACGATGAAGAATGCGATGTATTTTTTTAAATTTCTTTCTGTTTGTTCGAGATTCACGTAAAAACTACTAGGCAGATTTCGATGCGGTTGTCGCTGATCGACAGAAATTTTTTAGACTTTTTAAAATTTTTAGATCTACGCTACTTTTTATCCCAGCAATCCCGCGGGAATTTTTCTCCGTATAATTTAAAAGACCAGATTTAAAAAAAAAACGAATTTCAATGCGGATTTTTCATTGATCTATAGTAAATTTTATGTAATAAAAGTATGATATTTTTTCTCGGGAATTCCTTGAGAATTTTCCCTGGAGCTGTTTTTAGATTTTAGGGTGCATAAAAGATAGCTTATTCCGGCACAGTTTTCAATAAAACGATAGACGAAGAAAGAATACAATTTCCTGCGGCCGGGCGGCCTGTCGTAAGAGGCGACTAAACAACCCACAGCCAGGTAGTAAGGCATTTGCCCGACTGGATGGCTACCACCCCTGATCTAAAGCATGTCGCCATAACAACCTTGAGTTGTGTTCCGGCATTAGTGACCAGTTTCCAGTGATCCTTAAGAGAGCAGACAGCGCATTTGTAGCACCTTTGGTGTTGCAAATGTTCATAGGCGATGGTAACCGCTTTCCATTAAGTGGGCCGTCTGCTGAACTCCTCCAATAAAAAAAGGCTTACATTCTTTTTAAATACTGCGGTTCTTTCTGTCCCGGAAATCTCGTGGGAATTTCAAATCAAGCGTGCACGAAGTCGTGGGCATGTCCTAGTATTTCAATGAAACTATGCTAAAAAGAAAACTGTAAGCTAATTAAGGACTGTGTACTACATCGCTGCTAGAGGGAAGCATACTCAGAAGACTGGCTGCATTACCACGCTGTATGGCAATTCTAATTCGCTATGCGAAGTATAAACCAAGCTTCTGATCATGGGTGACATGAAAGATTCTCCTAAAAATTACTTTGTAGAATTTTTTGCGGATGGTGCTAGGTGCCAGATAGTAGGGTATGGAGGCATACCATCTCTGGTTTAGAGTATGCTGCCATAACAACCTTGATGTGTGTTCCGGCATTAGTGGCCAGGCTTTAGCCCCAATTTAGAAGCGGCAGCACATTGGTAGTATCTTTGGTATTACATAATTATTTCCATAGGCTATGGTAACTGTTTTTTTTTTATTTTTTTATTTTTTTTATTGCAGGAGTTCAGCAGACAGGCAGACGGCCCACTTGATGGAAAGCAGTTACCATCGCCTATGGACATTTGCAACACCAAATGTGCTACAAATGCGCTGCTGCTCTCTTAAGGGAGACTGGAACCTGGTCACTAATGCCGGAACACAACACAAGGTTGTTATGGCGGCATACTCTAGACCAGGGGTGGTCGCCATCCAGTCGAGCAAATACCCTACCACCTAGCTGTGGGTTGTTTTGTCGCCTCTTACGACAGGCCGCCTGGCCGCAGGAAATTGTATTCTTTCTCCGTTCCTGCACGGATGAAAATTGATGAAAATGTTTTGCATCAAGGTGGACTGCCTGCCTGTCTGTTGCTGTGTCAGCTGATAAAGCAGCGTTGTTAGTCTTTGACTAAGTCATTGGAAGACGCGACGTGGCTAAAGAATCGACGCATGACGCGGTCGTCCTATCTTCCAAACACTAACATTCCATCCGGTCTCTTGCCACCTTCGCGTGCCAAATTATTTGGCTCTAACATTATTATTTTTGTTATTGATCTTTTAGACTAAACAAAAACAACACAATATCAAAACAGCTTATAAATAGAAAATTAATTATCACTAGTAACGAGCAGCGTTCGAAATTTTAGTATAAAAATATTCTCATTCTTGTTAGTACCGTACTTTTTAATAGTGAAAGCCACTCCAAACTACAAAGTATACAGGTGAATTTTCAAATGGGCCTTCAGGAAGAAGTCCTAAACTCCACGAAAAAAAAAAACTAAGAAGTCAATCCTTTCTCTTAGTTTAAGGTTTGACATTCCTTCGTATAAATTGATCCTTACAAGCTACACTATAGATTGGTTTATAAAAACAGGATGTTATTTGGTTTTTCAAAATCAGCAGACTCAATTCGTGACTAGGGTAGAATAGAATAGAATATCTTTATTGCGTAAGGCACGTACAAGTTATAGTATCAATGCATTCTGCCTATATAAAGGCGTGCAAAATTAATTTACATTATTGACTTACATTATAAATTACAAATGACAATTAAAAATAAGTAAAAAAAAAAACAATAATAATAATCATGAATACAATAGTAATTATCTAAATAAGAAAATGTCTTATAATTACTACATGTCAAATGTACTTATGTCAATTTTATAATGCTTTATAATTCATAAACATGTTTATATTATAGTAATAGTTAGACGTTAATAGCTTACTTAAGTTCTTTTTAAATAATTTACATGGTAACTCCCTAAGACACTACGGAAGTTTATTATATACTAGTGGCCCGGCGCGGTTTAACCCGCGCTCTGTCCCGCTCCCGTGGTATATAGCGTCATGTAATATAACCTATGACATTCCCTGTTAACGTAGCTTTTTAACAGTTAAAGAATTTTTAAAATCAGTTTAGTAGATCCAGAGATTACCCCCTACAACGTCACAAACTCACAAATTTTACCTCTTTATAATATTATAAGTATAGACAAAGAGTCCCATGCAATAGATACTTTTCTGCAACATTGCAGTAGTTGAATTTATAGTGCAGACTTTGAAATTCATCGCGTCTGTTACGACGTTGGTATTATTGATTTTTCAAATATCTAATGATCCCACTTTAGTTTTCATCCAAATAGGCCTTGATACTGCTTTGAATATTTTCGCTATTTCAAATGTATAGCTGGAAAGCAGTCAGACATTTGCAAGTAGGTACTTGAGGCGTCGTGAAAACTTGCACAATACTCTTTTTGTCATCTGAATACAAAAATGCAGACTGCATTGAAGCGCAGTGGAATTTATTCGACGCTTAAAATTTTAAATCAGTGAAATTTTTCACATAAACACTCCTCGAGGCATTCGAAAAAAGAATGAGATTGTACCCTCTACGAGTTATTTGTTCATTGCAGTGGTTATTTTTTCTTGCATTTCGCCCCCTGCGTGAATGTTTTACGACGTGTGTCTGTCTGTATACATCTGTGTAGGTAGATCTACCTGCCTCACTTCCCTTGTGCCTAATGGATTGTTAGACATAATAATGGTCAGGTAAATGTGATTTCTGGTACATGACTACTGGTCGTGGGCTTGATTTCTACGAAATTTTACAGTTAGTTTTGGATTACAAACTGTTGTAATAGTAGTATGAAAAACAAAATAAAAAATCTTAGATAAGTTGCTGGGGATTCGCTTGCCGCTTGTTCTTAGTATAACAAAAAAAAACTTCGTTAAAAAAAACCGACTTCAAAAACTAAAAAGTATAAAATAACTTATTTCTAAAGCTATATATATTATCTATTTATTTTATTTGTTACTTTTTCGTGTCTAACTATGTATGGGTAGACCTACGAAAGGTGCCGCGCTCCTTAAAAAATATAGGTCCCAAGCAACGGGAACAAAAAAATGTTCGTAAAATGAAAAGTACTGGGCCAAACTATGTTAAATTTTTAGGGGACTAAATGGCGACTATTCCGCATCAAACTAAATAAGAATCACGTAAATCGGATCATAGATCTCAGCGTAATCGGTGTACATATGGAACGGAATGGAAAAATTTTCATAAAAAACGTTCATAAAATGAAAACTACTGGGCCAAACTATGTAACATTTTTAGAGAAGCAAATGGCAGCTATTTCGCGTCGAACAAAAAAGGAATCACGTAAATCGGATCATAACTCTCAGAGTAATCGGTGTACATATGGAACGGAATGGAAAAATTTTCATAAAAAATGTTCATAAAATGAAAACTACCAGGCCAAACTATGTTAATTTTTTAGGGAACCAAATGGCAGCTATTTCGCGTCGAACAAAAAAAGAATCACGTAAATCGGATGATAAATCTCGGAGTAATCGGTGAACATACATAAAAAAAGGAAAAAAAAAGATCCAGACGAATTGAGAACCTCCTCCTTTTTTTGAAGTCGGTTAAAAACATTGCGAAGATAATCAACATTCATAGATAATCAAGTAGGCTTATATTTTTTACCGACTTCCAAAAGGACGAGGTATTCAATTCGACGATATGTTTGTTACGTGATTTCTCCTTCAATTGTGAACCAATTTTAATTTTTTTTTCTTTATTCGAAAGATTATACTCCTGAAGTGGTCCTATTGCCTTAAAATCAGGATCTGATGAGTGTAATCCAGGGAAATCGAGAGCAAATCTTGTTGAAGAGCTCCGAGCGCCTACACTCTTTGAAAGACAAACTGTATACGTGTGCCAATAATACAATATCTACAAGCGCTTAAAATGTTATTTCTAAAGCCAATTTTTTTTTTCAAGATCTTGAAGTCGGTGCCAAGTACACCAAAAAAGCAACAACAGCAAAATAAATAATTTTTTATGTTTTACTTCCCACCGACTTGAAAATATCGTAGAAAATGTTTATTTTTTGCTTTTTAGTGACTCGTAAAGTTAGTTTTTTGTGACTTTTTGAAGTGAAATTTCTTTAGAATCGTTGTGATTTGTAAATCGATGAAACGAAAAAGCGACACTAAAAATAGATAAACATATAAATCTATAAGACTAAGCCTGCGAGAGAATGAGATACGAGATTTACATTGTGCAGCACAGACTAGAGAGTCAATAACACCGATGATTAAACATAGGTCCAATTTGGACCGAAATAAAACTGATAATAATATTTTTAGCGTAAAACAGTGAAAAATTGACAGAGATACTTAACAAGTTTATTTTGAATTATAATATGTAAACGGAACACATGGCACTAGATACGACTATATATAAGTATAGATATAAGGCCAACACTGCACATGCACTTCCTCACAACACCAGCATGTAACAGATACACTCTACATTATTATAAGTTTAGTATTAAAATTAGAATAAATTAATATAATAAGTTATTCTCAAGGTACACCAAAACACAAAAATGACTACATATAATGTCACATACACTAACAAAAATAAACAATAAGCGTGTATGGAGTCTCAAATTGTTCATAGAAATTAAGTAGTAAAAAAGGGTACGGAACTCGAGTCCGTAGAGATATTAATAATAATAAAAAAATAATAAATGTAGACGGATGTAGGCTAAAGGAATTATATTTATATCAATAAAAGTGAGAGAAGCATTATATGTGAGTATATTCTCTGAAGTTTCACTTATACTGTGTGTGAACTACACACACACACACACACACACACACGCACACACACACACACACACACACACACATACACACATACACACACACACACACACACACACACACAAGAAATTCATTTTTTTAAGTTAGTTTACTATAAGATATTATTTGCTAGTTATATAATTAACTAGCTTGCCCGTGTCCCACTTCGCTGGGCTTCAAAAAGTATATATTAATCAAAATCAAATATAGCTCACTCAGAAGTAATGTAGCTTTAGAATAGAATAGAATAGAAGAGACTTTATTGTTCACCAAATAAACAATTACAGGATAAATAATTACAATATTTTAACGGCAATACAAAAGGCGGCGTTATCGCTTAAAGCGATCTCTTCCAGGCAATGCCAGGGTATAATTAAATTAATAAGAAGTAAAATAAACAAGGAAGAACAGTACAATGTGGACCTTAAACAGCTAAGTTAAGAAGAATAGAAAAATATATAATTATCTTCTATATATATAAAAGAAAGTCGTGTTAGTTACATTATTCATAACTCAAAAACGACTGTACCGATTTGGCTCAAAATTGGTGGGGAGGTAGCTTAGAACCAGGAGACAGATATAGGATACTTTTTATCCCGTTGAAACCGGTAGGTGGCGCTGAGATCGGGTTCTAGAATCCTCCTAATCGCCTGGAGCGATTTTGGTGATTTTGTTTTTGTGTGTTTGAGTGGGTTCCCGGATGGTCTAGATTCGCAATTAGAACCGATAGGTGGCGCTTAGATCGGGTTCTAGATTTTTATTTTTTCAGAGCAGGACAACGGCTGCCGGGGCCGCTAGTATATATATATAAATGAATCCCTATTTCCCTTAGTCACGCCATCACGCGTGAACGGCTAGACCGATTTCGCAAATTCTTTTTTTGTTGTGTTTGTTACTGTCAAGAGAAGGTTCTTATGAAAGAAAAATTTAAAAAAATTGCGCGGAAAATTAGAAAATTTAAGAAAACTTAACCACCATATAAAATTATTTCTAATCTAACCTTAGCGCTTTGGACAATATAAACTTTTTTAATGTAACCTTATTGACGTTTGACATAGAATTGACAGAATGCGTGCCGCAAATATCCTCAAAGAGGATGTAAATAACTGAATATAGCGAATTTGAAACATATAAATATAAGTTACTAACTGACCCGACAGACGTTGTCCTGTATTAATATTGAATTGAATACGAATTGTTACTTTTTTTTTAATTTTTGTTAACGATACATTTTTTGTTAGAACAGTGAATGAATTCAACAAACTCAGCAAGTCGGATTATGGTGACATTGACTTGTTTGTGGATAGTCTAGCATCTGTAAATGTGAAGGGAGAGAAGTCCTGCAGCGCGTGCCAATGCGTCTTCTCAAGGTCGCCGGCCTTCAGCTGGCACCCGGAGAGGCAGGTACGCGCATTACTTCCCTCCCTGAGTTAGGTTCCGTTTACCGCGGGGGGCCTTTAGCTTGCTAGGAAGAGCAAAGGACCTTCTACCCCCGCACAACGAAGTGGGGTGTGTTCTCCCAGGGCACACTCCAGGCACTTTATTGCGCTGGATCGACTGGGCGTAACTATGTTCTAAATCTCAGCCTTTCCAACACATTCAAAGCGCAGGGTCGTCAGGGAGGAGGGGGTTTTTAGTGGGTATTGGGGTTGCTTGCTCGTGTAGCAACGCTCGGAGTCTTCCACACTATTCTGTGACGTCGATCGCGGACGGACCGCTGCCAAGAGTATACTATTGCTGCAGTGTTATCGCCCCCGACCGACGCGTGTCGTTCCCCTAGCAACGACCCAGTTTGTGCGTAAATCGGTTAAGCATTTTTCCTCGCCTCAAAAAAAAAAAAAAAAGCATTTGTAAATGCGAATTTAATCAAAGCCTATTTTAATAATAACTAGTTTCCCCGTCACAAAATCTTCTTATTATTGTTCTTTTTTTTTCTAAAATTATTGTATTTTATACTTTATTTTTATTTCCCTGTCATCTGTGGAGGTTTATAATTAGCTGTTCTTTAGCTATCTCTGTAACGCTAGTTTGTAAAACTTTAGTTTGTAAGACCACAGCTGTTAACCTCCCAAATAAAATAAAATAATACCAATTCGAATTCAATATGCAAAAGTGGATGGATGCAGAAGTCGTGGAAGGCCACGACACACCTTCCATGATCAAATTGATCGTGTACTAGCAGAAGGTGATGTCAGGAGCCTTAAGAACAGACGAGCTTGCATGACAAGAGTTATGAATGTCAAAGAGGCAAGTGAGGTGTGTAAGAATAAGCCTAAATGGCACTCTGTGGTTCGTGCCTACCCCGCAAGGGAACTGGCGTGAAGTTATGTATGTATGTATGTATGTATGAATTCAATATTCATCGTTAAGACAGGACAACGTCTGTCGGGTCAGCTACTTTTATTATAAACTAAGGTAATAATGATTTTTGACAGATTTTTTAAATATGGCAAGTGATTTAGCTTTTCTGACATCTACGGGTAGCTTTGTACTGGTGAAAGAATCTTCTAAACCGATTCAGTACTTCAGTAACTACTGAAGGAGGTAAGTAAGAGTAAGAGAAAGAAGAAAGAAAGAAAAAATATTTATTTAGGACAAGATACAAAAAGACTTATATGATAATATATGTAACAATTAATTGTGATGTCCTAAAAAGGCTCTTGCTCAGCATATTGCTAGTTTCACAACCAGCGCTGATCTTCCGCAAGTACCTGTAAATGATGCCACGGCTTAGCTCCACAAAGCAAATTAAAACGATAAACATTTGTCATAAAATTATACAAAACAAATTACTAATTATTTGAACATTGTTCTATTACAAATAAAAGAAAATAAATAAAAAAAACTGGACAGAAATGACGAACAAGACAAAAATAATAATAAATTGATAATGGTTTGTCATATCGTAACAATTGACATATTATAAAATACTTGTGTCGTATTTAAGGTCTCTCTGGCGAAATTGATGGTCAATTAAGAATTTTTTTAAGTTAGTTCGGAACCCAAAAACAGACTGAAGAGGTAGTTTGTGTTCTTTTCTTTTCTTTTTAGGAAGTAATTAATCTCTTTAACTCAAGAGATTACTTCCTAAAAACAAACAAACGTTACCTCTTTATAATATTAGTATAGATATACTGCCATACATATAACACAGTCTTCGTATACCCTGACCGATGCAAATGGCCGAGCCTCCTATGTCGATACGTGGCTCTGCATTTTTCATTTCGCACGCGAGCTATTATCGTATTACTAGGCTAAAAATAACCCCCACATCGAACGGTGATCGGTGACCCGAGGCATCGATTGGACAGTCCAGGGCTTATGTGGCCAAGCTTCGAAAATATAGTGATATTATACAACAAATTTTATCAGTGCAGGAACGGAGAAAGAATACAATTTCCTACGGCCGCCCGGCCTGTCGTAATAGGCAACAAAACAACCCACAGCCAGGTGTTAGGGTATTTGCCCGACTGGATGGCTACCACCCCTGGTCTAAAGTATGTCGCCATAAGAACCTTGAGTTGTGTTCCGGCATTAGTGACCAGGTTCCAGTTTCCCTTAAGAGAGCAGCAGCGCATTAAGTGGGCCGTCTGCCTGTCTGCTGAACTGCAATAAAAATAAAAAAAAGGATCCATCTTCCCTGCCCACCCCGATGACAAACAGACGTGAGTATATGTATATATGTTAAGTAAGTAATGTCAAATCTCTACCACAGTTAAGACAAGTGAATGAATAGTAAGCTATCTCTGCTGAAATACTAAACCATATTAAACTCTGTATGGGTTTCCAGTACTCAGCTGTTTATACTGTATATCTTGGAGGATTTTATAATAATAATAATCGGCAGACAAACACACATATGGTATATCCCCAAATTAAGCAAGTTACTCTGAGGCCGATCCCAGACACCCAGACCATAGTAAATAACGGAGAAAATACTTTTCCGAAATTTACTATACCAAAAATCGAACCCGGAGCCTCTGCGTTGCAGTGAGGTAGGCCGGCAAAGGCTTAGCCCGCTCAACCACAGAGGCCGTATATGTATAGTACCTTCTTGTTTTTCCATCTTATCACCTTAATAAAATATATACAGTTTTTTTTTATTCAATTACACATGGTACTATGTGGCCAAGTTCCAGTCTCCCTTTTTTTTATTGCAGGAGTTCAACAGACAGACAGACGGCCCACTAGATTGAAAGCGGATACCGTCGCCTATGGACATTTGCAAATAATTTCGCTGCTGCTCTCTTAAGGGAGACTGGAACCTGGTCACCAATGCCGGAACACAACTCAAGGTTGTTATGGCGACATACTTTAGACCACGGGTGGTAGCCATCCAGTCGGGTAAATGCCCTACCACCTGGCAAAGAGAGCGGCAGCACATTGTTAGCGTCTTTGGTGTTACAAATATCCATAGGCGATGGTAACCGCATTCCATTAGGTCTGCTTGTCTTCTGTACTCATGCAGCAAACAAATTAGAAAGCTCCAGTTTTTGCTGTACCTTGAAGGTTGATGATTCACTGTGTATAAGTTTTATTTTCAAAAAAATGGGTAATTCTACAATCTATACATATATAATTACTCTGAGAGGTCAATCATTTATATATGTACACGTTGGCCATATCCCATTTACCAAACGCATCTAAATAAGCCAGTTCGGCGGCGGAAACAGCTGAATCACTCAAGCGGCGTAAATATGCAGCTCTCAGTGAGAGTTATACGTTTGTGCCGTTTGCTGTTGAGACGCTTGGATCAAGGGCTCCTGAGGCCATAAGCCTCTACCAAAATTTATCAAAACGACTCATTGACTCTTCAGGTGATCAGAAGACTGGTACTTACCTCGGGCAACGGATCAGTATGGCGATCCAGCGAGAAAATTTAGCCAGCCTTCTTGGCACCTTACCCACAGAAGACGGTGATCTAGGCTCAGTATTCTACTTATAGTCTTGAGGGACTATGGGTAGAATATAATACAAATAAGTTAAGTTTTCTTTTACTGTATTCGATTATTTATAAGTACAATGAAGAATCATTGTACTAGCTTATATTATATTACAAATAACTAATCTTATAAAGAAGTAAAGTTTGTGACGTTGTAGGGGGTAATCTCTGGATCTACAAAACCGATTTTAAAAATTATTTTACTGTTGGAAAGCTACGTTAACAGGGAGTGTCATAGGCTATATGCCAAGAGACCGGTTTCATCCGCGCCGGGCCACTAGTAAATAATAAATTTATTATACAGAGTGTTTGGCGCATGGACCGACAAAATGTTTTTGGGGGATTGGGTGGATCAAGAGCTATCTTTAACCCATAGATCCCTATGTCCTAAGTGTGACTGTAAACGAGATACGATTTTTTTGTTTGTTTTTAAAAATTACCTGGTTCACCGTCTTTAAAACGACATATTTTTCTAGTTTCTTGTTATAATTGAACCAAATAACTTTTATTGCAGTCTTTAATGTATGATTATTCTAAATTAAACATTACATACATACATACATACATAACTTCACGCCAGTTCCCTTGCGGGGTAGGCACGAACAACAGAGCGCCATTTAGGCTTATTCTTACACACCTCACTTGCTTCTTTGACATTCATAACTCTTGTCATGCACGCTCGTCTGTTCTTAAAGCTCCTAACATCACCTTCTGCTAGTACACGATCAATTTGATCATGGAAAGTGTGTCGTGGCCTTTGCCAGGTGGTAGGGCATTTGCCCGACTGGATGGCTACCACCCCTGGTCTAAAGTATGTCGCCATAACAACCTTCGAGTTGTATACCGGCATTAGTGACCAGGTTCCAGTTTCCCTTAAGAGAGCAGCAGCGCATTTGTAGCACCTTTGGTGTTGCAAATGTTAATAGGCGATGGTAACCGCTTTCCATCAAGTGGGCCATTTGCCTGTCTGCTGATCTCCTGCAATAAAAAAAAAAAAAAAAAAAAAACACTATTCCCCAAATTCACTCTTCTTTCTATATCCCTGCTAAAAGCACATCCAAGATATACAAACTCATTAGCCAAAGCCGACAGCACGCAGCCCTGTCGGACGCCAATATTGACGTCAAACCAGGGCGACAGGCTGCCATCCAGCCGCACGCATGCCATACAGTCCTCGTAAGTGGACTGCACAGCACGCATCAGTTGGCCATTAATCCCATATCTGGGCAATATGTCCCAGAGGTCCTTCCGCACAACCCTGTCAAATGCTTTCTCTAGATCCACAAAACCGCAGAAAACCTTCCGGCCCATAGCCAGCTGCTTCTCTACGATATTGCGGAGAGAGAAAACTTGATCCATACATCCCCTTCCATTTCTGAAGCCACCTTGTGCATCCCACAATAATCCATCGGATACCACTCTCATTCTCTTTTCAATAATCTTCGTATACACTTTAGATGCTGTGCTGATCAA
Source organism: Dendrolimus kikuchii (assembly GCA_019925095.2). Lineage (NCBI taxonomy): Eukaryota > Metazoa > Arthropoda > Insecta > Lepidoptera > Lasiocampidae > Dendrolimus > Dendrolimus kikuchii. The sequence continues at coordinate 2,506,970 of CM034404.1, forward strand.
ACTGATGGCCCTGTAGCTGGCGCACTCCATACGTGACCCCTTGCCTTTATACAAGGGCACGATGACAGCGCGCCTCCAGTCCTTGGGAACCTTTCCCGTCCTCCAGCACAAATTGCATAAGGACAGGAAAGCGTCCCGGACACAGGTTCCACCATATTTGATCATCTCAACAGACACACTATCGATTCCTCCTGCCTTTCCATTTTTCAGACTTCTTATCGACCATTCGATCTCTTCCAAAGTGATCTCGGATGCTGACTCCTCGGAGTCGGTCACAGACTCAGTCGTGGTGCCAGCATCCGGGATATGATCATACATTTCTCTAAAATATTCACTCCATCGCGCTAACACCTCTTGTGGGTTAGCAAGAACGTCCCCTGCTTTAGATTTTATTCTTTCCATTCTGGAAGCTGACGAACAACCCCGAGACTTCTTAACCTCTCTCCAAAAGAGTTTGGTATTCGCCTCGAAGTTCTCCGTTAGCTTCTCTTCTTCTTTCAATTTTATTCTTTCGCGCTTCTCTTTCACTAAAGCTTTGGTTTCATTCTTGCAGAGGCGATAAATTTCTTTCTTCATCTCTTTCATACTGTCATTCTGTTGTAAAGAAGCAACATAATCCAGCCAGGCTTTTATTAAACATTAGATAACAAAAAATACTTAACGAGCTTTCAAACTCTTAAAAATGGCTTAATCTCTGAAAAACGTCAAATTCAAAATTAATTATAAAAAAAACTGAAAGGTATATGAATTTCATTTGATTTAAACAAATTCTGTACTTAATATCCTTTCCAACGATATACCACATGGCCTTGAAATTATTCATGTGATCACAAAACAAGGTATTACTCAACCACTGTCAGAATAAAGAAAACACCTTGTTTGTATTTTAAAACGTTTTAATCAAATTTCATTTACAGATTGGCAAAATCGTATCTCGATTACAGTGACACTTAGGACATAGGGATCTATGGGGTAAAGATAGCTCTTGATCCACCCAATCCCTCAAAAAAATTTGTCGGTCCATGCGCCAAACACCCTATATGTAGAGATTTTAGAATGATTTCAAATTGAAATTACAGTCTATTACTCGATATACATTACAGAAGTATAATCAAAATACATACATACATACATACATAACTTCACGCCAGTTCCCTTGCGGGGTAGGCACGAACAACAGAGCGCAATTTAGGTCCATTCTTACACACCTCACTTGCTTCTTTGACATTCATAACTCTTGTCATGCACGCTCGTCTGATCTTAAGGCTCCTGACATCACCCTCTGCTAGATCATGGAAGGTGTGTCGTGGCCTTCCACGATTTCTGCATCCATCCACTTTTACATTGTATTCTTTCATCATGCATTATTTCCACATGCCCGAACCACCAGAGCATTCCCTTCCTTACCTTCACCCCGACACTTTCTTTCAGACCAACTCTCTTTCTCACTCAAAATAGTGATAAACAAATTTTTTACCAAACCAACCAATAAATAAATCTATGCCATATACTGAATTTAAATGTACTGTATGTACATACTATATTAGTCATGCATGGTAACAAATACTGTGTAAGTGACTCATACATTTTTGTACTACACTATGAGTAATAAACTATTTTGTCCTAATAAAACAGATTGATATACATATATTTGGCAACGTTGCCGATTCAGGTCACATACAAAGAATAAATAAAATAAATCTTTTATTACGCAAGCCCAAGGATCGTGTCTTTGCTATATATTGAGTGTATAACCAGAGAGAATAGTAAGATTATTTTTTTAAGTTTTCGCGACTAGTATACATAATAAAACTACGCTTTAACGGTTTTAAGCGCGGTAATTTATTTGACACACACACACACCTTCCATGATCAAATTGATCGTGTACTAGCAGGAGGTGATGTCAGGAGCCTTAAGAACAGACGAGCGTGCATGACAAGAGTTATGAATGTCAAAGAAGCGAGGTGTGTAAGAATAAGCCTAAATGGCGCTCTGTTGTTCATGCCTACCCCGCAAGGGAACTAGCGTGAAGTTATGTATGTATGTAATTTATTTGATTGTTATTATTCCGACGTTTCGGCTAGTTTTCAGTAGCCGTGATCACGGAAGATAAAGATGTCAAGTGTCAATAAGTATTGGCAAAGTTTTATTTAGCCTACCGCCAACTTGTTCATTTTAATTATTTACTTTTTATTTTGTTTATGGTTAGTATTTACTCTATGGCAGTGTTCCGAAAAGCATGTACCGTGGTCATTAATTGGTGTGCCTCGGAAAAATAAGGTTATGCTGCAATTTAAATATTGTTTCGATGATTAATAAATAAATGTTGATCAATGTTACTTATTTACTATTTTATCCGTGCAGGAACGGAGAAAGAATACAATTTCCTGCGGCCGGACGGCCTGTCGTAAGAGGCGATGAAACAACCCACAGCCAGGTGGTAGAGCATTTGCCCGACTGCATGGCTACTACCCCTGGTCTAAAGTATGTCGCCATAACAACCGTGAGTTGTGTTCCGGTATTACTGACCAGGTTCCAGTCTCCCTCAAGAGAGCAGCAGCGCATTTGTAGCCACTTTGGTGTTGCAAATGTCCATAGGCGATGGTAACCGCTTTCCATCAAGTGGGCCGTCTGCCTGTCTGCTGATCTCTTGCAATAGAAATAAAATAAAAAAACATAGCAAGCTTATTTCCTGGGGCGTACCTGAGGATACTTTATGTCCCGATAAATGACGTCGCTTACCACTCGAGCATCGATTAAATCAAAGTTAATAACAATATGGTCACGATACAAGAATGTTTGTAATTACTACTATGTTTCTTTCATGTTAATATTAATTATAAAGCATTCAACCCCCACCCAAAAAGAGGAGCGGGGTACAAACGGCCCCCGTCTTTTGGGAAGTCAGTGTAAAAACAATAAATCGACAAGGGCCCGTACGCAATCATATTTCACGGTTAATTGCGTCCATTTATCATTCGGCACAATAGTGCAGGCACCGACATCGGCCTATACAATGCCACCTCAGAAACAATAAGAAAATTTCTGAACATTTCCACGCGAAATTATTGCCTATTTATCATTTATTAATAATACCCAGCGACGTGTAAACCACGTCTGTATTTTCATACATATTTCTTTTTGAGCATAATAAATAAATTTGTATAAGTTATTGAGCAAAACACGATTCACAATTTTCGAAGCTCATTGACGCCCAATATAGTCATCCTGTATCTTGGGGACCTCCTCCCTAATTGGTACAATTCAGATCGTGAAATTATTGATTACAGTTACATTCCTTTTTTAAATTATGTGTGTGTTTGTGTGTGTGTATGTATGACTTGTAAGATCCTGAATAAGGATCACATACACAGTATAACACCGTATAACACAGGTGCAAACATAACTGAACACAACCAGTTCAAACGTAAAGCACGATTCAATAACACGCGCAAAGTCCGTCACTAAATAGTTTACCGGATGTACACAAGTCTCGGCTTGATCGTGGTTCTCGCTTAACTGCCGATCTCTCCATTGGGCCATTGCTTTATACTGCACCGATGCAATATGGCTACCCGACCGCGTAGACCGAATTTCTTAGAATCAGTTCGACACATCTGGCTAATGACTGCCATAAAAGATTACAATACACTATGGGCTGTTTACAAATTTTAAACACAAAGTAAACAAAAGAAGTCCAAATGCGGGGGGGAAGGTAATAAAGTGTGCTTTTATGGTATGCAGGTGTGAATCCACTTTTGTCGGTCGTAATATTATCAATTATCTAGATTTCAGTTTATGGTGAACAATAAAGAGTTATGAATGTCAAAGAGGCAAGTGAGGTGTGTAAGAATAAGCCTAAATGGCACTCTGTTGTTCGTGCCTATCCCGCAAGGGAACTGGCGTGAAGTTATGTATGTATGTATGTAATAAAGAGTTTTCTTTAAATATTAGCATTCGTCGCTTTTTCTTTATATAAACTACTAGCTGTGCCCGCGACGTCGTCCGCGTGGAATTTGCTTTCAAAACCCTCCGATTTTGAAACATTCTTCATTGGTGCTCCGCTCGTGTTGGTCTTAGCGTGATGATATATAGCCTATAGCCTTCCTCGATAAATGGGCTATCCAACACTGAAAGAATTTTTCCAATGAGACCTGAGTTCCTGAGATTAGCGCATTCAAACAAACAAACTCTTCAGCTTTATATCTAATATATAAAATTCTCGTGTCACAGTGTTAGTTACCATACTCCTCCGAAACGGCTTGACGGATTCTCATGAAATTTTCATCCCCCTAAATGTTAAGGGTAGTCCACCCCTAATTTTTTTTTTAATTTTTAGATTGATTTTATTTTTTTAGGATACGGCATTAAAAAATACATACAACCCTAAATTTTCACCCCTCTACGATCAACCCCTATTTTTTATTTGTTAATTATAAACTTTAATTTTTTGGCAAGATTTTTAATCTTATTTTGTCATGACCGAATAAAAAAAAAATATTACTCTTTTAGATTCAGAATTAGAACCGGTAGGTGGCGCTGAGATCGGGTTCTGGAATCCTCCTAATCACCTGGAGCGATTTTGGTGATTTTGTTTTGTGTGCTTGAGTGGGTACCCGGATGGTTTAGATTCGCAATTAGAACCGGTAGGTGGCTCTGGGATCGGGTTCTAGAATTTTATTTTTTAAAGACAGGACAACGTCTGCCGGGGCCGCTAGTATTACTATAAGATAAGTGTGCGAAATTTCATACTCCTCCGTCCGCGCAATTTTCGTAAAAAGGGGTACAAAGTTTTTGCTTCACGTATTAATACGAGTATAATGATGATGTGTATTTTGAGTAAGTCGATTACGATGGTAGGCGTCCCGACGGAATGACTCTAATTCCCTGGCAGCGTGGCAAGCCTTTGGTGTGGGATGCGACTTGCGTAGACACGTTGGCCGCATCCCATTTACCAAACACGTCTAAATCAGCCGGTTCAGCGGCGGAAACAGCCGAATCACTCAAGCGGCGCAAATATGCAACCCTCTGTGAGAGTTATATGTTTGTGCCGTTTGTTGTCGAGACGCTTGGACCGTGGGGTCCTGAGGCCATGAGCCTCTACCAAAATTTATCGAAACGACTCATTGACTCTTCGGGTGATCAGAGGGCTGGTGCTTACCTCGGCCAACGCATCAGTATGGCGATCCAGCGAGGAAACGTAGCCAGCCTTCTGGGCACCTTACCCATAGAAGACGGTGATCTGGGCTCAGTATTCTACTTATAGTCTTGAGGGACTATGAGTAGAATACAATACAAATAAGTTAAGTTTTCTTGCATTGTATAACAATAGAATAAATATAGTTATATATTTTTAATAATATAATTTAGTCAATTAATAACAATGTAAGTTGCTAAGTAACAACCGCAGTTTATGAAAGAACAAATAGCTTGTATGTGGATACTTCACACGTTCTCTAAGAGACTCCTCAGGGCCGAGGTTGTAAATTGACCTTACGGCTCTTGTTTGTATCGACTCTTTGATACCGACATCCACACCTTAAGACGATATCTTAATCTCAGCGCAGACAGAGAGGAATAATCCCCGCGCGGTCTCGGGCATTTTCTTTACGGATCGTGTACGCTCGAGCTTGCGCGCGACATCGCGAGCCTGCGCGAGTAAACCGTTCTGGGTTACCACTCTACAGTAAACATGCCAGTTTGTCGCGAAAGTTCGTCAACGATGGTGGACTGGGATATGATTATAATTGTGCTAATAATGTCTGGATTAATATAGAATTTATAGTAATAATGCTTAATAATAATTATGACTCATGTCACAAATTCAGACTCCTGTATCAGTATTTGGGTCAGAAAGATACTCATATATTGTGTAATATGCTCTATTTATTAATAATTGTCTTAATTTTAATTTAAAGCCTTTGATGTTGAGTTCCTTAATTTTCAGTGGTAATTTATTGTAAATTTTAGTCGCTATACAGAATAGACTGTTTTGAAACAAAGTGGTTTTTGAAGGAAGTGAAAGCAGGTAGCTGTTATGTCGTTTACTGTTGCATTTAGTGTATAAATGTAGATTATTTTTAACAAACAAAGCAACTTCATAAATGTATAATGATGGTTATATTTATTATTCGTTATGTAGGTACTTCGAATTCAAAATCTAAAAAAATGACGTCATCCCTCTTTAAACTCAGTGACAACACTGAAAGTACGCGTACGACGCGGGCGCCGACTCGACGCCGCGCGAGGATTCCCGCGTATCTTCGAGGACGCGTTTGTCAGGTTCAAGCATTTATGCACTTTATTGTAATAATTTTAAAGTTTATTTTCAAGTGCGTTAATAAAATCCTCTCCGCTGCGCTCCGTTCTGTCTGCGCTGACCCTAACGCGTCGCGGGTATGGATGATGGAAGACAACTGCCACTCGAAGCGCGTCGCATGTCGTTCGATTCAGTTCGCTGAGTAAGCAGTGTCCCCACAGTCATACTTAACTTTTCATATAGGCTACATAGACATACATACATAACTTCACGCCAGTTCCCTTGCGGGGTAGGCCCGAACAACAGAGCGCCATTCAGGCTTATTCTTACACACCTCACTCGCTTCTTTGACATTCATAACTCTTGTCATGCACGCTCGTCTGTTCTTAAGGCTTCTGGCATCACCTTCTGCTAGTACACGATCAATTTGATAGCGGAAGGTGTGTCGTGGCCTTCCACAACTTCTGCATCCATCCACTTTTGCATTATATATCTAAGACATATTAGTCGAGGTGCCGCGGGCAGTAGTGAAAGTAGGAGTTGACTGATCACAGGGACGAAAACAGTACTTTTCGTCCCATGGGAAACGATTCTCCCGGCTGTCAAAAAATTTAAAAACTTTGCAAACCATAGACAACACATGCGACTGTAAAACTTTTTTTACAGCCACTTTTAAATCGTGGCAAAATTATAATAAATAAATATCAACAATTTTTAACATCATTTTATACTTATAATGTGGTTTACTTTTTATTCCTAAACTAAATGATTAAATACAATACGGTATACTATATATATTTAGCCAGGTGGTAGAGTATTTGCTCGACTGGATGGCGACCACCCGTGGTCTAGAGTATGCCGCCATAACAACCTTGTGTTGTGTTCCGGCATTAGTGACCAGGTTCCAGTCTCCCTTAAGAGAGCAGCAGCGCATTTGTAGCACCTTTGTTGTTGCAAATGTCCATAGGCGATGGTAACCGCTTTCCATCTAGTGGGCCGTCTGCCTGTCTGCTGAACTCCTGCAATAAAAAAAATAAAAAATAAAATACACTGTTTTTCTATGTGAATTTATAAGAACGCAACTCACATGAAAAGAGAAACAACATTTACAGCTAATTAATTCCCAATTTCAATTAATCTAATACGTTTAGGAATTTAAAATAACACTGTTAATTTGTTCTATTATTCTAACTGACAAAAACTCTGACAAGTGTGATGCACAAGTGACATTACATTGACACTTGACGTATAATATAATACCCCTATGCGCGCCAAATTCAAATCGAATAAAGTTATTCTTCATTTACGTACTTATTAATTACTTTTCACTAAATTATTATTTAATTTACATAAATAGGAGCTAAGTATTTACTGTCATCAGTGACAAGAAAATACTGGCTGGTAGAATGCCACAGAAAAAGAAATTTACTTGATGTGTCATACGTGACATATGATTTAGATATGGATTTAACGCCTGATTTCGTTCGAAAATTAGTTTTTATTTACTTTCCTCATATTTGAAATGAAAACACAGTGTTAACTCATTATTCAGGCATGAAAGATCTTTTTCCATGATTTAGCTGACTTTTTTACTACTAGAATATACAGCAGACAGACTGACCACCCGCCTGATGGAAAGTGGAAACCGCGGCTTATGGACTTTTGCAACTCTGAAGGGTCTATCAATGTGCTCGCGGCCTAGAGGAAGCGGAATCTGACCGCTAATGTCGGAACACAATGCAAGTTTGTTATGGCGGTATATTCTAGACCAGAGGTGGTAGCCATCCAGACGAGTTGTTGCAGATGGCACTAGTTACATATAAATAGAACTAGATGGCGCTGCCCAATAATTACACTTGCTATTGTTTGCCACATATTTTAGTTAACCTTTTTGTGTTCTGTTGATTATTCAATACAATAAACCAGTGCATTGGTTAAATAAAGTGTTTTATTTAGTTCAACTTAGGTCATTTAGCAGCTGCATTTCATGCCCATTAATCAGGTACGTGCGTGCTCTTTCTTTCCACTAGCCTTCAAAATTGTCCCATTCTCCTTTTTTCTCATTTTGAAACTGTTTACTGTTCGCTAAACCCAGCGCCGCTGCAACAAAAATAGAGCTACAGCCTAGGGTTTGACCCCGGGGTGCAACCGCATGGAAAACTAGTAATTTATAAACACTTGATTGATTATAGCTAGATTTTTTTTTAAATTGTAAATAGCTTTGCGTTTGACCAAGATCACGTTCAGTGCCGGACGATGATGCGGTGGAAGATGGAGCACGCTTACCTAGATCGTACCTATTCACACGAGACTTGAAGATTCCCGGATTGTACTTTCCTGGAAACACGGACTCTGGTAGTGCATTCCACAATTCTGCCGTACGCAGAAGGAACGTGGAGGCGAAACGTTTAGTACGCACTGGTAGCGTTTCCACTGTGAAACGATGGCGTAAACCAGAGCGTCTCGTGGTCCGAAGATGGAATGGTGTAGGGGGAATCAGGTCAAACAGTTCAACCGCACACTCTCCGAAATGAATCCTATAAAAAACCGACAGACTAGCAACCCGAGGTCGATGCTTAGATACAAAAATCCTGCACAACTACATTAAAAAACGTGTATTAAATAATAAAAGGAGAAACCTAAGTCGCTGCTTATATTGTTAAGGTGGCCAGAAGGCTATAAACATTGCATGTTTATAAAGCAGTGTGTGGTGTTAGAGGTAATAATAGCATCGATCACAAATTGAAGGAACGATCCAACCTAACGCTTTCATATAAGGATTTGTAAGGCGAATATCCTTCAGTGTTCACAGTGTGATACCGCCAACAGACATTAATTAAAGAATGAAACACCACTATACGTGAGCGAAGACCGCGATACACAACATAATCCGCTTTGTATGAGGAGTGTTTGGAGCGTGAGACAAACATGAGTGACTGAGACAGTCGACAGAAAACAGCATCGAGACCGCTACTGGACTGGTTTTGAGTAACTTCTTCAATTAAACTTAACACATAATCAAGTATGGAAGCGAGAGTTGGGTATGGAAGAAAGAGCATGAAAGTAGAGTAAACGCGGTCGAGATGCGAGCACTGCGCAAAATCTGCGGAGTGACGCTCACGGACCGCGTTCGTAATACCGAAGTAAGGTCTGGTCTGAAAGAGAGTGTCGGGGCGAAATTAAGGAAAGGAATGCTCCGGTGGTTCGGGCATGTGGAAAGAATGCATGATGAAAGAATGACTAAACAGATATACAATGCAAAAGTGGATGGATGCAGAAGTCGTGAAAGGCCACGACATACCTTCCATGATCAAATTGTTCGTATACTAGCAGAAGGTGATGTCAGGGGCCTTAAGAACAAACGAGCGTGCATGACAAGAGCTACGAATGTCAAAGAAGCGAGTGAGGTGTGTAAGAACAAGCCTGAATGGCGCTCTGTTGTCCGTGCCTACCCCGCAAGGGAACTGGCGTGAAGCTATGTATGTATGTACATAATCAAGACTTACGTGTCTGATAGAGCTTTCCCGTGACCAAAAGGCTGGCCTGTATCTGGAGTACGGCATTAGCGTTGCCATCCAACGTGACACTGCGACTTTTGGGAAACGCTCCCCATCGACACCGACACCGACTTGGAATATTTTTTTAATTTACGGTTTAGTTGAAGTGGGCAATGGGTTAGTCATGTATCTCGCAGAATTGGTGGCCGATAGAGCAGACGAATCCTGGAGTAGACTGCACCTCAGACGGACAGACAGTCTGCGTAAGGTCGTTGGTGGGCGCTGGATGAAGAAGATGGAGGTCCGGGATGCATGACGCCAACTTGAAGAGGTTTACGTCCAGCAGTGGACTGCGATTGGCTGACGTTATTTTGTAGGTATAGTTTTATTTATAAAGTAGTATAGTAAGTATATAGCTTAGTTTTATTTCAGTTGACAGTTTTTAAATCTAATGTTTCACACTGAATTAATATTGATTGTAGCTAGGGATAGAAGCTCTCTGTACTTCTAGTCTGGTATTGTGGTTAGATTAATTAGGTGATCGTCGTTCTCTTATTCTAAAAGTGTTTAAAGTCGCTTCGATTTTATTTTTAAATTCTGCTACTACAGTACAATACAAACAACTAGTAGACGCTGGTCTATGTTGCGTTCCTCAAGTGAAGCGACAGGCGACATTGTCTCGGTCACCTGTCTCAAGTCGTGTGTCGCGCACAGTGACAATTACCACGTGCCAACCGTGAAGACAAATATCGTGATGAAACCTCTACGTCGAGATAACCGATGTGTCAGACCTGGCAAGCAGCCTTGGACAATCGTAGCGGGTATTCTGTCCATTCCCGCTTCTGCTATAATGGGAGGCTCGAGCCTAGCAGTGGGACATTTAACAAGCATAGTTCTATTTTTAAAATTAAGCGATTCTATTAAATTCTTTAAATAATTATTTGAGTCCTATGAAGGTAAAGAAGCAGCCTAGTCTGTAAGGGCCGTGGCGCCCTCCAATAATGACGGGCATCCCGATTGGGGAGGCGATATTAATAAGCCCCTTCCGCGTGACCTCTCGCCAGAGCCTCAATGAGCACTCCGCACACAACACTACTTATCCCTCAACACTTACCCTTTAACCCTTAGTTTAGGGGTATTTTGCTACCAATCACTATAGCTATAGACGCAACGCCTAAGGAGATATCGAGCTTCATATATTTACCTATACGAAGGATATATCACATTTCCACCCATTTAATATTTTCTTAAATTTTTGCGACTAGTATACATCTACTTTTTTAACGGTTCTACCCGGAGTAATTTGATTTTTATTATTCTGACGTTTCGACCACTTTTCAGTAGCTTTGATCATGGAAGACAAAGATGTTTTTTTTATTGCAGGAGATCAGCAGACAGACAGACCGCTCACTTGATGGAAAGCGGTTACCATCGCCTATAGACATTTGCAACAGCAAAGTTGCTACAAATGCGCTGCTGCTCTCTTAAGGGAAACTGGAACCTGATCACTAATACGGAACACAATACAAGGTTGTTATGGCAGTATGTATACTCTGGACCAGGGATGGTCGCCATCCAGTCGAGCAAATACCCTACCACCTGGCTGTGGGTTGTTTTGTCGCCTCTTACGACAGGCCGCCCGGCCGCAGGAATTTGGTAACCTCTTAGGTAAACAACAGGTAATACACGTTTATAAGTGGAAAAAAAGATATTCATTGATTAGGGCCTGATTATGATTCTCTTAATTAAGAGATGGCTAATCGTTTCTTAACGAGATTATTATTATTATATAAATCTACAAAATATTAATGGGTTCAGAACTCAATTAAAGATATTTTTAAAAGAGCACCAGCTTTCACAACACCACCTAAAACTTGACACAAGTGGTATTTAATTTAATTGTTAATTCGATTCTTTTAATTTATTTTTGCAATACATTATAAAACACTCATATATTTATTCATTATTATTATTTTCCCTATTTCTTGTATATACTACGTATGTGTATGTGTGTGTATGTATGTGTGTATGTATGTATGTATATATATATATTATTTAGGATTCCCTTCATGCTTTGCAATGATGTAATGTCTGCCGTGACAGTGCCTTAAGGGCTCAGCGGAAGATCAGCGCTGGTTTTAAAAGACCAGCATTATGCTGAGTCTGATGCCCCTTTCAGGACAAGATTATGTTATTAGTTTTAAATTTGTTAACAATTATACCTACACTACACCAATGTAATTTTTTCCTGAATAAAATGATTTTCTTTCTTTCTTCTTTCCATTATAAGTAAGGCTGTTACGGGTTTATTATAGTAAAGATAGATTAGCGCTTTGGGATACCTTTTCTGCAAAAATAGGCGAAATATTAAAATACCAGAAATACCAGCTTTATCTAGTATAAAAGGTGCAAGTTTCCTAATTGATTAGTAAATAAGTACACTGGTATCTTACACTTGTTAAAGTGGCGCAAAATTTATAAGTCAGGCATAGGAAAGATATATTTAGCAGATAAGCTGAAAAGCAGCTGCTTTAAAACCACTTTCGTTTGTAATAAAATATACTTGATATAACTAGTTACTTGTAGGTAGGTACTGCTAATGTGCATGCATTGAACAGTTCCGTAGGTTCAGAAGTCAGACAGACGTCCCACTTGATGGAAAGCGGTTACCGTCGCCTATGGACATTTGCAAACAATTGCGCTGCTGCTCTCTTAAGGGAGACTGGAACCTGGTCACCAATGCCGGAACACAACTCAAGGTTGTTATGGCGACATACTTTAGACCAGGGGTGGTAGCCATCCAGTCGGGTAAATGCCCTACCACCTGGCAAAGAGAGCGGCAGCACATTGTTAGCGTCTTTGGTGTTACAAGTATCCATCAGGTCTAATTGTCTTCTGTACTCGTGCAGCAAACAAATTAGAAAGCTCCAGTTTTTGCTGTACCTGAAGGTTGATGATTCACTGTGTATAAGTTTTATTTAAAAAAAAATGGCTAATTCTACAATCTATACATTTATAGGCCAGCTTGCCATACACAACGCGGTGCTGGTACCTACGCTCACGTATGGAAGCGAGAGTTGGGTATGGAAGAGAGAGCATGAAAGTAGAGTAAACGCGGTCGAGACGCGAGCACTGCGCAAAATCTGCGGAGTGACACTCGCGGACCGCGTTCATAATACCGAAGTAAGAAAGAGAGTTGGTCTGAAAGAGAGTGTCGGGGTAAAGGTAAGGAAAGGAATGTTCCGCAGGTTCGGGCATGTGGTCAGAATGCATGATGAAAGAATGACAAAACAGATATACAATGCAAAAGTGGATGGATGCAGAAGTCGTGGAAGGCCACGACACACCTTCCATGATCAAATTGATCGTATACTAGCAGAAGGTGATGTCAGGAGCCTTAAGAACAGACGAGCTTGCATGACAAGAGTTATGAATGTCAAAGACGCAAGTGAGGTGTGTAAGAATAAGCCTAAATGGCACTCTGCTGTTCGTGCCTACCCCGCAAGGGAACTGGCGTGAAGTTATGTATGTATGTATGCCTGTATACATATATAATTGCTCAGTGAGGCCAAGTATTTATATATGTACACGTTAGCCGCATCCCATTTACCAAACACGTCTATCCGTGCAGGAACGGAGAAAGAATACAATTTCCTGCGGCCGGGCGGCCTGTCGTAAGAGGCGACAAAACAACCCACAGCCAGGTGGTAAGGCATTTGCCCGACTGGATGGCTACCACCCCTGGTCTAAAGTATGTCGCCATAACAACCTTGAGTTGTGTTCCGGCATTAGTGACCAGGTTCCAGTCTCCCTTAAGAGAGCAGCAGCGCATTTGTAGCACCTTTAGTGTTGCAAATGTCCATAGACGATGGTAACCGCTTTCCATCGAGTGGGCCGTCTGCCTGTCTGCTGAACTCCAGCAATAAAAAAAAATCAGCCAGTTCGGTTCACATTATTTAGTATCCAATATGCTTACCATATACCTTAGAAACATTTGAACTGTGGCTTAGAAGCCCCATGGGTTTATTCGTCCCCCAGGGAGTCGTGTACACAATATTGTTTTATCAAAAATAGGGGCAGAGGCGAGTAATTGTTATCATCATTCTAGTGTTTAGTACTGATTTGATAATAAAGCGGGGTTATCATCATTCTAGTATATGGTTCGTAATACCGAAGTAAAAGAGAGAGTTGGTCTGAAAGAGAGTGTCGGGGTGAAGGTAAGGAAAGGAATGCTCCGGTGGTTCGGGAATGTGGAAAGAATGACTAAGCTGACTATACAATGCAAAAGTGGATGGATGCAGATCAAATGGATCGTGTACTAGCAGAAGGTGATGTCAGGAGACGAACAGACGAGCGTGCATGACAAGAGCTATGAATGTCAAAGAAGCAAGTGAGGTGTGTAAGAATAAGCTTGAATGGCGCTCTGTTGTTCGTGCCTACCCCGCAAGGGAACTGGCGTGAAGTTATGTATGTATGAATGTAATAATGACATTGAAACTAAAATACATTATGTAGCAGATCACTGCCAGCGGGGATCGTACCCAGAAGGCTGGCTGCATTGCCACGCTGTATGGCAATACTTATTTGTTGTGCAAAATATGAGCCAGCCTTCTGATCACGGGTAGTGTCAAAAGAAACTCTTTGCCGACGGACCCCACGGGCCTAATGTTTCAACCCCAAACGGCACAAATATTTAACCACTTCCTAAGGCTCCATATTTGCACTGTATGACGTCTTCAGCCTCTGACTGGGTCATTGGAAGATGTGACGGGGTCGGTGTGTCAACACAGGTGACATCCCACACTAGCGGCCGTCATCTTCCAAGTGACGGGAGTTTTTGGCGGGAACTAAAAGGAGATGTTGTGCTGTGCGGTTTTATTTTCTAAAAATGTGTAAAATTACCCTAAAATGAACAATAGTTGTAGTGTATTGATAGTTTTTGAGTAGTAATTATGTAATATTTTCTTAAGTTTTCGCGACTTGTATACACAATAAAACTACGTTTTAACGGTTTTAAGCGCGGTAATTCTATTTGATTTTGGTTTTTTCCGACGTTTCGGCCACCTTTCAGTAGCCGTGATCACGGAAGACAAAGATCACATCTTTACTTAGTTTTAGTAATTACGTGTTTTGTGAGAAATGTGAACTGTAAAGTCAAATATGGCCTTTTGAGTTGTCACAAGAACTCAGTTGAATGGCACTAGCTGATAACCTACAGTTCAGCTGTGCTACACATAGGTTTAAGACAATGAAGAAACTACATTGAATCTAAGATTTGGCTCAAAGGCCTAGCTGCCAAGCCATAAAATAAAAAAATATATAATCTTCCAAGTGACGACGGACATTCCGTCCGGTTTCTTGCCATCGTCACGCACCAGGCCATTCGGTTCTAGAATGGCCGGGACGCCGACGCTGACAACAATGTATGATTATGTAAATTGGCACTTAGAGTATGCATTACTCTTAATGAGTCATTAACACCTAGTGATTCGTAATGATAAGTTCATATAACATTCATTTGTAGAACGAAACACGTGTAGCATTAGTAATATTGAACCAAATCTGTCAGTGTTACACAATCGCCCGGTTTTACTCGAGATGGATAGGTTTGAGTGTAACACGGTACCGAATTTTCGGCGTTTGTAGATTCAAGTTTTTTTTTAATTTTTAGAATTGTTAGAATTATAACAACAATTAGTCGTTAATAAGTGGGTTTCAAAATTATGAATTTCACTTGACTTTTCATTTAAATCTACTGTCAAAAGTCTCTAAAAATTTAATTGAAATTAATAATCACTCATACTTTTATTTATGTTTTTAACAGATGTTTCTTTACTTCACCATAATTTTTAATGGTAAAATTATTACGGGTTGTCTAGAAGAGATCGCTTCTTAACGATAAGACCGCCCATTGTGTACATTTAGAATATTTTTAGGCTATAAGATTTTTTGTTTTCTGTAATAGTGTACAATAAAGTGTTATCTATCTATCTATTATTTATATTTCAGTAATATGATTAAAGTTTCTGGTTTTTGTTACTTCAATATAAAAACCAGTCAATTTTGAAAGAAGAAATGGCTTAAACCCTGCCCTAGCTTTTGTGCCATATTTCTGTCTCCATCCCAAGGTTCTCTGGAAGAGATCGCTGTAAGAGAAAAAGCCGCCGTTTGTACCTAATTCTAAGCTGTTTTTTTGTATTTTTACATTAATTTTATTGTAGAATAAGGTATATTCTATTCTATTCTTAAATTGTGAATAATCTACCTAACTACAACTAACTAATGTATATAATTGCCAAGCTCTTGATGTGGTATATTTACAATGCAAATCAGTAAGGAATAAATAATACAATTCAATTGATTTGATAGAAAATATATAAAGTTGCAAAAAAATAGCAAGAAATTATTAAATAATCCTCATATCACGGTGAATTTGGTTCAACTACTTTTGTTTTGTATTCTACTTAAGGTCCCTATAACTCAAATTATTTTCGAATTAGTGTGTCAATGCTGATTTTTTTGCATTTTTTATATTGTACATTTTTATTAAATAATATTTATACTAAAATTGTTATCAACGGTAATAGGCGTTCCTTATTCATGAACCTCGCAAGGATATCACGAAAACCCGAGAATAGCTCAGGAAACGACAATTTGGAATTGATTCTCCCGTTCTGACAAAGATCTCGCGAGGGATGTTAAACCTATATAGAACCTATTTTATAATGTTGAGACAACTCAAGCAAAAGCAGACTCGCAAGGCTCTCACGAGGTTTTGGTGCTCTACCAACAGTCTATTTTAGTGTTTTTGGACATTGTCAAGTAAAAGCAGAAACCGAAAAACGCTCTTAAAACATTGCACCGCGTCGCAGCGAGTGTCCATTTACTCCAGTCTGCTCGACTCGTACAATTGTGACGGTGAGTCACTCGGATGCGTCACATACAGAAATGAGCCGCGGATAAATAAACACGCTGTATAATGTATATTTGACACAGGGTTGACACATTTATTCTATATAATTATATGGCCACAGGTTTAGTCCTTTGCTCTTATGGTTTGTTGTAAATATTATGTTTATTGTATTGTATTAGATTGGCAGATTTTTCTTTTTATTTTTCCGGCCAAAATTCTTTTTTATATCACCAGGCTTTTCTATGCACTCGACATTGGCAAAATCAATGCATAAATGGCATTGCAGCCATCACCTTAAAAAAATATATGCCCACAGCATTTTAACGTTAATTTTTGTCATTGCCATTCATGACGCGTCGAGGTGGCGTAATATTCCAGACACCCAAACCATATTAAATAACGGATAAAATTCGTTTCCAAAATTTACCATACTAGGAATCGAACCCGAAGTCTCTGCGTTGCAATGAGAAGGCCGGCAAATGCTTAGCCCGCTCAATCACAGAGGCCGTCGATGTTATAATTAACATATAGCGAATTGTTTATGATATGAGTTTTGTGTGGAGTTATTGAGGTTTAAATGCTTGAAGAACTAAAGGTTATTGGTTAAATTCACGGTAGGTTAAATTTTGTTTATAAAATGTTCTTTATTTACTTTGATTGATTTAGTTGTTGCTAAGATCGACCTTAGACTTGTTATGTATACTTTACTAATACCATCAAGCTAACTTGTTTCACTGGGGGATATACATATAATACAATATATACGTTTGTCCCGATAGGTCTACTTTAGAAATTTATTATTAGATACCGCCTCGTGTCATGTACTTGGCCAGTTTGACACATCGGTTATCTCGCTGTGCAGGTTTCATCACGATGTTGCCCTTCACCTTTGTTAGCACGTGGTAATTGTAACAAGATGCACATTCAAAAAACTGCCTAAGTAGTGCAAGCATTCCGGTCAGGTTTTGAACTCGCGGCCTTTGAGTTTGTGACGCGTGCGCTAGCCATTATGCTACTAGGAAATGTTCATCAGGTCATAGGTAAATAAATTTAATTTCAAGGGGCGGCCTGTGTCCCACTGTGGGATGTTATGGACTTGTATTATTAATTTTGAAAATTCTAGACCAAAGACGAAATTTTCAAAGTGGCAACCCTAAGTATCGTACACACTATCACTCGACATCTATGTTCATAAGTCGAATATTTTCCTACCTCGTCACCTCTCTTTATACACAACCTATTTTCACATAAAACACACAAAAATCAACCTTATCTCCATATCTTAAGAACTATTGCAACAGTAATGGAGATTGTTATCAATTTTAATGCTTTAGAAATTACAAATTTACAATTTACAGCCGAGTTAACATTCAAAGTTTAAGATTAGTACCGACCTCCAAGTTACGCGAGCGCAAATTAAATTTTGGTTCCTGTAAATTATTACCGTACATATTTTAATATGACGCATCAATCTTTATGTTTCTTTCGTGAATAGAATATTTAAATTGTTGGGTTAATATGCTTTTTTGTACTTGTTTTATTGAGTTGAGATGTTAGCTCTGAGTTCTAAGAATCATCTTTTATGAACATTTAAATAATGTCATACAAGTATATAGATAAAAGAATAACCGCCTTGCATCTTAACACGTTCGTTGCAAGGCCTATCTCATGGTACTTTCAGCTAGTGAGTATGCGGTCATATAGACCCTGTTGTTTCTAGGTATTGGGGGCTCTAAAACAACTAGTTTAGTAAGTATAACACATATTTTTTTATTGCTGAAGCACAGCAGACAGGCTGACGGCCCAACTGTGATGGAAAGTGGTTACCGTCGCCTATACCAAAGGTACTGCCAATCTGCTGCTAGCCTTGATGGAGAATTCTAGGAGGACAATCACAAATACGACCGCCTGCTTCTGATGACCAAACCAGAATGACAAACGAGGAACTTGTGTTGTACTTCACATATTTATTGATAGTATGTCACAGACCCAAGGGCAGCTTTATTTTGGTGCAAGTAAAACAACTTAAATAAATGTGTAATTAAATTGCGTGTGGTAGTAATTACGCTACCACGACTTAGGGCTTAGGGGGCGCGGGTTCGAATCCCGTCTGGAACGCATGCACCACTTAGTTAGTTTTTTGAACTAATGTGCATATTGTTATAGTTACCATGTGCTAACGACGGTGAAGGAAAACATCGTGATGCAACCTGCACATCGAGATAACCAATGTGTCAAACCTGCCAAGCCGCCTTAGACAAGCGTGGCAGGGGTATACTGTCCGTTCCCCTATAATTGGAGGCCCGAGTCCAGCAGTGGGACGTTTATGGAGGTTTTGACCACTTTTCAGTAATGATCACGGACTTAAATCGTGTGTTCAGATATTGATTTTAATATATTTTCTACTTTAATATCTATATTTAGACGTCCCTTAAGTTGATTATGAGACTTAAATATGATTAGCGTAATTGATTGCATAAATCGTGTATGGCTGCGTATTGTACTAAAACGATTTTGTAAGGAAAAATGTTGTACTTTTATTTCTCCACTCAGCGAATGAAAGTTCTCCAGGGTCAATATAACCTCACAATGCACTGGATCAGACTGGATCGGACTGGGTGTAACTACGTTCTAAGTCTCAGCCTTTCCTTCATTAAAAGCGCGGGGCAAATGGGAGGAGGGTGGTTTTAGTGGGTAGTGGTTGTTGCCCGTGCAACTTCTCTGAGTTTCCACACAAGCTGGCTTGATTATTGTTCGGATTGCCCCTTGTCAAAGGGGAAAGCCTTCATGATCAACTATGGTCTAATCCCTTGCAAAGGACCCAGTATTGTGCGTAAATACCATTTCTCCGGCCTTAAAAAAAAACACAATGCAGTGAATGTGTTAAGGTATTATGTAAGTTTGTTTGCTTTTTATAGTGTTGGGGTTTAGATAATTGACTTATAGCGCCATCTGTTCGTGTATAATATGGGGTAGATAGTAATTATATCTTTTACGTAATAATATTTAAAACATTCTAAGCATTATTATGTTCTTTAGAAGAATTTAATTTGCGAGACCGAATTTTTCACTTCCGCATCTCTGAAGGTAATATCTAGTTTATGTGTTCATGGATTTCGTCACGTCCGTGGACTGTTCAAAGTTTTAACCTTGCCAAATTATGCACCAATAAAATTATCCACGTAACGTGACTTATGTAATACTTGCAAGAACTCAGTAGGGTTTATATTAATAAAAGAACAGCAACTGGTCACGTAGTTATAATCAGAGAGCCTTACGGCTTTAACAAAGTTATTAAACTACTATTCTCACTCGACAACAGCCACAGCCAGGTGGTAGGGCATTTGCCCGACTGGATGGCTACCACCCCTGGTCTAGAGTATGTCGTCATAACAACCTTGAGTTGCGTTTCGGCATTAGTGACCAGGTTCCAGTCTCCCTTAAGAGAGCATCAGCGCATTTGTAGCACCATTGGGGTTACAAATGTCCATAGGCGATAGTAACCGCTTTCCATCAAGTGGGCCGTCTGCCTGTCTGCTGAACTCATACCAAAAAAAAAGACAAGCATTTTTAGGACATCTCGCCATTCCTCCAATAATTCAACTGTTTATGATATTGGGTCCCCGGCTGCATAGTGTAACCTAAAAGGATAAGATGGTCATGTAACAATTGTCGCAAGGCAACACAAAAATAATAGGTATAAATACATAGTAATAAACATAAGTGTGTACAAACGACACTGAATATATATTTGGTTATATATTATTTCAGCGTCAAAGATAATGTAAGAGTAGTATAATAAAATAGTATAAAATATAGAAAGACATAAATAAATAAACAATAAAAATATGTTACATAGGTTAAGATTGAAAGAATAAGTTAATAAAGAGGTTTGCACCTAGTTAAATAAATAAAATAAGTAAGCAATAAAAATATGTATAAATAGAGAAATGTAAGTTTTTTGTAGAATATTAAAACAAGTAGAAATAAATTGTATTAGCTCGGATATATCTTGTTCGTCCGGGCCCACCAGGAAAGAAAAAAGAAAAAAAAAACTGTTTATGATACTTAGCAATTGGCACAACCGATAGCGGATTGAAGTCATTGATAAACTATTTTAATTAAAGTGTTATGAATGAAAAGAATTGAATACATTACTATTTGGAAATTTGAGATAATATTTTATACAAGATATTATATAAAACATTATTCTTAAAGTTTTACATGTAATAAAACAAATGGAACACATTACAAATCTACCGCGTCTGCCAACATGAAAACAAAATTTAGTGAATGCCGTCTGTCAATTGAGACATTTTGAATTATAATCTACACAATTATCACGTTATACAAAGGATACATGTTGTAACAATTATTATTGTAAATTATAGACAACAACTCTAGAGAATAAATAAAAAAATATAACATTACTATTCAATTAAGGAAGTGGCTGATTGTATCGTTCAAAAATAAGAGGCTACATAACAAAACTAATTATTAACTTTAAAAAATAAAAAAACGTCGTTTAAAAAAACCGAATTCAAAAACTAATAAGTATAAAATAACTTCAGTCTAAAGCTATTATTATTAATATATATTATCTAAAACATCTTGAAGTCGGTGCTTAGTAATTTTCAAAATATAGTAATTTTTATGTTTTACTTACTTTTAAGTTTTTTAGTTTTTGAAGACGATTTTTTTAAACGAAGTTTTTTATTTTATTTGTTACTTATTAGTGTCTAGCTATGTATGGGTAGACCTACGAAAGGTGCCGCGCCCCTTAAAAAATATAGGTCCCAAGAAACGGGAACAAAAAATTTTTCGTAAAATGAAAACTACTGGGCCAAACTGTGTTAAATTTTTAGAGGGCCAAATGGCAACTATTCCGCATCAAACTAAACAAGAATCACATAAATCGGATCATAAATCTCAGCGTAATCGGTGTACATATGGAACGGAATGGAAATTTTTTCATAAAAAATGTTCATAAAATGAAAACTACTGGGCCAAACTATATCAAATTTTTAGGGGACTAAATGGCAGCTATTCCGCGTCGAACAAAAAAATAATCACGTAAATCGGATCATAAATCTCGGAGTAATCGGTGAACATACATTAAAAAAAAATCCTGACGTAATGAGAACCTCCTCCTTTTTTTGAAGTCGGTTAAAAAGAAACACGACAAGAACAACTATGCTACTCAAAAACTGTAACACTTATCATAGAATTTAAAAGTTTTACAGGGTAAAGTTTTTTTGTAAAACAATTGTAATTTTTAGAATTCTTCTTCAACAGTTCCACTAAGAGGCTATTTTTCATTTATCAGATCAAAG
Organism: Dendrolimus kikuchii; assembly: GCA_019925095.2. Lineage (NCBI taxonomy): Eukaryota > Metazoa > Arthropoda > Insecta > Lepidoptera > Lasiocampidae > Dendrolimus > Dendrolimus kikuchii. Next base: position 2,528,973 of record CM034404.1, read on the forward strand.
TTATTCATAGAATAAAATACATGAGAAAATTAAGAATGACAGTTGCATGAATAAAACACCTGAATTGTTTCACTTCTCAATTCAGCCAGGTTATAATAATTTATGCAACTGATAACTTTTGCCCGACGATTTATAAAATCGACTCTAAATTTCCAAAAAATACTTATTTTTGTCTGATGATTGAAAAATCGGCCCTAAATTTTCAAAAAATATTTTACGTTCGTAACCCTTATTTATAGACAAATAACCTTAGATTTTTTTTTAGCACGAAACATTAGTTCAAAAGTCTCATAAAATATGAAAATGTGACAACAATAAATAGTTCGCAATAAGTAAAATGAATGCATTAGGACATTATATTTATGCAATTTCGTGTGTTGCAGCAATTTGTTTAATAATGGCAATATATAAAGACCTAACTTTGATAAGTTTAACTTATAACTTTAAAAGCTTTTAAGTAAATAGCTTAATTATAGGTGTGAACTTTCGTGTCTGTAAGCTTTAACTAATGCTTAATAATTTTGCAAGATTAAGCTATGCATAGATTGGCAACTGTTTAGTCACAGCTTGTGGTTAGTTATTTATTATATCTAATACTAGCTTCTACCCGCGACTTCGTCCGCGTGGAATAGTTCTTCGTTGGTGCTTCGCTCCTATTGGTCTTAGCGCAATGGTATGTAGCCTATAGCCTTCCTCGATAAAGGGGCTATCTAACACTGAAACAATTTTTCAAATCAGACCAGTAGTTCCTGAGATTAGCGCGTTCAAACAAACAAACTCTTCAGCTTTATATATTAGTACTAGCTGTGCCCGCGACGCTGTCCGCGTGGAATTTGTTTTCAAAGCCCCCCGATTTTGAAACATTTTTCATTGCTGCTTCGCTCCTGTTAGTCTTAGCGTGATGATATATAGCCTATAGCCTTCCTCGATAAATGGGCTATCCAACACTGAAAGAATTTTCCAAATCAGACCAGTCGTTCCTGAGATTAGCGCGTTCAATCAAACAATATTAGTATATTTGGCTACAACACTAATACTTACATTTTAAATATCGCGATATCTTTTGAATGAAACGTCCAAATTGAATAATTCAAAAAGTTCTAGAAAGGTATTGAATTCGTCTTGAATATGGAGTCATTTATTTTGATAAGGATTAAATACCAAGGTACAAAATAAGGAGTTTTTGAAGCGACGGCATTTTAATTATTTAAAAAAAAAAAATCAAATCAGACCAGTAGTTCCTGGGATTAGCGCGTTCAAACAAACAAATTCTTCAACTCTATATATTAGTATAAGATAGTATTTGTAGCATATATTTAGTGCTAATGTTTCTTCCAATGTCATAAGAATATAGCCGTAATTATATTCTAAGCAATCTTCTCACGGCCTCTCTCTGCGTCTACACTACTATATTCTAATTTAAAGTAAGTATAGTCGAGGTGGCGAAGTCCGTCAGTGTAGAAGTTCATACACCGGTCGTTTTTTAACGAAATTTAACACCAACTACAACTCGAAGACGGAAATCAATGGAGTCTTAAATAACTAGAATGACTGATTTGTTATCGTCGTAACTTTTTTTTTTATTTTTTTTTATTGCAGGAGTTCAGCAGACAGGCAGACTGCCCACTTGATAGAAAGCGGTTACCATCGCCTATGGACATTTGCAACACCAAAGGTGCTACAAATGCGCTGCTGCTCGCTTAAAGGAGACTGGAACCTGGTCACTAATGCCGGAACACAACACAAGGTTGTTATGGCGGCATACTCTAGACCAGGGGTGGTCGCCATCCAGTCGAGCAAATACCCTACCACCTGGTAAACTATTCGAACATAGAAATAATGAGAGGTTTATGGAGTTCCCCCACTGAGGGACTTCGCCACCTTGACTATATTATACTAGCTGTCCCGGCAGACGTTGTTCTGCCCTGAAGAAATAAAATTTAAAACCCGATTGCAGCGCCACCTACCGGGTCCAAATGTAAACTATCCTATCTTTCAAGTCGGATCAAACTGCACACGGTGTGCAAATTTGATTAAAATCGGTCAAGTAGTTTAGGAGTCCATCGCGGACAAACAACGTGACACGTAATTTATATATATCAAGATGTTATAATCAAAACGGATGACGCTGATTCTGGAAGATGAGCCGCCCCTTAGTGTGGTGTAGTCCCCACCTCCGTGCTTGCCTTAGCCAGCCGGCACGGAGTGGACATCGCTAGAGCTAAGACTCAAGCTCCAGGGGTGGAAGTGATAAATGGAATTACGTCAGAAGTAGCTTCGGTGAACCTGCAGACCACCTCTCTACACCCCTTAGCCACTCATATTGCCCCTGTCTTCTATGGCATTTTTTGGGGCCCATGCAGGGAGTGGCGAGTCACCGTCTGCCCATTTTCCCGTGTTCCTCGAACATTGCGACGGGCAGATGCCATAGTCCCCATATTCCCAGACCCCTAGTACCACTAGCAGTTCACCCCAATAGCCCGGTACTTTTTGTTCTCATTTCCCATAATAGTCCTACACTGGCCGGGGCTTGTCTTTGGGTGCATTATTATATGGTGTAGGGATAATCGCCGGTCAGTGTCACGCCACATTTACATTAGATTTGTCAAGGGGCCTCTACGTGTTGGCCTTCCTATGGCCCCACGCAAGCCCTTCAAAAGTCCGGGGCATTTTTATGGCCCGTGGTCTTGAATTACATGCAGATATAATTTAGGCAATGCGTACTTCTTAGTTTTGTTAATGGTTTAGTCGTTCGCATGTAAACAGCTTATTATTTTTAAGTAATTGCTAGATTAGATGCATTTTCAGAATGTCCATTATTTTCTGAGCTGTAATTATAATAATCATAATGTAATAAATAACGCTCTGGGGTCCTATAATTTTTTAATTCCTTTAAATTGTTATTATACACATTGTGTATGATTGAATGGCTCATTGGATAGTTTTTTTTTATTGCAGGAGATCAGCAGACAGGCAGACGGCCCACTTGATGGAAAGCGGTTACCATCGCCTATGGACATTTGCAACACCTCTTACTACAAATGCGCAGCTGCTCTCTTAAGGGAGGCTCAAATCTGGTCACTAATGCCGGAACACAACTCAAGGTTGTTATGGCGATATACTTTAGACCAGTGGTGGTAGCCATGCAGTCGGGCAAATGCCCTATCACCTGGCTGTGGGTTGTTACGTCGCCTCTTACGACAGGCCGCCCGGCCGCAGGAAATTTTATTCTTTCTCCGTTCCTGCACGGATAAAATTTTAGATTCACAACTGGGCCCGACAGGTGGCGGTGCATTCAAGTTCCAGGCTTTGATGAAGTTTGTGGTGCGACAATCAAATTCTGGGATTTTTATGAAATTTTTTAGTCGAAGTGAAAAAGCAAACACTAGTTATTTTTTATTGCTGAAGCACAGCAAACAGGCTTACGGCCCAACTGTGATGGAAAGTGGTTACCGTCACCTATGGACATTAGTAATACCAGAGGCGCTGCCAATGTGCTGCCGGCATACTCTAAACCTGGAGTGGTAGCTATTCAGTTGCGTAAATGCCCTATCACCTGGCTGTGGTTTGTTTTGTCGCCTATTACGACAGACCACCCAGCCGCAGGAATTTGTATTCTTTCTCCATTCCTACACGGATAAGATGATTTGAACCTATGTAAATTATTGCCTGCCTTAAGGCCTCTGTTGCTTGCTTGCTTAGCTTAGAAATTTACTGTATGTTTGTATGTTTACAGATTTAGATATATTGATAGATAGATAATTCTTCATTGTTCACCACATACACATAGTAAATCGGTTTACAGTCGTTTCATGTAAAGGCAGGAACAAAGGGTGGTCTTATCGCTTTATAGCGATCTCTTTCAGACAACCCGAACTGTAGATTGTGTGAAAGGAATCGAACGTGTATACCGGTGGTGTGGAAATTATTACATTAATTAACATTTAACTAGGATACATAAATATTACATTTTTATTATTATTTATTTATTATTCTTTGTCTATGATATAGGTAAATTTTCTTATTACGTTTTCTGTTCTAATTTAAAGTTCAAAGAGTACACAGGCGTACAAAGGTCACACTATTCAGAGGTCATTGACTCTGCGCTTGCGCAACTATCGACGCATGTCAAAACCAAAACGTATTTGCCGTTGCCTAACCGCTTCTTGTTCAATTTTCGACTCTATTCTTAAGTAAGGAATGCTAATTGTATATTTTTTTTAGTGATGGAATTAATTTTGTTCTGTTCTAGTAACGAGATAGGCAGATTCGATTGTTTGTATTCAGAACACTGGAAAATATTAATCGAGTTATACAGTGTTATATTGTTAGAAAAACAACAGTAAATTACAGTGTTTTGTTGGTTTGTATGTTGCTACGCAGTCCCGTGTCAGTTGGTACGAGTTTTTGACCCGAGTTTAGATTGTTTTATGTTTTGATTAAATATTGTTTCAATTTATTTATTTATAAACTAGTTGTGCTTGTGACTTCGTTCGCTTGGACTTTTTTTCACGGAACAGTAAAAAATGTAGCCTAAGTTCCTGTTTATAACATCAGCTATCTGCCAGTGAAAGTCTCGTCAAAATCGGTCTAGCCGTTTCATAGCCGGTGCATCCAGACAGAGAGACGAAAATTCGAAAAATTGCATTTTCGGAATTTCCTGGTCCAAATCATTCCCCTTGAATTTGTTCACATTTTTATTTACATTGCAAAGAAACTTTAGTTTTATTTAACTGCTTGTATACTTATTGCAGGAGATCAGCAGACAGGCAAACGGCCCACTCGATGGAAAGCGGTTACCATCGCCTATGGACATTTGCACCACCAAAGTTGCTACAAATGCGCTGCTGCTCTCTTAAGGGAGACTGGAACCTGGTCACTGATGCCGGAACACAACTCAAGGTTGTTATGGCGACATACTTTAGACCAGGGATGGTAGCCATCCAGTCGGGCAATTGCCCTGGGCAAATACCACCTGGCTGTGGGTTGTTAAGTCGCCTCTTACGACAGGCCGCCCGGCAGCAGGAAATTGTATTCTTTCTCCGTTCCTGCACGGATAAAGGACCTAATGTAAATATTGTTACAATTACCACGTGCTAACAACGGCGAAGTATAGAGTATAAATAAACACAATGTAACAAATAGAATTAAATAATAAGGTAGATACATAAACTCAATAGTAAATAAGAAAAATGCAATAGAAATAAAATTTGTAATTAATAAGAAAGAAAAGAAAAAAAAGCCCGCCCCCCCCCCCCCCCCACTCACATCCCTAGTACATTAGAATTAGAACCTAGTTAGAACAAGATGTTGGTATTATGAATTTCACACCCTAGCCTGGTTAAATATATATAGCACATTTTGTCCGTGGCGCTGCGTTCGCCCCTTTCCTTCTCTGCTGTGTGTCGTTGTGCTATGGACGATCTCTTTATACGAAATAAAGTATTAATAGAATTCTTATGGTTTTACTGGTGCCTTCCCATAATACTATTTAAGTGCAATACAAGACTTGAAAAATAAGAGTCTGTCTTGGCATATGACGGAGTTGGGCGATTAAAAAAAAAACCACGGTGAAGGAAAACATTGTGATGCAACCTCTACATCGAGATAACCCATGTGTCAAACCTGCCAAGCCGCCTTGGACAAGCGTGGCAGAGGTATACTGTCCGTTTCCCCTTAGGGAGGCCCGAGCATAGCAGTGAGACATTTATGGGCTGTTATTATAGGCTTAGGAGCCTTAATAACAGACGAGCGTGCATGACAAGAGTTATGAATGTCAAAGAAGCAAGTGAGGTGTGTAAGAATAAGCCTAATAAATGGCGCTCTGTTGTTCGTGCCTACCCCGCAAGGGAACTGGCGTGAAGTTATTTATGTATGTATGTATTATAGGCTACAAAATAACCGTTGTTATAAAGTATGACGCGTACCGTACCTACATAAATTCGCAATCAACAACATCAAGTCATACAGCGTTGATTCTGTATCTACTTGTTGTTGATCAATGAATAAACATAAAAGTGGGTCAAAATCAGCTGTAAACATCTGCCTACACGGTTCAGTTCCCGTTAGAGGCACGAACCGCGGTGGGGCCCATTGAAGAATAACTCCCTTTCACGATTGACTGATTTCGAAAAAGGTGGGGTTAGTAGTGAGGAAATATAACTCAGGAATTTCGTATAAACATAACAATATATTTATTACTTAATGTATCACCTCATGGTTGGGGGGAGGGGGGGGGGGGGGCATCACGCTAATGATCGATTGAGAAAGAGCCCAGCGATCCGTGCTGAAAGTAATGATGAAGAAGCCGTTCCGCTGTTGTACTAGTAAGCTGAAGTTTTGAGTGTACGCCGGCTGTATATCCAAAAAGTCACGTTGAAAATTCATCGATTATCACAAGACATAAAACCAAACAGCGAAAATAAACGTCGAGGAATTAATATTCCTATTTTTTTTTTTTTTTTTTCAGGCGAGGGAAAATGCTTAACCGATTTACGCACAAACTGGGTCGTTGCTAGGGGAACGACACGCGTCGGTCGGGGGCGATAACACTGCAGCAATAGTATGCTCTTGGCAGCGCTCCGTCCGCGATCGAGATCACAGAATAGTGAGGAAGACACCGAGCGTTGCTGCACGGGCGAGCAACCCCAATACCCACTAAAAACCCCCTCCTCCCTGACGACCCTGCGCTTTGTATGTGTTGGAAAGACTGAGATTTAGAACATAGTTACGCCCAGCCGATCCAGCGCAATAAAGTGCCTGGAGTGTGCCCTGGGAGAACACACCCCACTTCGTTATGCGGGGGTAGAAGGTCCTTTGCTCTCCTAGCAAGCTAAAGGCCGTAAACGGAACCTAACTCAGGGAGGGAAGCAATGCGCGTACCTGCCTCTCCGAGTGCCAGCTGAAGGCCGGCGACCTCGAGAAGACGCATTGGCACGCGCTGCAGGACTTCTCTCCCTGTCTCGTTCTGCGGCCTCCATTCCTATACCTCAAGTCAAAACATCTTTCGCAAAGCGATTTCCCGCGTTCAGGTATCCTTTTATAAACAACAGTATAGCTAAGCTAAGCAAAGGTGAAATTATTAGATTACCATTAAAACAGGCAAAAACGTTTACATTTAAACTCTTACATTCTCTTAGTTAGCTATGATGCTACTGAAGTGCTTGTTAAGTAACTTAATAAACTTAAAATCTTTTAAACTTTTATCCCACTTTCTTCCTTCTTTATCTCCTTCTCTACAGAAACGCACACGCAGCCACACACATCCTAACGTATATGTACATGAACATGACCACATACACACTGTGTGGAGATCTTAAATTTTAACACTGGCAATTGGCGTGAGGAATTGGATTTGACTCATATTACAGGTAAATTATGCCTAGTTTGAGAGTCAGAGTCAACTTAACATTTTAGCGCTCACACTTCCATACCATAAATATGTATTGAATAATGGGTATGTTTGTCATTTTATGTATATACAAATTATATTATATGATCCCTGCGATACAGGCTTTGCGAGGAGGGGGTTTTTAGTGGGTATTGGGGTTGCTCGCCCGTGCAGCAACGCTCGGAGTCTTCCACACTATTCTGTGACGTCGATCGCGGACGGAGCGCTGCCAAGAGCATACTATTGCTGCAGTGTTATCGCCTCCGACCGACGCGTGTCGTTCCCCTAGCAACGACCCAGTTTGTGCGTAAATCGGTTAAGCATTTTCCCTCGCCTCAAAACCAAAAAAAAAAAATCTTTTGTTATAGCTGGCGTACCCGACACGGCGTTTCACACGCTAGTCGAGTGCGCGGCATAGGCGTCGCTGCGTTTCGAACTCGAGACACAAGTAGGAGCGATCGACTCGCTGTGCAGTCTGGTGAAAGCCATGCTACATAGCAGCGATACCTGGGTGGCTGCGGTTACTTTTTGCGAGACGGTAATGTCTCTCAAAGAGGCCTCCGAACGAGATAGGGAAAGGAGTATTATTGCGCGTACTGCATTAGACTCCACGCGGACGCCGGCGGTTGGGACGCAGGTATGCGCATGGCTTCCCACCCTGAATAATACCGCTTCGGGGGTCTTTATCTATCAAGGGAGCAAAGGATTCATCACCCCCGCTGAAGAAGTGAATGTGTTCTGATTCCCGGGGCATATTCAGGCACTTTTAGCGCTGGATCGGACTAGGCGTAACTAAGTTCTAAGTCTCAGCCTTTCCTACATAAAAAGCGCGGGGCACATGGGAAGAGGGTGGTTTTAGTGGGTAGTGGGTGTTGCCCGTGCAACTTCTCTGAGTCTCCACACAAGCTGGCTTGATTATTGTTCGGATTGCCCCTTATCAAAGGGGAAAGCCTTCATGATTAACTATGGTCTAATCATTTGCAAAGGACCCAGTATTGTGCGTAAACAGCAAAAAAAAATTTTTTTCTTATAGCTGTCATGTAATGACAAGTTCTAACTGCTGCGGCTCAACGACCCAAAATGAGTCCTGGCCTCCGAAATGAGAACACTCCACTCTTTATTGTTCAGCGCTGTCTCTTGCCAGTCATAGGCATGAAGCTCGCGCAGATTACTTATATATGCATCCATCGGTGACGGCTACATATTTGTGGCTTTCGGGGTTGAGACTTTGGGGCCATGGGGACATTGAAAGAATTCACTCGTGACCAAAGGGCTGCCCTATTATGGCCACGGTTTTGCGTTGCCATACAACGTGGGAATGCGGCCAGCATTTTGGGAACGCTCCCCACCGACAGCGATCTGGACTACATCTCTTATTTGTAAATATGTTTCTAAGTTTTTTTGTAATATAATTTAAATATTAAACGAGAGAACATTAATCAAATATATATATATATATATATATATATATATATATATATATATATATATATATATATATATATATATATATATATATATATACTAGCGGCCCCGGCAGAGGTTGTCCTGCTCTGAAAAATAAAAATCTAAGACCCGATCCCAGCGCCACCTACCGGTTCTAATTGTGAATCTAAACCATCCGGGAACCCACACAAACACACAAAAACAAAATCACCAAAATCGGTCCAGGTGATTAGGAGGATTCTAGAACCCGATCTCAGCGCCACCTACCGGTTCCAACGGGATAAAAAGTCCGTCTCCTGGTTCTAAGCTACCTCCCCACCAATTTTCAGCCAAATCGGTACAGCCGTTCTTGAGTTATAAATAGTGTAACTAACACGACTTTCTTTTATATACATAAACACAATATATATATATATATATCATCGAATACAATGCAAGAAAACTTAACTTATTTGTATTGTATTCTACTCGAAGTCCCTCAAGATTATAAGTAGAATACTGAGCCCAGATCACCGTCTTCTATGGGTAAGGTGCCCAGAAGGCTGGCTACGTTTCCTCGCTGGATATTTATTTAGAATATTTAACTTTACACAAATTACACGAATTTCATTACTTTTTTGAACCCGTTCTTGTCACAACTGGTCACATTAGTGAGACTCCTCACTCCCTAGTGTGACATTACATATAATTCAATTTTAAATAAAAAAAATATTAAATTAAACCAGCAGTTCCGTAATTTGTTTTATTTCCATTTAAATTAATGTTTAATAATTTAAACACTATTCTCGCGCAGAGTTGGAAATATTTTGAAGTTTTTCGTTAATAGTTCCAAATTTCATGTTTTGAAGCTTAATTAATATTAGATTTGGAAATATGACGTCACGAAATTTAGGACCCCCCCCCCCCTGATATAACGTAATTTATGTATTAGACGCCCTCTTAGACGAATTTAATTTGATTTGCACTTATGATATCGCGAAAGCATGAGGTCTATTTAAAGGGCAACCTAGAATCGTCTATTCACTATCTCACTCGCACGGTTCCGTCATCGAGCTGTCAAAAGTATTTTTTTTTAATTGCATGAGTTCAGCAGACAGGCAGACGGCCCTTGATGGAAAGCGGTCACCATCGCCTATGGACATTTGCAACACCAAAGGTGCTACAAATGCGCTGCTGCTCTCTTAAGGGACACTGGAACCTGGCCACTAATGCTGAAACACAACTCAAGGTTGTTATGGCAGCATACCCTAGACCAGGGGTAGCCATCCAGTCGGGAAAACACCCTACCACCTGGCTGTAATAAATAATATGTAATCTTATACTAAAATACAAAGCTGAAGAGTATGTTTGATTAAACGCGCTAATCTCAGGAACTACGGGTCCGATTTGAAAAATCCTTTCAGTGTTTGATAGCCCATTTATCGAGAAAGGCTGTAGGCTATATATCATCACGCTAAGACCAATAGGAGCTGAGCACCAATGAAGAATGTTTCAAAATCGGGGGCTTTTGAAAACAAATTCCATTTCGTATAAATGCTCGGGAATTTCCATGATTTCGTCGACCAAATAACACCGATCGAGCGGGCCTTAAGAGCTGTTATCATGACGAATGATTCAAGCATGTCTCTATCGTGGTAAAAAATAATAACTTATAAGAAATGTGTCACAGATGTTAGCAACAGGTGAACACTCGCCCAAATTATATCATCTATATATAATAATATCATACATCCGATAGATATTGTTAGTTACAACACAGATAAACACCTTTCGACTTACCGTTAAAACCTCTCATTAAGTTTATCCATATCTTTTATATTCTGTAATTAAATTAAAATATTGTATACTTATGTCAAAAAACACCGGGCTTCTGTACAGTATATGCTATTTTTTTTTTTTTTTTTTTTATATTATTAACATATCTACGGACTCGAGTTACGTACCTTTTTTTACTACTTAATTTCTATGAAAAATTTTAGAGTCCATACACGCTTATTGTTTATTTTTGTTAGTGTGTGACATTAATTTAGTGATTTATATGTTATGGTGTACCTTAAGATTAACTTATTATATTAATTTATCCTATTTTTAATACTAAACTTATACTAATGTAGAGTGTATCTGTTACATGCTGGTGTTGTGAGGAAGTGCATGTGCAGTGTTGGCCTTATGTCTATACTTATATATAGTCCTATCTAGTGCCATGTGTGTTGGTTTTTTCTTTTCTGTGCCTGGGTTATTAATTTTTAGGCTGTTTGTGTGTCTTGGTTTGTTTGTGAAATGTGCGTGTAATGCAGTACATAAAAGACAGAATACAATTTCCTGTGGCCGGTCAGCCTGTCGTAAGAGGCGACATAACAACTTACAGCCAGGTAAGGTATTTGGCCGTCTGGATGGCTACCACCCCAGGTCTAGTACATACATACATACATAACTTCACGCCAGTTCCCTTGCGGGGTAGGCACGAACAACAGAGCGCCATTCAGGCTTAGTCTTACACACCTCACTTGCTTCTTTGACATTCATAACTCTTGTCATGCACGCTCGTCTGTTCTTAAGGCTCCTGACATCACCTTCTGCTAGTACACGATCAATTTGATCATGGAAGGTGTGTCGTGACCTTCCACGACTCCTGCATCCATCTACTTTCGCATTGTATATCCGTTTAGTCATTCTTTCATCATGCATTCTTTCCATATGCCCGAACCACCGGTTATTCATAATATCAGCCAATAAAAGACAGAATACAATTTCCTGCGGCCGGGCAGCCTGTCGTAAGAGGCGACATAACAACTCACAGTCAGGTAAGGTATTTTCCTGTCTGGATGGCTACCACCCCTGGTCTAGTATGTCACTATAACCTTGAGTTGCATTCCGGCATTAGTAGCCAGGTTCCAATCTCCCCTAATAGAGCAGGAACATTGCAAATTTTCATAGCCGATAGTTTTTTTTTATTGCAGAAGTTCAGCAGACAAGCAGACGGCTCACTTGATGGAAAGCGGTTACCATAGCCTATGGACATTTTCAACACTAAAGATGCTACAAATGTGCTGCTGCTCTCTTAAGGGAGACTGGAACCTGGTCACTAATGTCGGAACACAACTCAAGGTTGTTATGGCGACATACTCTAGACCAGGATAGTAAATGGCCGTCTGCTTGTCTGCTGAACTCTTGCAATTAAAAAAAAATATGCTGGGCTCGGGCCTGTCGTTTAAAGAGGTATAGACAATATACCCGCCACGCTTGTCCAGAGGGATTAGCGCGTTTGAAACATTGGTTAGCTAGATTTGCAAGTTTCATCACGATTTTTTCCTTGACGGTTAGCATATGGTAAATGTAACAATTTGCAAATCAGGTAAGAAAGCTGCCTAAGTGGAGCATGCTTACCGGCTAGGAATCGAACCCGCGCTCTCTGAGTTGGGGACGCAAGTGCGCTAACCGCTAAACTACCACGACTTATATGTGTCACGTACATGTTTACGTAGATCGTTTTCTGGTTGAACTTTCTATCAGGTCGCTCTCGGTCTGTCTGTTGTACTGCAACAATAAAAAACATCTGCAGAATCCCGCATTGGCTACGTTCCATATAGGGACTCACAACGACCTCGTTCACGACCGCGATTTTACCCGTTCCACTTGCATGCTGGCGTTACAATCGTAAACCCAAGTGGAACGGTTAATCGACCCACCTCTTGACATGGGTCGTTGTGAGCGTTGTGTGATCGAAAATGATGACGTCTGTAACAGCTTTGCAGAGATTCGGGTAAGAAAGTACCATATATACGCAGACGCCCCACTTGATGGAAAGTGGTTACCATCGCCTATGGACATTTGCAACACCAAAGTTGCTACAAATGCGCTGCTACTCTCTTAAGGGAGACTGGAACCTGGTCACTGATGTCGGAACACAACTCAAGGTTGTTATAGCGACATACTTTAGACCAGGGGTGGTAGCCATCCAGTCGGGCAAATGCCCTACCACCTGGCTGTGGGTGGTTTTGTCGCCTCTTACGACAGGCCGCCCGGCCGCAGGAAATTGTATTCTTTCTCCGTTCCTGCACGGATAAAGCTATAGCTATTTAGGCAGGGTTTCCCCTTAATTGTTCAGCCTTTGATGTGACTATTCACACAGCACAGTAAGCAATGAACACCATCTACACGCCGCTACGCCTTTGATTCGAAAATACTACCCTACAAAACAATAACATTGCATCATAGCAATTACATCATAGTGTTGCCAGGATCACAAAACAATTATAATATTTAGTTACTGATTCACTAAATTAGCTAGACGATAATTTAGTGGGCTTATAAAATTAACTAACCGGTAGAAAATAGAGTAAACGCGGTTGAGATGCGAGCACTGCGCAAAATCTGCGGAGTGACGCTCGCGGACCGCTTTCGTAATACCGAAGTAAGAAAGAGAGTTGATCTGAAAGAGAGTGTCGGGGTGAAGGTAAGGAAAGGAATGCTCCGATGGTTCGGGCATGTGGAAAGAATGCATGATGAAAGAATGACTAAACAGATATACAATGCAAAAGTGGATGGATGCAGAAGTCGTGGAAGGCCACGACACACCTTCCATGATCAAATTGATCGTGTACTAGCAGAGGGTGATGTCAGGAGCCTTAAGAACAGACGAGTGTGCATGACAAGAGTTATGAATGTCAAAGAAGCAAGTGAGGTGTGTAAGAATAGGCCTAAATGGCGCTCTGTTGTTCGTGCCTACCCCGCAAGGGAACTGGCGTGAAGTTATGTATGTATGTATGTAGAAAATAGTAATTTAATTATACATCGAATCATCTTATCAGATGATTCGATTTATCGATTAATCGACTAAACATATTATCTATGACGATTGTCTATGTGATATTAATATACTCTATGGTTCTCATGACTACTGTGGTGGACATCTTGTAACACGTCATTAGTGACGTTTTCGCCACGACCACAACGACCGCGGTCGCCTACTGGAACGGTAACGGAGCATTTTGGGCGTTGTGAGCTACTAATAGAACGCCCTGAATGTAATATGATTGAATATGAATGGTTACAGAGCCGGAGCAAACCCTGATCCAATGTTCACTTGACGCCGCCTCTCAAATCCTCTGAAATCCTAGCGAAACAAGCAGAAATAAATGAACGATAGCCGTCATTGGAAGCGTATAAGGAATGACGTAGGACTTCGGCTAGATTCGCGCGCCCTTGCTTTGCACAAACACTACATTGGTCGACCAGAACACGGTTGGCACTTTCAGGAACGGTTTTGAGGCACAATGCAGCTGTTTTGCGACGTTTTTTGACTATTTATCGGCGTTGCGACGATAGATAGACAGCCATTCAAGTATTGGCCCGGCCAATAAGACGCGTGCATGAGCGCAACGCCCTCTGCTTAGGACCGACCGAATGAAGGTGTGGAAAAGGAAATGTCATAACATCATATCATCAACACGCATAAATAATTTCAAGTCCAGCCAGCAAATTATCTATTGATTAATTTAATAGATCTATCTACATAATATTATGTATCTCTTACTTTTATAATGAAAATTTATACTCATTATTAAGTTCACCGTATGCCTAAGTATCAAACACACCTTTTGGTTTCCCGTTATTGTAGTAAGGGGCCTCATTCACAAAATTGGAAGCCGCCTGTCGTGTCTTTCGAATTTGGTGAATTTCCAACATTTTGTGTGTGCGTAGGTCAGGGGATAGCGGGGAAAACCAAATTGTAAAATTCAAAAATAAAGCAAATAAAGTTTATTAGAATTTGTTACTTTTACTCAAGGTTTACTCAAAAATAAATAAAAAAGTATTTGAATTGAATACCCTCTAGGTAATATTGCTTCGAATATTTAATGTTGTGAATGAGATGAATCATATGATATTTTATAAATATCAATAAGGAACTGCCACAATTTTTTTATTTAACTATTTATACGGTATTAGAAAATTGTCCTTAGATTAACACGACCTATTCATATATATACCTATATTTTAACAAACAAAGATTAATTGAATATTGTTTTCCGGTTTTAAGTCATATATATCATAGATTGAAATTAAAATAATATAACAGAAGTCCAAATAATTGTGGACATTTAATGATAAATCTTACATCTGAATAAATTCATGCATTTAACCTTAAGACAATTACTTTTTTATAGCTTAAAAATACTTAAATTCACATGAATGACTATTAAAATTAATAAACAAGATATGGGGGAGTCTCGCTGTAATTAAAGAATATATTTTTGGCGTTAACTTGATCAGCTACTTTTTTACTTCTAACCAGGTCCTTGTATATCATGAAAATATAATAATACTTATTTATAATCAACTTATAAATTATATAAAATTATTATCAGTTTAGGTGCGTGTTTAATGATAAAATACTAAGTATGTAACATATATTACTAATGTATACATCACTACATAACAATAATTTTCTCTCGAAAAATCTCTTCTTCCTTGATTCTCTTTAAAATCAATGATATTCTTTTCCAGCAACACCCTTAAGTGTTAAGTATGAATATTCATAAAAAAATATTTACCTATTCCATTAAGAATTAAAGATTTAATCAATCTCTTTTGACAATTGATCGGTAAAACTAATATTTAGCACTTTACTATAAATATTAAACTGTTAAAGCAATCCCCATGCTCCCCTCGCCGTACACGCACGATTCGCACTTGTCGCAAAGCGCAGGCACCTGGGGCAGGTGGTCGATCAGCTGTTCTTACACACGGCGCACATACGTCACTTTGGAGTGGATGTAAGTGGGTTAGGATTTTCGCTTAATAGACTGACAAACCGTTAAAGCTTTGGTTAACGCACTGTTTCTAAACCAAACACAAATCCGAATTCGAATTCGGGCCCTTAAAATCGTACCACTTAGGTAGTTTCTTGACCTGATATGCATTTTGTGCAACTACCAGGGTTGTCTTTATCCGGGGGCGCAAGCGTTGCATGGCACCCGGGCACTGGGATCTAAGGGGCGCAAGCCGATTGACTATAGCAAAAAAGGCATAACTAAAAATCATATTTTTTCAAGATCTAACTAACGACACTTAACCAATATTTAGGGCCGTATAGACTACATGTTCCTGTCAAATTACATCCATATAAAGCGCAAAATTATTTTCGTATTCCAACGCTTAATACACTCAAAAAGAAAAACATCGTGATAAAGCCCGTCGCTATATCTTGGTACATACATAGATTGGTACATACATACATTAATACATATATACATAGGTACATATATACATTGGTACATATATACATTGGTACATATATACATTGGTACATATATACATTGGTACATATATACATTGGTACATATATACATTGGTACGCTGTACAAATAAACAATTAGGAGGGATTAATTTACGGTTAAGACATGACATAAGATGCATGCAAGTAATATATTTCTACCGATGGTAAGATAAGCGAATGTATGGTAAGATACAGGGACCGGCCATTAGACAAGTTTCCCATAAGACATTGGGTGGTCCGAGCCCAGCAGTGGGACTATAACAGGGTGTTAAAAAAACAACGACAAGTCAAGTTATCTTTGTTTAAATATCAAACAATGATCTAAGGCGTCTAATTATAATACAGAGGTACAAATAAGTGTCCGCCGTTTTTTGTCTCAAAAGATAATATTTATTGTGAAAGAACAATAGTTTAAATTTAATCGAAGTATTGTCCATCAGAAAGAAAGAAAGAAAAACTTTATTTGAAGAAATTGCGACGCAATTACATTCCTTACACATTTTTATACACAAAGCATATTTTGAGAATTTGTACGCCGCATTTTCAGCAAACAAGGTTTGCACTCAGCATATTGCTGTGTCGGAAAAATATCCGAGACAGCGCTGATTTTTAGTGCAAACCTTCCTTTAGGCGTAAGACCAAAATGATCCGGACCCATCACTACTTTTTCCCATCTTTCAGGCAGCATTCGGATTCCGCGTCTGAAGAACTCCTTATCTTTTGAGGCTATCCACAAATCAATCCAATTTTTAGTATCTTCATAGGATGTGAACCGCTGCTCCAACAGAGCATGAGCCATTGACCGAGACAGATGATAGTCGGACGGGGCAATGTCTGGTGAATACGGCGGGTGTTGTAGGACTTCCCAACCAAGTGTTTTCAAATAATTCTTCAACGGACGAGCAATATCATGTAGAAGAATAATTTTGTCGTGTCTGGAGTAGTATTGCGGAGGTTTTTCCTACAGAGCTCGGCTTAATCTCATCAGTTGTGTTCGGTAGAGAGTTCCAGTTGAATTACGACCTTCTGCATTACGTTTGGACTTGTTGTGTTAGGTTATATTTGTAACTGTGTTATACGTGTTTTTTTTTTATTGCAGTAGATCAGCAGACAGGCAGACGGCCCACTTGATGAAAAGCGGTTACCATCGCCTATGGACTTTGCAACACCAAAGGTGCTACAAATGCGCTGCTGCTCTCTTAAGGGAGACTGGAACCTGGTCACTAATGCCGGAACACAACTCAAGGTTGTTATGGCGACATACTTTAGACCAGGGGTGGTAGCCAATCCAGTCGGGCAAATGCCCTACCACCTGGCTGTGGGTTGTTAAGTCGCCTCTTACGACAGGCCGCCCGGCCGCAGGAAATTGTATTCTTTCTCCGTTCCTGCACGGATAGAATAGTGATTGTATAGTTCTAATAAACTCTATAATAATTCCAACGGCATTTTAATTCAAGTCCCGCTAAACTCGTAACAGTCTTCTTTCTCCGTTCCTGCACGGTCTGAAATATATGTAAAAAATACAAAAAACTAAAAAAAATATAATACATTTTTAATAAATGTCTTGATACAATTTGATTTACTAGGTAGTAATATCGATATCAACAAATGTATTCATATCTATCAAAGTTGTTTAAAATGAAACGATTAAAATTATCAAGTGTGCAATTATTCAAAATGGTCGAGACATCTGCCTATTGGAATCCGAGTCCAAGGTTTCATGCTAGACCAATTGCGTTTAAAAAGAAGCACAAACGACATGCAAATTGGTACGAAGACTGAAATATGTTATACCTTGACTACTTTACCAGGCACTATATTTTCATCGAGATATATAAAATTTTAACGACCTCCCTGGTGTTACAAATATCCAAAGATGGTCTACTTAATTATGACTTTCACCTGTTTGGCAGTTTTTGACAACGAAAAAATAATATTTTTAATTCAATTTTTAAATTTGTATATTTAAATGAACATATAACATCTAACAGCGCTCTAATTATACTTTTTTTATATCTTTAATCTATTCTACTATATTACGTTAAGAGGCTGATGCCTGAATTAAAAAGATATTGTATAATTAGGTTTTCGTGCAGGAACGGAGAAAAAATACAATTTCCTGCAGCCGGGTGGCCTGTCGTAAGAGGCGACAAAACAACCCACAGCCAGGTGGTAGGGTATTTGCCCGACTGGATGGTTACCACCCCTGGTCTAGAGTATGCCGCCATAACAACCTTGAGTTGTGCTTCGGCATTAGTGACCAGGTTCCAGTCTTCTTTAAAGGAGCAGCAGCGCATTTGTAGCACCTTTGGTGTTGCAAATATCCATAGGCGATGGTAACCGCTTTCCATCAAGTGGGCCGTCTGCCTGTCTGCTGAACTCCGGCAATAAAGATAAAAAAGGCTATTGTACCTGTAAATTATTCTAATACGTTTATATCGTTGTTGATTTTATTTATAATTAATGAATAAATACTTATTGTAAATATGATACGGCTAAGTAAAACAAATAACAATATAAAAGCAAAGCTAGTTAACCATTTCCTTTAAAATCATACTTATATTTTCTATTTCCTGGATTTATCCGTCATGCCCATACAACAATAACGTAAGAATGAACTTTGTATTCAAATTTTTCTAAGACATTGTAAATAATAGTTTGCATGTGTATAAACAGCAACATCTAAAATGGCTGAACTAATTTAGATTTAGTGTTGATTAAAAATAAGATGTATGAACACGTAGTACATGTTTTATATAAAACTCTATTTAATAATGAGATGCGTAAATGGTTAAACAATAACAAATTTCTTGCGCACTAGTTGTCCGTACGTGCAATATGTACGTCGTGTGATCTACATTTATTCGGCACATGCGTTAGGCAGCTGCCCTTTTAAAAATAATACTTTCTCTATATTTTCAAGGTATTTTTATTTTAAATATTTTCGCCTGCGGGTTGGTTTAGTTTTACTCGCCGTGTGGTGGGGAATGTGTCGTTTTATGTCCATGAGTCTGATGAAGTGGTTACTTACACCTTTCTTGGTTATTATGTAAAGTTTAGCTAAAATTATTGATTTGCTTAATCGACTCAACTCGACTCTACTCGACTCGACTCGATTCGACTCGACTCGATTCGACTCTATTCGACTCGACTCTACTCGACTGGACTCGATTCGACTCTACTCGACCCGACTCGATTCGACTCGACTCGACTCGATTCGACTCTACTCGACTTGACTCGATTCGACTCTACTCGACTCGACTCGATTCGACTCTACTCGACTCGACTCGATTTGACTCAACTCGATTCGACTCTACTCGACTCTAATCGACGCGACTCGACTCGACTCGCCTCGACTCGACTCGACTTGACTCGACACGACTTGACTCTTCTCGACTCTAAAGAACAAGTTAATGGCGTTAGTCAATTTTTGTACAGTTGGTACTCCACAGGTCCGTTCAAGTAGTTTGGCTTCGTGCCTTCTGCTGTCCTTGGAGTCACGAACACACCATGCTTGCCTTAAATAACTACAATTACTTTGTCTACAGCATTCGACAAAGACAGTTTGAGCTACTCCCGGAATAGAAAGAAAGAAAGAAAAGGTATTTATTTACGACTACGTACAAGAATACTAAATAACAATAATAAAGAACTTGAAGTTCTAAATTGGCTCTAGCATAGCAAATTGCTGGTGGTTTACCAGCGCTGATCTTCCGCTAGGGTCATTTTAGTGGCATACAGAGGTAGAATACTTAATAACAAAATAAACAAAGAAGAAAAGACATACAGAGGCAAAAATTTTGCAATAGATAAAAAAGCATTGCAACTACTTCTACTACACTAAAAATCTACATACATGTAACTTAAATAATATTAAAAAAACTTTCTGCTTGTAGCATTAAGTAAATAAATACATTCTTTTTTTGATCAGGAGAAACTCCTTATGGATTTACCAGCAAGTAGGGATCACGGTGAGGGCGTGTGGGACTCGCCAGCCTAGTATTAATGTACCTTGCCACTGCCGAAATACCCACTAAAACTAAAGGTTCCCGTGGCAACGGGAAATGGCCATCATGTACTCTGCGTGGGCTAGAACAGGTATGTAGGTATGTTGTCTGGTCGGCACCAGACAACATCACTCAAGCACAGAGGATGTTCTTAGTTTTTGTACACCGATCTTCAGTGAAAGCAATTCAGCTAACCAGCTCTCTCAAATGATTACTTTTAATAACAACTTACGAAGCCCAAAAATAATAACAGCTATTAGAAATTTACAATTCAATAGGATTATGTAAAATTGGTTTATGCAAACATTTTTAAGGCAATTAACAGGATATTTAAAGAGTGGTTATTAATAAACGCAGATGGGCCATGAAAATAGAGTTATTGTTCAAAGTACTTGAAAACGAATCTTTTTTACAATTCGGTCGCCGTCGTCAAACAAAGTCCACTGCTGGACGTAGGCCTCCCAAAGTCGGTGCCATACATCCCGGACCTCCACCTTTTTCAACCAGCGCTCACCAGCGACTTTACGCAGGTCGTCAGTCCATCGGGCTGGAGGACGTCTAACTCTAACAGGACTCATCAGCTGCATAGGCCATTGGTCCTACGACATACTTGACCGACCTATTGGCACTTCAACTTGCTAATTTTACTAGCTACTAGCTGTCCCGGCAGACGTTGTTCTGCCCTGAAGAAATAAAATTTAGAACCCGATTACAGCGCCACCTACCGGGTCCAATTGTGAATCTAAACCATCCTCGAATCCACTTGAACATAAACAAAAAATTCATTCAAATCGGTCCAGCCGTTTAGGAGGAGTTCACTGCCAACACACGTACAGAAGAATTATATATATATAAAGATATCGGTTACTTTGGTTCTTTTACGAATATCCTCATTTAATATTCTATTTGTTAAAGAAACATCCAGCATAGCTCGGTTATACCCCGTTGAGCAACTTGAAATTTGTGGACCAAACCTGCCGTCATTGTCCACGATTCCCTAGTTCAAAACCGGGAAGACGCACTGCTCCAAGACTTTCGTCTTCATGTTTTGTGGGTTGCTCAATGAGAAGACCTGACTTCCCGATTATTGACTTTCCCTTCAAAGTTGTGCCTGCCTGCCTGTATTCCCAGTGTGTCCAAACTAGACAACGCGCCTCTTTTACCATTATTTAATTTAAAATAATTTATTTTTATCAGTTATAACTGGTGGATCCGTTAAAATGCCTAAATCGATCAATCTAAATATCATAAGCGAGAGCAAGGCACATCGCTTGCGCTGGCTTGGCCACCTACATAGAATGGGGAAGGATCTCGTGATGAAAAGAGCCAAATTGGTCCGACCAACGGGACAACGACCATTTGGTCGCCTAAGATATCGCTGGAGTGACGTAGTGGAAACTGGATTGGTTGAATATGAACTTCATTCAAACAGAGAGAAGAGATGTTTCACCACGCGCAGTGAGATGTATGCTGAACGGTCTAAACAGGTTACATCTCCACTCTACATATGTTACTTTTCACACATCACTCCACCAAAGACTTTACTTAGTGGTAATCGAATAAGAAATATCCATATATATAAGTTTTTTATCCGTGCAGGAACGGAGAAAGAATACAATTTCCTGCTGCCGGGCGGCCTGTCGTAAGAGGCGACAAAACAACCCACAGCCAGGTGGTAGGGCATTTGCCCGACTGAATGGCTACCACCCCTGGTCTAAAGTATGTCGCCATAACAACCTTGAGTTGTGTTCCGACATTAGTGACCAGGTTCCAGTCTCCCATAAGAGAGCAGCAGCGCATTTGTAGCATCTTTGATGTTGCAAATGTCCATAGGCGATGGTAACCGCTTTTCATCGAGTGGGCCGTCTGCCTGTCTGCTGAACTCCTGCAATAAAAAAAAATCGCATAGAACATCAAGCCTACTTCCCATAAGGAAGGCAATAGATTTATATTTCTTTTCAGTCTGTCATACACGTCACATTGAAGTAATTTTTACTCACCCATTGCTTAGAATGTTTTCTTTTATGAAATTGGTTCCATTGAAGCGGTTTGAATGCTCGTCTCATGGCCCAGCCTTCAATAATTCCTTTCGGAAATTATTTCTGCTCGAAATAGGCACTTATGCCTAAATTGGCTCTTTTGTATTCTTATGTTACTTTCTCTTCTGATACGATTTTTTTCTACTTAATTTTTATGATAATAATTTTCTAAACTACAGAATATTACGTTCGAGGAATTCGTACGCGTAAAGTAACATTTCATATTACATTTGAATTCATAGACATTTTTTTTACTTTCAACTCGTCTATTATATTAATGTATACTCAGTGACTTATACCAAAAATAGACGGTTAATTTATGTCTTTCAATTTTGACTGGAATAAGGTATGTCCAACTTGAAAAAATAAACGAAAAAAGGTGTGTTTCATATGTGCCTTTTTTTCATTTTCTATGGAGTATTTTCAAATGCAAATTTGCGTTTAAATTATAAAACACTGTTGTGAATAAATACAAATAAATAAAAATAAAGTTTATGCAATAAAATAAAATCAAAACAAAAAAAGAAGTTCAAATTCGCTCATGAAACATTTTTTTAACAATAAGTTCGTTTGTTTATTATTTTATACATATATAAATTATAAGCTAGTACAATGAAGAAATTTATAAATTAATCTAATATAATAAAATAAAACATAAGTTATTTGTATTATATTCTACCCATAGTCCCTCAAGACTATAAGTAGAATACTGAGCCTAGATCACCGTCTTCTTTCGGTAAGGCTGGCTACGTTTCCTCGCTCGATCGCCATACTGATCCGTTGCCCGAGGTAAGCACCAGCCTTCTGATCACCTGAAGAGTCAGCGAGTCGTTTTGATAAATTTTGGTAGAGGTTCATGGCCTCAGGACCCCACGGTCCAAGCGTCTCGACAGCAAACGGCACAAACATATAACTCTCACTGAGGGTTGCATATTTGCGCCGCTTGAGTGATTCAGCTGTTTCCGCTGCGGAACAGGCCGATTTGAACGTGTTTGGTAAATGGAACGCGGCCAACGTATCTGATTCGTTTTATTTTTTTATGTCTCATTTCTATACAAATTGAAAGATAGAAATTAATACGTCTATAGTTCGCTTGGAGGTATAAAAATATTGACTAACTTGCCGACTACTAATGCCATCTGTTATTGGTATTAAGAACTACGCACGTAAACAAACAATTGAATATCAAATAAGAATTAACAGAACTTTAATTGAATAGAATTTTTTAACTACTTTCTTTCTTGGGACTCCTTCTACTTTCTTCTATTTACTTCTTGCGTACATAACTCAACAATCCGTTGGATTTTTACTCAAAGGAATCCTGTCTGATGGGTTTGTTGCGCAGTTTTATTATCATAAAATTTATGAATTTTGCCTAAAACTAACAATACCTAAGTGGGTTTTTGACAGCTAACCTAATCGATACACCTTTTATAATCACACAAAATCTTAGATCTTTCTTGATTTTGTACGAGTGGATAGCATTTTAACGAGTCGATTTTTGTTTAAACAAATAAATGCTATCCAGGACGTTGTCCTGCTCTGAAAAAATAAAAATCTAGGACCCGATCTCAGCGCCACCTACCGGTTCCAATTGTGGATTTAAACTATCCGGGGACCCACTCAAACACACAAAAACAATATCACCAAAATCGCTCCAGGTGATTAGGATTCTAGAACCCGATCTCAGCGCCACCTACCAGTACCACCTCCAACGGGATAAAAAGTATCTTATATCCGTCTCTTGGTTCTAAACTACCTCCCCACCAATTTTTAGCCAAATTGGTACAGCCGTTCTTGAGTTATAAGTAGTGTAACTAACACGACTTTCTTTTATATATATAGATATATAAAATGGCCAAATGAACAACAATATCCCTTGTTGCTGAAAAATTACGGCCTGAATTGGATTTTGGTTTAATCTGCCACTACAGTCATCATTCAGCGCGTGATCCTAATTACTGGAAAATATTACGTCAAGAAAATACAATAAAGCTTTCAACTGGCATTAATCTATCAGCTGTAATGTTATAAAACTTAGCGTTGTTGTAACTAGTAACGCCATCTATTATCTAATAAAGAGAACTTGAATTTTGATTAGTAGTATTTTTTTACAACGTTTTGTCAACATGCCGTCTGCCTTTAATTAATATAGCTTTTTACAATTATTTGTGAAATTAAATTCTATATCAATATAAGCTTAAAATAAATTAGTGTAATCTAATATGAGTTTGGTGATGCCAAGAGACTCAGCGGAATGTCATTGGTTCCATGGAAAATGGGTCACTCCCTAGTATGTGGGATGCGTCTTGTGTCTCCGAGTCGCTCTCTAGGAAGCACCCGCCACTAGCGTGACAGGCTGTCACTGACAGTCGATGCAGCTGCACAACAGGAGGCTCAAAGACGTCGCCAATATTCAGTAGTCGAAAATGGCTACATATTTTCGGCTTTTGGGGTCGATATCCTAGAATCATGAGGACCAGAGGCACACAAGCTTTATCGAGATATAGCCAAATGTCTGAGCAACGCATCAGCGTTGCCAAAATCTTTTGTGAAATTTCCCAATTGATAGTGGCCTGGCACTAGATTTTCTAGATTAATTTTAAGTTGTATATCTACCTATGTAATTTATTTTTAGTATTTAATTTTTATTAAGATACAAATAAACAACAGACTTCTAAAGGAGCCATGTAACTGTATAATGTGTAATATTTCTTGTATAAATATAATGTGTAAGTTGTATGACAAGTTTGTTGAAGCTTCGGATAGATAGCGATCTGCCGGCAATGCGTTCCAAAGAAGCACGACCTGGACAGAGAATGATTGGAACATAATACAAAAAAAATATAATAATCTTACTCGTTAAATAATTAAGAATACAATGGTATAAATATCAGTACAATGAAGTCCAGCCCTCTTAAGAGGGTGTACAGTCATATGCAAAATGGACGTCGCCTATTAAAGCACCGGGTACCGTGGAGTAGACAAGCGCGAGTGGGGTCGTTAGCGCGCGCCCGCGGGCCTTCGCGCACAATAGCACAAGCATAAACTGAGAGCACAGTATTATATCATAACAGTAGCTCCATGCTTTACTGTAACGAATAAATCGAAAGCACCTAAAAATCTTTAGTGTTGTTTCTAATATTTCTAGTTATGGGATAATAGTTGCATGGATTATAACACGATGTGATTCAAACGTGCGTGTACACGACAACAACATTCTGTAGCTGCGTGACGCATTTGCCGCACTGTCACTGTAAAGCAAGCCTCAGTATTTTTTTTTTTTACATGGGGAAATGCGTTACCGCACCGTCAGCCGCGTGGGGATCGACGCGGCCGGTGTGTGGGACTCCCCGACGCCGATTAATCAATACGACCGACGCCGGTATACCCACTAAAACCCCATGGGAGCCTTCTTCCGACATGGTGCCGGGGTCACGGTACACAGCGTGAGCCGTAATCCGCGACCCCGGCGAGCGGTGGGCCGCCCCATAAACAGGGGCGGCCTCTCCTGTGTGGGCCGGGTGGTAGTTACCCGGCCCTGAGAGGGTCACGCGGCTGCCTCTCGCGCCCTCTCGCGGCATTGGTGCGGGCGGAGGCCTATTGAGATCCCCGTGGCCTCAACGCCCGCTGCCGCTCGCCCGTGGCGGTAATGCCACGGGCGTCACTCCTTGCCGCTCCCCGCGGCGGCTGGTTCAGCCGTCGCGGCCGCGGCACTCTTCGGAGCCTTACGGCTGGCCGTTTTCCTCCTGGTGGGCTTCCGAGATCCACAGGACCCCCCACCTAGCTGGTGACCGGCTGGCCTGCCCGCGGCCTCGCACACAGAGCAGTGCGGTTTCGCGGTGCAGGGGCCGGTCACAAGCCTCAGTGTTGGGTCAATGTAATGGAACAGAGGACAACATTCACATATATATATATGGATTGTTAGAATAGCAACTTTT
This sequence comes from Dendrolimus kikuchii, assembly GCA_019925095.2. Taxonomy (NCBI): domain Eukaryota; kingdom Metazoa; phylum Arthropoda; class Insecta; order Lepidoptera; family Lasiocampidae; genus Dendrolimus; species Dendrolimus kikuchii. The sequence continues at coordinate 2,555,075 of CM034404.1, forward strand.
TGACCAACATAATAAACTACATATTTCATGCATTGACAAGAATAACAAAATAAGCAATTAGCTTATCAAGCAAATCAAAATATCAACACTGATTTAAAAAATGTCAAAATCATGTTGAAATCATTATCTTGATTTGAGCAGGGCCAATTCAACCGGTGTGATACTACCCTCTCACAGAATAACGGCGTAAAGCGGTTAGCTTTGAGCTAATTGTGTTTTGTACGACGGGTGAGAGTTCCGATAGCCCACTTCCCATCCCCCTATACCATATTACCTATTTCATCTTGCTTATACTATCTTCCCTATCCCATCATTCATTCATTCCCTATTTCATTTTATCCCATTCTTACTGTCTGATCCCACCTCGTTTATCCCACCATTATATCGTCGGCGTTAATGCAGGACCTTGTAACTACAATATTTCAATATTTTCTATCTCATTAATTATTTATCTATACTGATAAAAAAATTTAAGTGTCTGTTTCTAACGCGAAAATAACAGCTTTTTACTAAATGCATATTAAAATATATACGGTACTCATAAAAAAAATAATTTTTACATATTGTGTCGGTCTGGATGCTCCGGCTAATCTCTGAAATGGTTGGACCAATTTTAATGGCACTTTCACTGGCAGAAACCTGATGTTATAAGGAGTAACTTAATCCACTTTTTTAGGCTTCCACAACCACGAAAAATTCCACACGAACGAAGTCGCGGGTACAGCTAGTTGTTACATATAGCTGTTAATAATTTGACGAAAAAAAAAATAGCACCAAAATATTTAATTACAAGGTTCTGCACCGACGCAGACTAAATCCCTTTTTAAAGGCTGGCAACGCGTTGGCTTCGCCTTTAGTGATGCAAAGATCTGTAGGCGACGGTAACCACTTTCCATTAGGTGGGCCTGTGTGTTGCCAACTTCGTAATAAAAAATGTACAAAGAAGTAAACGTAATTAGTAGTTGCAAACAGCACCGCTGAGATACAGATGGCTCGCGAGTGAAACTCGCGCGTTTTATCAAACCCAGATGTGCAACTATCTATATGTATTTATTTATACTGTAAGCCGAACGTAACTGCAAGCTTTGCAACTTTTAGATTGTGCACGATTGTACTGGATACATTGCTCGGCTTAAATTGTTCTAGAATTGGCTTTAGTTCAACACAGTACTTGGTAACAATTTACACTTTGAATTCTCGTTGTTCCATATCTTTGTATACGATGAGAGTATTACAACACTAGGTGCAGTAACTACGATGACACAGCTAGGAGTTTTTGGCGGGATCTGAAAGGAGACGTTGTGCTGTGCAGTTTTATTTTCTAAAAATGTGTAAAATTACTCTAAAATGAACAATAGTTGTAGGATATTGATAGTTTTTGAGTAGTAATTATGTGTTTTTGCGAGAAATGTGAACTATATAGCCAAATGTGGCCATTCGAGTTTTCATAAGAACTCCGTTGAATGACGTCGATTGTAGCCTACAATACAACGGCGCCTGGCTTAAAGGCCTAGTTGCCAAGCCTTAAACTTAAAAAAAAAGACACAGCTAGAATCTCAGACAAACAAAATATGTAGAGCGAGTTCCGAGGTCAGTGTGCAGCTGGCTAGAGGAAGCCGGTTTTGGATAGGAAGCCCACCACCCCGTTATTGTTCATTTTTAAATAGAAAATTTGGGCAGATTTCTTTGTAAATAAAACTGCAGTTTCTCGTGATATAAAATAACCACTTTCCGTACAGTGATTCTTCCTGTTTGCTTGCTTCATACATACATACATACATACATAATTTCACGCCAGTTCCCTTGCGGGGTAGGCACGAACAACAGAGCGCCATTTAGGCTTATTCTTACACACCTCACTTGCTTCTTTGACATTCATAACTCTTGTCATGCACGCTCGTCTGTTCTTAAAGCTCCTAACATCACCTTCTGCTAGTACACGATCAATTTGATCATGGAAAGTGTGTCGTGGCCTTCCACGACTTCTGCATCCATCCACTTTTGCATTGTATATCTGTTTATTCATTCTTTCATCATGCATTCTTTCTACATGTCCGAACCACCGGAGCAGGTGCTTGCTTCAGGTAGTAGAAAACCTTGGCGCAGGCTGCGAATACTGCTAGGGTAAGCCGGTTGAACAAATCTGTATATGTGGTGGTATATGTTACGTATACCACCATCGCCATTATCATCTCAATCCATTCCTGGGGTTGTCTGGAAGAGATCGCTTTTTAGCGATAAGACCGCCCTTTGTACATAACTAGATATAATTCTAGTCTTTAAGTTCATGTTTGTATTGGTGTATAATAAAGTGTTATCTATCTACTTCTAAAATTAGGGTTCCGCGCAAAAGAATCCACACGGACGAAGTCGCGTGTTTTTTTTATTGCACGAGTTCAGCAGACAAGCAGACGGCCCACTTGATGGAAACCGATGGGCATTTGCAACATCAAAGGTGCTACAAATGCGCTGCTGCTCTCTTAAGGGAGACTGGAACCTGGTCACTAATGCCGGAACACAACTCAAAGTTGTTATGGCGACATACTTTAGACCAGGGGTGGTAGCCGTCCAGTTGGGCAAATGCCCTACCACCTGGCTGTGGGTTGTTTTGTCGCCTCTTACGACAGGCCGCCCGGCCGCAGGAAATTGTATTCTTTCTCCGTTCCTGCACGGATTAACAGCTAGTATTGTATAGAGCCCATTACTTAAGGCTTAAAATAGCTGTTTCATTTTCAACACAATATATTTCATTTCATCTCATAGTCATGAATAAACCTTATTGAATAATCAAATAAAGAAAACTTAACTTATTTGTATTGTATTCTACTCATAGTCCCTCAAGACTATAAGTAGAATACTGAGCCCAGATCACCGTCTTCTATGGGTAAGCTGGATCGCCATACTGATCCGTTGGCCGAGGTAAGCACCAGCCCTCTGATCACCCGAAGAGTCAATGAGTCGTTTCGATAAATGTTGGTAGAGGCTCATGGCCTCAGGACCCCACGGTCCAAGCGTCTCGACAGCAAACGGCACAAACATATAACTCTCACAGAGGGTTGCATATTTGCGCCGCTTGAGTGATTCGGCTGTTACCGCCGAATGAATATAAAAACATCATTGTCTGCGATAAACAGAACTTTTTCAATCACTACAACCTCATTTCATTACTTCATAATATTATTATAAATCACACATGTCACTCGCCTTACATACGTCTATCATAAATATTGCTAATAAATAATATATATAAATTATAAACATAAAAAGCTGTAAAAGACAAAATATACAAGGGAAATCGACACAGCCTGTTAAATTTACTATATTAACAAAACATTTGGTCCTTCGAGCCGGATTAAACCAGCAGTTACAGATTACTATATTTTCGAAAAAATCAATATTCAAAATGTCGATTTCATATAATCAATGATAGAAACTCCGAGAACAAGATTTCATCTTCCTACAAACCAAAGGTAACAAACACAGCAGCAATAATTCAAAATGATAACATATGTGCATTATGCAAAGAAAATCATGTAATACACAAACGTCCGGAATTTTTAAAGATGATTAAGTTTCACATACGAATTTCGTTCTTCAGGAGACATCTTTAAAAATTCCGGACACTTAATATAATCATGATATAACAACATGATGATTGCATATCAAGGTTACCAATGATTGAAACGTGCCAAAACGCCTCGAGCAAACATGGCGCGTATATGGCACGTTACTGTGAAATAGGGAGGTAAAGTCCTAGGTTAAATGGGTTAATCCAGTTAGTTGTTCGTTAACTGAAATAATACGGAAGCAAAAGTGTCAATTCTAATAAAACTAGTATACAGTAACATAATTATTAACAAAGAGTTATCATCGGGATTCTAAACTAGAGTCTTCTAGCGGAAGTTGTAAAATATGTATTAATTTCAGTATTAAACAAATATTCTTTTAGATTACTCTTGAGTAGTTGAGAATATTGTTTTGTAATAAAAAAAATTCTCGCCGCCTAATAGTTTAAAAAAACTAAAAAATACGCTTTTTAGAAAATCCAACTAAAAAATAGAAAATAATTTTTAAAAAATTTGAATTAAAAATAGTGTAAGAAAAAATGATTTTATTGTAAAAAAAGCATGGGGTGCATGGTATCAATAGTTTGAAAAGCACCCCACGCTATTTTTTAGTTGGACTTTCAAAAAAGGATTATTTTTTTTTCAATATTATTTATTTTTCATTTTTTAGTGATTATTTAGTGATTTAATTCCCTTCTCCGTGGAAACTTTGAAAAAAGAATTAAATACACTCTTATGATAAAATGGAACGTTATGTAAAAAATAAGCTTTTTTAAACACAAGCTTTTGAGATTCTGCATATCATGTAGCAGCAGAGTGCTAGCCAAGACAAGTAAAACGAGCCCAAACACGACGGGTCTATCTTGTTTAGTACAGGAGTTCCTATGGCCACCTTCCGACTCCATCATCAGATCAGCTCCATGGTACCATATTTTTGCATTGTCACGCGATATACACATACGTGGAAAATTTCAGCTCAATCGGAAACCGGGAAGTCGATCAAATTTAACTTGAAAGATTCCGTTACATACTAACATACGTATGAAACTAATAAAAGCGTATTAAAAACCTTGCGACTCCTTCCCTGCATTTTTTTTATTGCAGGGGTTCAGCAGACAGGCAGACGGCCCACTTGATGAGAAGCGGTTACCGTCGCCTATGGACATTTGCAACACCAAAGGCGCTACAAATGCGCTGCTGCTCTCCTAAGGGAAACTGGAACCTGGTCACTAATGCCGGAACACAACTCAAGGTTGTTATGGCGACATACTTTAGACCAAGACTGGTAGCCATTTATTATCAATGTATCCGAACGTAGAATTTATTGTCATTGTATCCAAACGTTTAATTCGCTCTCTACTAAAGACAATGGAAGGTTATATATGCCTGTGGGTTTTTGGCGGGAACTGGAAGAGGACGTTGTGCTGTGCAGTTTTATTTTCTAAAAATGTGTAAAATTACTCTAAAATGAACATAGGATATTGATAGTATTTCTGTTTTTGTGAGGAACGTGAACTGTATAGTTAAATGTGGCCTTTCGAGTTTTCACAAGAACTCCGTTGAAAGGCGTTGATTGTAGCCTACCAATACAACTGTTCCGTTTACCGCGGGGGGGCTTTAGCTTGCTAGGAGAGCAAAGGACCTTCTACCCCCGCACAACGAAGTGGGGTGTGTTCTCCCAGGGCACACTCCAGGCACTTTATTGCGCTAGATCGGCTGGGCGTAACTATGTTCTAAATCTCAGCCTTTCCAACACATACAAAGCGCAGGGTCGTCAGGGAGGAGGGGGTTTTTAGTGGGTATTGGGGTTGCTCGCCCGTGCAGCAACGCTCGGAGTCTTCCACACTATTCTGTGACGTCGATCGCGGACGGAGCGCTGCCAAGAGCATACTATTGCTGCAGTGTTATCGCCCCCGACCGACGCGTGTCGTTCCCCTAGCAATGACCCAGTTTGTGCGTAAATCGGTTAAGCATTTTCCCTCGCCTCAAAACAAAAAAAAAAAATAGCCTACCAATACAACTGCGCTACTATACGAAGATTTATTATACATCGCAATTAGCTGTATGGACTAATGATTCCTTTGCCTGCCTTTGAGTTCAATTGTACTACTACTCATAAACTTATTATATTATGCTCTCTCTTATTAGAATTCTTTCTTCTCTTAAAGAACCCTAGGTCAGAGTGCAGAAGGAAAAGCCTGGCGGGAAGTACCCATCAGATTATTGTTGTATCCGTTATAAACTTTCTAGGGAACCATTTTATCCGCGCGGGAACAAAAGTCGTAAGAGGCAACAAAACAACCCACAGCCAGGTGGTAGGTTATTTGCCCGTCTGGATGACTACCACCTCTAGTCTAGAGCATGCTGCCATAACAACCTTGAGTCGTGTTGCAACATCAGTGGTCAGGTTCCACTCTCCTTTAATAGAGCAGCAGCGCATTTGTAACGCCTTTGGTGTTATAAATGTCCATAAGAGATGATAACTGCTTTTCATCATGTGAGCAGTCTGCCTATCTGCTGAACTCATGCAATAAAAAAAACGTGTGCGTCTCGGACGCCCGACAGAAGTGATAACTTTGCCGTATGCGTGAGAGAAAGGGATGCCAGATAGACTGGCGCCATAACGCGTTACGTAACGAAGCGGTTTACCCTCCTATAAGAAGTTATCACTGCAATAATCTCTTTCTATGTGAATTCAAACGACCACAAAACATTAAAAAGTTTCTACAGTCCACCTAGTGGTATGATTAGCGTTGCCTATGGATGTTTGCAACACCAGGGGCATTAGCAACGCGTTGCTACCCGCGAATAAATTTAATGATGCTCTTCTTAAACAATTCCATATCATAGCGTAGCGGGAATACACTTCTAAGCAATCTGGCAAGAGACAGTTTGAGTAGTTCGTCGTATCGCAGAATCGTTTCCACCCTGTACATAGAACACGTCGCAGTAGTTAAACTAATTACAATACAGGTGGATGCAACATCACAACACGCGGCGGAGAGCACGCGCGGGGAAACTTCGAAGCTCACTCTAGTCGTTTCTAGAGGGGCTGGTCTGAATTGCAAGAGAAAGCGGTAAATATGAACATCCCAACTTATATAACAAGATTAGTTAGAACCCTTCGAGTATAACCGCTTCTCCTCTACTCTTATAGATTATATCCTGTTCTATATGGTAGTGCGATGTTTCAATTATTTTATTGTAAAATTTCTATATAACTACATACATACATACATAACTTCACGCCAATTCCCTTACAGGGTAGTCACGAACAACAGAGCGCCATTTAGGCTTATTCTTACACACCTCACTTGCTTCTTTGACATTTATAACTCTTGTCATGCACACTCGTCTGTTCTTAAGGCTCCTGACATCACACTCCGCTAGTACACGATCAATTTGATCATGGAAGGTGTGTCGTGGCCTTCCACGACTTCCGCATCCATCCACTTTTGCATTGTATATCTGTTTAGTCATTCTTTCCACATGCCCGAACCACCGGAGCATTCCTTTCCTTACCTTCACCCCGACACTCTCTTTCAGACCAACTCTCTTTCTTACTTCGGTATTCGGTATTATAATTATTCTATAAAACTAATTATCTAATATCGAAGTTTATTGTGGCTTCTAGAAAGATCCTCCATCTTATCAATTGAGAATAAGCTACTACTACTACTATACAAAGTATCTATAAAGCCAATCTGCAGTTATAGCATACAACTTTGGGCAAGTGCTAGCCACTCCAAATAGAAATCCTCCAACGGTTCTAGAGCACCATATTGAAAACAATAATAAAAGCACCCTGGTTCACAACCAATGCCGAAGCCCATAGTTACTCTGCAGTTCCCATAATAAGCAAGGAGATTGCTAAGACAGTTTTCTGACCTAATGTGCATATTGTTTCAATTATCTTGTGCTAACATCTTACTACAATTTATTAACCTTGGTGAAGGAAAACTATAAAATTAATACCTAATATAGTTTTCTTTGAAAATTTGGTGAATATCAAAACGCGATAATAAAAATTGACTTGTGGCGCCCTCCCAGATTTTCTCAGTTAGATTCCCTCTTTCATAGTACTCTTGGTTTATATTCTACCCACTTCCACAATATAAAACTGGAAAGCGGTGACGGAAGTTAGCAGCGCGAGTGTCAAATGTTCAAATAAATTGCGTTTACATACCTGCGCTGCACACTCCTCTCGTCACTTTCCTGATTGCTGCCACGGTAGTGTCTATAATAGCAATTGGCAGGCAAACGCATACACTGGATATCCCCATGCTAAACAAGCTACGTATAGTTAGTTGTGTTAAAGGTAATATACAACGGAAGATTTTGAGGCACATTTTACGAAATTCACCATATCAAGAATCGACTCTGGAGCTTCTGCCTAATAGCAAGCAGTAAAGGCTTTAGCCCATTCATCCACAGAGCCCGTAATCGAGGCTATGTAAACGACTGTTTGTATTAACAGAATCAACATGCCGCCACCAACTCATTCGTTTCAATAGTTTATTATCTAGTCAGAATATTTTGTAAACAATCACTTTATTACTTTACTTTATATCTTTCATTCCAGCATCAAAAGCAGACTTAAGAAATTCTGATAAGGCTAGTAACGACACAAGAAAGAAATAACTTAAGAAAGACAATTCAGTGAGTATCTTAACTATACACTAGTAATGTTTTCCCCGCGGCTATGCCCAGTAAAAGAACCTGGATGTTACTCACATAAAAAACTAAATTAGGTTTTTTTATATATCCTAAAACTTTACTGTTTCTTGTTCAATTCACTACAATAACAAGGAAACTAAGTCTATATAGTCTAAATAGCTACCCGGGAAGACATTGAGGTGAATCGAAGCCATCCTGATTTGATTTTTTTTTTACTGCAGGAGTACAGGCAGACGGCCCACTTGATGGAAAGCGTTTACCATTGCTACAAATGCGCTGCTGCTCTCTTAAGGGAAACTGGAACCTGATCAGTAATGCCGGAACACAACTCAAGGTTGTTATGGCGACATACTTTAGACCAGGGGTGGTAGCCATCCAGTCGGGCAAATGCCCTACCACCTGGCGAATATTTGATTTGAAATAATACAATGAATGACTTGTTTCCCATGACAACGTATTTATTTATTAGTGAATTGAAAAAACGCGATTGCAGCGCCATCTATTTTGCTAATCCATCTGTTTTATGGAAACGAAATCATTTAACTAAATTTTTTCCACGCCCGTCACTTCTGATTTATACCACGAACTAACCCAACATATTATTTAAGCTAATATGAAAATTGTTCAACTAATTAAGGAGCTAAGCACGTACGTACGTCTATCCCGAAATGCCGCGAAACTCCAAAAGTAATTAAACTCGGTAAATGACAGGAATTGTAACTTTAGTAAGATATTCAGATTTGAATGCAAATTTTGGTCATTTAAGAAGTTTACGAAATCATTTTTGAATTGCTCAAGAACATATTGGGTTTACGACAGAATCGGTTGCGAAGTTTCGTAAGTTTTACTATTTTAACTTTATGCAATTAAAAGTAATAATTTGTTATTGCCTTTGAATGTTCTTAAGCTCCTAAGTTAATTATAGAGTTCACGTTCTGCGGACAATTATCTATGACATTATAAAATTGAAAACACTAGTGAAATTCGACCATAGTAGTTAATTTCAATTATAAGTTTGAACATTATTAAGGTTCTGTTCTTTTTTTTTATTGCAGGAGTATAGCAGACAGGCAGACGGCCCACTTGATGGAAAGCGGTTACCATTACCTATGGACATTTGCAACACCAAAGGTGATACAAATGCGCTGCTGATCTCTTAAGGGAGACTGGAACCTGATCACTAATGCCGGAACATAACTCTGTTTGTAATGTTTTTTTTATTGATCTTCTTCTTGATATATAAAAATGAATGTTAGTCTATATGTCCTTTATAGAATCGTAAACTATACATTTGATCATGTGATGATCTTTAACAAAGTTGTTGTGCATGAGCCAAAGAAGGTTTCTGAGTTGGTTCACAATTGGACCCGGTAGGTGGCGCTGCTGTCGGCATGTCGATTGAAGCCTTTCCGGACAGGACGACGTCTGCCGGGACAGCTAGTTTAATATATTTTTTGTGCATAATTTAAAAAGAAAATAGCAGTCTGCACTATACAAACTGTCTATATCTTATACTAATCTTATACTAATATATAAAGCTGAAGAGTTTATTTGTTTGAACGCGCTAATCTCAAGAACTACTGGTCTGATTTGAAAAATTCTTTCAGTGTTAGATAGCCCATTTTTCAAGGAAGGCCATAGGCGATATATTATCACGCTAAGATCATTATTTTTAACTATTCCACGCGGACGAAGCCGCGGGCAGAAGCTAGTAAACTATAAGTGTGCGAAATTTCATACTCCTCCGTCCGCGCAATTTTCATAAAAAGGTATACAAAGTTTTTGCTTCACGTATATATAGATTTTGTTTCTTACATTTTTTTGGATTCGTTTGCTTGTCCGGGATTCACGTAAAAACTACTGAGCCGGTTTTGATGCAATCTTCGTTGATCGATAGTACATTTTCCTATTTAAAATCTGCGGTACTTTATATCCCGAGAATCGTACGGGAATTTTTTTGGAAGATGTTTAAAGTGGCCAGATCGAAAATAATGATTACGATGCGAAATTTTCACCGAATGGTAAAATCTTTAGTAAAACAATTTTAATTGTGTATGCCTTTCGTAACAGTACCGGGATTAATATATTTTCATACTAAAAATCCATTACCCTGCTGAAAATAATCTTTGGTTTTATATATAGCAAAATAGCTGTAATCTTTGTTACCTGTCCAACGTGGACAAAGTCGCGGGCAAATTCTAGTATAGGTATATGGCTGCATGAATGTGTCGCAAGACGGATGAGACGACGAGATGGATGAGGAAGTCGGACGATAGGAATGAATGGCGCCGACTTGGGGAGATCTACGTCCAGCAGTGGACTGCAATTGGCTGACGACGATAGATGTATATGTATTAATCTATCCTATGTCGGACTTTTTCTTTAGTGAAAAACCGATCCGTTCAAGAACGAAGAAATAATACAAATTCCTGCAGCGGGAGATAAGTAGGGCGGCACGGAAATTGTTTAAAAAAAACAATTTATTTAGACAAATTTATTCGAAGACAGTTCTTACAAGACTAATTGAAATAGAATTTAACACTAATTCTTATAAAGCGATGACTGGCCGCTTCGTGGTCAGCAGGTTTGTAGGCAAGCGCATGTCCAGCGATTGCCTAACTCGGGGCGACAGACTTTTCAAATTCAAAATGTGGTGTATGGTTGCCGGTTTGTGTAATGAAACTACACTTTTTGCAGCACATTTTATATTTGAAAAAAAGGTACAACATCTGCTGCGCGTAAAAAGTCCTACCGCATCCAAAGTAACCGCGACAAGACCGCTCTCGCGCGCTGACCGAGACAGACTCTGTCGACAGCGTTTAGCTGTCGGAGGAAGAGGGGCGACGTAAGTGCGGCGCGGGCGGCGAATAACGTAAAGGCGGCTTGCCACGGTTATATCGCTTAGGCAGCCTGCTGGCCGCTACAAAAAGTTTTTATTCAAAATAAGTTCCACTGGAGAACACTTTTTGAAGGTCATACATTTAATTTTTGCTTCCTATTCTATGTACACCGCTTCGCAACGTGTTGATGCTGTAAAGAGAAGAAGCGGCAAGGAACTCCCCAGCAACACGTCTGGCTAAATATTGTTTTTCTTTATATTTCATATTCTATTTATATCTCAAATTCTTTTTTTTTTATAAGTTTTGTACAGAAGTATGTTACAGAATCACTTTTTGAAGAATTAATGGAGTTGTAGCAAACAATGCATACTCAATAAGACCAAGACAATAAAAAACTAATGAGGTGTCTTTGGGACACATGTTTGGAGCGAAGTTCTCCTAAAATGTCTTAAAAATTCTCAAAACGTCTCAAAAAGTGTGTCGATAAGCATCGAAAACCATCGAAATTTTATCAAAAACCTATGTATAGAAAGAAATACATAAACAAACAAATAGTATCAAAAACAGCGTATATTATTACACTAATTGATATTTTAGATTTTATTTCATTGCATTAAAGTTGATAGCTTACTATAGCAAAAAGTGTCGTGACAACTTTTCGTAAGAATTTTTTCCGTCTAGCCCCCTTTCACAACGCGCGATAAGGAACTTCGTTCCAAAAGGAAAGAAAAATAATATTATAGTTATAATAATGACATGACGTGCTTTTGTAACACCAAAGTCGCTACCAATGTTTTTCTTTATTGCCTGAAGCAGGCAAACAGACAGACGGCTTACCTGATGGACGTTTGCAACACCAGGGTGTCGCCAACGCGTTGCCGACCTCTAAGAAATTTTATAACGCCCTTCTTAAAGAACCCCATGTCGTAGCGCAAAGGGAAAACCGCGGCGAGAAGTTCCCTCCAGAGAACTGTTATACGCGGAATAAATGTTCTAAAGAACAGTTGCGTGGTTGAGCGTGGGAGGTCCAAGAAATGGGGGTGAATATCCCGTGCGGTTGTAAAAGTGAGGCGTTGGCACCTGATCAGACAGTTCCTCGGAACACTCCCCGTTATACAGGCGGTAAAATACGCAGAGGGACGCAAAGTCTCTTCGAAGGCTAAGCGATTCTAAACCGCCTGTTAGTATAGGATCATTGACAATACGAACGGCGCGATGCTGGACAGAATCAGTCTGGTAAGCGGGTGCTCCGGCCCATAGATGTGAGCAGTACTCCATATGCCGCATGATTTGTGCATTGTGCTGCTGCTCTCCAAAGGGAGACTGTACCCTGGCCATTAATGCTGGAATACAACTTAATCACTCTAGTTTTATTTATCTTTAAGCAATCACAATTTTGAGATGTTACATCTCCACAATTGTGTAACCTAAGATTAAAACTATTTAAAGTATTAGATGGGTTTGTAATCGAAAAAGCCATAAATTTAGTTTTGTTAAGCTTGAGAGTTAGAAGATTAGCCTTCAACCACTTATAGACTGTTGCAATACCTTGTTCGGCCACAATACGCACCTCATCCCAAGGTTCGCCATGAAAAATCAACGCCGTGTCATCCGCAAAGCTCACAGTAATACCATTGTGTAATTCTAGACTACACAAGTCATTAATATAAATCAAAAAAAGACTTGGTCCGAGGATGCTGCCTTGTGGCACTCCAAAAGACATGGTTTGTTTATTACTTAGGTGGCCGTCTAATTTAGTAATTTGGGATCTATTTTCTAGGTAACTTTTATAAATATTAAAGGTTGTTATGGTGATGGGGTGGTAGCCATCTAGTAGGGCAAATGCCCTACCACCTGGCATAATGTGCTTGCGTATTTATATAAATTTATATCTAAATTTGTTTATCCTTATTTTATCTAATTTTATTTTTACTCACAACCTAAGCTGTGTTTGTTTGTTGGTTACACACTAATCTTAGTATTGTATTTTTAAATTGTCTCCTACAATATTATGGTGTAGTAACTGTAAACGAACCAAAAAAATGTAAATTATAGGAATAAAGCAAAATAGATAAATAAATACATTTAAGCATATATTTAATTATAATAGGTTGGGGAAAAAGTCTTTTCGCATATAGTATGTATGAACTTGTAATAAGATCTCTTTGGCTATAACCATTTGTATCTGGCTGGTTTTGGTATCATCACCAGGGGTGATATCCCATACCGCCTGGCTGTGGGTTGTTTTATTGCCTCTTACGACAGGCAGCCCGACCGCAGGAAATCGTATTCTTTCTTGCACGGCTAACGTACATATAGACCTAATACATATGTAGTTTTTGAGAATAAATATTGTGATGTGTGTGCCATCCGTGCAGGAACGGAGAAAGAATTCAATTTCCTGCGGCCGGGCGGCCTGTCGTAACAGGCGACTTAACAACCCACAGCCAGGTGATATGGCATTTGCCCGACTGGGCGGCTACCACCCCTGGTCTAAAGTATGTCGCCATAAGAACCTTGAGTTGTGTTCCGGCATTAGTGACCAGGTTTCAGTCTCCCTTAAGAGAGCATCAGTGCATTTGTAGCAACTTTGGTGTTGCAAATGTCCATAGGCGATGGTAACCGCTTTCCATCAAGTGGGCCGTCTGCCTGTATGCTGATCTCCTGCAATAAAAAAAAAACAAACAATGTAGAAGGACAGTCAGACAGACCATAAACGGATAATATAATATTAATAATCGGCAGACAAACACACATATTGTATATCCCCAAAATAAGCAAGTTACGCTTATGTTATGGGTAATATACAACGGAGTACTCTGAGGCCGATTCCAGACACCCAGACCATAGTAAAAACGGAGAAAATACGTTTCCGAAATTTACTATACCGGGAATCGAACCCGAAGCTTCTGCGTTGCAGTGAGGTAGGCCGGCAAAGGCTTAGCCCGCTCAACCACAGAGGCCGTCTAATATATGATATATGATAATTATTGTAAGGATTCGCGTTTTATCAAAGTAATGTTACAACATTAATACTAATAATAGGACAGACGACGCTAGTAGGGTGACTTTAATTTCGAAAAGACTTCCTTCGTTGCTGTTTCAGTATTAGCCAAGAACCGGAACACGCTTCTATGGCAAATAATTGCGTGAACTCACGGGGTTATGGAGTCGGCAACTTTTAATGGGGCCCCGTAAACGGGTGACACGGAAACACGTCACTTTCATGAAAATTTCCACTTTCCTTCGGTGTGGGGTGACCACGTGTTCATGTCTTAACCTATATTTTCGTAAGTTACCGCGACTGGTACGCATAATTAAAACTATGTTTTAACGGTAAACGGTAGAGTAATTTGATTTTTATTTCCGTTTCGGCCACATTTTAGTAGCCGTGATCACAGAAGGCAAATATTCATTTAAAATTATTTTAGAGTTAGCCATGTCGCTGGTGAGTTTCTTGCGCCGCTTCTTCTCTTCAAGCCACAACATGTTGCGAAGCGGTGGTAAATTAGATTTAGGTCCCACAAAGTAAATAATAAACCATAAACAAAAATTAAACGTAAATGATTAAAATAAACAAGTTGGAGGTAGTCTAAATAATTACTCCTTGACTACTGACATCTTTGTCTTTCGTGCCTCGTTTAAAACCGTTATAACGTAGTTTTAATTATGTTTATTTCAGTAGTATTCAAGAAATCAAATTGCAGGTTAATTTTTGTTATTTAAACACAATTTTTAATACAATTGTAGATCTATTTTAAAACTCAATATAAAAATAAAAATAAATTATAAATTAAAAAAAACAGTAATTTATATGGTGACATTTTGAAAATAAGACGTCTATATAGTATTTTGTTGCCCTCTTTTTATTAAAAAATAATTTTAGAATCTGTTGTAACATATATCATCTATCTAAATTCATAAGCTAGCAAATAACTTTTTAATGACAAAATATTCTTTGATAATCTTGTCAAAATTATCATAAGTTAATAAGTGTAATTCTTCAAAAGTCATTCTGTAACAAACTTCTGTATAAAACTTATAATTTTTTCAAATTCCCTTTTGGGAATTTGAAATATAAATAGAATAAGAAATATTTTCTTAAGTTTTCGCGACTTGTATACATAATAAAACTACGTTTTAACGGTTTTAAGCGCGGTAATTTTATTTGATTTTGGTTTTTCCGACGTTTCGGCCACTTTTCAGTGGCCGTGATCACGGAAGACAAAGATGTCAAGTGTCAACGCGTATTGTTAAAGTTTTATTTAGCCTACCGCCAACTTATTAATTTTAATTATTTAATTTTTAATTTTGTTTATGGTTATTATTTAATCTATGGGAGCCTAATCTAATTTACTACCGCTTCGCAACATGTTTTTTTTTTTTTTTTTTCCCTTCTTTAGCCCGGGCGAACTAGATATGCCCGAGTCTATTACTATCTATATTCTATCTATTTATATATATATATACGATCACTGGTTGGATTATTGGTTGGGATTGGATGATATTGGTTTGGGTTGGTTGGTGTTGGATTATATTATTTACTTACATATACTAAATATATGTATTTTAATACTATTATATATATATATATACTAGCCATATATACTTGAGCGACCGCGTTGCCTCTCCCAAGCCAAAACCCCCAACTCGATTTGTGTTTGAGCTGGTTGTTTTGGCCCGGGGAGATGATCAGCCACTCATATATATACTTTCCTATTTCTAGCTATTGTTATAATATACTACTTACACGTACTTATATATCTGTTTATATATTTGGGATATTGGGTTGTGGAGAATCTTTTATTTCTTTATTGCTTTATATGACTTATTACTAATACATTTTTGCTTACTCAACTCAAAGCCAGTTTGGATTTACGTATTATATATCTATGTTAGAATTTTGATGCCAATTTATCCATTTATATGTGTTTATATATATTTATATAACAATTTTGATGCCTTATTATTCTTATATATTTTAATGTTTATTTTTATAGATAGTATGACATATGTTTAGTTTATTTTTCTCATACATGGGTTTAATTCGTTAGTAATACACAGGGTTTCCTATTCTTTCCAGCTCCTGTGTCCTGTTATTATATTAATACATTTATTTATATACATGCGGGTTTACATATTACCAGACGCTGGTGAACTATATATGTAACAATATATTCCCAATGTCTTATATTATGCTTATTTTATTACTGCTTTACACTATTTTGCTTAATCTAATTTATCGCTCTATATATATTGTTTATTACCTTACTCTTTTTATTTTTACAGGTCACATTTGCGTCCGGGTACCTGAGTACCGGCTCGGCTCTTCGCAACATGTTATGGCTTGAAGAGAAGAAGCGGCGCAAGAAACTCTTCAGCAAAACATGCCTAGCTCTAATAATTTTATATAATATTAAAATGGGTGGAAGGAAAAATAAAAGTAATTATCAGTCAAGTTGGTTTGTGTTCCGTTGTACGCAGAAAGAGCTCACAGTGTCTTGAGGTCTGGCAGCTGGTTTTTGCTGGGTTTGGGTCTTAATAGCTTTGATAATTGGATCCCAAACAGGTGGTACTTGCCAACCATCTTCTCTATTGCTATTTGGGTGTTTTCTGATTTCAATAGCCTCACGCATCATTCTAGGTATGAAACGATTCTCTTTCGCGAGGATTTGTGGGTTATCGAATCTGATGTAGTGGTTGGGTTTATCCAGCGTGTGTTCACTGATCGCAGACTTCGTAGACCTTGTGTGTTTCATGTCAGCAATGTGTTCTTTTACTCGTGGAGGTGGAGGTGGAGGAGCATAAAAACCAGCTGCCAGACCTCAAGACACTGTGAGCTCTTTCTGCGTACAACGGAACACAAACCAACTTGACTGATAATTACTTTTATTTTTCCTTCCACCCATTTTAATATTATATAAAATTATTAGAGCTAGGCATGTTTGCTGAAGAGTTTCTTGCGCCGCTTCTTCTCTTCAAGCCATAACATGTTGCGAAGCGGTAGTAAATCAGATTAGGCTCCCATAGATTAAATAATAACCATAAACAAAATTAAAAATTAAATAATTAAAATTAATAAGTTGGCGGTAGGCTAAATAAAACTTTAACAATACTCGTTGACACTTGACATCTTTGTCTTCCGTGATCACGGCCACTGAAAAGTGGCCGAAACGTCGGAAAAACCAAAATCAAATAAAATTACCGCGCTTAAAACCGTTAAAACGTAGTTTTATTAGAATAAGAAATATAAAGAAAAACAATATTTAGCTACGCATGTTGCTGGGGAGTTTCTTGCCGCTTCTTCTCCTTAACATCAATAATACGTTGCAAAGCGGTGTACATAGACTAGGAAGTAAAATTAATTTTTAACCTATATGTATGACCTTCAAAAAACGTTCTCCAGTGGAACTTATTTCGAATAAAGACTTTTAAATTTGAAATTTGAACATTTTCTGTTGTATTATCTGCTTCTCAGAAATATGGATTTACAGGTTTTAATCTTTGAGTTTATGTCATATCTTGTCCTAACTTGTACCCGACAGTATAGCCACCGTACAACTCGCAAAACATACCCGAACATAATGTTTACGGTTGAAAAGTTTCCTACAAATTACAAGAATGCTGTCACCGTACACCCAACTTTTGTTTAATTTCGCTAATTGGCGCCCTTCTTCGGTGTTCACGTATTAAATTTATTTTGACGTATACGAGACCTACGTGTCGTATTTATGTCGTATACGATAAATAATTGGACAAACAATCGTCGTGTATCTCTTGAAAAAAATGTTGTGAAGATTTTAATAATATATCCGCTAGGGGGCTATTAACGCGAGTTAGTGGAATAATTTCAAAAGTGATTGAGTATTGAGAAAAAGCTATTTTGTAGTTCGATAGATGGCGCTAATCAAATAATAGATCGCAGTATGATTTAAATTTTACTACTTTGACTATTTAAACAATTATTGATACATTTTGTATCGATCTACCATCGACTTTGTTTCGCTGAAGTGGCCCGGCCTTAATTTGAATATGGTCAGGGGCTTTGTGACGAAGCGGTAGGTTAGTAGCGACGGTTTGTTTCCGACTCCGACGGGACAAACAAGCCTCCGTGATTCCTTAACCAAGTAGCGACTAGTCATGGGAAAAATCACTCACTAAGAAGAAAAGAGTGATATATATCTTTTTGATACTAAGATATTTATCACTCTTTTATATCTTTAACTCTTTATCTTTACAGTGAATAGTGTCAGTGTCAATTATAAACAAGATGAGTTATTATCTATGAGTGATATACTGGTAAACTGATATGAAAAAAATATAAACAAATAGAGTGAAAAAATATAATAGAATTAATTACATTAAAACAAAATTACACCATAAAACTATAGTGTTACGATTTATTTTGGCTTGCTATTATATTCGGTTTTCTCGTTCTAGCTACGCTATTCAGCTAATCATTCTTTCTCTTTTCTTTCTAGTCTAGTTTCTTCTCATTCGGATTTATAGTCATCGCGTGGAACAGGAATGAACTAAAGAGTTAAAGATATAAAGATACATTTTGAACGCAAGTTATATACAGATCTAATCACTCTTCGCGTCGGATATACATCTTTTGAGTTAATCACTTAGGAGTTACACACCGCTAGTAGCGACCAAAAATAATTAATTTTGTTGGAAAGGCACAGAACTGAAATACACTACGATTTTCAATAACGTCTATGACTCAAGTTTATATTTACACGGATCACTTTGGTTAATTCATCCGAATTGAAAGACAGAAATACACCGTCTAATATCGGATTAACCGCACGATCATGTTCGTTCGTTATTATTATTATTATTTTTTGCAGGAGTTCAGCAGACAGGCAGACGGCTCACTTGATGGAAAGTGGTTACCATCGCCTATTAACATTTGCAACACCAAAGGTGCTACAAATGCGCTGCTGCTCTCTTACCGGAGACTAGAACCTGATCACTAACGCCGGAATACAACTCAAGGTTGTTATGGCGACATACATTAGACCAGGGGTGATAGCCATCCAGTCGGGCAAATGCCATACCACCTGGCTGTGGGTTGTTTTGTCGCCTCTTACGAGAGGCCGCCCGGCCGCAGGAAATTGTATTCTTTCTCCGTTCCTGCACGGATAAACGTTATCATAATCTCGAACTCCGACACACCGCAGGACCCCGCCCGTAGCCGAGTCCAGGTGCTCGACGACAGAGTTGTGTAGGACATGATTTTAAAATGAGTTTGTAAGAATAACATGACATTTTTAACTGAACCAGTATAGTGTACCAATTCAATCTTCTTCTTCACAAAATTCTTCAATTTCTAAATCGAACCCAAGAATCCTCATAATTGGTTCAGAAACAACAAAGTTATGGCTGAACATACATAAAAAATATATACATAAACACCATGAATTGACACCCGCCTCCTTTTTTAAAGTCAGTTAAACTTACTACTACTACTACACTTTTACAATTTTATAATATCACTAGCTGTTCCCGCGACGTCGTCCGCGTGGAATTGATTTTCAAAACCCCCCGATTTTGAAACATTCTTCATTGGTGCTCCGCTCCTATTGGTCGTAGCGTGATGATATATAGCCTATAGCCTTCCTCGATAAATGGGCTATCTAACACTGAAAGAATTTTTCAAATCAGACCAGTAGTTCCTGAGATTAGCGTGTTCAATCAAACAAATAAACAAACTCTTCAGCTTTATATCTTTATATACATAATTCTTCTGTACGTGTGTTGACAGTGAACTCCTCCTAAACGGCGGGACCGATTTGAATGAATTTTTTTGTGTGTTCAAGTGGATTCGCGGATGGTTTAGATTCACAATTGGACCCGGTAGGTGACGCTACAATCGGGTTCTAAATTTTATTTCTTCAGGGCAGAACAACGTTTGCCGGGACACAGCTAGTATTAGTATAAGATTGATTATATAGATAGACGGACGAACAGATCTGTGACTTAACATCTATATAGGTGTATTATTTGAGATAAAAATGATTAACGATCCGCTGACGGGCAACCCTACGGTGGGTTGCAACTTTATTGAAAAAGATTGTGATCTTACATCAACAATAAAATCCCAAGTACCACTAAACAATGACTTTAAGTGTAGCGATTATCAATTAGGGTGTAAGAAGAGATAATAAAAGGGGGAACGCGATACAACGGGATTTGTATCTGAAAAACAACCCCCCGTATCCCAAATTCAGTCGTTATTAGATTTACATTAACGGCTTTACACTTTAGTGCAGTGTAAAGCGACCAAAAGTTATATATTCTTTTTCCACGTTATGCTTTAAAAACGTAAATATTTGAATGGCACTTTATATATTCTGTATGTTGTATGTGTTAGCGCCATCTATTATTTATAAGTTTATTTTATGTACACTTTATATTAACTCATTCCCGCTCCTTTTCCATTCCCAATCCATCCATTGTCGCACCGCTCCTCTCCGCGCTAATTACCCTCTGATTGAACGTGTCGTGGCGTCGTGTGAATTAATTAACTAAGAATTACCCAAATCTCTTAAACGCTAGTCAAAACGTGATTTATAAAGTGTCTAAGAAGAACAAATTCAGCGACCTCAACAAACCAGTACAGCGACCTATATCAAATCAGGTTAGTCCCTGTATTTCCTTAGATTTTCATACATACATAACTTCACGCCAGTTCCCTTGCGGGGTAGGCACGAACAACAGAGCGCCATTACACACCTCACTTGCTTCTTTGACATTCATAGCTCTTATCATGCACGCTCGTCTGTTCTTAAGGCTCCTGACATCACCTTCTGCTAGTACACGATCAATTTCATCATGGTAGGTGTGTCGTGGCCTTCCACGACTTCTGCATCCATCCACTTTTGCATTGTTATATCTGTTTAGTAATTCTTCCATCATGCATTCTTTCCACATACCCGAACGGTAGTCCCGGAGCATTCCTTTCCTTACATTCACCCCGACACTCTCTTTCAGACCAATTTTCTCTATTTTCCTACAGTACGTATGAATTAATTTTCTAATTTACTTAGTAATTTATGCGCCGAAAAAATTATAGAAATTAATCCTTACATTACTTGTTAGCTCGCTGTGGCCTTGCATGAAGCCATGGGAAGGTCAACATGTAGAGGCCTCTTCGACAAGTTTAATTTAAATATGGCGTGAAACAGCGTATCGGGGATTATCCTTGTCTACACCATATAACAATGCATCCAAGAATAAGGTCAGTGTAGGACTATTGTAGGAAATGAGGATCGTATATGAATGCAGACCACGGGTCATAAAAATGGCCCGGACTTTTGGAGGGCTTGTGTGGAGCCATGGGAAAGCCATTACGTATAGGCCCCTTGACAAATTTAATCTAAATGTGGTTTGACACTGACCGGCGTTTGACCCTGTCTACACCATATAAAAATGCACCCAAAGACAAGCCCCGATAAGTGTAGGACTATGGGAAATGAGAAGAAAAGGTACCGGGCTATTGGAATGAACTGCTAGTGGTGTTACAGATCGGGGTCTATAGAGACTATGGCGTCTGCACGTCGCAATGTTCAAGGAACATGGAAAAAATGGGCATACGGTGATTCGCCACTCACTGCATGGGTCCCAAAAAATGTCATATAAGATTGGAGGGGGTAATATGAATGTGAGTAGCTAGGGGTGTCGAGAGGTGGGCTGCAAATTCACCGATTATTATTAATAAATAAGTATGCAGTATATTTGTCTCAAAGTGCACACTTTGTTGGTATCCAAGGCGGCCTCATTACTCCGCACCATTATATCTCGTCTTTGCCATTAAATTCGAAATTTTTCCTTATCAACCTTTATTGCCAAGATGTTGGGGAAGAAAGACGTAAGTGCCAGCTACTTGGGCTGCTGTTACGTCATTGTGGAACGCCTTATGACCTTCTTCTATACGTGTGTTGGAAAATGTGTTTTGATATCATATGTTTACAAAGGGGGTAAATGTGAATAATAAGTACACATACGGTGGTTTCTTTACTGATATATTGCGGAGAAAGTAAAATATAAAAATGAAAGAGTATATCCTTATATACATACGATTTGGGACTATATGCCACAGGAGCACATAAATGTACATTATCCAGGATAATATCCAATCAGTACTGCCAGTTTATCGTAAGCGATATTTGTACGTAAACAGTTTTTCTGTTGCAAATGATATTTTAAACTATTCTTTTGTTTTAAAAGTTTAATTTTTTATTAAACTAGATATTAATGAACCAGTAGAAGCGATTCGATATTCCTGTTATCTTCTGTCCCTAAACTAGATGTTACTAATGATAATTGGATTGGTTTAAAAGAGAATGTAGTGACAAGATTTGAAAAATAAATGTTAAGGTGGTTTGCGTAATGAAAGCATAATCATAAAACAAATATAGGAAGTATAAGATGGGATAGGAGGAATGGGATATAGAGGATCAGACAAAAGGGTCAAACAGGATGGATGGGATAGACGGAATGGGATGGGAGTAATGTGATACAGAGAATGAAACAAAAGGGTCAAACAGGAGGGATGGGATAGACGGAATGGGATAGAAGGAACGGGATATAAAGGATGAGACAAAAGGATCAAACAGGAGGCATGGGGTAGAGGGATTGGGACAGGAGGAATGGAATATAGAGAATGAGACAAAAAGATCAAACAGGAGGGATGAGATAGATGGAATGGGATACAGAGGATGAGACAAAAGTGTTAAACAGAAGGAATGGGAAAGACGAAATGGGATAAGAGTAATGTGATACAGAGAATGAAACAAAAGGGTCAAACAGGAGGGATGGGATAGACGGAATGGGATACAGAGAATGAGACAAAAGTATTAAACAGAAGGAATGGGAAATACGGAATGGGATATAGAGGATGAGACAAAAGGGTCAAACAGGAAAAATGGGATAGACGGGATGAGATAGGAGGAATGGGATACGAGGATGAGACAAAAAGGTCAAACAGCAGGGATAGAATAGACGGGAGGGAATAAAAGAATAAAATCGAGGAAAGGGATAATGAACATAGGATCGGAAGAGGGAGAAGTTGGGAAAGCGTTATCCATAGGTGTCCAGAGGGTACCTCATTAGATCATCATACATCTTCGTTTCTCGAGATAAACACTAGTCCTCTTGTCACTTGAAGAGTCGGTTACCTATTTTTGAGAGTTCTTTGTAGGTGATGATTGATGCTCAAGGCTCCATGGATTTTTTATTATTGTTAATATCTTATAAACTACTACAATAAAGGAAACTTACATTATATTCAACTCATAACTCTTAAGCAGAGGTCATCGAAGTCAATGGGCAAGGTACTCAGAAGGCAGGCTACATTACATTGTCCGAGCTAGGGATCAGCCCTTCAATTACCCGAAGAGTCAAAGAGTTGTTGGATATAAGGGCTTCATTAAATAAACCTGTTTTCTTTCTTTAATTAAATTATATTAATGTAAACTTATCATTTCAATTTAATTTCCATTTATTTAATGATCTTAGTTCTTTGATCGGAATACTAAATACTAATAAGTGAGGCATTGAAGGCGGCCGTGATAGAAGGTTAAGTGATTTTACATCAAGTGTTAAGTTTTTATTACTTCCTACTT
This sequence comes from Dendrolimus kikuchii, assembly GCA_019925095.2. Lineage (NCBI taxonomy): Eukaryota > Metazoa > Arthropoda > Insecta > Lepidoptera > Lasiocampidae > Dendrolimus > Dendrolimus kikuchii. The sequence continues at coordinate 2,578,790 of CM034404.1, forward strand.
CCGAGTTCCTAGTGCGATATGTTTTTGTACGTCATAACGGATAGTGTATATCGTTGCACAGTTTTTATAAGTTTACTAGTTAAGGCTCCTCTTGCCGCAAAAGGTCGAAAATAGGGTAGATACAGAGGAAACAACTTTTCATTGGTAATAACTGGTGTCGAAACTCTGAAGCCATGGGTCCAGAAGCCCACCGCTTTTATATATATATATATTTTTAGCCAAGGGAAATCCGTTTGAGGACCATAAGCCGCAAGAAGAGCAGAACCTTGGGAGGATAATTCGCGACCCGTGTGTGGCATTCGCCAGATCGAGGGTGGCACCAGCATGCCCGGTCAGAACTGGTGCCATGCTGTTGCCGGTTAGGGATACCCACAAAAACCCCTGAGTGTTCCGTCCTTCGCCTTATGCCAGGGCTACGGGTATATGACCTAGCCTCTCCGCAGCCCTGGCAGGCGTTGGCTTTTATATCCTCTAAACCTATCTAAGCGGTTGATAGACATCTCACGCGACCAAAAGTCTGGCCTGTATTTTAGGTAACGCATAGGCGTTGCCATACAACGTGATATCTCATCCGTACAGCAACAGAGAAAGAATACAATTTCCTGCGGCCAAGCGGCCTGTCGTAAGAGTAGAGTAGAGTATTTGCCCGACTGGATGGCTACCACCCCTGGTCTAGAGTATCCCTCCATAACAACCTTGAGTGTTCCGGCATTAGTGATCAGGTTCCATTCTCCCTTAAGAAAGCAACAGCGCATTTGTAGCATCATTGGTGTTGCAATGTCCATAGGCGATGGTACGCTTTCCATCAAGTGGGCCGTCTGCCTGTCTGCTGAACTCTTGCGATAAAAAGAAATCAGTACAAAAAAGAAAACGCAGCGGTTAGTTAAAAATTCACCACATAAATAGCCGAAAATATCCCAACGATAACCGTTAAATTTTATATCCGCACGATACTATTGTGCGGAATAGACAAACAAACAAGCATTTTTATATAAAGCTCGGCTATTCGGCTGCCGAGTCGCGATATTCGTAAAAGGGCCTTAACAGCTATATTTGAATCCAGCTGAATGTGAACCTGACCTTAATGGTGTATTTTTGTGTGGTACAACATCATAAGCGAAAGCGTTTTAACACGATAAGCAATCATTATACAATAATATTATTCAAAAGAATAACAGGTTTATTGAACATAATAAAAGCGGTACTACTAATCTTTAAAAAAATATATTATTAAAAATATGGCTAAAAAATTGGTCCCATTGATCTACTTTTAACTTTTTTTTCCAGCAAATAAACATTTTTTAAAGTCATTAGGCCACGTGTCCTCTAAGCGGCAATATCTTATTTAAATAACGAAAAACAAAAAGATCACTATGTAGGGAGATATAATACTAAAAACCTAAACAAAATTACCTTCTCTAACATTTGAACTATAACTCGGAAAATTCTCAAAAAAAATGAATTGCATAATATGTTCAGTAAATTTTTGAACATATAATTTAATCGATTAAATTTTTTTCTGTGGTAATTTTTGCCATAGTATAATGTTTTTCAACTATGGCAACTCTCTTCTAAATACCCTTCTGCAGTGTAAAATATTGTTCTTGTATATTAACTCATTTAAAAAATATGATTAGTTTCCTGACCACATATTTTATTTATTTATTTAGTAGTGATATAATATGGGTCATTTTTGTTTTAAATGCATTTTAATCGGTTTTCAGTCAAAATTGAAATGTGGAACATTTCATTGATAGGCTAAAGTACAAAACACTGACTGGTTTGGCACCTAATAAAAACAGGTCCATGTTGTCTATGGACATTTCCAACATGACAGTTATTACCAAATTGTTATTATCTTAAACTGCATTTAAATATGAAACCAAACAAATGCTCGGATTTTTACATCAGAATATATATAAAATAAAAACTGATACAGTGCCAAATATTTAACCGAAATAAAACTAATTTGTCAATAATAAAATTACGTTGTAACTGTTTTAAGCGCGGTAATTTATCTGATTTTTATTATTCCGACATTTCGGCCACTTTTCAGTATCCGTGGAACACGGTACACAAAGATGTCAAGGTTCAATAAGTATTGTTAGATTTATTTAGATTACCGCCAACTTCTTCGTTTTAATTAGATTTTAATAGCCCCATGCATCATTTTAGGTATGAAATGATTCTCTTTTGCGATAATTTTTAGTTTATCGAATCTGATGTAGTGGTTGGGTTTATCCAGCGTGTGTTCACTAATTGCAGACTTCGTAGACCTTGTGTTTTGCATATCAGCAATGTATTCTTTACCCGTGTTTTTATGCTCCTCTTTGTTTACCCAATGTATGATAAACTAATGAAAACTAATTAGTCAATGCTCTTTTTGTCAATGTAATTGTCGGTGGAATATAAAATTTAACTATTTTATATTCCACCGACAATCTTTTACGACTATGTAAAATACTGAGTCTAGGTCACCGTCTTCTGTAGGTAACATGAATACTTACAAGGTTACCTGATGCTCTAATACGGGATTGCAATCCGGAAAACCAGATCCGGTAATCCGGCGGATCCGGCATCAATATGCACATACCGATACAAATATAACGGATCCGGTGACAATCTGCAACGCGCTATCAGTTTGGCAAAATAATCGCGCGTTGCACGAATAGATACTTTAAACGCGCGGTGCTTGTGCGTACGAGTCGTTTGACGCTGGCAATGCATTTGGCATGACTATACAAAAGAAAGAAAAACATGCGTCAAGAAATAAAAAAAACTTGGATAGAATTAAGTAAGGTAAGCTCTCACGATAATGTGGAACTTGTAGAAGAAACAGTAGAGAAGAACTTAGATTCACAATCACTGAAAAAAGACTGGACATTATAGGCAGAATTACAATTACACATCCAGCAAGAAGTGGCGTCTTATATAATACAAACTGTAAAAAGAAGTTTTTGGATAAAATACTTTTATCCGTGCAGGAACGGTGAAAGAATACAATTTCCTGCGGCCGGGCGGCCTGTCGTAAGAGGCGACAAAACAACCCACAGCCAGGTGGTAGGGCATTTGCCCGACTAGATGGCTACCACCCCTGGTCTAAAGTATGTCGCCATAACAACCTTGAGTTGTGTTCCGGCATTAGTGACCAGGTTCTAGTCTCCTTTAAGAGAGCAGCAGCGCATTTGTGGCAACTTTGGTGTTGCAAATGTCCATAGGCGATGGTAACCGCTTTCCATCAAGTGGGCCGTCTGCCTGTCTGCTGATCTCCTGCAATAAAAAAAAGAAGGAAGTAACGGCATTTGAAAGTGAAAGAGTTCGAGAAGAATACTTGTCTGCTATTCATGATTATTTGCTGACAATTAAGCCGATAAGTGTAGAAGCTGAGAGAGCCTTCTCGGCCACAAACTCTATTAGAAGTCGATTGGTTGATTGATTAGAGCCTCTAATATATAACATAAAAAGAAACTGGCTACCTCTTCTAACTTGTGTCGCATTGTCGTCCAGTCAAAATGGGCTCCCCCACAGTTTTGAGAGCACATTTGAATGGAAACGACTTTATTCAGATAACTACAGCGATTTTATCACGGTATATTTCATACGCAGATTACCTGGGTGATGACGGTACTTTTTTCGACAAGGTATTTCATATGAAAAGATATTTGAATTGATGGGGTATATAAAGGAATTTATATTATAATATTTCATTTTATGAAGCACTAAACGTAAGGCAACTTAAGAACATAGCCAATATTTCCTCGAAAGAAAATTTAGTTTTTTTTTTATTGCAGGAGTTCAGAAGACAGAACGTCAGGCAGACGGCCCACTTGATGGAAACCGGTTACCATTGCCTATGGACATATGCAACATCAAAGGTGCTACAAAACTGGAAGCTGGTCACTAATGTCGGAACACAACTCAAGGTTGTTATGGTGACATACTTTAGACCAGTGGTGGTAGCCATCCAGTCGGGCAAACGTCCTATCACCTGGGTGTGGGTTGTTTTGTCGCCTCTTACGACAGGCCGCCCGGCCGCAGGAAATTGTATTCTTTCTCAATTCCTGCACGGATAAAAGTATTCAAAATTACTGATAATAAAGGCCCTTTGACAAATTTAATGTAAATGTGGCGTGACACTGACCGGCGATTATCCCTGTCTACACCATATAGTAATGCACCCAAGGACAATAAAGTAGATAATAAGCAAGTAGAATGTTTAAGAACGCAAAAATTGTTATTCAGGAATGTGTATTTATAATAAATAAATTTGGCAAATAATACCCTGACAAGCGTGTGCGTCAGGAGATTAATAAAAAAAAATCTTCTAAGGGCAATGTTAAAGCATTCCTTCTCAAACAAGCATATTATTCAGCTGACGATTATTTTTATCAAATTAATAATATTTATGGTAAATTTGAATTTTTTATAATGGCAATTATGACTACGTATTTATATTCAGACACAAATGTTTGAGATAATGAATTAATATAAATAAAAATCAGGGGAATAACTTGTAAGTACAATGACAATTTTTTATATCAACCAAATATTGAATGAATCTCGATAAATGGCGATTCAAATAATGAAAAACAATAAATTCTCCTTTTTCAATAAAAACCAACCGTTTTAATTAAACAGCCACGGAATAAAAAAGAATGTAGAAAATAATCAATTTTTATTTCCGCTTCCGTCGAAACTCGAAAGCAATCGGAAAAACAATATATTATCTTCATTACGGACGGTACGATTCAAACGTGGCACTGGGACCAAATCCGCGTGTCACAGAATAACCAGAAGGCCGACTCGAATGACTGAATCCTTTGTGAGTGCGGTTTAGACAAGGGCTCTTTGGAACACATCTTTTTCACCGCCCAAAAGTTATTACTCCGCTCTATGATATTTTACCAGGAGCTTTCCCTCGCCCGGTCAACATAAATTTTGCTTTTAGCACTGGCTAATAAAAAATCTCTTAATATATTATGTAAATTTATAATATTAAATAACATTTATTTATGAGGTAGGTAGTTAGACTAAAAAAAAAAAACAAAAAATCATTTATTGAATAAAACATAATTCACAATTTTTGACACTCATTGGTCCTCAAACTAGGTCGACCTGTATCTCGGGGACCTCCTTCCAAATTGATACAATTCTGATTGTGAAATTATCAAGAAATTATCAATTACAGTTACATTTATCTAAAAGAAAAATAAAGAAATATGAATCATTGCGCGCGCGCGCGCGCGCGCGTGTGTGTGTGTGTGTGTGTGTGTGTGTGTGTGTGTGTGTGTGTGTGTATGTGTGTGTGTGTGTGTGTGTGTGTGTGTGTGTGTGTGTGTGTGTGTGTGTGTGTGTGTGTGCGTGCGTGCGTGTGTGTGTGTGTGATATGAATACATGTAGGCATGCGACACTTTTTTGCGAAATCCTCTCAAGGGCGAGGCCGTTGGTGGTCACCGACGCCTGGCGCCGCCACTGTATCTTGGATATGATTCTTTCCCTCTTTGATAAATACAGCTTTACAATGTTACGATTAATTCATACTAGAATAATATTTCTTTATTTATTTCCACAGTCATCACTATCGTTACAGTTTCCTAATACAATATAACATGGGCAAAGCTGAAGTATAAATGTGTCAGTAAGAATTCGAACACTTTGTTGTTAGCAACCCTTCTGTATATTTGTTCTATGTCACGACCGATCCGTAATTAATTTACGCGTAACATTGACACAGGGAACGTATTTCACTGCAAATATAATTAGAAGAGGTTCCTTCACTTTATTTATTACGTTTTCACCGGAAGTTCCGGAAAATGGGAATGCGAAAGGGAAATGGCGATTTGGAAAAAGTGAGACAAAATAATTTACTGTCTAGTTTATGTAATACACTAACATTAAGCGAGCATCTTAGCAAATTATTATATTTTTTATAAATTGTATGATAATTGTATTGTCGGAGTCAGTCGTCCCCATTACAACCTGGGTATCTTCAAGACCCGTGTACCATACCAAGGTACTACTGTAACGACTAACCTCCTTAGTCATTATCATACATACATACACACATAACTTCACGCCAGTTCCCTTGCGGGGTAGGCACGAACATATCATTAATTATCATATATTAAGAAACATAATTTATTTAAAGGTGTTTGAAAGAGAAGAAACCAGAACGAATGCAAGGGTAATGGTCGATGATGTTATGCTGGAGCAAATGAATGAGTTTGTATATCTTGGATGTGCTTTTAGCAGGGATGAAAGGTACACCCCTGATATAGAAAGAAGAGTGAATTTGGGGAATAGTGTGAATGGAGCGTTAGGTAAACTTCTAGGCGCTAAGAACCTCAGCCAGAAGGCCCAGCTTGCCATACACAACGCGGTGCTGGTACCTACGCTCACGTATGGAAGCGAGAGTTGGGTATGGAAGAGAGAGCATGAAAGTAGAGTAAACGCGGTCGAGATGCGAGCACTGCGCAAAATCTGCGGAGTGACGCTCGCGGATCGCGTTCGTAATACCGAAGTAAGAAAGAGAGTTGGTCTGAAAGAGAGTGTCGGGGTGAAGGTAAGGAAAGGAATGCTCCGGTGGTTCGGGCATGTGGAAAGAATGCATGATGAAAGAATGACTAAACAGATATACAATGCAAAAGTGGATGGATGCAGAAGTCGGGGAAGGCCACGACACACCTTCCATGATCAAATTGATCGTGCACTAGCGGAGGGTGATGTCAGGAGCCTTAAGAACAGACGAGCGTGCATGACAAGAGTTATGAATGTCAAAGAAGCAAGTGAGGTGTGTAAGAATGGGCCTAAATGGCGCTCTGTTGTTCGTGCCTACCCCGCAAGGGAACTGGCGTGAAGTTATGTATGTATGTATAATTTATTTATTAATAAGCTCAAGTGGTTACCTATCTCACTTCGCCGGAATGTTCATCTTCTCAACTTACTATATCGTATACTGTTTATACCTTATACCCCGCCTTATCTTAAGGAATGTTTCAACTTCCTTCATACGTCACATACACTCAATTTTCCCTCCACTAATAATATTTAATTTGACGGCCTCTGTGGTTGAGCGGGCTAAGCCTTTGCCGGCTTACCTCACTGCAACGCAGAGGCTCCGGGTTCGATTCCTGGTATGGTAAATTTCGGAAACGAATTTTCTCCGTTATTTACTATGGTCTGGGTGTCTGGGATCGGCCCCAGAGTGGTCCGTTGTATATTACCCATAACACAAGCGTAACTTGCTTAATTTGGGGATATACAGTGTGTGTGTTTTTCTGCCGATTTATTTATTTAATGGCACCTGCACACTCTTCAACATTTTATTCTGTCTTACTTTGGAACTCTTTGCCCACTGACGTCAGAAAAGCTAAATCTTTTGCCATATTTAAAAATTTATTTAGGAACCATTATGTCAGTACATACATACATAACTTGACGCCAGTTCCCTTGCGGGGTAGGCCTCATCGAACAACTAGAGGCGACCTTGCACAGGTCGTCGGTCCATCGGGCTGGAGGGCGTCCGACACTACGTTTACCGAGACGCGGTCTCCACTCCACGACTCGTCAGCTCCATCGGCCATCGGTCCTGCGGCAGACGTGACCGGCCCACTGCCACAAATCATTTGCCATATTTAAAAATTCACTTAGGAATAATTATGTAAGTCTTACGCAATAATGTATGTGCTAGATTACAATAGAGTGTAATCTGCCTTCTATATATCTCATTTTTTCGTTCTTTTCTTTGTTGCATAATAATTACAGATAATTTAAGAATGTCCTTTGAGTCAGGTTGCCTGGAAGAGATCGCTTTTAGCGATAAGGCCGCCTTTTGTTTTACCAAGTAACTATTGTCTTGTTGTGCATTTTTTGGAATTTTTGTTTTTTTGAATAATAAAGTATTGTCTATGTCTATATCCATAGCTGGGCATTAACTCGTTGATCCATTAATCTTTAATTAATGACGTTAAGATTTCGAGTAACGGATTAACTTTTAAGCTAACTTAAAAATATGTGGACGGACTCGTTAACTTCCATTAAATTTTCCAAAGTCCGTTAATCGTTAATCTAACAACAAATATTTAAAGAGCAAAGCTCAAAGTCTCGCCAAAATGTGGACATAAAGTCGAAAGACTCGTTTAATGATGCGGCATTCCTCGGGGAACAGATATTCGCAAATCTGTTTATTAAATATAATACTGCTATACCCTTAAGCGCTGCAGTTGAACGTCTTTTCTCAAGTACGAAAGAGTTGAGAGAGAAGTTCAATAGAAGACAGTGACGAGTTTAGTGATGAATTTAGTGTAAATTTTAGTGGACAGTTCAGTGAAGGAGGAGTGTAGCGTAGTTTGAGAGAAGATCCAGAAGCGAGATACACGCGGATAATTCGGAGATGAACACTGCAGTAGCAGGAGGTGGTCTACGGAATATCGACGATAGTATTGTGAGTGAGATATTTTATCGTCGGGACAGTGCGACGTTAGTTGTGCGTGTAAGGGCGACCCTGCGGAGAGGAATGTAAGTTAATAAAAGCGTTTAATTAAAAACTGTTGTTTTCTTCCAACTGTTCTTTCTTCTTTCTTCTATACCCCCGCTCGCACGTAACAATATTATACATTTGAATATGTATTATACATATACCATAGCTGCGTTTTCCCAAAGAAAGGCAAAGGAACTACATACCTAAACTGCATGGTAAATTAAAAAAAAGTTATGAAATATGAGAGATGATTTCTGGTGGAATATTATTATTATTACAAATAACTTATTTGTTTAAAAGTAAAACTAATTATAAATTAATATCAACTAAAATTAACAATATAAATATAACTAGACTTACAAAATACATACATACATACATAACTTCACGCCAGTTCCCTTGCGGGGTAGGCACGAACAATAGAGCGCCATTTAGGCCCAATCTTACACACCTCACTTGCTTCTTTGACATCACCCTCTGCTAGTACACGATCAATTTGACCATGGAAGGTGTGTCGTAGCCTTCCACGACTTCTGCATCCATCCACTTTTGCATTGTATATCTGTTTAGTCATTCTTTCATCATGCATTCTTTCCACATGCCCGAACCACCGGAGCATTCCTTTCCTTACCTTCACCCCGACACTTACAAAATAACAAACTTTAAGTAAAAAATAGACTCCAGGTCGCTGTCGGCGGGGAGAGTGCCCGAAATGCTGGCCGCATTTCCACGTTGGATGGCAACGCATGGTGCAAGCCAGCCTTTTGGTCACGCGAGACCTCTACGTATTTATTACATACAAATATTATTCTCTCTTTGCTTTCATCTTCTCTCAATCATTTGTGGTCGCACAACATGTGTTTTCCTTTCATACTCCTCTATTCTGACATACGTCCTCTGTCATACCACAAATCATCATGTCATTCTTCATAAAATCCATCCATCTATTTTTTTGGTCTACCTTTACATTTTTACCCATCAATCTTGCAGTTGAACGTTATTTTTGTCATGTAACTTTCGTCCCTTTTCATTACATGCCCATACCACCTTAATCTTCTCCCTCTCAATTTTTTGGTCACGGGTGCAACTTTCAAAGAAAATTATCGTCGTCTATCAATCACAGGTCACTGCTGGACGTAGGCCTCCCCAAATCCACGTCATTCAGGCGCAGATCGTCAGCCGATTTAGACAGATTATCGAGACGCGGTCTCCACTCTTCGATTTATCTGCTCCATCGGCCATCGGTCCTGCGACATTCGACAGGCGACTTTCCAAGTCGCTCAACGGGCTATGGAGTGAGCTATGTTGGGTGTTTCTCAAAATTAGCAAGTTAAAGTGTCAGTGGGCCGATCACGTCTGTCACAGGAGGATCGATAAAAGAAGATTATGATTAGAGAAAAATATTATTGACAGTCGATTACTTCGGCCAGAAACTTGACAACGCTGATAAGTATTTTCATATCGTTTTTTAAAATTTAACAAATGATTATAATTATATCAGTAACTGTTATCAGTAATTGAACAAACTCGACCGAAAAATAAGCGTCCATCCATAATAAATTTGTTTGGATGTTTATGTATTGTATAATTATTTTATACCTTCTTTACTGCTTTCAAAATGTCCTGAGTATCATTAAGGATATTATGTGTATTTTTAAATCGGCGTCAGCCATTCGCAGTCTACTGCTGGATGTAGACCTCCCCAAGTCGGCGGCACTCATTCCTGTCCTCTGACTTCCTCATCGAGCGGCGAACTTGCACAGGTCGTCTGTCTAGCAGGCTGGAGGGCGTCCGACACTTCGTTTACCGAGACGCGGTCTCCACTCCAGGACTCGTCTGTTCCATCGGCCATCGGTCCTGCAGTAGACGTGACCGGCCCACTGCCACTTCAATTCTCAATAGTATCTTTAAAAATTAGATAATTTCGGGAGACTACCAATCCCAAGTTTACGAAAACAAAACCGGGTGCATTGCTATAGTCTTTGATAATATCCGATAAGAACGTATATAAATTAGATCAAGGCCAGAACACTATCAGTACTTATCGAGATACAGAGTGAAGTAGTCATGCCTGTGAAACTGTACAAAATCGATGGCAGCCCACCGGTAAGAGCAGTCCTCATGACTGCGGACATCCTTAAACTGGATCTTCTAACCGAAAACATCAATACTACAGCTGGGGAACAAATGAAGCCGGAATTTTTACAAAAAAATCCACTTCACACGGTTCCTGTGTTAGAAGATGGCGATTTCGCCTTGGCCGACAGTCATTCAATTATCACCTATTTAGTATCGAAATATGGAGCAGAAAAACGAGCTGAATTATACCCTGTAGATTTAAAGACAAGGGCTATCATCGATCAGAGGCTATTCTTTGACACAGGATACGTATTTCCGAGGATAAAAGATGCCATCATGACTCTGTTAAGAAATAAGAAACTGTTATCGCCTGAACAGATCACCAGTACTGAAGAGGTATATGGGTTTATGGAAAAATATTTAGAAGCTTCTAAGTTTTTAGCAGGTAATCATATTACTTTGGCTGATATATCATTAGTAGCAAGCGTATCATCACTAGACGTTCTTGTCCCGATTGATTCGAAGTATATTAAGCTGAAGGAGTGGTTTGAGGTATTGAAAAACCAAGAGTGGTATCAGAATGGAAACGTGCCAGGATTGACGGGTTTCGCTGGATTCGTGAAAGCAACCATTGATCAGATTCAAAACTCTTCTTAATTTGATTTTATTGTTTTGATTATGTAAATCAATTTGACTTTCATGGAATTAAAAATACTGCTTTACTTTTGTTGTTATTCCATATATACAATATCTTTTTAATTATGTGACATTCCTGTCAGTGCTTTCTTGTTGTGAAAAATTTGAGTGGATGTAATGAAAACAATTATCATAGGGTCACATGGCTTTGGAATTAAGGAGGTGGGCACTGAAAATCAGTGCTGTGTCGGACTATGTTTCGGCACAGCAAAAAACTGAATGTCAACCTCATTTCGCGAATTACGGCACACAATTTCAATGTTATTATTATTATAAATCATTGTTAAAGCGTTATTGTAAAGTTGCGGAGTGACGCTCGCGGACCGCGTTCGTAATACCGAAGTAAGAAAAAGAGTGTCGGGGTGAATGTAAGGAGAGGAATGTTCCGGTGGTTCGGGCATGTGGAAAGAATGCATGATGAAAGAATGACTAAACAGATATACAATGCAAAAGTGGATGGATGCAGAAGTCGTGAAAGGCCACGACACACCTTCCATGTTCAAATTGATCGTGTACTAGCAGAAGGTGATGTCAGGAGCCTTAAGAACAGACGAGCTTGCATGACAAGAGTTATGAATGTCAAAGAGGCAAGCGAGGTGTGTAAGAATAAGCCTAAATGGCACTCTGTTGTTCGTGCCTACCCCGCAAGGGAACTGGCGTGAAGTTATGTATGTATGTTTTGTTAAAGTGTCGCATTTTTAGAAATAAATATTTTCTTTCTTTCTATAGTTGAATATTTGTTAATTAGATATTTAAAGTCTCAACCGGGTAGGCAACGCATCGGTGTCCTTGTTATTATTTAAGTTTATGTCTTGGCAGCTAGGCCTTTAAGCCAGATCTTAGTTTACAATATAGTTTCTTCATTTTCTTAAGCCTATGTGTAGCACAGCTGAACTGTAGGTAATCAGCTAGTGCCATTCAACGGAGTTCTTGTGACAACTCAAAAGGCTACATTTGACTATACAGTTCATATTTCTCACAAAACAGATAATTACTACTCAAAAACTATTAATATCCTACAATTATTGTTCATTTTAGAGTTATTTTACACATTTTTAGAAAATAAAACTGCACAGGACAACATCTCCTTTCAGTTCCCGCCAAAAACTCTCGGCATCCTTGATGTTGCAGATGTCCACAGATGACAGTAACCACACGACATCACGACAACTCGTTTCCCAGTTTCCTTAAAAGCAAAATCAAAAAATATGACAGTAAATAATATTAATATCAGTGCTAATAATTCTTCTTTAAACAGTAACGCAATTATTATCTATTGATGTCAATGATAATTTGCTATTTACTGTTTTTATTATCGCATGAGTTCAGCAGACAGACAGACGGCCCGGCCCACCTGATGGAAAGCGGTTACCATCGCCTATAGACATTTGCAACACCAAAGGCCGATACAAATGCGCTGCTGCTCTCTTAAGGGAGACTGGAACTTGGCCACTAACGCCGGAACACGACTCAAGGCTGTTATAGCAGCATACACTAGACCTACAAAAAAGGCAAATACCCTATTACCTGCCTGTTGGTTATTTAGTCGCCTCTTATGACAGGCCGCCCGGCCGCAGTAAGTTGTATTCTTTCTCTGTTCCTGCACGGATAATAATGTATTGTTAATAATCATACAATCATAAGTTATGGTAGCGTAATGGCTAGCGCACGCGTCTCATGCTCAAAGGGCGCGGGTTCAATCCTGGCCGGAACGCATGCACCACTTAGGCAGTTTTCTTACCTAATGTGTATATTGTTACAATTACCACGTGCTAACAACAGTGAAGGATGTGATGCAACCTGCACATCGATTTAACATGCACATGTCAAACCTGCCAAGCCGCCTTGGACAAGCGTGGCGGGTATACTGTCCTTTCCCCTATAATGGGAGGCCCGAGCCCAGCAGTGGAACATTTATGGGCTGTTATTATATATTATTACTAGCTGTCCCGGCAGACGTTGTTCTGCCCTGAAGAAATAAAATTTAGAACCCGATTCCAGCGCCACCTACCGGCTCCAAATGTAAGCTATCCTATCTTTCAAGTCGGATCAAACTGCACACGGTGTGCCACTTTGATTAAAATCGGTCAAGTAGTTTAGGAGTCCCTAGCGGACAAACAACGTGACACGTAATTTATATATATTAAGATATAATGATCATACCTCATAAATAGGTCTCACTTAATTTTACATTGTATTTCATCTTTATAACCACAAGCCAGTTAAGTAAACATCTTTAACAATTCAAGCCCGGGCAAAGTCACGGTAAATAAATAATCGTATCGAAAACAAGCGAACTCAATAAGCCCCGATTGTCTAGTCCCCGTAGCCCATTCAGGAATTTCGTGAAACAACCCCCCTAACAGGGAAAATCTACCGGAGAAACCCTTAGTTGTCTATTTGTAGGGTGACATTATATTTAGAGAAGTAAGAATTTCTTTTAAGAAAGAAAGAGACTTTATTTGAAAATTTTTCATAGCAAGAGTTCAGCAGACAGGCAGACGATACTTGCAACTTTTTCAAGGGAAACTGGAACCTGGCAACTATTGCCGGAACACAACTCAAGGTTGTTTTGGCGGTACACTCTAGACTAGGGGTGGTAGCCATCTAGACGGCCACTCCAAAACACTCTACCACCTGCCTGTGAGTTGTTTTATACCCTCTTACAACAGGCCGCCCGACAACAGGAAATTGTAGCCTTTCTCCGCTCGTCCGTTTTGGATTTAACCACTTCAGCACAGAGTAAATTTTTCAAGTAAGCCTTCATAGACAAATCCTAAATCATACGGAATAGTGGAAAGGATTCAAAGGAGTGCCAGGACCTTTTTTGACAAAACTAAAGTGGTATCAACAGATGTTTTAAAAACCAATTTTAAAAATTACATTACAATTATAAACCCTTGTCGAGAATCTAATCCGGCCCGAGACTCCTTTGAGTGTTTTTCGCCGTTTCTATAAATTACTTCATTATATTTCCGTATAGTTTAGGAATTGATTATGAAGGCCTTCTTGAAAAATTCAAATCCCATCTACTTTCAAAATCATACAGACCCCAACAATAAGTAACAAATATATCACCCACCTTTTTTTGTTTTTCGCCGAAAGTCGGCCGTTGCTCTGAGTTATTGTCCTTGGCTGACAACACAGCCCCCCCAACTCCACGTGTGTCCCCCCCACCGTCGGGGTCATTTGTCATGCCTGCAGTTATAGGCGACTTGTTATTGATTGTTATGACCAAGGGGGATAGTATTAACATGAAAGAGAGCGAGAGAGAAAGAGAGATAACGCAAAAATATACAATTCTAAAACAGACCATATTTACAATATTTTCTAGGCAATACAATAGGAGGCCTTATCGCTCAAAGCGATCTCTTCCAGGCAACCTAAATCAAACATATTTGAATCAGGCGGCGTAGTAAAGGGTAATAGATACATAAATACTCTAATTAATTTAAGAAACAAATATACAAATACATACATAATCATATATATACCCATATACAATAATATATTTCAATATACATAAGTTATTATAATAAACTAACTGTCCTGGCAGACGTTGTCCTGCCCTGAAAAAATCAAAATCTAGGCCCCGATTCTAGTGCCTCCTCCCAGTTCCAATTGTGAATCTAAACCATCCGGGGATCGACTTAAACATACCAAAAATCATCAAAATCGGTGCAGACTAGGAAGATCCTAGAAGCCGATTCCAGCGCCACCTACCGGTTCCAGTTGTAAATCCAAACCATCCGGAGACCCATGCAAACACACACAAAAAGTTTAATCAAAATCGATAAAATCGTTCTCAAGTTATGTGCGTACATACATTTCTACAATTTATTTTTATATATAAGATGTATTATCATGATTATATTCTGTTAATCAGACAGAGCTATTTGTGGACAAATAGTGTTTTCTGAGTAAATTTCTAATAGTTGGTAAGGATTTGGCATCTTTGACAGTAAGAGGCAACATATTCCAAAGTTTGACAGCCTGCACTGTAAAAGATTTATCATAATAACACGTTAACATGTTACTTAATATAGTATTTTCTGTCCATGGTGATTTCGCAATGTTACCATTACGAAATCACCAAAAGATCAAAGTACTCACCATACGTCAATTCCCTTAAAATACAGCTCACAAATGTTTAGTCGAGCAACCTTTTATAGTCATGAAGAGATTATGACCTATGTCAATTGAAACCATAATTATATTATTGAAACTGACGTGTAACATTGTTATGTTACACATCATATACTCTTCATGACTATTATTAGTGGCAGTTGCTTCTTTTAAAATGAAACTCGATATAGACAGGACTGTATGATTATTATTAACGTTATTAACAATTAAATTATACACAGAAGAAGCACGTATTGGTTTTATTACGAATGAGCAAGTAAATGCGCGAGAGAGTTGAGTGATAGTGGTAAGTCAGTCCTTCCGACCTCCTAGGCCGCTCCTATATCCCACGTTCACGCCGACGCCTAGCTGCTAATTGTGCGAGCTATAGGCGTCGGCGTCATACGGGGCGCGGAGAGTAGATGTGCTCCGGCGGGCCGGTCAGAGGGGTGCTCTCTGTCCGCAACAACTATAAAAGATTACTCGACTAAACACTTCTTGAGCTGTATTTTAAGTAAATTTACGTATATATAATAAATTGACTTATATCAGAAATCAGAAATATTTTATTCATGTTATGAATAAATGATTTCTTATATAGGTCAATTTATTATATAGGTCTATATGATATAAATAATATCAGGTAATAAAAATCCCACTGCTGGACTTGAGCCTCTCCATTTTTTAAAGGTGGGATTCAACAGTATGTATTTTCTTAACTATGTTTTAACGGTTTTAAGCACGGCATTTTATTTATTTGATTATTATTTCGACGTTTCGGCCACTTTTAGCTAGCCCTGATCACGGAAGACAAGAACTTCAAGTTTCAATGAGCTTTTATTAATCCTTTTTTTATTTTTATTGCATGAGTTTAACAGACAGGCAGACGACCCACCTGATGGAAAGCGGTTACCGTCGCCTATGGACATTTGTAATATCAAAGGCGCTCTTTAAAAGGATACTGGAACCTGGCTACTAATGAAGGCAGACAACCCAAGGTTTTTATGGCGGCTTACTCTAGACCAGGGGCAGTAGCTAGCCAGATGGATAAATGCCTTACCACCTGATTGTGGGTTGTTTTGTCGCCTATTACGACAGGCCGCCCGGCCGCAGGAGATTGTATTCTTTCTCCGTTCCTGCCTACCTCCGACTTCTACATTTCAATTATTTAATTTGAATTTTGGTTTATGGTTCTTATTTACTCTATGGGAGCCTAATCTTAATAGATTAAAACATGTATGTCTGCAGTTCACACGCAGTAGAAGAGAAAACAAAGTATGACAAGGGGTAGGAGATTCTAAATTTCGTGACGTCACATTTCATGTATTACATACATACATACATAACTTCACGCCAGTTCCCTTGCGGGGTAGGCACGAACAACAGAGTGCCATTTAGGTTTATTCTTACACACCTCACTTGCCTCTTTGACATTCATAACTCTTCTCATGCAAGCTCGTCTGTTCTTAAGGCTCGTGACATCACCTTCTGCTAGTACACGATCATTTTGATCATGGAAGGTGTGTCGTGGCCTTCCACGACTTCTGCATCCATCCACTTTTGCATTGTATATCTGTTTAGTCATTCTTTCATCATGCATTCTTTCCACATGCCCGAACCACCGGAGCATTCCTTTCCTTACCTTCACCCCGACACTCTCTTTCAGACCAACTCTCTTTCTTACTTCATGTATTATTATAT
Organism: Dendrolimus kikuchii; assembly: GCA_019925095.2. Classification (NCBI taxonomy): domain Eukaryota; kingdom Metazoa; phylum Arthropoda; class Insecta; order Lepidoptera; family Lasiocampidae; genus Dendrolimus; species Dendrolimus kikuchii. The sequence continues at coordinate 2,595,870 of CM034404.1, forward strand.
CATACATACATAACTTCACGCCAGTTCCCTTGCGGGGTAGGCACGAACAACAGAGTGCCATTTAGGCTTATTCTTACACACCTCGCTTGCCTCTTTGACATTCATAACTCTTGTCATGCAAGCTCGTCTGTTCTTAAGGCTCCTCCTCCTATTATTATATGGTTATAACATATTCATTAATACACGAAATTTGAAGTATTAATAAAAAACTCCAAAGCATTTCCAACTCTATCTGCATGAGCGTAGTGTTTAAATGATTAAACATAATGTTTTCTATCTCATTCTCTCGCAGGCTTAGTCCTATAGATTTATGTGTTTATCTCTCTGTAATGTCGCTTTTTCATTTCATCGAGTTTCAAATCACAACGATTATAAAGAAGTTTCACTACAGTAATAACTTTAGCATCATCATTGTCTTCCGTGATAACGGCTACAGAAAAGTAGTCGAAACGTCGGAATTAAAATCAAATAAAACACAGCGCCTAAAACTGTTGTAATTATGTGCACTAGTTGCGTAACTTAAGAAAATACATCGGGAAATGTTTGGTAAAAAGAAAATATCCCAACATAGGAAATAACGCTCGTTTTTTCCCGTTAATACGTGCCTTTGTCAAAAACTATTCCGTGTCACTGACACTTGTACACCCCCCGCCCTCCCCCTGCCAGATAATAGCTTTTCCCTGTAACGATATACTATCAGAAATCTTTATTGGGTAATTATTTCTTTGGGTAACTATTACCGGCTTATATTTTTTTCCGTTTTCCCAACAGAAAAGTTGACCTGGCCAGTTTTGTTGCGATATATCTAACTACAGAGCTTGTAATATTTTCTTAAGTTTTCGCGACTTGTATACATAATAAACCGCGCTTAAAACCGTTAAAACGTAGTTTTATTATACATAGCTTGTTATAAGGATATTGTTACTGGCTATATATATTTCTTTAATATAGTATAACCTTAAATCAAACTTGAAGGGAGACGCCAAATAATACGAGTTACAGTTTTTGACTTGTAGAGGTTAAGATTTACTCAAATAATCGAGTTGTAAAGGTTGTAAAGTCAAATATTGCTGTGTCCGAGATATACAGCTCTGTCGCCGCACGATTAACCAAAGATGATACACACTGATGCAATCGGCCGCAGCGTTTCGAACTTGAGACGCACGTAGGTCCGGTCGACTCGCTCGGTCACTTGGTCAAGGCCATGCTGCAGAGCAGCGACAACTGGGGGGCTGCGGTTACTTTTTGTGAGACAGTAATGTCACTCAAGGAGGCCGCAGAACGCGACAGGGAGAGAAGTCCTGCAGCGCGTGCTAATGCGTCTTCTCGAGGTCGCCGGCCTTCAGCTGGCACCCGGAGAGGCAGGTACGCGCATTACTTCCCTCCCTGAGTAAGGTTCCGTTTACCGCGGAGGGCCTTTAGCTTGCTAGGAGAGCAAATGAGCTTCTACCCCCGCACAACGAAGTGGGGTGTGTTCTCCCAGGGCACACTCCAGGCACTTTATTGCGCTGGATCGACTGGGCGTAACTATGTTCTAAATCTCAGCCTTTCCAACACAAACAAAAGCGCAGGGTCAACAGGGAGGAGGGGATTTTTAGAGGGTATTGGGGTTGCTCGCTCGTGTAGCAACGCTCGGAGTCTTCCACACTATTATGCGACGTCGATCGCGGACGGAGCACTGCCAAGAGCATACTATTGCTGCAGTGTTATCGCCCCCGACCGACGCGTGTCGTTCCCCTAGCAACGACCCAGTTTGTGCGTAAATCGGTTAAGCATTTTCCCTCGCCTCAAAACAAAAACAAAAAAAAAACACTGATGCAATCGGACATGAAACCAATACGCACGCGCCGGTGTGTACGCGCAATATTTACCTTTTACTATGAAAACGCTCATTGTCTACGGCCAACCGCCAATATTCGAAATTCAAGAACGGAACAAAGACGCAAAATTGTACGCGCAACTAAAAGTATTGTAAAATCGCATAATATTTAAATATACGCATATTTCAAGCCAAAGGGTGCTTCATTGAAGACTTCCTACGCTTCAAGCTCCAATTTATTTTTTCGAGTTATCAAGGGAAAATAAGTACTGAATTTGCTTAATTTTTTTTTTTATTGCAGGAGATCAGCAGACAGGCAGATGGCCCACTTTATGGAAAGCGGTCACCATCGCCCATGGACATTTGCAACACCAAAGGCGCTACAAATGCGCTGCTGCTCTCTTAAGGGAGACTGGAACCTGGTCACTAATGCCGGAACACAACTCAAGGTTGTTATGGCGACATACTTTAAACCAGGGGTGGTAGCCATCCAGTCAGGCAAATGCCCTACCACCTGGCTGTGGGTTGTGTGGCCTTCGAATAAGACAGCATTAACTGATTTTACTGTTCAAATTTCGCTGCAAGTTTTTAGAAGTCATGTTGTTTTGATTTAAGCTTATAAGTTTGCGAATTCCAATAAATGATCTGTACATGTTTGTTGGGGGATGGATGTCTATTTTGCGAATATACCTATAAGGTCGGCCCGTTGAGACAGAGTTAGTTGAGTTTCAACCGCGATCGAGAGAGTGTACTTTCGGAACGCAAATCTCACATCGACGGACTTCGCGTGTTTTATGTTATTATGGTCTTCTACCTTACAATTTGGACTTGTTGTGTTTAGTTGTGTTTTAAGAACTGTAAATTATGTATGTATTTTTATTATATTCTGAATTTTCAATTGATAGAGTTGAAAAGAAGATGGATGGGTACAAATGTAAACGTAGACCAAAAAAAAAAGATGGATGGACTGTGTGAAGGATGATATGATGATATGTGGTGTGACAGAAGACGTATGTCAGAATGGAGGAGTGTGGAAGGAAAAGACATATTGTGCCGACCCTCAATTAATTGGAATATGCTGAAAGACAAATGCGCTGCTGCTCTCTTAAGGGAAACTGGAACCTGGTCACTAAAACCGGAACACAACTCAAGGTTGTTATGGCGACATACTTTAGACCAGGGATGATAGCCATCCAGTCGGGTAACCTGGCTGTGGGTTGTTTAGTCGCCTCTTACGACAGGCCGCCCGGCCGCAGGAAATTGTATTCTTTCTCCGTTCCTGCACGGATAATATTAGCTTATAGGGACTCACTAATTATTTCGACTTATAGAGGGTTCAGATTTCGAGCAACGGAAGTTTTAGGGTTGAACGGAATTAAACACAATTTTTTCGAATTCGGAAGGTTTTCGACTTATCCAGGCTCTACTGTATTATACTTCTTTCAATCGCCTTGAAAGGTCTCAAAAAAGCTGATAAGCCTCACACACACATTTATAATATTACATGTACAGCGATAATAACACAACGATGTTCATCATGATTTCAATTAGAATACTAAACGGGCAGTAAACAATTACGAGGCACTTTTGAAGCATCTAAATTGATAACAAAATCGATGATTAGCTATCAAAAGGCGTGATAAAATCGGACGGAAATGCGCTATAAAATTATTATAGACACGAATCGTAGAAGGGCGGTTATTAGGTCTATGGGAAATAAGTAAGAAAGTATAGGACACAATTATTATTATTATTGTAATTTACTTATTAATCGTCATTGTAAAATATTAATATTGCACTCTTAATGAGACGAAATGTATATTTTCGCGACTTGTATACATAATAAAACTACGTTTTAACGGTTTTAAGCGCGGTAATTTTATTTAGAAGAGTAAATTTGTGGAATAGTTTGAATGGAGCGTTAGGTAAACTTCTAGGCGCTAAGAACCTCAGCCAGAAGGCCCAGCTCGCCATACACAACGCGGTGCTGGTACCTACGCTCACGTATGGAAGCGAGAGTTGGGTATGGAAGAGAGAGCATGAAAGTAGAGTAAACGCGGTTGAGATGCGAGCACTGGGCAAAATCTGCGGAGTGACGCTCGCGGACCGCGTTCGTAATACCGAAGTAAGAAAGAGAGTTGGTCTGAAAGAGAGTGTCGGGGTGAAGGTAAGGAAAGGAATGCTCCGGTGGTTCGGGCATGTGGAAAGAATGCATGATGAAAAAATGACTAAACAGATATACAATGCAAAAGTGGATGGATGCAGAAGTCGTGGAAGGCCACGACACACCTTCCATGATCAAATTGATCGTGTACTAGCGGAGGGTGATGTCAGGAGCCTTAAGAACAGACGAGTGTGCATGACAAGAGTTATGAATGTCAAAGAAGCAAGTGAGGTGTGTAAGAATGGGCCTAAATGGCGCTCTGTTTTTCGTGCCTACCCCGCAAGGGAACTGGCGTGAAGTTATGTATGTATGTATGTATGTAATTTTATTTGATTTTGGTTTTTCCGACGTTTCGGCCACTTTTCAGTGGCCACGTTTTCCGTGATCACGGCCACTGAAAAGTGGCCGAAACGTCGGAAAAACCAAAATCAAATAAAATTACCGCGCTTAAAACCGTTAAAACGTAGTTTTATTAGGAAATGTATCGTTACTACCGTAACCTAATATCTAGAGAAGATATATTTCGTTAATGACTAAATGAAATAATAAGGTCATGCTACTTAAAAACTCATAAATTAAAAGTTTATTTAAAAAAAAATTGAAATATATTTTCTATACAAATAAATAAAAGTGTCTGCGTGTAATGTCAAAATAACAGCTTTTTACAAAATACATACAAAAGTATTTTTTTTTATTGCAGGAGATCAGCAGACAGGCAGACGGCCCACTTGATGGAAAGCGGTTACCATCGCCTATGGACATTTTCAACACCAAAGTTACTACAAATGCGCTACTGCTCTCTTAAGGGAGACTGGAACCTGGTCACTAATGCCGGAACACAACTCAAGGTTGTTATGGCGACATACTTTAGACCAGGGGTGGTAACCGTCAAGATGGACAAGTACCCTACCACCTGGCTGTGGGTTCTTTTGTCGCCTCTTACGATAGGCCGCCCAGCTGTAGGAAGTTGTATGCTTTATCCGTTCCATCCATATCCGATATATCATCACGCTAAGACCAATAAGAGCCGAGCACCAATGAAAAATGTTTCAAAATCGAGGGGTTTTTTTAACTTACTTTTTTTTAAACTATTCCACGCGGACGAAGTCACGTGCAGAAGCTAGCATATTATACATATAGCTAACTCATCTGCCAGTGGCGTTTGATCGTATTCTTGGAATAGCAATGAAGCGCAACTTAGGGTCGTATTAATGGCCACTCGTGCTCTGCTTTATGGCCAATCGCTGTTTTGTTATTAATTAAGCTGTTTAATTATTGCTTTATTGCATAATAGCACTTAATTAAGCTGTAAGAGTTCATTTCTTAAGGGTAGCTGTTTAATTAATTACTGTTCTTTTTTGTGTTGTAAAAGTAAAAAAACACGAACCACTTATTCGTATGTTGCATATCGTTGCCTTAATTTCTGTAAATATTATGTTGAAAATTGTTTATTGAATGAATGAATTAATGAATGAATGAAAACTCATATCCGTGCAGGAACGGAGAAAGAATACAATTTCCTGCGTTGGGGCGGCCTGTCGTAAGAGGCGACAAAACAACCCACAGCCAGGTGGTAGAGCATTTGCCCGACTGGATGGCTACCACCCCTGGTCTAAAGTATGTCGCCATAACAACTTTGAGTTGTGTTCCTGCATTAGTGACCAAGTTCCAGTCTCCCTTAAGAGAGCAGCAGCGCATTTGTAGCACCTTTGTTGTTGCAAATGTCCATAGGCGATCGTAACCGCTTTCCATCAAGTGGGCCGTCTGCCTGTCTGCTGAACTCCTGCAATAAAAAAAAGAGATGATTGTTATTTAAGCAATTGGTAAAGATCACGAAAGAAGTTAATTTCATAAATATACTGACATATATTCATGATGGCAAATACTGATGAATTAAGCCTTCATGAGCTTATACGACTCTGACGAGCTTATATAGATATACACAATTATTTATTTATAATTTATTTTTTACAAAAACAAAACACTCCTCTAAACAAAAAGTAATATTTTCTACAATATCTTGAAGTCGGTGCATTTTGCAATGTTGTTGTTTTTTATGTTTTACTTGGCACTAACTTCAAGATGTTGTAGAAAACATTTATTTTTTAATCTATTTCAAAAAAGGAAGAGGTGCTCAATTAGTCTACGTCGTTTTTTGTATGTTCGTTACTGGATTTCTGCGTTAATTGTGCACCGATTTTCAATTTTTTTTCTTTTAATCGAAATGGTATACTGCCGAATTGGTCTCTTTGTCAACATATTAGAATCTGATGAGTGGATTTCAGGTAAATCGAGAGAAACTCTTATTAAAGAACGCCGAACGCCTACATCCCTCGATAAAAAAAGCTTGTATACGCGTGCCAGTATTGCATTTTCTACAGGCACTTCATTTTTTTGTCTGCGTGTTACGCGATTTCTCCGTCAATTGTGGGCCGATTTTCAAATAATTTTTTTTATTCGAAAGAGTATACTCCCGAGATGGTTCCCAACTAAAAATTTTAAAGTATATTTTTTTAACAAAAACAAAACCGACTTGAAACTAAAAAGCAAAAACGAAATATACCAACTTCTTTCTACAACATTTTAAATATACATTTTTTTTTGCTTTGCAGTTTTTAAGTCAGTTTTATTTTTGTTAAAAAAAATGTTTATGTGTGTGTGTGTGTGTAGTTCACACGCAATAGAAGTGAAACTTCAGAAAATATACTCTAGGTGGAAAATATACTCTCTATAGGTGGTAGGATATTTGCTCGACTGGATGGCGACCACCCCTGGTCTAACTAAAGTATGACGCCATAATAACCTTGAGTTGTGTTCCAGTATTAGTGACCAGGTTCCAGTCTTCCTTAAGAGAGCAGCAGCGCATTTGTAGCACCTTTGATGTTGCAAATGTCCATAGGCGATGGTAACCGCTTGCCATTAAGTGGGCCGTCGGCCTGTCTGCTGAACTCATGCAATAAATAAAAAATAAAAAAGTAAATAAGGGAATGTTCGTTTAAGAAATTTACCAGCCCAGGAAGCAAATCTGGGACATATTCATTAGACCTTCGTTACTTGCTATATCCACTACGACTTGAGATTCACAGTAACAAATTTTAGTTATCATGATCATATTGTTACATACCGACAAAGAAATGCGCAAACCTGGCTGTCGTAAAACGCAGTTTATTGCCTTCCCGGATTTAGGAATTATTTTGTTTACTTTGTGTTTAGAATATGTAATTAAGAAATCATCCGTCATTAGTGTCGAATTAATCCTTGTTATTATTGCATTGCGTCGAAGTTTGCCAGATGTGCGAATTAACTCAGTGAACGCGGCCTTTTGTCGGTATTATACAGTTTAGTATAAAACAATGCCCGAACGGAGGGGTGGGGCAGTCGAGCGAGGATTACGATACGAGTAAGAAGTACATTCGACAAGCGATATAGTGACTGACGGACTTTGCGCGTGTTATTGAATCGTGCAGTTTTGTACTGGCTGTGTTCAGTTATATTTGGCCCTGTTTTATACGTATTTGTACAGTTCTAATAAATTCTATAGTAGTTCCAACGGCATTTTTAATTCGAGTCCTTGTAGCTCGTAACAATATTATCTATAATGGTATGCGTGTGCAGGAAAACTTTCAACCCTTACTACTACGTAAGTCTGGCTGGAGTACCGTCCAAGTCCGTAACTTACCATGAGAAAAGTTAATTTAATAAATTTATTACCACTTTACAAGGCTATCGTTTCAGGGAGAAACTACAAAACTACTTAAATACATGTAATAACTATTATTTTAGTGCTCATTAGGGTGATTGCATCGCATACTTACGACCCCATTGAACGTTTTATATAAGCTAATCTGGAAATTGTTCCTTGTAAAACTGCAATGGATGGTAAATTCCGTTGAGACATTATTTAATGATGCTGCTGCATGGAGTCTAGTATACTGTATGATGTGATCTATAATATTATAAATTTCTAAACATGCCGTGTCTGTACATTAAAGCTATATAAAAAAAAACAACTGGAATATACTATACTAGCTGTCCCGGCAGACGTTGTCCTGCCCTGAAAAAATAAAAATCTAGGCCCCGATTCTAGTGCCACCTACCGGTTCCAATTGTGGATCTAAACCATCCGAGGACCCACTTAAACACACAAAAATATAATCATCAAAATTGGCTCAGGAGATTAGAAGGATCCTTGAACCCGATCCCGGTGTCACCTACCGGTTCCAGTTGTAAGTCTAAACCATTCGCGGACCCACCCAAACACACACAAAAAGTTTGAACGGTGTTCCAATAAACGATGGAGAACACGATACATTTTTTTAGATTTCTTGTCTGTGTGTTTGTTCGAGATTCACGTAAAAACTACAGGGCCGATTTTCATGCAGTTTTTGGTAATCGACAGCTAATTAAACTTAAACTCTGCGCTACCATTTATCCTGGGAATCCCGGAAGAATTTTTCGAGAAATTATTTAACGGAACGGAGAAAGAATACAATTTCCTGCGGCCCGGCGGCCTGTCGTAAGAGGCGACAGAACAACCCGCAGCCAAGTGGTAGGACATTTGCTCGACTGGATGGCTACCACCCCTGGTGTAAAGTATGTCGCCGTAACAACCTTGAGTTGTGTTTCGGCATTAGGTTCTAGGCTCCCTTAAGAGAGCAGCAGCGCATTTGTAGCACCTTTGGTGGTGCAAACGTCCATAGGCGATGGTAACCGTTTTCCATTAAATGAACCGTCTGCCTGTCTGCTGAACTCATGCAATAAAAAAACCCACAAGCAGATCTTTATTTGTAAGAAACATTGTTTACAAAAATCTTATTTATAGAAAACTAGCGGCCCCGGCAGACGTTGTCCTGCTGCTGCCACCTACCGGTTTCAATTGTGGATTTAAACCATCCGGGGATCCACTCAAACACACAAAAACAAAATCACCAAAATCGCTCCAGGTGATTAGGAAGATTGTAGAAACCGATCTCAGCTCCACCTACCGGTTCCAACGGGATAAAAAGTATCCTATGTCCGTCTCCTGGTTCTAAGCTACCTCCCCACCAATTTTCAGCCAAATCGGTGCAGCCGTTCTTGAGCTATAAATAGTGTAACTAACACGACTTTCTTTTATATATATAGACTAGCTGTCCCGGCAGACGTTGTTCTACCCTGAAGACTATTTTTTATTTTATTTTTTTATTGCAGGAGTTCAGCAGACAGGCAGACGGCCCACTTAATGGAAAGAGGTTACCGTCGCCTATGGACATTTGCAACACCGAAGGTGCTACAAACGCGCTGCTTCTCTCTTAAGGGAGACTGGAACCTGGCCATTAATGCCGGAACACAACTCAATGCTGTTATGGCGACATACTCTAGACCAGGGGTGGTAGCCATCCAGTCGGGCAATACCCTACCACCTGGCTGTGGGTAGTTTTGTCTCCTCTAACGACAGGCCGCCCGGCCGCAGGAAATTGTATTCTTTCTCCGTTCCTGCACGGATACGAAGAAATAAAATTTAGAACCCGATTGCAGCGCCACCTACCGGGTCCAAATGTAACCTATCCTATCTTTCAAGTCGGATCAAACTGCACACGGTGTGCAAATTTGATTAAAATCAATCAAAATCAAACAACGTGACACGTAATTTATATATATTAAGATAATACAGGTTGAATTTTCCAAGTGGGCCTTCGGGGTCAAATCCTAAACTATACGAAATTGCGAAAAATACTCAAAGGATTTTGAAGGCCGATTTTGACGAAAGCTACAGTAGAATTAAGAATATTAGATTTTTCAAAAAGTCAATTTCCCTCGTCAGCAAACGAAACGGCTGATTTTGAAAAAATAAACATACCTGTATTATATAATAAAACTACGTTTTAACGGTTTTAAGCGCGGTAATTTTTATTTGATTTTGGTTTTTCCGTTTTTCTGTTTGGGATCCAATTATCAAAACTATTAAGACCCAAACCCAGCAAAAACCAGCTGCCAGACCTCAAGACACTGTGAGCTCTTTCTGCGTACAACGGAACACAAACCAACTTGACTGATAATTACTTTTATTTTTCCTTCCACCCATTTTAACATTATATAAAATTATTAGAGCTAGGCATGTTTGCTGAAGAGTTTCTTGCGCCGCTTCTTCTCTTCTAGCCATAACATTTTGCGAAGCGGTAGTAAATTAGATTAGGCTCCCATAGAGTAAATAATAACCATAAACAAAATTAAAATTAACAAGTTGGCGGTAGGCTAAATAAAACTTTAACAATACTCGTTGACACTTGACATCTTTGTCTTCCGTGATCACGGCCACTGAAAAGTGGCCGAAACGTCGGAAAAACCAAAATCAAATAAAGATTACCGCGCTTAAAACCGTTAAAACGTAGTTTTATTATGTATACAAGTCGCGAAAACTTAAGAAAATATTATACCTGTATTATTGTATTAAAACATATTTTGTAAGGATCAATTTCTGGGAAATAATTTTAAATGGCAAACCAAGGGAAAGGGTAGTTTTTGAACGCAATGTTTTATTTTTCATATGTACGGCACGAAAATTAAAACGAGTGGAGTCGCGGGAAATCTTTAGTTAGGACTCGAGTCAATCAAAAGATGTACTATCGTATAATAAACATATGCGATGAAGATGGGGCCAGGCGCTTAGTGATAATAATTACGCTGCCAGATGTCGACCAATCACCCGCCATTGGCCCACTGGATATGCTCTTGCGCAAGTCTACAGTATATCTATAGAGCTCATACTATCATTTAGAAAATATATTCCAAAGTATATATAGTAATACGGTGAAGCAAAAACTCTGTACGACTTTTTACGAAAATTGCGCGGACGGAGGAGTTCCATCCGTGCAGGAAAGGAGAAAGAATACAATTTCCTGCGGCCGGGCGGCCTGTCGTAAGAGGCCACAAAACAACCCACAGCCAGGTGGTAGGGCATTTTCCCAACTGGATGGCTACCACCCCTGGTCTAAAGTATGTAGCCATAACAACCTTGAGGTGTGTTCCGGCATTAGTGACCAGGTTCCAGTCTCCCTTAAGAGAGCAGCAGCGCATTTGTAGCGTCTTTGGTGTTGCAAATGTCCATAGGCGATGGTAACCGCTTTCCATCAAGTGGGCCGTCTGCCTGTCTGCTGATCTCCTGCAATAAAAAAAAAAAAAAAAAAAACGGAGGAGTATGAAATTTCGCACACTTATAGTTTATATAGAGAAGAAGCGACGAATGCTTATATTTTTTTAAAATTATGCAGAAAAAATACATTAAATCAATAAAAACAACATTACACACACCACCATATATTTGACACACACACGCATATGTACTCTTTTGTTTATTGTTGCTTTGGCGAAATCTATAATTATAGTATAGTCTTTGACATTAATTATTATGGTCGAATGTCGAGCACGGGCGATCACTAGTCATATTTATTCTGTATAACGTATAATTGGGTATAGTAGGCGAAGCATGAAAGTAGTATAAACGCAATTGAAATGAAAGCTTTGAGAAGTATATGTATATGATATAAGAAGAAACAATGTAATAAGGGAACTTTGTGGACAAATGTTAAAGTGATTTAGGCATGTAGAGAAAATGAATGAAAGCAAAATCATAAAGAAGGTATATGACAGTAATGTGACTAGTAAAGTCGGTGCTGGTAGACTGCGACGTACTTGCCATGATCAAATTGAAGATATTCTGAATAAAGGTCAAGTAAGAAGCACTTTAAATAAGCGTGTATGAATGAAGGGATTAATGAAAGTTGATGAAGCGACGAGTGTTTGTTAGGATCATAGCAGGTGGATAGCTATCGTCTTTCCCTACCCCAATTGGAAATAGGCGTGCATGTATGTATGTATGTAATTTATAAACGATTCTTCTTAATCGTTCTATAAATAAATGACTAATGTAATATAGATCATTGTAATAATATATGACGAATGCAAATATATGAATAATGCTATGTGCCATTTTATAATTGTGATATTACTAAATATTATAAAATTGGTATTTATAATAATTCTATTCGTTAGTCTGCAGGTGATCACCTGTGGCGAGAAGACCGCCTATTGTACTTTAATATATGACCAATAAAGTTATTCATTAATTCATTCATTCTCTTAATATTAAATATCGTAACTGTGTTACCAGTGAATAACTATCACCTATCGAATATTTATCCACCTCAAAAGACCATTTATACAGAAGGTATAAATAAATGTTATAAATTATTTTAACTGAAACATTTTTTTTAATAAATAATTGAATAATCGGCAGACAATCATACATATTGTATATATATGCCCAAGCTAAGCAAGTTACGCTTGTGTTATAGATGATATACAACGGACCACTCTGGGGCCGATCCCAGACACCCAGACCATAGTAAATAACAGAAAGTAGTAGTAGTATAAAGTATGTATGTATGTTTCTATAATCATTAAAATACAAATACTTGAATAAGTTTGACGAATTTAAATGCTCTGCAAAATATAGATTCTAGAGTTATACGAAAACGAAACTGTCAAAAAAATTATTAAAATATAGGTATATTCAAATTCAAAAGTTTTTGTTCAAAATATGTACACCGCTCCGAAACGTGTTATCGCTGTTTAAAGGAGAACAAGTAGCAAGAAACACCCCAGAAACACGTCAAACTAAAAACAAATATTTTCATCATAATTATTTATCTATATCGGGCCCTTTTTTTTAAATACATATAGAAGTTATATTACAATTACTTTTCAAAAAATTAATGGAGTTGTAACAAACAAAAAATATAGTGGTATTAACTACTCTATATAAATCAATGCTAAAACCAATCTCCAGTTACTAGCATGCCCTGTATTCGGTTGAAGATAATGTACTAACATTTTAATAAAGCCATTTACACACGTAAGGTGTCATCAATCATCGTGACTAATGCTCAACGTAGCTTATGAGACAAAAGGTCATGCTCATGTGCACTATTCATTATTGTTACGTCCATTTGAGGTGTTCAGTTTTAAATGTATAATTTATGGATGTAACACTAATACATGTATGTGGCTTTGTTTGTATGACTTTAATGTATAATTTGCTTAGGCTTTCTACGCGACTTTGGTTGCATTTACTTCAGTTCCGCATATAAAGGAATACATACATAACTTCACGCCAGTTCCCTTCTGGGGTAGGCACGAACAACAGAGCGCCATTTAGGCTTATTCTTACACACCTCACTTGCTTCTTTGACATTCATAACTCTTGTCATGCACGCTCGTCTGTTCTTAAGGCTCCTGACATCACCATCATCATCATCATCATATAAAGGAATCTATTGTATTATTACATGTTTGAGCGATTCGAATTATACTTTTCTCCCTCTCTCTTTTCTTTCAGCATATTCCAATTAATTGAGGGTCGGCACAACATGTCTTTTCCTTCCACACTCCTCTATTCTGACATACATCTTCTGTCACACCACATATCATCATATCATCCTTCACACATCTATCCATCTTTTTTTTTGGTCTACGTTTACATTTGTACCCATCCATCTTCTATTTTAACTCTATCAATTGAAAATTCAGAAACTTTATTAGAAGTAAAATACATACATAATTTACAGTTCTTAAAACACAACTAAACACAACAAGTCCAAACTGTAAGGTAGAAGACCATAATAACATAAAACGCGCGAAGGCCGTCGATGTGAGGTTCGCGTTCCGAAAGTACACTCTCTATATCGCAGTTGAAACTCAACTAACTCTGTCTCAACGGGTCGACCTTATAGGTATATTCGCAAAATAGACATCCATCCCCCAACAAACATGTACAGATCATTTATTGGGATTCGCAAACTTATAAGCTGAAATCAAAACAACATGACTTCTAAAAACTTGCAGCAAAATTTGAACAGTAAAATCAGTTAATGCTGTCTTATTTGAAGGCCACACAACCCACAGCCAGGTGGTAGGGCATTTGCCCGACTGGATGGCTACCACCCCTGGTCTGAAGTATGTCGCCATAACAACCTTGAGTTGTGTTCCGGCATTAGTGACCAGGTTCCAGTCTCCCTTAAGAGAGCAGCAGCGCATTTGTAGCAACTTTGCTGTTGCAAATGTCCATAGGCGATGGTAACCGCTTTCCATCAAGTGGGCCGTCTGCCTGTCTGCTGATCTCCTGCAATAAAAAAAAGGCCGGCCATAAACACATAGGGATTAGTGATTGTCAATAGATAAATGCGCAAGTTAACGCATATAATGAATAATTAAGACAAAACACAACAACAAGCAAAGAGTAATTAATATAACACCTGGTTGTATAAGAATTTAATTTTAACAGTATTTTCTACATTAAATTTTTTTTATATACAACTCAACACACAAACAACCAACTTCAACTTGATATATTATTTACATACATATTACATATAGACTCGGGTTTCTAAAAATATCTTCTATGTACGGTAGTTTAAAAATAGATTCACATCCAAAACGTTCAAGAGTGAATACAGCAATCACAACAATGTGACAATTAGACTGAAAGTAGCCCACGTAGTGTCCTTTGTCACGAAAATTGCTGATGCTTAAATACCGAGCAATTGAATACCCAAAAATGGAATTTATTCCGTGAAACTGCCTAAGAATTTTGCCTAATAAATATCAACACCTTTTCTATATATAAACACAGTTTAAATTTATACAGTTGACAAACGCTATAAATTACGAACATAAATAATAATAGTAATTTGCAGACAAACACACAGTTACAGAGCTGTGGCTAATATACAACGGACTCGTCTAGGGCCGAACCCAGACAGACACCCAGGACATAGTAAAAGAAAAAAAAACGAATTTCAATGTGGTAGTAAGACTTTTTAATAATATCAAGCTATAAACTTTGTACCCAGGTGTTTTAGCCAGGCACAGAAAAAAAAAACACACATGGCACTAGATAGGATTATATATAAGTATAGATATAAGGCCAACACTGCATATGCACTTCCTCACAACACCAGCATGTAACAGATACACTCTACATTAGTATAAGTTTAGTATTAAAAATAGGATAAATTAATATAATAAGTTAATCTTAAGGGACACCATAACATATAAATCACTAAATTAATGTCACACACAGTAACAAAAGTAAACAATAAGCGTGTATGGAGTCTAAAATTTTTCATAGAAATTAAGTAGTCAAAAGGTACGGAACTCGAGTCCGTAGAGATGTTAATAATAAAAAAAAAAAAAAAAAAACTTGTACTATTATAAGTACAAGACTCGTATCTTTGACACGTTTATTCAAAGGTAATTAGTAGATTTCTTCATTCGTTTTTTTTTATTGCATGAGTTCAGCAGATAGACAGGCGCCCTACCTTATGGAAAGCAGTTACCATCGCCTATGGACATTTGTAACACCAAAAGTGCTACCGATGCACTCTCTAAACAGAGACTGGAACTTGGCCACTAATACTGGAACACAACTCAAGGTTGTTCATCCAGACATGCAAATACCCTACCACCTGGCTGTGGGTTGTTTTGTTGCCTTTATCAACCTGTGGTAGTTGTAAGAGAGCATAGACGCAAGGTCGCGGGGCTGACTGTCTTCTATCGGATACATTTCGGGGAGTGTTCCTTAGAATTTCACCACAGTCAGAACCAAGCGTTTCGCTTCACCTTTTCTGGTGCGCACTGCCTAAGAGTGGAATAATTTGCCGGAGTCTGTTTTTCCTGACATATACAATCTTGAAGTCTTCAAGTCACGAGTGAATAGGTATCTTCTAGCTAAGCGTGCTCCATCCTAGACTGCGTCATCACTCAATATCAGGTGAGACAGTGGTCAAACGCAAACCAATACTTCTATAAAAAAAAGAAAATTTGCATTATGCTGAAATATTGCCTAAAAGTTTCTTTCTCTTCAATCAGGATTCCATCTTAAGTCGCATGAATGAAAAGCGTGTGCCTTAGATACGTTCTAAAAACAAATTGTACAATATACTCATAGTGTAATTGAATATTGTTGGTGTACACTAATTCTAATAATAGTTGCTTTGTTAATATGTCAACATTCTTACCTAGTTCGATTTCGTAATTGTTTAATATTTCAAATTACTTCATTTACCTATTTACAAGATTATCGAACTGATAAAAACTAATTGTTTCTTTTTTTCTTTACATACATATATAACTTCACGCCAAGTTCCCTTGCGGGGTAGGCACCAACAACAGAGCGCCATTCAGGCTTATTCTTACACACCTCATTTGCTTCTTTGACATTCATAGCTCTTGTCATGCACGCTCGTCTGTTCTTAAGACTCCTGACATCACCTTCTGCTAGTACGCTTTTTTCTTTACTTTTCATTTATTATATTACTCTATTATTAACCAATATTTTGTTTAAATTACTACTGAATTACCTTTTTTTTAATAAATTGACTTGTCACTTCTATAAAAATCAGTTGCTTTTTATTATATAATGTTACTTCATTTGAAAGAAAAAGACAAAACATACTGTAATTTGCCATCAACTATATTCACCATCTATTGTATATTACCATGTGTTGTGCAAATAAATAATTTGAATTTGAATAGACAAGATATTAGGTTTAATATTTTTTGAAAAATGAAATGTCACATAGAACTTCGCTCGCAAGCTTTTTTCCGTCTAAAAGCTATAGGTTGTTGTTATATCCTGGTTACAGTGCATAGAATAATTGACGACGTAACCATTCAGGATGGTCAGCGAAAGTGGTAAAGCTATTTGGGAAAATCATAAATCTTTTAGATGTAAGATTATGTAATAGCGAGAGCAGAAAAAGGAATGTTAAGGTGATTTGGGCATGTAGAGAGCACGGATGACAGTAAAATCACAAAACAAGTGTATAACAAGCATTGTGAATGACACGGTGACTGCCAGTAGACCGCGACATATACTCCATGATCGAATAGCGGAAGTGTATGGATGTAGTGTGTGAAAATTAAGCTAAAAAGACATCTAATAAACGTGCATGTATGGAGAGATTAATGAAAGGAGATGAAGCGAAAGTATTTGTCAAGACCGTTGCAAGTGGAGATCTTTCATCTCTACCATGTCCCATGGGAAACAGGCATGATAAAATGTTATGTATGTATAAATCTTTTAATTGTGTAGTATTTGGCGATAAAATTAAAAGCCAAACGTCAGTTAATACAGAATTAAGACTATCAAGCTTGTTGTAAGTGTTTTCGGAAAGTTAACTACATATAGGAAAATAGCCATATTTCTTATTAATGTTTCAACTTAGGCCCCGACAAAGACAAATTCCACGTACAAATCTGCAAAAACACATTTTATTACCTGTCGGCATTTGAACTAATTGTAATCCTTTTATGAGCGTCTTCTTTTGTTCACTTATTTATTGGCATACGTTTCTAGTTATTGTAGAGAACAGCCGATTGTTCTATTGTACTCGTTTACGGCCGCTTGCGGCTGCATCATTAGCCAGGTGTGCGCATTACGATTATTAGGAAATTGTATGGACGTTGCCGGGCGGGCACATTCGCATTTGTGAAGTATTAAACGACGGCCTAATTGAGAGAGCAGGCAGTTGAGCTACGACTACGATACGAGCGTGACATGTGTACATTCGGGAACCTTTGCGCGTTTTATTGAATTGCGACCTTCTGCATTACGTTGGATTTGTTGTGTTCGGTAATATTTGTACCTGTGTTATACGTGTTCGTATAGTTCTAATAAACTCTTTAATAATTGTAACAGCATTTTAATTCGAGTCCCGCTAACTCGTAACCTTAATAATAGGTGTAATATATATATATATACGTATATTCCCGCAGGGGGGCTTTGTGGCGAAGCCTTAGGTGAGTAGCGACACCTCATACCTGACTCCGGGGGCCAAGACAAGACCCCCACCTCCGTGCTTGCGTTAACCAGCCGGCACGGAGTGGAGATCGCTAGAGCTAAGACTTAAGCTCCAGGGGAAGTGATAAATGGCCTAACGTCGGAAGTAGCTTCGGTGAACCTGCAGCCCACCTCTCGACACCCCTTAGCCACTCACACACATGTTGCCCCTGTCTTCTATGGCATTTTTTGGGGCCCATGCAGGGAGTGGCGAGTCACCGTCTGCCCATTTTTCCATGTTCCCTGAACATTGCGACGGGCAGGCGCCATAGTTCCATATTCCCAGACCCCTAGTACCATTAGCAGTTCACCACAATAGCCCGGTACTTTTTGTCCTCATTTCCCACAATAGTCCTACACTGGCCGGGGCTTGTCCTTAGGTGCATTACTATATGGTGTGGACAGGGATAATCGCCGGTCAGTGTCACGCCACATTTACATTAAATTTGTCAAGGGGCCTCTACGTGTTGGCCTTCCCATGGCCCCACGCAAGCCCACCAAAAGTCCGGGCCATTTTTATGGCCCGTGGTCGAAAGACATACGGTGTAATATAATAAAAAAATCAAATAAATTGCATTATAAGAAGACGACGGAGATAAAGAGCTATTCAATATTTTTCAGAATGAAAACGCACCCATTGTGGATGTTGATGAAATATTTTATTATTTAGGACTTATGTTTGGTGTTCTACTGTATGCATTCAAACTGTAAGAAAATATAGCGCCTTTTGTAAGTTGTACGACAATAACTTCCAACATCAAAAAGCTTGTCAGTTGTCAGTAACGAGCGAAATTGACTGGCGTATCTCGAATTTATTGACAGATCAAAGACCATTTTCGTGTTGTCGATTCGTTAAATGATTTTTATCCTAATTACATCGGAAATAAAGTTGAAAATTGTCTGAGATATTTACGTTGAAGTATAACTAACTAAAGGAGCTGCGGAGTTTATATGCGTATTCTCAGATTCTAAATACAACTTAACTATAATTAGACATTTTCATTCAAAGTAATGGATAATACATAAACATTTTCGTCTTTTACTCGTGTAATGTCGCGTATACATTGCTCCAACGAACATTCGGAAATTTATAACAAGAAATGAATCCATATATTGAAGATTGATCGTAGGCCTTTAGTGAATTTTTTTATTGCACGAGTTCAGCAGACAGGCAAATGGCCCACCTGATGGAAAGTGGTCACCATTGCCTATGGACACTTGCAACAGCGAAGGTGCTACAAATACGCTGCCGCTCTCTAAGAGGTGGCTGGAAGCAGGCATATATACGAATAGACCAGGGGTGATAGCCCTCCAGTCGGGCAAATGTCCTACCACCTGGCTGTGGGTTGTTTTGTCGCTTCTTACGACAGGCAGGAATTAGTATTCTTTTTCCGTTCCTACACGAAGAGATGCTCGTCATGCTCGTCAAAGAGAAGACTAGCGGGAGCGTAAGCGTACCAGCTGCTCCCACTAAAGGAGCTTGTGCCGGCGCTGTAGAACCTTCTTCCGCCGTCAGATGCCTCTGGCGAAAGGTTCTGCCCATGCTCATCTCTCCTCCCGCAGGGCAAATGGCAAAACACCCCACGAGAAAAGAGAGAGAGGTGGACGCCGCACCAAGGGCTTGGTTTCCCTAGCCATTGAACCAGAACAATGGACCACCGCCTGCCAGGACCCGTGAAGCGGTAACGCCGTTCACTCGTAGTCCCGACATAAGAGGAAGGACACGCGCGAATCCACCGCTGTGGGAACGATGGTCATGTCCACAAACCTAATAGACTTGTGCCGTCTCAATGTCACGGTCTATTGAGGTCGATAGGCTAATGATAATATATCTTTTTTGTTTTTTTAATAAAAAATTACAAGATTATATAACTGCAGCGCAGTTTGTCGGCAACGTTCTCGTGGATTCTATTCGATCTTCTACTTTATATACTGAAGTATAATTTTTTTTTTTAATAAATTATAATATAAATTCATTAAAAATTTTGAATTAACCATTTTTTGTATTATACTTGTTTTAATTACCACCGTTATCTAAAGTACATATACGCGAAACCCCTTGTAAGATCGTTTAAAACGTCTGCATTGATTCAGGTGAGGTCAGGAGCCTTAAGAACAGACGAGCGTGCATGACAAGAGTTATGAATGTCAAAGAAGCAAGTGAGGTGTGTAAGAATAAGCCTAAATGGCGCTCTGTTGTTCGTGCCTACCCCGTAAGGGAACTGGCGTGAAGTTATGTATGTATGTATGTATGTATAGATAACATCATACAGTATACTAGGACGGCCCACTTGATGGAAAGCGGTTATCATCGCCTATAGACATTTGCAACACCAAAAGTGCTACAAATGCGCTGCTGCTCTCTTAATGGAGACTGGAACCTGGTCACTAATGCCGGAACACAACTCAAGATTATTATGGCGACATACTTTAGACCAGGGGTGGTAGCCATTCAGTCGGGCAAATGCCCTACCACCTGGCTGTGGGTTGTTTTGTCGCCTCTTACGACAGGCCGCCCGGCCGCAGGAAATTGTATTCTTTCTCCGTTCCTGCACGGATAAAATATATATAGAATTATGTATGAAATAAACCTGAAGTGAAAGTAAATGTATAATTATTACTTTTGAGGCGAAAACTATGACGCACCGCAATTACATTTAGCTTCAGAATTAAATGAGTCACTTAGTTGCTGCAATTTTTCGTTAAATAACATTATACACGATGATTTGATATACTTTTGTTTGCCAGCATGATTCATTTAATTTAATTCAGATAACACAAATCAACACTTACGTATCACACGTAGATAATCTCTGGTGCACCAGTTTAAAAAGATATCTGCTATTTATATAAAGTTTTAGATATTTTAATAAAAAATTAAAAATATTAGATTTTTTTAATTTATTTTTTATTGCAGGAGTTCAGCAGACAGGCAGACGGCCCACTTGATGGACAGCGGTTACCATCGCCTATGTACATTTGCAACGCCAAAGGTACTACAAATGTGACTGGAACCTGGTCACTAATGCCGGAACACAACACAAGGTTGTTATGGCGGCATACTCTAGACCAGGGGTGGTCGCCATCCAGTCGAGCAAATACTCTACCACCTGGCTGCGGGTTGTTTAGTCGCCTCCTACGACAGGCCACCAGGCCGCAGGAAATTGTATTCTTTCTCCATTCCTGCACAGATAAAATTAAAATTGGTGATTAATAATTTTTTTGAATTTGATTTAAATTCACATTTCCTCACATGATCAGAATTTGAATTTAAATGACGTTGCTTGGAAAATACCCTGTTAGACGATAAGGCCGCATTTTCTTTGAATTTTTTGTCAATAAATCTATTTCAAAACAAAAATAAAATTTAGGTGTCTTCAAGTCTCATCTAGACTGCACTTTCATCTGAAATCAAGTGCAATATCGGTGAAAGGCGAACCTACACAATAAATAACAGACGAACATATCTACAACGCTTAGTAGACAATAGAGAGGAGGCTACGAAGCACAGTGTGAAACGCTGTATAATGTATTCTATTTCATTCTCTCGCAGGCTTAGTCCTATAGATTTATGTGTTTATCTCTTTTTAGTGTCGTCTTTGTTTTGGTGGTATAGATGGAAGATGGAAGAGGACGAGTTGTTTGTACAGAGAAGTATATATAATTTTTAATTTTTTGCAACACAGCTTTACTAGCATAGTCAGATTTACAACACAGTTTTACTGACACAGTCAGATTTGCAACACAGTTTTACTGACACAGTCAGTTTTGTAACACAGTTTTACTGACACAGTCAGCTTTGCAACACAGTTTTACTAGCATAGTCAGTTTTGCGACACAGATTTACTGACACAGTCAGTTTTGCAACAGTTTTATTGATACAGTCAGATTTGCAACACAGTTTTACTGACACAGTCAGATTTGCAACACAGCTTTACTGACATAGTCAGATTTACAACACAGTTTTACTGACACAGTCAGTTTTGTAACACAGTTTTACTGACACAGTCAGTTTTGCAACACAGTTTTATTGACACAGTCAGTTGTAAACAGTCAATTCTATAATTAACACAAGCCAGCCTGAGATGAACTAAAAAGTTCTTAACACTTTTCGTTTCATCGACTTTCAAATCACAACGATTCTAAAGAAGTTTTAATTCAATAAACACAATGTTTCAGACTTTTAAAAAGCTTATAACAAAGACTTAATCTTTATAAATATACTTTCCTCTATTATCAGGTCTTTCGGACAGCAATAAAAGATGCAAAACAGGAAAGTAACAAACAAAAATCGTGATGACAAAACTGACATCACGAGTATAAAAACTTTTACTGCCCATTTCAAAACAAAATGCCTTTCCTATGAGTAAGGTATCATCAATTCACTCCAGTTTTAGTACAAATACTAAGTCACCGTGGCGGCTAACTATAAGTTACGTCAGTCTACCGTAATACGTGTTTGAAGTTTAACATTTGGTCATAATACTTACAAATTAATGCGAGAGCAAGCATCCTTATTATCTACGCAGTAGAGTATAGTTTCAAATGATCTTATGATGTTATAATGAAGAATCTGAGAAGTAAGTTGTTTAGGATAGCAAGATGGTTCTGTAGAATAAATAATAATAATCTTAACTAATAATAAGAAATACAAAGAACAATTTTTAGCTAGACGTATTGGTGCCGCTTCTTGCCGCTTCTTCTTCTTAACAGAAATAACACGTTGCGAAGCAGTGTACATAAAAATAAAAAAAAACTTCGTTTAAAAAAACCGACTTCAAAAACTAAAAAACTAAAAAGTATAAAATAACTTATTTCTAAAGCTATTATTATTAATATATATTATCTAAAACATCTTAAAGTCGATGCTTAGTAATTTTCAAAATATAGTGATTTTTATGTTTTACTTTGCACCGACTTCAAGATGTTTTAGATAATATATATTAAAAATAATACATACATACATACATACATAACTTCACGCCAGTTCCCTTGCGGGGTAGGCACGAACAACAGAGCGCCATTTAGGCCCATTCTTACACACCTCACTTGCTTCTTTGACATTTATAACTCTTGTCATGCACACTCGTCTGTTCTTAAGGCTCCTGACATCACCCTCCGCTAGTACACGATCAATTTGATCATGGAAGGTGTGTCGTGGCCTTCCACGACTTCTGCATCCATCCACTTTTGCATTGTATATCTGTTTAGTCATTCTTTCATCATGCATTCTTTCCACATGCCCGAACCACCGGAGCATTCCTTTCCTTACCTCCACCCCGACACTCTCTTAATAGCTTTAGAAATAAGTTATTTTATACTTTTTAGTTTTTTAGTTTTTGAAGTCGGTTTTTTTAAACGAATTCTTTTATTTTTTCGTTACTTTTTAGTATCTAGCTATGTATGGGTCGGGTAGACCTACGAAAGATGCCGCGCTCCTTAAAAAATATAGGTCCCAAGAAACGGGAACAAAAATATGTTCGTAAAATGAAAACTACTGGGCCAAACTATGTTAAATTTTTAGGGGACCAAATGGCAACTATTCCGCATCAAACTAAATAAGAATCACGCAAATCGGATCATAAATCTCAGCGTAATCGGTGTACATATGGAACGGAATGAAAAATTCGGAACATCCGACGCCAGTGACCACATTTCAAAGGCGTCAATTCTGTCTCTGTCTGCTTTTGTAGTCCAGGAATCCAATTCTGCTGCTTCAATATATATTGGCGTTGCGAAGTATCCATGCAGGAACGGAAGAAGAATACAATTTCCTGCGACCAGGCGGCCTGTCGTAACAGCCGACAAAACAACCCAAAGCCAGGTGGTATGGTATTTGCCCGTCTGGATGGCTACCACCCCTGGTCAAGAATATGCCTCCATAACAATCTTCATTTTTGTTACGGTATTAGTGGCCAGGCTCCTGTCTCCCTTAAGAGAGCAGCAGCGCCTTTGTAGCACCTTTAGTATTACAAACATCCATAGACGATGCTGACCGCTTTCCATGAGGTGGACCGTCTGCCTGCTGAACTCATGCCCTAAAAAAAATTAAGGTACGATTGCATTACGATAGTGTTCAAAAATTCGTATTCTACTAAAGCCATAATATCTTCTCGATATCGTCACGGCAAAATAATTGTAGAAAAAAGTAAAAAAATGGTATTACCACTAGCAAAAGTGGGGTTAAAAGAAATTAATATTGAAAAGCTACTAATAAATTTAAACATTCACTTCGCTAGTCGTCGCTTATGAACATTTATAAAGATAGAGAGATTCGAGTTAGCAGAATACCGAAATCAAGAAAAACTACGATTGAGCCGATAGTGTCCGGCAATTTTGATGAGACAGTAATGGTAGAATTGGGCCCCGGGTTTCATCTCTAATAATATTATAAATGCAAAAGTAACTCTGTCTGTCTGTTCCGTTTTCACGGAAAAACTACTTGACCAATTTGGCTGAAACTCAGTATATATATATTTTCAATGCCGAGGATGAACATAGGATAATTTTATCTCGAAAAATGGGATATAGTTTCCGGGATAAAAATATATTTGTCTTTCTGTTTATAACCCTTTTATGGAAAGACTATTGGACCGACTTGGCTGAAAGTCGGTACATATGTAATTTTAATACCGAGGGTGGCTATGGGGCACTTTTCATCCCGGATAATGGGATAGATTTATGTAAAGGTTATCCCGGAAACTAGAATAGCTTTTGTGATTTTGTCCATTTAGTCCACTTGGGCCACTTGGTCCATTTCGTCCATGTTTTTCACGTGTCTACTTTGTCATTTTTGTCAAGTTTTATCAAGTTTTGTCATTTATGTACTTTCAAGATAGATGGGGGATGGTATAGTTTGCGAAATAGATTGAGATCCCAGTCACCCCAGACTTACGTGATTTTAGGAAATATGAAATTTTCAGTATCGGTAGTTTAACATAAACTTAGAAACGAATGGATACTCGCTAAGCTGAAAGCGGGGCCGTTTTCCAGGTAGCAGGTATCAAAGGTGGAAAATAACCATCCTAACTTACGTCCAAGTAGCAAGGCTAGTTTTTACATATGTCATATATGAAACGAAGATATACAGTTGCTAGACACTTCCTGTGGGCCATAACTTTTTAACTCCTGTGGGACACTTTAAAAAAAAGGGAACTTACGTCATTTTAAGAAGGCTAAATTTTATATATATTATCATGTATAATATTTTAAAAAAAATTCCAATGAGCCAGACAGATCTGACGGGCCAAACATCTTCCCATGGTTATTTTCCACTTTTGATAGCTGCTACCTGAAAAACGGCCCCGCTTTCAGCTTAGCGAGTATCCATGCCTTTCTAAGTTTATGTTAAACTACCGATTCTAAAAATTTCATCTTTCCTAAAATCACGTAAGTCTGGGGTGACTGGGATCTCTATCTAAAATAAAATGAAGTGAATCTTCCGGAGGCAAATACATAAAAATTTAATACAATGTAACCTGTAACACCTGCTCTTTAAACAAGAGATACGCAGTAGAGGTTGAGCCGCGGCATAGCCGCGGGATAAAGTCTAGTATAAATATATTGCATGAAAGTAGAGTAAACGCGGTCGAGATGCGAGCACTGCGCAAAATCTGCGGAGTGACGCTCGCGGACCGCGTTCGTAATACCGAAGTAAGAAAGAGAGTTGGTCTGAAAGAGAGTGTCGGGGTGAAGGTAAGGAAAGGAATGCTCCGGTGGTTCGGGCATGTGGAAAGAATGCATGATGAAAGAATGACTAAACAGATATACAATGCAAAAGTGGATGGATGCAGAAGTCGTGGAAGGCCACGACACACCTTCCATGATCAAATTGATCGTGTACTAGCAGAAGGTGATGTCAGGAGCCTTAAGAACAGACGAGCTTGCATGACAAGAGTTATGAATGTCAAAGAGGCAAGTGAGGTGTGTAAGAATAAGCCTAAATGGCACTCTGTTGTTCGTGCCTACCCCGCAAGGGAACTGGCGTGAAGTTATGTATGTATGTATGTATGTATGTATGTATGTATGTATGTATGTAATATTTTAAAATATTTTCCGATGAGCCAGATAGATCTGACGGGCCAAACATCTTTCCATGGTTATTTTCCACCTTTGATAGCGGCTACCTGAAAAGCGGCCCCGCTTTCAGCTTAGCGAGTATCCATTCCTTTCTAAGTTTATATTAAACTATCGATCCTAAAAAAATCATCTTTCCTAAAATCACGTAAGTCTGGGGTGACTGGGATCTCTATCTAAAATAAAATGAAGTGAATCTTCCGGAGGCAAATACATAAAAATTTAATACAAAGTAGCCTGTAACACCTGCTCTTTAAACAAGAGATACGCAGTAGAGGTTGAGCCGCGGCGTAGCCGCGGGATAAAGTCTAGTATAAATATATTGCATGAAAGTAGAGTAAACGCGGTCGAGATGCGAGCACTGCGCAAAATCTGCGGAGTGACGCTCGCGGACCGCGTTCGTAATACGAAGTAAGAAAGAGAGTTGGTCTGAAAGAGAGTGTCGGGGTGAAGGTAAGGAAAGGAATGCTCCGGTGGTTCGGGCATGTGGAAAGAATGATTAAACAGATATACAATGCAAAAGTGGATGGATGCAGAAGTCGTGGAAGGCCACGACACACCTTCCATGATCAAATTGATCGTGTACTAGCAGAAGGTGATATCAGGAGCCTTAAGAACAGACGAGCGTGCATGACGAGAGCTATGAATGTCAAAGAAGCAAGTGAGGTGTGTAAGAATAAGCCTAAATGGCGTTCTGTTGTTCGTGCCTACCCCGCAAGGGAACTGGTGTGAAGTTATGTATGTATGTATGTATAGATATATTTTATTTGTATAGATAAGTTTGAATTGATTATTCAAAACTGTCCATTGAGTATTCGAAAGAACAACCCTAAAACTCACAAATATATATCTCCATTCAACGTTGAACTTTATTTCCTTTATACTTAAGTCTATTTATGGTTATACCAATCTTTCCGATCTTGACATTTTGATCTATTAGCATGACAAAGAAACAGATTTGAAATATCCACGACACGTATTAAGTATTGTTTGAAATACTCATAAATTAATAGTGTAGAATGACATAATGAGGTGTTTCGGGCGTTTCTGTTTTAATTGGTTGTTGTTTTTGGGGTTGCCATACATCACTGGCTTAGGATGACACGTTCTCGTCGAACTGTGATTCTGTCTGTAGTCATTTATAGCATAGAACATCACTAACTCCTTATTCCAGATTGGTTCAATGATTATATATAATTACTAGCGGGAGACGTTGTCCTGCCTTTAAAATAAAATTCTAGAACCCGATCCCAGAGCCACCTACCGGTTCTAATTGAGAATCTAAACCATCCGGGTACCCACTCATCACCAAAATCTCCAGGTGATTAGGAGGATTCCAGAACCCGTTCTCAGCGCCACCTACCGGTTCTAATTGTTCTAAACCATCCGGGAATTACTCCGTGATGTATGCTGGATGAAAGGTGACAACGGTAGACATCTAGCGGGGATAACTGATCGATTGATAGTTAAAAAAAAATCGCGATGGAAAAATAGGGGTTGATAGTAGAGAGGTGGAAAATTAAGAGTAATATATTTTTTTTTTATTCTAAGTCATAACAAAATAAGATTAAAAATCTTGCCAAAAAAATTAAAGTTTATAATTAACAAATAAAAAATAGAGGTTGATCGTAGAGGGGTGAAAATTTAGGATTGTATGTAAAAACATTATAAAAAAATTGACCAAAAAATTAAATGGGGGTGGACAACCCTTATCACTTAGGGGTATGAAAAATAGATAGTAGCCGATTCTCAGACCTAGGAGAATATGCATATAAAATTTCATAAAAATCGGTCAATTAAGGGAGACTAGAACCTGGTCACTAATGCCGGAAGACAACTCAAGGTTGTTATGGCGGCATACTCTAGACCAGGGGTGGTAGCCATCCAGTCGGGCCAATGCCCTACCACCTGGCTGTGGGTTGTTTTGTCGCCTCTTACGACAGGCCACCAGGCCGCAGGAAATTGTATTCTTTCTCCGTTCCTGCACGGATAAAGATTATATATATAGATGTTGTCTTTAAGGGAAGATTTATATTAGACCGGGGCGTGCCGTGTACGTGGCCCGGACGGGGCACGAATTTGAAACGTTACATACATTTTGTATGAAGCTGTTTATATTACACTGTGCAGGATACGTGTCCCGTACGGGCCCGGACAACGCTCGTCTACACCACTGTTGTTGCACGGCCCCGCCCCGGCCCCTCCACGTCCCATCGTAATACGAATACTCTTCCGTGCTGCGTACGGGCCAAGCATAGAAATGATTGCTACTTTTAATTCATTATCATTAGATGAAATTTAAAAAAAAAACCGTGGCGACTTATCGCCCGTTTAGCACCCGATGTAATATAAACGTGCAGCACGGACTGGCTCCGCTCCGGCCCCGCCCCGGCCCGGACACGGACCGGTCTAATATAAATCTTCCCTAAATCCGTTAGTTTTATCATTATTTCACTGCATTGTACATTATGTGTCTTGTATTGTCCTTCGTGACGTCACCTGCTGGTCCCAGACGAAAAAACAGCGCTGGTCTTAATTAGTCAGCATATGGTGAGACTGGGTCCAATTTTAGGACTTATTCTTTTTCTATTATTTTACTGTTTGATAATACTCTGTATTGTTTTTGTCCTAAATAAAATATGTCTTTCTTTCTTTTTAAATTCAATTCAAGGTCAATTAAAGGTACCCTATGTCCTGGGGATCCTAGTAGATCCAACGCCGGGCCATAGTCGGGCCGGTTGACTCGCTGCGGAGCCTTAGTCACGGGCGGTATTCCTCCTTCTGTGAGTCTGTCATTTTACAGAAGGAGACCGCCGAGAGATTGAGGGAGAGGCAAGGACATGCGGCCTCCGTCCGCCGTCCGAAGGCGCCGCTATGCACAACTCCTCTCATTATTCTATCGCAAAGGGCCACTGGATACGGGGGTAACAGCGGACTTCCCCCCTGCTTCGTCGTGTATTTCTTACTATTGCTGCTTTTAAACTCTTACTGTTATAACTATGTCAAACTGTATAAATAATATATATCTAATATATATATATATAATATATATCTGTATATATAATTTACATCCGTGCAGGAACGGAGAAAGAATACAATTTCCTGCGGCCGGGCGGCCTGTCGTAAGAGGCGACTTAACAACCCACAGCTAGGTGGTAGGGCATTTGCCCGACTGGATGGCTACCACCCCTGATCTAAAGTATGTCGCCATAACAACCTTGAGTTGTGTTCCGGCATTAGTGACCAGGTTCCATTTTCCCTTAAGAGAGCAGCAGCGCATTTGTAGCAACTTTGGTGTTGCAAATGTCCATAGGCGATGGTAACCGCTTTCCATCAAGTGGGCCGTCTGCCTGTCTGCTGATCTCCTGCAATAAAAAAAAAAAAAAAAAAAAAAACATTTTTTTACAATTTTTGTGCACATTTTTTCTTTTTTTCTTCTCTTTTATGCTTACATTCTTTTCATTTTGTTTTTTATTTGCTTCAGTGTCTGTCTGTGTATGTCACTTGAATGGCCCTAGCGGAAGATCAGCGCTGGTTAACTTAACCAGCAGCATGCTGAGCTAGGACCAATTTAGAGCTACGCTTGCTTGCTTTTTTTACATTCATTTATTTATGTTGTGTATTGTATTCTCATTTGTGCTGTATGCATGATGAAAGAATGACTAAACAGATATACAATGCAAAAGTGGATGGATGCAGAAGTCGTGGAAGGCCACGACACACCTTCCATGATCAAATTGATCGTGTACTAGCAGAAGGTGATGTCAGGAGCCTTAAGAACAGACGAGCGTGCATGACAAGAGCTATGAATGTCAAAGAAGCATGTGAGGTGTGTAAGAATAAGCCTGAATGGCGCTCTGTTGTTCGTGCCTACCCCGCAAGGGAACTGGGGTGAAGTTATGTATGTATGTATGTATGTATGTATTTGTGCTGTAGTTCTAAATATTTTTAGTGCTAAATCATAAACAAATTCTATAAAGAATAAAATATTTATTTTTGGGGTGGACCACCCTTATCCGCTTACAGGGGTCACGGTGCAATCACTCTTTACTAGATTCTGTGGTGTCCCGTAAAGTGCGGGTCAATGGGGTGCAGATTTTTTTTAAATTTATCAATGCACAAGATAAATAGACACAATAGTCTTACACTGGTCGGGGCTTGTGCTTGGGTGCATTACTATATTGTTAGTCACAGTTTCAAGTTTAATGGGTTCGCAATAGAATTCTTTTTTTTTTATTGCAGGAGTTCAGCAGACAAGCAGACAGCCCACTTAATGGAAAGCGGTTACCATCGCCTATGGACATTTGCAACACCAAAGGTGCTCTAATGCGTTGCTGCTCTCTTAAGGGAGACTGGAACCTGGTCACTAATGCCGAAACACAACTCAAGGTTGTTATGGCGGCATACTCTAGACCAGGGGTAGTAGCCATCCAGTCGGGCAAATGCCCTACCACCTGGCAAAACAACTATTTAATATTTACGAACATAATGATCTATTTCCTTTACCATAATACGTAACAAAATACTTAGTTAGCATGGCTTTTACTTACATTTTAACAAGCGGTTCACAATTTAGCCCCTACAACTTAGTCATGGACTCTTTAACTATAGTCCTCCTTTTCCAATTTGTCTGATTCGCAATTATCAGGGCACTTATGTCTACTTGCGCGTTTCAAACAGGATAAAGGCTCTTTTCTTAGGTTTTGAAGTCGAAAAACATCAATGGCCAAGTGTATCTCACGGTATCGATTCAATTATCTTTTTTGATACCCTCTATTAAAAATAAAAACAGTGTTACCAGCCGTCAAACACAGGCTATTATTTACTGATAAAAGAAAATGTAAGATTATCGTTGGATGCAAACTAACAATATGGTGTAGACAAGGATAATCGCCGGTCAGTGTCACGCCACATTTAGATTAAATTTGTCAAGGGGCCTCTACGTGTTGGCCTTCCCATGGCCCTACGCGAGCCCTCCAAACGCCCGGCGCATTTTTATGGCCCCTGGTCTTAACACCTATATATTTGACGGCCTCTGTGGTTGAGCGGGCTAAGCCTTTGCCGGCATACCTCACTGCAACGCAGAGGTTCCGGGTTCGATTCCTGGTATAGTAAATTTCGGAAACGTATTTTCTCCGTTATTTACTATGGTCTGGGTGTCTGGGATCGGCCCCAGAGTAGTCCGTTGTATAGTACCCATAACACAAGCGCAACTTGCTTAATTTGGGGATATACAATGTGTGTGTTTGTCTGCCGATTATTATTAAAAAAAAATAAAAAAAATGTAATAACAGTAAGTAATACAATACAATAATAGTAAGTAGTCATCGGCAAACCTTCTGCGCGTGGCTTGTATTTATAGACGAATTGAAAACGGAAATACGGTCAAAACAT
This sequence comes from Dendrolimus kikuchii, assembly GCA_019925095.2. Classification (NCBI taxonomy): domain Eukaryota; kingdom Metazoa; phylum Arthropoda; class Insecta; order Lepidoptera; family Lasiocampidae; genus Dendrolimus; species Dendrolimus kikuchii. Next base: position 2,627,202 of record CM034404.1, read on the forward strand.
TAACGGAAATTAGATCAAAACAGTTTTTTACGGCACTCGCGCAAAGATAACAAAACGAAAAATAGAACCTTGTTTCGGAACTCCGCAAAGTTTGGTTTCAATTTTAAACTTTGAAATTCGTAATTTATTAAATTAACGGAGATAGCTGTGTTTGTGACGGCGGGGGGTCTACAGGGAATATTGTTTAGTGCCTCTAGGAGTGAATTTGTTGCGGGTAAACAAAGGGATCGTTACGCTTTGGTCATTTTGAGTTTAAGTTAATTATCAACCATTTTCTATCCTTTCCTATTCATTTTCGTCGGAATACTCACATTCTCACTCTCCTTTATAATATACTAGCTGACCCGGCAAACTTCGTACCGCCTCAGAATCAATAAATAAAAAAGCTGAATGATGATTGCAGAATGTTTCAACATTAGTAAAAAAATGTGGTCAAAACATTTGACATTCAAACCAAAAAAAAAAGAAAAAAAAATCTTCACTTTTAAATTTAATTTGATTTCTGAACGACTAGACGAACATCAAATTTGACAGTTACGAATGGTTTCTAAGGGAAAGCGAAATTGTTGTTTTTACTATATTCCAAGCATTATTTTCATACTTAGCTTACTACAGCCTATAAATTTGTTTTAAAAGTCTCTTAAGAAAATTTTATTGAACAAAGTTTATTATACTGTAAAGGAATATGAAAATGACAAAGATATGACTAATAATATTTTGTAACTAGACATATAATTATGTATATTGCAATATTTTGTATCATACTAGCTGACCCAGCAAACTTCGTACTGCCTCAGAATCATACATACATACATACATAACTTCACGCCAGTTCCCTTGCGGGGTAGGCACGAACAACAGAGTGCCATTTAGGCTTATTCTTACACACCTCACTTGCCTCTTTGACATTCATAACTCTTGTCATCTTGCCTCAGAATCAATAAATAAAAAACGTTGATTTCTGAACGACAGGACGAACATCAAACGTTCGACATTGAAAACAAAAAAAATGTCAAAAAAACTTCACTTTTAAATTTAATTTGATTTCTGAACGATTTTTAAATTTATTTGATTTCTAAACTACGGGACGAACATCAAATGTTTGACAGGTAGGAATAGTTTCTAAGGGAAAGCGAAATTGTTCTTTTTACTATATTCCAAGCATTATTTTCATACTTACTCACCTTTTAAACCTTCCCTGGACTTCCACAAATAATTCAAAACCAAAGTTAGCCAAATCAGTCCAGCCGTTCTCGAGTGTAAGCGATACTAACGAACAGCCATTGATTTTTATATACTTATATCTCTCTCTCTCTTTTCTTTCACCATATCCCAATTACTTGGGGTCGGCACAATATGTCTTTTCCTTCCACACTCTTCTATTCTGACATACCTCTTCTGTCACACCGCATATCATCATGTCATCCTTCACACAATCCATCCATCTTTTTTTTGGTCTACCTTTAAATTTGTACCCATCGATCTTGTAGTATATATAACATTCTTTTTGTCACGTGACTTTCATCCCTCCTCATTATATGTCCATACCAACTTAATCTTCTTCCTCTCAATTTTTCTGTCACAGGTGCAACTTTCAAAGATCCCCTTATGTACTCATTTCTCACCTTATCCATTCTTGTAACACCACACATCCATCTCAACATTCTCATCTCAGCTGAGTGGAGACGTTTGTAGTTTATCACTTTATATACTTATATATAGATTATTTACTACTAATAGTCCCCAGTACCTTAAGGAACGTTTTAAATTCCTTCGCCTATCCACTGCCCACAATTTGCGCTCTGATACCTATCAAAAACTTATGACACCTGCACACACGTCATCCTATTATGATAACTCTTTTACAGTGCAGGCTGTCAAACTTTGGAATATGGCTGCCTCATACTGTCAGAGAGGCCAAATCCTTACCAACATTTAGAAATTTACTCAGAAAACACTATTTGTCCACAAATAGCTATGTCTGATTAACACAATATAATCCAAAGTCACAAACACATAACTAACAATAAAACTTATACACATACTTAAACCTACGCGCACTACCATCGCATTGCATTACACGCACACTCCACAAACAAACCAAGACACACAAAGAGCCTAAAAATTAATAACCCAGGCACAGAAAAGAAAAAAAAACAACACACATGGTACTAGATACGACTATATATATATAAGTATATATATAAGGCCAACACTGCACATGCACTTCCTCACAACACCAGCATGTAACAGATACACTCTACATTAGTATAAGTTTAGTATTAAAATTAGAATAAATTAATATCATAAGTTATTCTTAAGGTACACCAAAACAGAAAAATTACTACATATAATGTCACATACACTAACAAAAACAAACAATAAGCGTGTACAGAGTCTCAAATTTTTCATAGAAATTAAGTATTAAAAAAGGGTACGGAACTCGAGTCCGTAGAGATATATATAACACGTATAACACAGGTACAAATATAACTGGACTCAACCAGTATAATCTGCACAAATCAATTTACGCGCGCAAAGTCCGTCACTATATAGCTTATCGAATGTACGTCTTGTTCGTATCGTAATCCTCGCTTGACTGCCTCACCCCTCCGTTCGGGCATTCCTTTTATTCTGTACAAATACAATATGCCTCGACGCAAAACAACAAGAATTAGTTCGACACACCAGCCTAATGACTGCCATAAAACAAGTACAATAACAATAGAATATTTTCATTAATTACAAATTTTAAACACAAAGTAAACAAAAGAAGTCCAAATGCGGTAAAGGTAATAAACCGGGTTTATGGCAGGCAGATATGCATTCACTTTTGTCGTCATGTATATATATATATATATATATGTATGTATGTATTTTTATATTTGTTTCTTAAATTAGTTTTGAGTATTTATGTATCTATTGCTATTTTCCTGCACCACCTACATAGCCTGACTCAATTTTTTTTATTTAGGTTGCCTGGAAGAGATCCCTTTGAGCGACAAGGCTGCCTATTGTATTGCCTAGAAAATATTGTAAATATGGTCCGTTTTTGTAATTAATTGTATAATTTGGTGTGCAATAAAGTGTTGTCTCTCTCTCTCCACCATGAGTCAAAAACTGCCCGGACTTTTGTAGGGCTTACGTGGGGCCATGGGAAGGCCAACACGTAGAGGCCCCTTGATAAATTTAATGTAAATGTGGCGTGACACTGACCGACGATTATCCCTATTTACACCATATAATAAAGCACCTAAGGATAAGCTTATGGGCTTTTATTGTTATGGAGTAGAAGTGGCAAGAAACGCCCTAGCAACACCCACTTGCACTCCTGTTCTTCCATTCGTATCATGGTCACGAACTTCAAGTAAGGCAACCGTTGGTTATAAACTCAGTGCTCGGCCATTATCACCACAATGGGCGCGATTCGGTCTATTAACCGCTGGATTATTATGTCATGCCAATGATTATTGCTTGCTGAGTCCTCGTTTGATGCGTTTGGGTGTACAAAAGGCAAAAGGTTTGGTGTAACTTGTCTTCCGAAAAAATGTATACCAATTATATATTTTGGAGTACAGCAGACAGGCTAACCAGTCCGTCTGATGGAAAGTAGTTACGATCACTTACGGACATTTATAAGACTGTCTCTGCTACTGGTTTTTTTTTTTACAAGGGGAAATCCGTTTGCGGACCCCCCGCCGGGGAGACTTCAGCGGGGGAGTGTGGGATTCGCTGGCTAGAGGAGCCGGAATACCCACTAAAACCCCTTGGTGCCACCTGACGCCATGAGCCGGGGTCACGGGATATGTGTGAGCTTTTCTTCCGCGACCCCGGCTGGCATGGGCCCACCCCAGCACTGGGGCAGGCCTCTCCGTACTCATAATTGAGGGGCGCGCGCGGGCACTGACGCGCCCCCTACTCGGCGGCTTTAGATGCGGGTGACGGCCTTATAGCATCCCCTGACCGTCACCCGCGCCGCGCGTTCATGGCGGCCGGAAGTCTGTATTTCTCCGGCGCCGAGACCGGTTATTGCGGCGGGAGAGGAGCGCGGCTGCTCGCTCTCTCTCCCGCTCCGCCGCCTCCTTTGCGGACATGACGGCCTCGCAAAAGGAGGCGACGGCGTCCCATTCATGTTGGCCCCCGACCATGGCCTGGACCACGGCCGGGAGCGACAGGTCTGGTCCGATGTTTGCGCCGAGGACACGGCGCTCCCCATCCCAGGCTAGACACTCCTGCAGAGTGTGCAACGCCGTGTCCTCGATGCTGGCACTGCAGTGCTGGCACCCTGACGACGACTCACGCCCTATCTGACACAGAGTTCAGGGCTAACTGTTCCTCTTGTTAAGTTTAATCTATTGCATTGCATAAACTGTTATGATGGATAACAGTACTTAACTTAACTTCAACTGATATTATAAAACAAATTATCCGTGCAGAAACGCCAGGTGGCCTTTTCTTTTATTGCAGAGTTCAGCAGATAGGCAGACGGCCCACTTGATGGAAAGCGTTTACCATCGCCTAGGGACATTTGCAACATCAAAGGTGCTACAAATGTGCTGCTGCTCTCTTAAGGGAGACTGGAACCTGGTCACTAATGCTGGAACACAACTCAAGGTTGTTATGGCAACATATTTTAGACCAGAGGTGGTAGCCATCTAGTCGGGCAAATGTCCTACCACTGTGGGTTGTTTTGTCGCCTCTTACGACAAGCCACCTGGCCGCAGGAAATTGTATTCTTTCTCCGTTCCTGCACGGATAAAAAGCATACCTGTCGTAGGAGGCAATAAAATAACTCACAGCCAGAAAGGCTGACCTCATCGAGCAGGTTCCAATTTCCTTTAAGAGAGCGGTAGCACTTTGGTAATAACTTTTTTGTTACATATATATATAGGCGATGGTAGCCGCTTTCCATTAGGTAGCCCATCTGCCCGTCTGCTGAACTCGTGCAATAAAAAAGTTCAAAAGGAAGGTTTAAAGTCGGTTGCATAGTTTAAAGCTTGTATCGATATTACGGTATATCGAACCAATTTCTTGTGCAGCACTGCACAGGAGTATGCGATGGTCATTATCGAAAATTGCCCATTATTGTTTGCCTATCCCATACGACGAATATAGATATCACCTTGGAATATTATACCATATATTACTTTAATGGTTATAATGGTAGTTTAATGTGGGAAATACGTTATTAAGTGAAGTGGACAAGTCGAATAAAATATTGTCTTCGTTTGATCATTTGACTTGACTCATTAATTTGTAATAAAACTACGTTTTAACGGTTTTAAGCGCGGTAATTTTATTTGATTTTGGTTTTTCCGACGTTTCGGCCACTTTTCAGTGGCCGTGATCACGGAAGACAAAGATGTCAAGTGTCAACGAGTATTGTTAAAGTTTTATTTAGCCTACCGCCAACTTATTAATTTTAATTATTTAGTTTTTAATTTTGTTTATGGTTATTATTTAATCTATGGGAGCCTAATCTAATTTACTACCGCTTCGCAACATGTTATGGCTTGAAGAGAAGAAGCGGCGCAAGAAACTCTTCAGCAAACATGCCTAGCTCTAATAATTTTATATAATATTAAAATGGGTGGAAGGAAAAATAAAAGTAATTATCAGTCAAGTTGGTTTGTGTTCCGTTGTACGCAGAAAGAGCTCACAGTGTCTTGAGGTCTGGCAGCTGGTTTTTGCTGGGTTTGGGTCTTAATAGTTTTGATAATTGGATCCCAAACAGGTGGTACTTGCCAACCATCTTCTCTATTGAAATTTGGGTGTTTTTTTATTTCAATAGCCTCACGCATCATTCTAGGTATGAAACGATTCTCTTTCGCGAGGATTTGTGGGTTATCGAATCTGATGTAGTGGTTGGGTTTATCCAGCGTGTGTTCACTGATCGCAGACTTCGTAGACCTTGTGTGTTTCATGTCAGCAATGTGTTCTTTTGCTACCGTGGGCAAATCTTTGTTTCAGAGAGCACGGAAAATTTGTGACGAGAACCACATAGCTGGAGAGCTTCAGCATGTCAAGCGAGTTCTACAACGCAATCAGCTGAAGACTCCACACCAACGTCACAAAGGCCCCAAACCACCTTCAGTTGAGCGGTGCCCTGCTACCCTACCCTACATCAAGGGAGTCACAGACAGAATTGGTCACATCCTCAGGCGAGCTTCAATCAAAACATATTTCAAGCCGCAGAAAAAGATTACCCAATTTCTGAGACCTGTGAAATGCAATATCCCACTCCAGGATGCAGGGGTTTACAAGCTTGATTGTGAGTGTGGATTGTCATACATTGGGCAAACAAAGAGGAGCATAAAAACACGAGTAAAAGAACACATTGCTGACATGAAACACACAAGGTCTACGAAGTCTGCGATCAGTGAACACACGCTGGATAAACCCAACCACTACATCAGATTCGATAACCCACAAATCCTCGCGAAAGAGAATCGTTTCATACCTATAATGATGCGTGAGGCTATTGAAATCAAAAAACACCCAAATTTCAATAGAGAAGATGGTTGGCAAGTACCACCTGTTTGGGATCCAATTATCAAAACTATTAAGACCCAAACCCAGCAAAAACCAGCTGCCAGACCTCAAGACATTGTGAGCTCTTTCTGCGTACAACGGAACACAAACCAACTTGACTGATAATTACTTTTATTTTTCCTTCCACCCATTTTAATATTATATAAAATTATTAGAGCTAGGCATGTTTGCTGAAGAGTTTCTTGCGCCGCTTCTTCTCTTCAAGCCATAACATGTTGCGAAGCGGTAGTAAATTAGATTAGGCTCCCATAGATTAAATAATAACCATAAACAAAATTAAAATTAAATAATTAAAATTAACAAGTTGGCGGTAGGCTAAATAAAACTTTAACAATACTCGTTGACACTTGACATCTTTGTCTTCCGTGATCACGGCCACTGAAAAGTGGCCGAAACGTCGGAAAAACCAAAATCAAATAAAATTACCGCGCTTAAAACCGTTAAAACGTAGTTTTATTATGTATACAAGTCGCGAAAACTTAAGAAAATATCATTTATTTGTATAAAACAGTTGGAAACCATTATTTAAATGGGTGTGAATAATCTGAATGAATATGACAAGTGCGTGTCGGTCTGTATAGAATAGAGGATTCCGAAACAAAAAACACAGTACACGTTGGTCACGTTGTCAGGAGCCTTAAGAACAGAAGAGCGTGCATGACTAGAGTTATGAATGTCAAAGAAGCAAGTGAGGTGTGTAAGAATAAGCCTGAATGACGCTCTGTTGTTCGTGCCTACCCCGCAAGGGAACTGGCGTGAAGTTATGTATGTATGTATGTATGTACGTTGGTCACCATTACGGAATGGCGACCAACGGGTACTGTGTTTTTTTCTATCCATTCTCTCTACATGCCCAAACCACGTTAACATTATATTTTTCTAAGTTTTCGCGAGTAGTACACATAATAAAAGTACGTTTTAACAGTTTTACGCGCAGAATTTTATTTTGTTACCAGCTGATGCCCGCGACTTCGTCCGCGTGTTTCGGTTTTTTAACAATCCCACGGGAACTCTTTAATTTTTCGGGATCAGAAGTATCCTATATGTTGTCCAGGGATATAAGCTACAACCAAACAAAATTTCATTTAAATCGGTCCAGTCGTTTCGGAGATTAGCCGGTACAAGCAGACAGACAAATAGAAAACAAAAAATTTGAAAAAAATCAAAATTAGTTCTATTTCTTCCTACATCCTCCTGACACGGTTTTTAGCATTTTTTCATTGTACAGAAATTCGGCCTCTACAGTTTTATTATGTGTATAGATTATTATTCCGACGTTTCGGCCACTATTGACTGAAAAGTGGCCGAAACGTCGAAATAATAGACTACTCGGAAAAGTAAACTAAAAGTAACATTTTTTAACGACTTTATATTAGAATAGAATAGAATAATAATTTATTGCTAGAAATGTATGTGTATGTACATAGATGTTTTTTTTTTGTTGTGGTAAAATATACTAATCTATACTAATATTATAAAGCTGAAGAGTTTGTTTGTTTAAACGCGCTAATCTCAGGAATCGCTGGTCCGATTTGAAAAATTCTTTCAGTGTTTAATAGTACATTTATCGAGGAAGGCTATAGGCTACTTTATATTTTCAAAAAAATTAGAAATCCTTACTAAAAGTCCAATAATGTAACCCAAGGTGTAAAAAATGACCCAAAAAAATCCTTACACGGCGTGCGCTGAGAAAACTATTGATTATAGAACAAAACAATGTACTACCACTTTGCAGAACATATAATTGTCTACAAAAAATATCGCGTAACCATATGTCTAACTATTGTAGTTATCTCACAATAAGTGTTTTCTTTTATTTTTTTAAATAATTAAAATGCCGTCGCTTCAAAAACTCTTTATTTTGTACCTTGGTATTAATCCTTATCAAAATAAATTACTCCATATTCAAGACGAATTCAATACCTTTCTAGAACTTTTTGAATTATTCAATTCGGACATTTCATTCAAAAGATATCGCGATATTTAAAATGTAAGTATTAGTGTTGTAGCCAAATATACTAATATTGTTTGATTGAACGCGCTAATCTCAGGAACCACTGGTCTGATTTGAAAAATTCTTTCAGTGTCGGATAGCCCATTTATCGAGGAAGGCTATATATCATCACGCTAAGGCTAATAGGAGCGGAGCACCAATGAAGAATGTTTCAAAATCGGAGGGTTTTGAAAGCAAATTCCACGCGGACGACGTCGCGGGCACAGCTAGTTGTCTCAATACATTTTGCCTTATTAAGCGTGTGAATATAATGGGGATACTCCTCTAGTGAATTTAATTAAAAAACTAAAAAAGGATAGCATCGTGTATTGTCTCATAACTGAGTTTTGTTAAGACAGGGAGGGGAATCCCCTAACGGCTAACGCTGTCAACATTTGAATCGCGCGTTCCATGTTCTTTCGCATTTGTCTTGACGTCTAGCGTAAGATCGCGAACAGCGTGCAATTTTCAGATCTTATATACATACATACATACATAACTTCACGCCAGTTCCCTTGCGGGGTAGGCACGAACAACACAGCGCCATTTAGGCTTATTCTTACACACCTCACTTGCTTCTTTGATATTCATAACTCTTGTCATGCACGCTCGTCTGTTCTTAAGGCTCCTAACATCACCTTCTGCTAGTACACGATCAATTTGATCATGGAAAGTGTGTCGTGGCCTTCCACGACTTCTGCATCCATCCACTTTTGCATTGTATATCTGTTTATTCATTCTTTCATCATGCATTCTTTCTACATGTCCGAATCACCGGAGCATTCCTTTCCTTACCTTCACCCCGACACTCTCTTTCAGACCAACTGTCTTTCTTACTTCGGTATTACGAACGCGGTCCGCAAGCGGCACTCCGCAGATTTTGCGCAGTGCTCGCATCTCGACCGCGTTTACTAAATAAATTAGATAATAATATTAAATGTCAAGCAAAGCATTAATTAAATAAGAATACATTAATAATCATTAGAATTTATCACTTGAATAATCCTCGATTTTATAATAGTATTTCATAATCAAAGATTTCTTTAGCTGTCTCTTAAATAATAATATGGATTTTTTGATTCCGGGTTTCTTTTAAATAACTACGAATCCCTAATAATACATACATTGTATTCCAGCAAAACGAAATAAAGTCTTCAAGATGTACCCAAGAAATACTAGGCTCTGTTAACTACTAAGAAACATTTATATCTATACAACAAACACTGAAATAGAGCTCGTTTGGAGTGAGATTTAAAACACCCAAGCGACGCCGCGGGGCAGAGCTAGTGGACCATAAATCAGTCGCAACGTCGACGGAACGCCTTTGCCGTGCATCTACGGACATAACGACATATTTTATGTATATATATGTCTGTGTTAGGGGTCGGAGAATAGACTGAATAGAAATAGAAGTTTGAATTGTACTGTAGGCATAGCAGAAAAAGTACAACAAAAAAGTAACTATGCTATGCTACTGCTATGTTGAATGGAAAGAGTATTCTGACAGAAGATCGTTAGAAAAAGGACTCCGGTATAAGGTTATTGTGTATCAGCCTCCTCGGGTTCCATGGTACAGTCGCGGTATGAAAATGTTCGCCAGTTTTCAAATTGTTTCATTTAACGTTCCGCGAGCACATGTTACCTTTTCAAACTAAGTCACAGAACAGACTGTTCCACAGAAAATTATTTTTAGCTATTTGGCAATAAAGTTTTAAAATTACTTAAATCGAAGTTGTGCGATATTTTATCTTGTCTAAGTTGATTGTGTAGACATGTAAAACCTTCTTATTGGTTTTAATATTTACTAGTGGTCGCCCGTGGTCGAAATTCGACCATAATAATTTGTTGTCAAAGACTTCTATAATCAAAGCTGTCGCCAAGGCAACAATAAATAAAAGAGTATATATAAGTGTGTGTGTCAAATGCGTGGTAGTGTGTATAATGTTTTTTTCATTGATTTAATGTATTTTTTATGCATAATTATGTAGCCGCAGACGTCCGATCACCACGGCGGCCGTTCGCAAATGATCGGCAAGCGCGTCGCTTCTAGTCGGGGCTCCCGTGTCTCCCTCCGCGCATACCTCACCTCACCTCACCGCGACACGTGTAATCGTTCCAATGCGCTTATTATTATTAAATGTAATATTTTGTTTAGCAGCTAAATGTGTGATGTAATATAAAATAATAATCGGTATTTTTACCCAATAAACATGCATTTCTAAATTTCAATTCAAACATATTATTAGTTTTTAATTTCTGTTGTCGTCGGGGGGAAGACGAGCAATCTTTGTGACTGGTCTCGTTAAGCTGCCATCCTTGGTGCTGAGTTCTACGACTCGGACGACGTCATCCTTTCCGGGCAGAATCTTCTTTATTCTTCCCATCTTCCACTGGAGTCTGGGAAGATTATCCTCCTTTATGAGTACCAGCTCACCAATCTTGGGTCGACTGGTTTCCGTAGTCCATTTAGATCGGGATTGGAGAGTGTGCAGGTAGGATTTCGACCACAAGGTCCAAAATCGCTGAGCCAACGCTTGCACTAAGCGAAAACGTCGTAGGGTTGATGGAGGAGAGGATTCATGGGAATGTTCGGGTAATGCGGTAAGTGGGCGACCTATAAGGAAATGACCAGCGGTTAGGACTTCGAAGTCTGTAGGGTCTGAAGACAGAGGGCAGAGTGGTCGAGAGTTGAGAACGGCCTCAATACGGGCTAAGAGTGTAGAAAATTCTTCAAAGGTCAGATGCTGCTCACCTAATACGCGATAGAGTAATTGCTTAGTAGATTTCACGGCTGCCTCGTGCAGACCGCCAAAAGAAGGAGCTGAGGGCGGATTGAGCAACCATGTGATCTGCTGTGTGGCTAGCTTGTGCGTAATTCTATCATCATTGGCCTTTAAGAAGTTTTGTACTTCTATGAGCTGATTTCTTGCGCCGACATAGTTTGTACCGCAATCAGAGCGAATTAGGGTAGGGATTCCGCGCCGACTAACGAACCTTTGCAATGCCGCAAAAAAGGCGTCCGTAGAAAGTTCCGAGACAGCCTCTAAGTGCACTGCCTTGGTGGCGAGACAAACGAAAACACAAAAGTAGCCTTTGAGAAGTTTGGCATTGCGTAGAGTACTTGATTTAATTAGGAATGGTCCGGCAAAATCCGTGGACACTTGACTAAACACCGGTTGTGGGCTGACTCGATCAGCCGGTAGGTCGGCCATAAAAGGGGGATTCGGCTGAGCTCGATGCCTAAAACAGCGTACACATTTAAAGACACGGTGACGAATGACTCGCCTTCCAGATAAAATCCAGTATTGTTGACGGAGTAGTGCGTGTAGTGTATCTGCGCCCGGGTGGCAGTGTATAGTGTGGAAATGATCTATAATTAGGTCCACAAGGGGGCTTGAACTGGGTAAGATGAGGGGATGTTGTGTGTCATATCTAAGGGCTGAGTTGGACAAGCGCCCTCCTACTCTAAGAAGACCATCCTTGAGAAAGGGCGAGAGGCGTTGTATTCGCACTGTACATAATTTGTTAGTTTGCAGTCGGTGGATGTCTTCAGCGAACATATTTTGTTGGACTGAGCGTACCCAGTGTAAGAGCGCTTTCTTACGTTCGTCTACGGTAATGGGACCAACGATGCGAGAGTGAGAAGATACCAAGCAATTGTGTGCAAAACGTTTAATACATGCGGTTACGCCTACAAGTGTGTCTAAGGAGCTGAATCTCGTGAGTAAATCCGTGTCTAGATCAGGAACCGCGATGTGAGCTACCATTTTTCTGGGTTTTAGACCAGGCAGTACGTGATGACCCAAAGCAGGGGGCATCGTGGGCCAGGTATCAGGTGGGGCCTTGAGCCAAGTAGGCGACCACCATAGGTCATAGGCTAAGAGTTCCTGTGCTGATATTCCCCTGCTAGCACAGTCGGCAGGGTTAAGAGCTGAGGGTACATGTCTCCAAGTAGGGTTACATGGATTGGCTGCAATGGCAGAGACTCGATTGGCCTCAAAGACCTGTAGGGATTGAGAAGGAGTTTTAAGCCAGGCGAGTACGATAGTACTGTCTGACCAACAAAAGTGTTGCTGAATGGTAATGTGGGCAGAAAGTTGAACAGAGACGCGAGAAATGAGCAGCGAAGTGAGGTGTGCAGCTGAAAGTTCCAGCTTTGGTATAGTCTGTCGGGTTTTAATGGGGGCTACCTTGGATTTAGAAACAAGTAGTCTGACGTGTACCTGACCCGTGATATTCGTTTCATGAAGATAGACTGCGGCTGCATATCCGGATTCGGATGCATCGGCAAAACCGTGTAGGGTGTAGGTGGAATCTTTGCTGGTGCAAATTGTTCTGGGGAGTCGAAGAGCAGAGAGTAGAGGTAAGTCTTCAAAAATGTGCTGAAATTGAAATGTGACATCATTGGGAGCCGATTCATCCCAGTCTAACTTTAGAGTCCATAGGTGCTGAATGAGCAGTTTTGCGCGGAAAATAACTGGGCTGATCCATCCACTAGGATCGTATAAACGAGCGATGGTACTGAGTATTGACCTTTTGGTAAATTTTTCCAGTGTAGGTACCGAAATGTGATATGTAAATTCGTCCGTTTGTGGTATCCATTGCATACCAAGTACCTTGATTGCATTGGAGTCGGGTACAACATCAAAATCCTTGGGTATGTCACATTGATCATCCGGGAAGCGTTCTAAAAGCTGACGAGAGTTTGAGGTCCACTTTCGCAAATGAAATCCCCCTAGGGCTAGTAACTCAATGAGTTCAGTCTGCAGAGCTATTGCCTTGTCAACTGAATCATGCCCAGTCAGAATGTCATCCACGAATATGGAGTGCGTAAGAACCTGTGCAGCCTGGGGAAAACGGTGACCTTCATCAGTGACCAGCTGTATAATAGATCGATTGGCGAGGAAGGGGCTGGGTCGTAGGCCATACGTGACAGTGGACAGGGCGTAAGTGAGCAGAGGTTGATCTGGAGAAGAGCGCCATAGAATGAGTTGGAACCGTCTGTGGTCTGGGTGAACTAGTATATTTCTAAACATCATCTGGATGTCTGTACTAAAGACCACTTTGTGAGTACGAAAATTTAGAATGATGTCAGTAATATCACGTTGGAGCGGTGGGCCAGTGTGCAGACAGTCATTAAGACTGACACCATTAGAGCTCTTACAGCTGCCATCAAAAACCGTGCGAAGTTTTTCAGAGTTGGCTTTGAAGATGCCATGATGCGGGACGTAAAAATGGTCTTTTCCTTTGAATGTGCTGGGGTGACAAAGAGCCATGTGGCCCATGTCAATGTATTCCTTCATGAAGTCGATATATTTTGAGCGGAGGGTAGGATCTCTTTGGAGTTTGCGCTCCAAATTAAGGAATCGTCGTAGTGCAATAGCGTGGGTTGCACCGAGCTTAGGTGCCTTTGTAAGAAAGGGAAGGGATACTATGTATCGCCCTGTGGGATCACGTGTGGTGGTAGAACGAAAGTTCTCCTCACACTCGTCAGAGGTTGAGTTGTCCTTTGATTGCACTTCTTCGACTTCCCAGAATCTCTCCAGAGCGGAGTGTATTTCTTTATTTGAGTGTTGGGGTTGTAAACAGTCAATATTTACTAGTGCTGAATTAACTTGAGGCTCAGGCTTTGTGTAGTTTGGATTGATAGGACCTAAAAGAGCGAAATTGAAGATCGTGCCGAAGGCTATTGGCCTGCCGGGGCCCAAAAAAATTTTGTTACCATCCAAAATTTGGCCCAAGACATCAGAACCTAAAATCAAGTCAATAGCGGCTGGAAAACGATAAGACGAGTCTGCTAGGGGAAGCTGTGTCGAGTCGAGGAGTGGAACAACGTCAGGTAACATTGTTAATGGTAAAAGACCTGTCAAATCTGGTAGAATGTATGCCTTTGCGCTAATTACTGGGACTTCGGTGTGAATAGGGCGGAATGTGATGGTAGTTGAAGAACTAAAGTTTTGAGTCTGCTGATTACCGACTCCTGTAATTTTTAGTTCTGTGTGCTCGACAGGCAAACGTAATTTTTGTGTCATAGTTTTAGTTAACAAGGTTAGCATGGAACCGCTGTCTAATAATGCTCTTGCCTTATGAAATTCTCCAGCGTTGTCTGCTAGTTCTAGGGACACAGTGGGTAATAAAACTGGTGGATCGTGTACTGTAATGTGCTGAGTATGTGCTGAAATATGACTGTCATTTTGGTTAGCTTTATCAGAGGAAGTAACAGGGCTGCCGGGCAAGTGATTATTATGATAAACTTTATTATCATAGTGCTGAGTATGAAACTGGGATTTATTTTGTTTACGTGATGTAGTGGATGGTGTATATTGTAGCGATGGTATGGGTGGGTGTAGTGTAGTATTGTGTAAGTGAGTAGCAGGTAGTCATTGTTGTGAATTAATAGGTGAATTACGACGAGAAGAGTTTCTTGATTCCGTGGTTGGGCGGGTGTGTTCTTGTCCTCTTAGTTGTGGGGGCAAGAGGTGAGAATTGTCATATGTGGGTGATTCAAAGCCACTGCGATGTAAGGTGGTATGGTGTTTCTCGCTATCACATTCTCTACACCGTCCTGTGGATCTGCACTCGTCAGAGTAATGGGGTCCTAGACACTTACGGCACCGTTCATGAGCTTGGATAAAATCCCAGCGCCCTTGCGTAGGCTGTCTTAGGTATTCACCGCAGTTCAGCAACCTGTGTCCTCTAACGTGACACCAAGGGCAGTAATAATTATTGGTCGGTGCTGGTGGGTGGGCGGAAT